>CM035406.1:241591237-242191237 GCA_020310875.1 Ceratopteris richardii
GATATCTCAAAATTGTTCTGACCGCTTCCCAATTTTTCTTGCCAGGATTAGAAATATATCTGCTCACAACTCCCACTGCAAATGCAAAGTTTGGTCTCGTAGCTACCATAGCATACATGAGACTACCAACATCAGACTCATAAGGAATTTTGGTATGAATTCCTTTTCCTCATCTGATTTGGGGCAATCATCCTTGCTCAATTTCACATATGTAGGTAAAGGTGTACTCAATGCCTTAGTACCCTTCATATTGAACCTGTGAATTACTTTGGATATGTACTCACTTTGAGACAAGTATATGCATCTTTGACTCATATCACGAGTAATGCACATGCCAAGAGTATGTTTGGCATCCCTCAGGTCCTTCATATCAATGTCAGACTCAACTTCTTTTTGAGAATTGACAAGTCATAAGAGGACTTCCCAACAATCAACATATCATTGACATAAAGTATTGAACATATCAAGCTGCCATATGATCATCTCTTAGTGTAGAGACAATTATCCTCATTGCTTCGAGACTAGCCTTGAGACTTCATAAAAGCATCAAACTTTTGGTACCATTGTCTAGGGGACTGTTTAAGTCCATATAAGCTCTTCTTGGGCTTACAAACTAGACTTTCTTTGCTAGGAACTGCATAACCCCTTTCATTGTTCCATATAGATCTCATCTATAAGGTCTCCATGCAAGAAAGCAGTTTTCACATCCATTCCGACTAGCTCTAAGTCCTCCATTGCAATGAATCCAAGCAACATGCATAGGGTAGTCGTCTTGACCACTAGAGAGAAGATTTCCTCGAAATCAACACCATGTTGTTGCTTAAAACCCTTTGCAACAAGTCGTGCTCTATACTTTGGAGAAGCACTATCTGATATGAATTTGAGCTTATATACCCATTTACATGATAAAGCTTTCTTGCCCTTTGGCAAAGGTACTAAATCCCAAGTACCATTCTTGTGAATATAATCCTTTCCAACTCACTCTTCATGGCACGCTCCCATTTGACATGATTTGTTGTCTGCATAGCCTCTTTGTTGCAAGAAGGCTCACCAATATCTGTTGACATAACAAAATCCAAACCTGGAACATATCTATCAAGTGGATGTGAGACACGTGTAGAGCGACTCAATGATTGTTGAGAAGGAACAAATTGTAGACTGATCTGATCGTACATTCTCTTGAACATCCCTATGTGCAACATTTTTATGCATGCTAACTTGAGGACTAGTATCCTCAAAACCCACTCTTCTCACTTCAGTCTCCTTAATGGGCTGTTTATGCATCTTAGGCTCATTGAGAATGACATCACTACTTCTGATCACTGATCATGTTTCAGGATCTCATAAGCGATATCCAATTTTTCCTTCTCGACCATATCCAAGAAAAATGCATTTCTTTGACTTATGGTCCAAATTTTGTCTAAGATTCTTGGGTATATGAACATATGCTTCCCATCCAAAAACTCGAAGATGATCATAATATGGTGGGCCGTGGCTACCCTATCCATAACCTTTTGCCACTTTCATACCTTTGGCAGTACTAGGTGAAAGATTAATCACATGAATTGTAGTCAATATTGCTTCTTCCAAAAGCCTTGTGAAAGGTTTGCATGATGCAACATGGAGACTACTCTATCTTGAATAGTTCTATTCATCCTTTCAGCTACACCATTCTATATTGGGGCATAAGGGGATGTAAACTCTCTACAAATTCCTCTAGACTGACAGAAAAGACTGAATTCATGTGAGGTATACTCACCCCCATTATGTGAACGTAAAGTTTTAAGCTTAGTTGTTTTTTCATTCTCAACTGAAGAAAGCCATTTTTTGAAAGTAGCGAATACCTCATCCTTTTCTTTGATAGAATATACCTAGACTTTTCTAGTAGCATCATCTATGAGAGTGACAAAATAAAGAAAACCACCTAATGACCTTGTGGGCATAGGACCACACAGATCTGAATGAATGAGATCTAAAGACTGAATTGAAGAGTCAATGTGCATCTTGTGCACATTCCTAGTTTGCTTTCCATATTGACAATGCTCACAAAATGAAAAATGAGAGAAAGATAACACAGGTAAGTAGCCAGAACAAGAAAGATCTTCCATTCCACTACGTGATATATGGCCCAAAAGGTTGTGCCAAATACAAGCCATAGATTGTTCAGTAATAGCTAACAAGTGCTCTTTCTGTGATACAAATAAAGGATAAAGTGAGCCAACTTTTCTTCCTTTTGCAATAACCATATTGCCCATTGATATGCGAAAGGACCGAGCATAGAAGACCACCTTGTAACCAAAGTCATCAAGTTGACCAGCTTACATCAAACTGCCTGATAACTGAGGTACATGGCGTACATTATGCATAGTAAATATTAAACCATCAATGAACTGCACGACCACATCTCCAATCCCCACAATGTCACACCGATAAGAGTCACCAAGCTCACGGTACCAAAAGACTTTGCTGCATAATTAGAGAACCATTCTCTCTGTGGTGTCACATGGAAAGAAGTACCAAAATCTAGAAGCCATGTGTGGGAAAGAGCATCAGCCATAAGAGCTGAGTTGGCACAATGCTATTAAGTGTCAACACATCAGCGTCATCAGAAATAGCATTAATTTCTTCAATCTTCACAATCGAAGTAGATGGTGTAGGTAGTTGTTTAACATGCCCATCAACATTTTGTCCTTTACCTTTAGCATTCTTTAATGCATAACAGACTTTCTTCATGTGTCCTTTCTTATGACAATAATGGCATTCGGTATCCCTCTTCTTTGATTTACTTCTACTCTTATTCCGTTGACCATTCTTTTCCTTGTTCTTGCTCTTGCCACGTTGTTGACTCTTTCCTTGGTAAGAATCACGAACATTATATGCATCTCTACTTTGAGTGCAAACCATAGATTTTCTACGAATCTCCTCGCTCAAGAGTGCTCCACATATGTCATCATAGACTAGTTTACCACGAGGTGCACTATTGCTAATAGCTGTGCAAAACGTATCCCATGATGATGGCAAAACTGCTTTCATTTCATTATCCATATCCATTTTTTGAGCATGTAACTGGGAGAATATAGCGTCAAACTCATTTAGACGAGGAGCAACACTGTCTCTGTCCTTCATGCGAAGGTCATATAACTTTCTCATCAGATACACTTTATTCGATGTCGTCTCTTTTTCATATGTATTGCATAACTTCTTCCGAGACTCCTCTGCACTTCCACATTCTAATATTCTAAAGTAAACATTATCTTCCAGATGCAGTTGAATGGTAGACTTGGCCATTTCATCTAACTCATCCCAATCATCTTCATCCATGTTAGCAGACTTCTTTGAGATTCCATTTATTGGCTTCCATTGCCTCCTTTGAATCAGCACATCTTTAATTTAATTCTTCCATAGAGCAAAGTTTGTGCCATCAAATTTTCAGATCTCAAAATGGTCTTTGCAAGCTATAGATCCTCCTCGGAACACTGGCACTAGACCTTGATCCACCAGATGTGCCTCAGACCTCTGAAGCCATGATGGTAGAGAATTGAATAGAATGATAATGGAGCTAGAAGAGTGCAAACACCACTAAGGCTCAAAGAAGGATGGCCAAGTGTCAGATTTTGGAAGAGAATTCAGTAGTCTTCCTAGAAAAATGAATTAATGAACAGTAATGACCACCCAAAAGGATTATGTGAGTATAAGTGTGCTCACACAAATATGTGTATCAAGGAGTAACTCAACCAAAAAATCTAGAAAAATTTTGTCAGAGTATCCTCTGCAAAATGAGCATATGACGAGTGTCAAAATCTCATAAAACTGCAAGTACTGGCATGTTTACCTGCATAGTGAATCACTGATTCCACTGCGTATAATCAATTACCCGAAAGAAGCCAACTAGGCTTATCGAGCACTTATGAACAACTATCATACATCTCCTATGGCGAGGTTGGGTAAGTCTTCCACCTGCATCACCGAAGAGACCCCCACATCTCCGTGTTTCCCAATTAAGAAAACCTCACCACGACCCTCTTTATCAAACGTAAAAGGCTTTATGCAAAAACGTAACCGCTATATCAATGATCACATGGACGTATAGAAGCGGTATCCACAGAAGCGCTCCACGACCATACCCTCGGAGTAGAAAACCGAGCTCCAAGCACCGCAGACGATACTCCACACAGAGGCTGCAAAATACGCAGAAAAACACAGTACACAGGGAGCACGAACACAAACTTCTTGGGTGTTACAAATGCGGTTGACCTTACAGTTTGTTGATGACTAGGCCACTATATGTTTTATTAAAGAACATATACAAAAGTGTGTGGTGGCCATTTGGCCTTTCACATGGACACTAACGGTAACAATACATACATACTTGCTTGCTTACTTACTTACTTACTTACTTACTTACTTACACACACATACACACTTAGCTCGATGACTTTGTTAGAGGTCTTTATTTAGAAAGACTCTATATATTAAAGTTTGCACTTACTCTAGGGCATTGATGACGTGAGTAGGAATGTCATAGCTATTTATCCAATCTATGCATGATAAAGTTTTATTCTGATACTTCTTTTGGATAGACATAGAAGTTGAAGATGCACTTTTTCGTTTGCTTTTGTTTTTGTTAAAAATATTTATTTTATATGTGTAGATAATATATTATTTTTTATATTTAAATATTGTTTATTATTTTTTGACCTCCTTCATTTTGTATTGGTTTTGTTTCTTGTATTGGAGAAAACAAACTTCTATTGAATGGGAAATGCATACGGTAATGGTGCCGCAGCGTAGTATATGCGAGACTCTGTGGAGCTCATTAAAACTATGTACTAACAATGAGTATACTATAAGATCTAAGGGGTTCTTGTAGCTTAGTAGTGACAACTAGGAGTTGATGTTGCAAAATGGAGAAGGAGATGTAGTCGGCGAGAATTTTGACCGTCGAAAAGAAGAGAATTCCTTGATTTCCATGTGAACATGAGGTTCCAAAATCTAGTTGATCATAGATCAAGGATGGTGGAGTCCTCAAAACGATACAAGCCAAATGCAAATTTACAAGTTGATCAGGGTTGATTCCGATTCGCGAACCTAAAGCTTTGGAGTATGTAAGATGATACATACATACATGATACATACATACATACATGCATGCATGCATGCATGCATACATACATACATAGATAGATAGATACATACATAGATAGATAGATACATACATACATACACACATACATACATTATACATACATTCTTACATACATACTCATAAAAATATAGAAATAAATGATTCATCAATAAGAGTCATAGACAACGCTCATAGTATGTGGCATGTGATAGACCACTCATAAGTCAATTGTCATATTATACAATGTAAACATGGCGATTGACGATGTTGAGTCTTAACAATGGACATTGTAATTTGCACATGTTATGTTGCTAAGATTAAAGCACATATGCACATGTGATAGAGCTTAAGGTTTGTCCGATGTGCATAAATGCATAACATGCAATGTGGACTATGCAAACTTCAAACATGAATGATGAATATCATCTATGGATATTTATGATTATGTGTACACAATGGTAAATAGTAAATACACATGATTCATTTCTAAATTCTCCATATGCAAGGTTCACGGCTATTATGTGCAAAGTGTACACAATCCTTGTATTAGGAGGTGTAGTTGTCTTACCCTAAAGGCTGCAACTTGTCTTCAACAAGAGGAGGCAATGGACTGCCTTAGTGAGCTGCATACAGCCGATTTTCCTTTGTAACAAGAGATGCCACATGCCACAAAGAATGCATATGCCATAGAGAAGCACTATATGCCCCATACTTTCAAGCTTGAAGGGTCCATTTGACCAACAAGTATGCTGAAAGAAGTGGACTGCTACAACATGGAGGCAGAAGAGCAAAAAACACAAGATCTTACCATTGAACTTGATAAAATCAGAGGCATGCTGGGCAAAAAAAAAGGTCTCGTCAGTAACCCGTTGCTAACTCGTCAGCCATGGATGTTAGCAAAACATCAGCAACAAAGGTTACTAACGCATCCGGAGGCAACTAGGCCTACACCATATCATACTAACCCTTTTTCTTAAGGGTCTTTTTCACACTTAACCTTTAAAAAAATGGTGTTCACAAACAAGAACCGGTAAATTAAAGAATCACACAAAATCTTAGACGGTTTAAAATAAGGGGATCAAATAGAGAAAACCGGTTTTGTCCAATCCTAACCGGTACAATTACATTATAAGGGAAGTTTTCGTGAGCATTGAGCACTGGTATGCAACTTACGGGCTTTCGCGATGGTCTGCAACCGTCAGGATGGTGTGCACGGAGCGCGATGCGATGGCCTATCAATGTCGTGATGGTCAACTTTCCAATGAGCCGTCGCGATTGTGTATCTAACTCGTGATGGTCTAGGGTAGTTGCGATGGCAGGAGCAATCACGATGGCGTGATCTTAGGTGAATCGTCGTGATGGCATATGCCCTTGCGATGGTTTCCGATGAATGCGCTATGATGGTCAAGGCATGATGGTGTCAAAGCGTAGCGATGGTATGAACCAATCGCGATGGTGTGGGCCATGGTGGTCGTCGCGATGGTAATCTTGATCGTCGTGATGGTCTCAAGCCATCATGATGGCTCTGTGTCATCGCGATGGTGTGAGCCAATCGCGATGGTGATGTCCAATCACGATGGTGATAGACCATCATGATGGCTCATCAAAATTCAATTTTTACAACTACACCTGCGGATTCCTAAAGGCGCAAGTATGCCCTACACCGTGCCTATAGTGTAATTACAAAAACTCGAATTTCTCCGAACATCTCATGATGGTATGAGAGCTTCGGCACATATGACAAAAAGTTGAAATTCTTACCTTTTTAGAGTTGTCTTGATGTGCTCGGGTACTTTCTTGCATAAAAAACTCGATAACACAAACATGCACACTTGCTCACAAGCTCTGTCTCTCTCACACTCTTGCAAATGAGGGAATTGAGCTGAATAGAGGAATACGGTAAATTTTTGGATTTTTTTGGGATGTAAGAAGATGATGCGGGGGTGGAGGAGTTTAGGGAAGGTGAAAAACACTAAAAACAATGCAAAAACAACAACAAAACTGAAATTAATTACCTTTCAATGCTAATTCTCACTATACTCTTACCATCACACATTCGTCCTAGAGCTCTTTCCCGGCCACGGCGCCAAATTTGGTGTTGTTCTAAGCAAGGATAAACACCACATTAAGAAGCTTCACCTTCTTAATTTCAATCAGCGAAAGAGATAGGTTGATATGAATTTGTAAATGAGTGAGGTGAGTCACGAGTGATGGTGAAGGTGAAAAGCATGCAATTGCACACACATATACACTAACACACACATAGTAGAGACAAGCGAGAAGCAATGGAAGGCAAAAGATACGCTCTATTACTCAAGAACTTTCTTACAAGCTCTCAAATAAGCTACAATCTCTCACAAGCTAACCTAAAAAATGAGCTCTCTAGCTCATTTTATAGTTTCTAGAGTAGTTTTGACCGGTTTCGAACGTAGTGTCCTGCATAGTTAAATATTAGGTTCTCGGAGTCATTTGGAGGTCCAAATGAGGTCTAAAAATAACCAAAATTGGTATGATCGTTCTACCTAGACTCCTCAAGTTTTTGAGGACTCCTCGGCTTGCACAAAATGGAGTGGCGAGATACAACATTGGGTGTTCTATTGTACATACGTTACAAGAGTGATGAAAATCACATGAAGCTTTGAAGAAAGTATCATAAAGCATATTTCTTGAGAAATGACATGTCTTGCCCCTCCTAACTTACTGCATTCCCCGTTTACATGCTGCCTCTGCGCATGTGTCTGTGACCGCTGCCTGTTGTACTGCCAACAGATAGGATCCCTCTTGCACTGAAAAAGGGAAGAGGATGAAATTAGGTTTTCCATGGGAATGGAAGATGAGAATTCCCAAGTTGGAAAAAAAGATCCATGGACTCCGTTTCTTACCTAGCCTTTGGGTTGTTTAGGAAGACATCACGTGACAAGGGATGTTCAGCTTGAGGTATGAGAACATGGTGTTAAGTTTTGTCCTCAGTTGTGGTAAGGATCTGGTGGCAAGATGCCTTGTTGTTTTGAATTAGAAGGGCTGTATGCTTTATCTTTCCCTTGCTTAAAGTAACAACTTGGTGTTGCAAACTTTACTGTATAACGTATCATAGTTAGGGTTGTCGAAATTGTAGATTTGTGTTGTTTTAATCCTTGAACTAGCTAGTACATTATTATAGCACTTCACTATATATTTTTTATTATTTTATTTTATTTTTTGCATCTTCTTCAGGGTAGAAGCTAAATTTTTCATTGAGTAAGGATGATAGTGAAATTTATTCGATCAGTTTATTTTCAGACTTAGAACTCCTAACTGTACAGAAACTGGCTTTTTTTCTTGAAGCTCATGTGTTCAGCCTTCTAAGCTTGTAGGGAAACGTTCAGAAGTGCAATCGAATGGGTATCTTTTGATCCAGGCAAGTGGAGGACTAAATCAGCAGAGGACAGGGGTGAGTTGTGTTTCTCTATCCTCAGTTATGGAAGGCATACTAATGCACCTCCTGATAGAATTCTGGCTTTCACATTAACCTTGGTACCTGTGCATTTTCTGTAACGGGCTAGCAGATCATTGATGCAGTTGTGGTAGCACGAATTTTAAATGCTACACTGGTGGTGCCACAGTTAGACCATAGATCATATTGGAAAGATAGTAGGTACAAATTCTGTGATCTGTAGCTTCATTTCCAGTTGGTCGATTTGCACATGGCTGTGAGTGTGCATGAGCACATGTGCACATGTGCCCACGCGTGCGCACGTACACACACACACACACACACACACACACACACACACACACACACACACACACACACACACACACACACACACACACACACACACACACACACACACACAGATGTCATATCTTCCTTGTTCTCCTGTTTGTAGTGACTGGTTGTCCTTTTTTGTACAGCAACTTTAGTGATATTTTCGACGAAGACTGGTTTATCAATGCTCTTGCAGAGGATGTGGTTCTAGTCAAGCAATTGCCAGCAAAAGTCAATGGAAGGGTTTATTTTATGCGTGTTCCAAGGAGATGTAAGACAGAGTACTTCATTTCTAAAATTCTACCCATTTTACGAAAGAAGAAGGTATGGTATGAGATGTGATTCAGTGCTAAACTTTGTGTCCATTTGAGGCCGGACATTTGTTTAACATGTGTCACTGCAATAGGCTATTCGACTTGGAAAGTTTGATTACAGACTTTCAAATAGAATAGATGAAGATTTGCAAAAGCTTCGCTGCCGAGTGAATTACCATGCACTTCGGTTCACATTGCCCTTGGAGTCAATGGGTCAGAGACTGGTGGAAAGGCTAAGGCAAAAAAGCGATCGATATATTGCGCTTCATTTGAGGTGAAAGTCCCTCAAGCTTATTGACTTGGTTTATTTCACTGGTGATTGAGTTGTGTTTCATGATGATCAAGTTGGTAGCTGAGCAAAGAGATTGTTTTGCATCAAGTTGCTGGTAGTAGTAACGAAAATGCTTTTGTAACCCTTGAACACAACATATACATTCAAAGTCTTACGTGCAGGTTTGAGGCTGACATGTTAGCTTTCTCTGGCTGCTATTATGGAGGTGGAGAGAAGGAAATACAAGAGTTGGGTAAAATGAGAAAGCGCTGGAAAACACTACATGTATGTTCATTATTTATTCAAGACCTTCGTGTATGTGAGGTCCATTTCTTCATGAGTGTCCATTTGGTGTTATTGAATCAGACACGAAACCCAGACAGAGAAAGAAGAAATGGGAGATGTCCCCTTACTCCGGAAGAGGTGGGTATAATGCTGAGGGCTTTGGGTTTTCGGAATGATTCACATCTTTATGTGGCATCAGGAGATGTCTATGGCGGTGAAGACACTTTAGCTTCACTGAAGCAGATGTTTCCAAACTATCATACCAAAGAATCACTAGCATTGGAAGGAGAACTGGCCCCATTCACAGGATACTCATCACGAATGGCAGCCATTGACTTCATTGTATGTGCTGCAAGCAATGTCTTTGTAACCAATAATAATGGAAATATGGCTCGCATCCTTGCAGGCCACAGGTAATCTTTTCATCTCTCATATGGCTGGGCTGGTTGGGTGTATGAGATGCTTTTTCTTTCTTTCCTTTCTTAGGTCTTTTTGTTGGTGAACTTCTGAATGGCTATTTTTACTGTTTGGAATTATGTCAAATCATCCCAATGCACTTGCCATTGTATAGGTGGCTTAAATTAGGTTTGTTCCCCATGCTTTGTGGGACAAAGTCCCATGGTATGCCCTTCTTGAGTTGTGCATGAGGTTTTTAAAAAAATCTGCTAATCGAAAAAATAATTTTCAAAAAAGTTTTTATAATGTAAATTCTCAAGTTGTCCAATTATGCACAAAAAAATAAAGTCAAGGAATGAACAACAGGCACCGTGCATCTATCACATCTCATTTTGTATTCTATTAATTATCTAGAAACTTATGATGTCATTCTATATAGGCGCTATTTTGGTCACAAACGAACAATCAGACCCAATGCAAGAAAGCTGGGTGCACTTTTCCTAGCCAGGTCCAATATGACATGGGATCTATTTGCATCGAAGGTGCGTAAGGCACAACGAGGTCACATGGGAGACCCCAAAGAAATGCGACCAGGGAGGGGACAGTTCTTTGAGAACCCTTCTGCTTGCATTTGTGAGGCCTCAAACAAGGAAGCTAACCCAATAGCTTTGCAAGAAGGCATGTTGGTTGACCAGGAGGATTTTTTGGATCATCATTCCAGCTCTTCAAGTGAAATGGACAATGAAGAGGAAGATGTGGATCCAGACTTGGATGATGCTGTATTGATGCAGGAAGAAGACATGGATCAGGAAGATGGTGAACTTGGAGTTGATGATGAAGCAGAAATCAAGAATGTCACATCAATACCAGTCTGAAGTGCTATTCATGTTTTGTTGAGGTCTCTAGAAACATGCAATTGCAATCTGCTTCGAATTTTTGACACAATTGATTTGAGTGTGTCCCTCACTGCAAAAAATTTTCAGATGACTGCGTCAGAGACAAATTATTCAAAGATAACAGCTTTGAGCTCCCACACAACATAATATGGTGATTTCAGCTGTTACTGAGTGCTTACTCAAGGTTACATATACGTAGAAGATGCACACCAGGAAAGTAAACGCTATACTATTGAAGCCCTGCTTTCAGCCATACAAATTGACCTGTTTTGCCCACAAGCAAATTATTTTGCTTGTTTAATGGTCAGCTTTTAGATGGAAAGGCCTTTTTTGTAAGGACTTTGAGTCAGAGTTGTATTCTAATGTAAAGCAAATGACATTATTATAGTTTGTTAAATCCAAATTTTATAATTCTTTGAAGAGTAGATAGAATTACCAGGATCAAGCGAAGCTGAATAACTACTGTAAGTGTTGGGGTTGCTGATAACAGAGCCAATTTGTATGCATGTGTCACAAAATTTCTATTCCAGTGTCTGCTAAGGAAATGTATATTGCTTGTATGAAGCAGTCAGTGTGGCCAAGATGACTGTGGCAAAGTTGGACGAATCTTTCAAATAGATGATATTCAAATCAGGTAAAATGGAAAATATTACATTAGTCAAATTTTGTAAGCAGTTATGAACATCCTCACGTCAGGCATATGGTTGATATCAAAAGAGGACAGGGAATGGAAGGATGCTTTATATGGATCCTCCTTTCTCGCCACTGTGAAAAAATCGCGATTTATGCTATGAAGTAAAACTTTTTATATTGTTCTCGATTTTTATTGCAAACGGTTTTTATTAATTTTTTCTTTTATGTTATACATGCTTAGGGTAGCCTTGGGATATGTGCATTTTTTTATGCTTGTGTTTTTACCATTTTATCTAGATACTGAGTTTTATATTTTGATTTATAATATTGTATGTACATTATGTGTGAAATATATACACTTAGTGTTATAAAAATAAAAAATCTTTTCCTTGATTTTTATTTTGGGTACGAAGGAACTAAACAATTTAAACGACTTAAATCTCTCCTTCATACTATGTTTCTTACCTGACCTTTCTATTAATCTTTCATGACAGAGATAGGGTAATATGCAGGGTTGATGCTAACTTGTACTGCTGACTGAAGTGTGCCTTGCATATCATAGTAACGCTCAAATTTTTGCTTTATGATTATTTTTCCCCCAGAATTAGAGTTTTTTTGAAAGCAGTTAACTGTTAACTCATCATCAGGAAAACATCCCATCCTTTTCGCTTTCAATTCTTTGTGTCTCCTCAAACCCATGCAAAGGTCAAGGGTGATATGAGAGTGAGTTGCTACCACCAACATGCATTGCTGTACCTTGCATGCGATAATGATTTTCCTTCAGGTGACATGTTTTTTTACTCATTTTCCTCCCCCCCCCCCCCCCTTTTTTTTTTTCTTTCTTCTTCGTCTCTTTTTCTTTTTTTCTGTGAGTGATTTTTGGATGAGGAATACTGTCGTTGAGCTTGTTAGGTGGATTAGAAACTGCCCATGGAATCAGATTTGGATGAATGTGGTTACTGTTGATTCGAGTCGTATCTGTGTGGAAGGTGCATAAAGGTTCTGTGATGAAATGAAACTTCCTGTGGAAGATGAGAATTTCCAAGTGAAATTTTAAAACAAAGGTACCTGGTATTAGCAACTATCCTGAGCTCCTGAAAGTTTGATTCTGCATTTTGGTGGCTGATCTAGTACATAAATCAGTTCTAGTACTGCACAATAATAATAACTGAAGTTGAATTGACATTAATGATGAAAGTTGTCATGATGAGATCAGGCTTCATCATTTCACTTCATGGGGCTCACCACAATTCCAACCTGCATGGATTTGTAACAATGAAGAGTGAAAATCTTTTTTTCCCTTTTATTTTTTGTGAGCATAAGGGTCAATTGACTTTTAAGGAAGCACTACCTTTAAGTTAAGCACCGATTGGCCTATTTTATACAACAATTTATGGTGATGGAGGTTATATGACCTGTTTTTTCATGAGATGCAAAAAACAAAATTTAACTATGAAATGGCATAATTTTGATGCAAGTATTTGCAACGCTTAAGAAAACAAAGTCTATGTATGGAGTGTTGTATGAAGTATGTATTTACTGTTGGGGAACAAATCCTCATGACTAGAAAAGATGGAACTGTATAAACAGTATTACAAAATGAGCCTTCCATGCAGGTTTGCCTTTGGGCTATTGGGCCCACTTTCTAATATTGTTTCCTGCTGATAGTAAGGGTCATGCTTACGTTACTGTTGCCAATTCGATTGCTTATACTACGAAAATATATAAGAGTACGGAAGATGCAGTGTATACAGATTCTTCCGACAAGATCATAATTTCTTCCTGAACGTAGATCACATCCAATCATATCCTCTTTTTACATAGATCATATAGAATCACACTCAAAAAGAGGTTGAGACCTTATGGCTGTTTGTGCCAAGAAGTGTATGCTGGTTTATTGGAGCATGAGGGTTGCTTGAAGTCATCTTTGGCTCATAAAAGTGCAAAGAAGTTGTGGAGTTGTTGGCCTCAATGAAGCCCTCTTTTTGACAGTTTGTGGGCACGACACTCAAGGACGATGAAGACAATCATCGGCAGGCAACTAAGTAACATTTCCTTCCCTTTAAGTCCATTTTTGTCCTCAAAAATGCTGTTGGAAGGTCTTAATGAAAGAGATATAGTCATACTAGAATATGTACTCTGACTATGCCCCATTTATCCAACATACATGGTCATATCTTCGTGGCGTTTCCCCATATCCTTCCTCTCAAAAAGACTGTTGGGAAGGTAGCATAAAGGTGGGAAACCGTTTGAAGGAAGAAGCAGTGTATACAAATTCTTCCAACAAGATCATAATTTCTTCCTGGTATATCCTCTTTTTACATAGATCACATCCAATCATATCCTCTTTTTACATAGATCACATTTAATCACACTCAAAAAGAGGTTGAGACCTTATGGCTGTTTGTGCCAAGAAGTGTATGTTGGTTTATTGGAGCATGAGGATTGCTTGAAGTCATCTTTGGCTCATAAAAGTGCAAAGAAGTTGTGGAGTTGTTGGCCTCAATGAAGCCCTCTTTTTGACAGTTCGTGGGCATGACACTCAAGGACGACAAAGACAATCGTGAGCAAGCAACTATGTAACATTTCCTTCCCTTTTAAGTCCATTTTTGTCCTAAAAAATGGTGTTGGAAGGTCTTAATGAAAGAGATAAGAGTCATACTAGAATAGGTACTTAGACTATGCCCCATTTATCTGATATACATGGTCATATCTTCGTGGCGTTTCCCCATATCCTTCATCTTAAGAGACTTTTGGGAAGGTAACATAAAGGTGGGAAACCATATGAAGGGTACTAACTTGCTCCATGTAGCACTATCCTCTGCTCTATCTTTCCGCTTTACTAGGCACTCTTTATATAGGTGACTTCTTGTCTGTTTCTCTTTAGTTTTAGTGTCCTCTAAGGGTCATGTGGACTAGATTGAACAGAAATGGGTTGCATGAGGTAGTTAGATTCATCCATCCTTTTCTTAAGCCGAACTCTCTAGAACTTGGAGTTGGTAAGCTAGCTTTCCCATTCTTTTAAGTATTGAGAATGGTCCACAATACCTGGGAGAGTTTTGGACAAGGTTTGACCTTCATGGTTTCAGACTTCGAGGGAACTCTAAGATATACTTGTTCTCCTACTTGAAAGTTGATTTCTCTCCTTGGAGGATCAACATTGGTGTTAGCCCTATCCAGAGCTCTCCTAATACTATCCTTAGCAAACCTAATCATATCGTTCATCTCTTCCAAGAAATCATTTGCAGCTTGAACTTTCTCATGTTGCAATCTTGCACAAGGAGCTTTAGTTGAAACCCGTACATAAGCATAAATGGACTATGCCTAGTGGAAGAGTGCTTGACACTATTATATGCAAACTCTACTATAAGTAAGTACTCTTCCCAATTAGGTTTCCTTTCATTTACATATGCTCAAAGCATATCTTCTAGGATTTGGTTAACACTCTATTTGCTCATCCATCTTTGGATGCTCCGTCATGCTCATGCTAAGTTTAATATCCATTTTTGAAGACCACTCTCGAAAAGTGGCTAGTAAACTTCCTATCTTGATATGAAACAATGTCTAATGGAAGACCATATAACCGATATAGGTTCTCAACAAATAACCTAGCCAAATCAAGTGTCTTCATTGTAATAGTGTTGGAATAAACCTAGCAATCTTGGTCAATTCATCAAGATATTTATATCAAATATATTGAGTCAAACATGTTTTTGAGGCCAAATCACATTCTCATATATACATATATTCCCCAATGGATAATGAATACTAGTCTTTCTCGATCATTAGGATGGATTGCAATCTAGTTATAGTTGTGTTTAGGAAGTTTCACAGAGCATGATTGATGAGTTCTTTTAGGACTTGCTTAATAAATGGGATCATTGTTGAAGTGTGAGTTGATTTAGAGCGCAAAAAACAAGCACCAATTCTTTTCTTTTTGACATCCTTCTTAGGCATTATGAAGATAAAAGAAAACCATTTTGATTGTTCAATTGAGATAGTTATGTTGCTTCCTCTAGATTAATCAAATTCGATTTGAAAGCCTTTCCATACTTCGTGTTGAGCCTATATGGGTAGCTTCTTGTTGTATAAATCCCTCTGTTAGTGGAATTTTGTGTAGGCCAAGCTCTTTTGTATTCCTCTAAGACTTTCGTATAACACAACCGAATCCCCTCTTGCATTTGCAGATAAACTTCATTAGTTAGAGAGGGATAATCCCATTTTTTAGGTAGATTATCTACAACTCTTATATCATCTTTGAGGTTGATTTCTTGATTTGAGAGTTCTATCTTTTTTAAGAAGGTAGCCAAAGAATATCCAAGCACTTGGAGATTTGTGGTTTATTATTTTGTCCATCCTTGTGAGATCTCTTGTAAGGGTTTCTCCAATCCATTCATGGTTTCCTTTTTTTGGTTTGGGTTGGGCTACACCTTTCATGCTTGGACTTCAATGGGTTGCCACTTGTGGCATAATTTAGTTGGCCAACTCACCTTAGTCAACTAGGCCAATTTGATCAACAAATACAACTTGGTCGGCTTCTCGATACTAATCTATGTGTCCAATTCGGTTGACAAGTCCAACTTCGTTGCCTATAAAATTGAATGAATGTTCTAGTTTGATCAATGGACTATTGGCCCACTTGGGTTTTGTACAAAGGCCGGATTATAAAAAAATACGTCCTCCTTGGAATTTGATTGCCTTAAAAATTAGTTCTAATGGATACTAATTGGTCTAAGTTGGACTACTTGAAAACTCTAGTCTATTTGCAAAATTTGAACTATTCATAAAATATATTTTATGTGAAAAAATTGGAGAATTCGCATAATCTAGTTTATGTATAGAAGATGATTTAGGAATAGAAGGTGAATGACGAAACCTATCACCCCGACTTCTTCTTGGATAGGCTTGATTTTGATAATCCAACACTTTAGGCTTCTTGTCATCCATGTCGATAGAGAAGCATCATTAATTGGCATAGTGGGCATATTTCTAGTATACCCTTGTTCTGTTAAGTGCAATGATCATGGTCACACTCTTCCTCAAATCGAGTTGAATATATTCATTTGACAAACGTACTTTTTCCCTAGTTTTCTAGTGCTCTAGCTTGATGTAAGCATGGCCTACCCAACAAAAACGAAACAATCTTTCTAGGAAAAGTGCAACTGCAAAGAAATCAATAACGAATTGGTACCTTGAACAATCATAGATATCTTGTCTACAATGATGATGGTAAATGGAGCTTCATCTTGAAATTCCGCAACAATTATTTTGTAGGACCTCTGTTAACAACAACAATGGTAAAATAATTATCCTCAATGGATATAATGAGTCTACACGTTTGGCACTTTGCCAAAGGTGCATAGAGGGAAGTATACCAAACAGCCCTCCACACTAGAAGAAGATTTTTTACTATGTAAGAATGGATGATCTTAAGCAAGATACTTCTTGCCTTGGCTTTCATGTGTATGATTCGATATAGGCTTAACTTGTGAAATTTACTCGATGTCTACTCAATGTGGGATGTAGTTTTGTTAATCAATGCTTCTACTTAAAATAGGGTTCATAACTCCATTGCTATGCATTTAAATCTTCTTCTATCTTTTTCACTCCTTGTGGCATTTGTTTTAAGCCTTTCTTGGCACTTTCTTGTTATCCTCGTCATTTAGCATGAATATATGTCTTGGTCTTTATCATGATTGGCCCCTTTCTTTATGAAATTATGAGGGTCTTTGGAGGTTTATCTTTCCTAGTTATGATTACTATCATGTGCATTGGTGCCCAATTTCTCAAACATTGGAATGCTCAAATAATGGTGTTGAAGGTCCAAATTCAACCTTTTAAAAGAGGCCTAAAAATCACCTTTAAACTAACTAATATATGGCTTACTAGGAGCAACCAATGACACATCATCAACATAAAATTTAATGTTAAGAATGTACCATTTGTATGCTTCACACATAAGGTTTTTTCAATTGTACTATTTTCATATCTATGTGCTACCAAATAAGCATGCATCTATTTGTACTAGGTTTGTGGTGTTTGTATTAAACCACATAATGTGTGTGTGAACCTACACATCTTTTTTCCCCCACTTTTCAAAAAACAATTGGGCTAAAATTCACATAATTTATCATGTAAATATGCATTCCAAAACGTAATTTGAATTTTTCATAGATGCACATTCCAATCGTTGTGAGATGCAAGTGCACATATGCTACAATAAGTTTTCTTGCTACACATAGGAGGAAGAAGGTCTCATCAAGGTCAATGCTCTTCTCTTGCTCATAATATTTTGCTACAAGTCTAAGATTCTAGCAGTCAATTTCCCCATCATGATTATGTTTCATCTTGGACTTCTTGCATTAAGGAAAATCACATAACGATCGAGTAGCACCCTCATAGTACAATCAAATTTGATTGCATAACAACCTTCCAATTTTCCTTAAAATTTTGCTTCATCGAATTAAACAAGATCATTCTTATCACAAGGATTAGAAAAATCTAATGCAAAAGAGTCATGAAGAGAGTTTAAGAAAGTACGACAAGGAAAATGTGAATTTAATTTATGGTCCCTAAGCATTTTCATTACTAGACATAGTCCAAGAGGGTCTTTTTTTTGTGTGTGGAGTTTAAGGTCAGAATGCTAAGGTCCCTAGCTCAGGTGCTATCGTAAGGTTCCTAAATATATAGTAAATATTGACATAGTTTGGTAGTGTGAACACACTTAGGGCCGTTGAGGCACTTTTTTCCCTCATTAGGAGGTTTTTTTCCCGTTTCTTCTATATACGCCTAAAACTCTAAGCAGTTACTTATCTTTGTACATTCACTTGGTAATATATTATATATTGTATTGTGCTCCAAGGTTCTTCATCTTCTTCTTTGTGTTTTTTAGTTGCTTGTCCATACCTCGAAGTCCAACAATTGTTACCAGAGTAGGTCACCACTTCATCTAGGGTGTCTCGATACCCCTCCAGTCACATTCTCAGAATCACATGAAAATTAATGATCATAATCATGGCAATAAGGGCATATTTTGAGTTTTTTTCAGCTTCTGAATGCATCATCATAGTGAATGTGCATGCAATTTTTCCCTTTTGTGCCAAAGATATATACATGTTTCCATTCACCAGTACAAGCACCTTGAAGTCTACTATAGGTTTATTAGAGCTTAACAAGGTGTTTCTATTCAATTTTTTGAGAAACAATCATTTTTCTACATATGGGTATTTATTGACTCACCGTGGCTGAAAGCAATGATATATTCCATATGTTGGCTATTGAGGATAAGTTGGACGGTAGTAATTACCCATTGTGGGGATATATAATGCATCATGTTGGTTGTAAAAGGGTTGTGAAATATTGTGAAGGTTGTTAAAAAAATATCCTACTACACTTGAAAATATAGTTATTGAAGGTGATGTAGATGGTGTCGAGGATGATGATCTTCAATCTCCTAGTCATGTTATGGTTCTTGCTACACCTATTGCAGAGCAACTTTGTTGGGATGGCAGAGATGCTCAAGCATATGCATTGATAGCTTTGTCTGTCAAGCATGCCATTATCCCTCACATCCACTCCTCCAAGTCAACAAAGGATGCTTGGGATACACTTACAACTTTATATAGGCAAGAAATGAGCCTCATGTTGCTTATCTTTGAAAATAGTTGGAGAGTGAGCATATGAATGAAGGAGATTCTATGGCCAATTTTTTGACAAAGATCAAAGATTTGAAGAAGATTGATTTCTATTGATGAAGTCTTGCTAGATAGTTCACTTGTGCAGATTGTTCTTAGCGGCCTTATAGATTTGTATCAGAGTTTTGCTTCTAGTCTTCAACTAATGACAAAAGGGAATCCAAATGCCTAACATTTGAGGACGAGGTCTCTGTTTTGTTGCAAGAAGATCAATCTAGGCACAACAGGTCAATTATGCATGTTGTTGATCAATGTTACTTAGCTAATTAGAAGGGAAATATGCATGGAGCTCATCTACTAGTAAGGGAAATATGCTAATGCTGCATAGTCAAAGAAGGAAGACAAAGATGATAAGAAAACAAAAAGCTAGAAACATATTTGCAAATATAGTAAGGAAAATGATCATATCATAAAAAGCTGTCCTAAACTGGCTGCAAAAGAGGCAAAGCAGAAAGAGGGTGGAATGGTTGTTGTAGAGGCTTCTACACCTAATCTACTATTTTTTTTTTTTTCAAAAGGAAGTTTAGCTGAGGCTGAATCTCCCATGCTTTAATTGATAAAAGAACTCAATAATACAAAGAAGGGGCAAAGTGCCCATGGGATACCCCATATCCCACAAATTAGGAGAAGGATTGGATCTATTGTAGTCTACTAATCTTGTTCAGATTGAAGAATGAGCATTTACTACTATTTTTAGGTACGACCCATCTTCTCATGAGCAATGCATGTTTGCAATAGACTCAAATGTTTGGTACTTTGATAGTGGGGCAACCAAACATATTACCTTGTATCATAGTCTGTTCACTTCACTTGAGCCTGTCCCTACAAGGAATATTGTTACATGTGCTAACAACTCTTCTTATCTTGTTATGGGAGTTGGTAAGATCATTCTAACTACTACTGATGGTATCAAGAAGTGGCTGGTCAAGCCACTTCCCATATCAACACAATGTAAAATAAAGGAGTTAGTTTTACCGACAACAATAGAAGAATTTATCAATACAACTACAAGATTGGAGCAAATTAGACAACAGTATGCGGCAAGCTCTTCCAATTTATCACATCCTACAGAACTTGAAGACCTAGTAATTCAGATAAGAAAAGAGCTTGAGAGCTTAAAAAGGAATAAGCCCCACAAAGAGGAGGAGAGTGCAGTAACTCAGTTGAGGTGAGAAATTTAAGCATTGAAGCTACAAACGGAAGAGGAAGCACAAGTAGAAGAGCTGGCTCAACTTCAAGAGGAGTTGCAAGAACTCAAGGAAGGTGGCATCAAAAGTGGACTATGGTGTACCATGTGCAGCAAGCAGGGTCATGTGGTAAGTGAGTGTCCATTGTTAACTGTAACTTGCTAGCTATGCAGGAAATCTGTTCATGAGGCTTAGGATTGTCACTCGAAAGGGATGCCTGCACAACCTTATTGGGCACAAGGAGGTCCTCAGCTCTCTACCAATATAATGGCGGTAGCCCCCAGCCAAGGTAACAACTATAACTTGCAACGACCTAGAGGTAATTATGGAAATGGGCCTAGAAGGCCAATTATTTGCTTCAAGTGTGGAGAGTGTGGACACTATCAAAGCAAATGTACCCTACCAGAAAATGCCCCCCCCCTTGCAGGAATTGCCCAGGTGTGAGAGATCATAGAAATTGTTTCCCACAAAACAAAGCATCTACATCTGGGCCCCATCTCCAAATGATATCGGAAGATAATCAAGGAGCAACAAAAGAAGTAAATGCGTCCACTAGAGTGGTACAATTAGAAGAAATTGCCTCCATGGTCATGTTGACAAGAAATAAAGGGAAAATTCAGAAGAACCAAGCTAGGGATGAAGACTTTTGGAAGTTACAAGGACTAGAGGGTAGATAAGAGAAAATCAGATATATGTATGAACATGAAAAACAAGAGAAAGGAAGTTCAACAAAATGTGAAGAGGTAGCACAAAAAGAAGATTTTTCAAAGACTAACAATGTCATTGGGAATGCATATGGCCGAGTCCACAAGGAACTTGAGAAATCAGACAACAAAATTGATCTTGGGGAATCTGGAGCTTCAAGATTATTCAAGTCAATCAAAACAGAGGTTAGTATCCTTGAGTTGATAAACATGGATGCAAAATTTAGGTTTGAAGTATTGCAGATTATTGATGAGGCTTCCTCATCCACCTTAGTGGTGAAGACTACTGCCTTATGCCAAGGGAAGGGTATAGAAGAAACACCTCTCACAGACTATAAGAGTCCAAGACTAACAATAACAATTAAAGGGTTAAAGTTATAAGGAGTCATTGTGGATGATGGGTCTGGCATAAATTTGATGCCTGAGCATACCATGGAGAAGCTTGGTCTACGCCCATCCAGACCAGCCCACTTCACCGTCACTTTGGCAGATCAAAGCAAAGTAAGGCCAATGGGGGTGATCCCAAAAGTTCCACTGGAAGTACAAGGTAATCTCTTCATTTTGGATTTTGTGGTATTAAAACTACCCCAAGTAGAGGAAGGATTTCGCCTTTTGATTGGAAGACCATGGCTAAGGCATGCAAGTGTCATCCATGACTCAGGTAAAGACATTATGTGGGTACAACAGAGGGGATATGAACTTAAACAGATATATTTAGAGGAGGGTCCAGATCATCAAGGGAACACCAAGATGATGCAATCAGTTGGCATTTGCATGGAACAAGAAATGGAGGACCAACCACAATTAGAGTTCGAGGAGGAAGAAGACATTCTGAATTGGCTACAAGCAAGCAACTCTTCCTCTTGTTTTGGAGTTTTTCTAAATAATTCTTGCACAGATGAATGTTATGATGAAAATGAGGATAAAGTTTAGGTTGATAGATTGGGAGAACCCATCACAGACCACAGAAGGGGGAGGAAGACACCCCTCAAGCACAATTTAGAAGAGGATGCGACAACAACAGGAAAGGAAGTTACTGAAGTTAAAGACAAGGTAAAACATACTAGTGATGAATGTTCTTTGCCAATTCAAGAAATCTCTGCATGATGGATGCAAGACAAAGAGGAATATATTGAGATCTAGAATTCTCTTGCTTATGCAACAATGCGAGAAAAGCGATTGGAGGAAAACAGGGTTGGAGATGAGCATGTAGATACCATGGTAGATAGAAACCGAGTCAAAGAAGTACAATTAGGCACTCAAGAAAATAATCATCCAGTTTTGGTGGCCACTTGGTTATGGAGCCACCCTGAGCTGCTGAAAAGATAAAATCTTTCTTGACACACTATGCAGATCTTTTTGCGTGGCATTATAGAGACTTAGAAGGAGTGCCTGCCAATTATGAAGAGCACATAATTCATCTTATTGACGGAGCTAAACCAGTAAGAGGAAAGAGTTATAAAATTAACCCAAAATATGTTAAAGCTGTTTATTTGGAAATACAAAAGATGGAGGATGCAGGAATCATCATTCCTGTGGAACACTCAGAACGGCTTTCACCAATGGTAATAGTACGAAAGAAGAATACCGAAAAAATCAAAATTTGTGTTGACCTTAGAGCACTCAACAAGGTAACCATTCCAGATGGATTCCCCATGCCTTTTGTAGAGCAAGTCATTGAAGAAGTGGCAGGACACACATTATACAACTTCATGGACGACTTTAGTGGATACAATCAAATATCCATCCATCCAGGTGATCGGGAAAATACCACCTTTATCACACCATGGGGCACATATGTATACGTGAATATTCCATTTGGACTCAGAAATGCTCCGGCCATCTTTAACAGAACTGTCAACCTCATTTTTGGACCCTTATTGCTGGAAACACTTAGAATTTCATGGATGAATTTTCTTCATTTTCAGGCACTTACAAGGAGACCCCTTTGGATTGTTTGGATAATCACTTGAGACATATGTAGAATGCTTTTAAAAGATGCAGTGAGACTAAACTAAAGCTGAACCCAAATAAATGTCATTTCCTAGTGACAGAAGGAAGTCTCTTGGGACATGTGGTATCTGCTTAAGGTATGGCTCCGGACCCTGATAAAATTATTTCTATAATAAAGTTACCTAAACCCAAATCTCCTAAAGAGATTCAAAGCTTCTTGGGGCATACTGGGTACCACAAAATATTTATCAAAATGTATGTAGAGATAGCTAGGCCATTGGCTAGACTTACAGGTAAAGAAGTGCGATTGAAATGGGAAGAAGAAGAAGAAGAAAATGCTTATCAAATATTAAGGTCCAAATTGGTGGCTGCACCAATTCTTATCACACCGAATTGGTCAAAACTTTTTCATGTACATGTAGATGCCAGTTCATATGTAGTGGGTGCAGTTTTGACTGAACATAGTCAGGAATTAAAACTTGACAGACCTATTCAATATGCCAGTCAAATTTTGACAAAAGCTGAAAAAGTTTATAACACCACAGAAAGGGAGGTCCTAGTAATGGTTTTCGCTGTACAAAGGTTTCGTCATTACTTGCTAGGAGTGAAATTTGTTATCATAACTGATCATCAACCATTCAGGTATTTACTGAACAAGCCACAAGCAAATGGGAGGATACAAAGGTGATTGCTTTTGTTCCAAGAATTCGATTTCTCTATAGTCAATAGACCAGGTAGAGAAAACGTTATGGCGGACCACCTATCTAGGATTTACACAATGGATAAAGCAATTGGAGTAAATGATGATTTTCTAGATGCTAATTTGTTCGCTATACAAGCACATGGTTGGTATGATGACATCAAGAATTTCCTTAACACTGGATTGTATCTAGAGAAGGCAAGCGCTGTGCAAAGAAAGAGGCTGCTAATCAAAAGCAGACCTTTTACCTTCATTGAGGGAAAATTATATAGATACAGAAAGGAAAACAGTTTTAGAAAGTGCATGGAAGAAGAAGTGAGGGAAATCCTTAAATCTGCACATGAAGGAGCAGGTGGTGGGCACCTTCTAGGACACATTATGAGCCAGAGAATCCTTGATGCTGGCTTATGGTGGCCTACATTATTCAGAGATGCAGAGGAATATGGAAGAGCCTGTGAGAGGTGTGGGCCCAAGCCAATAAAGCAAAGGCACAAACCTTGGTTGTTTCCACTTCATGGTAGCCATTTGAGAAGTGGGAGTTAGATTTCGTCGGGTCCATCTACCCTGCATCGGTTCTAAAGAGAGAAAAGTATCTATTGATCGCCAAAGCCAACATTAAGACCCATGAGGATGAAGTTGTAAATGGCTGATGGTCACATTGAAAAATCTTTAGGTTTATTGGAAGGAATATCTCTCACCACTTGTGATGTAGAATTTGAGCACACCTTCACCATTTGTGAGTTTCGAAAGAATCATGCTTACAAGATTATTTTGGGATGCCCATTCATGCGATAGTTGCGAATTGTACAAGATTGGGGAGATAACTCTTTGTACCTACAACATTTAGGAGTGACTACCAAAGTGAACCTCAAGGACCATTCCCATCATGATGTACCCCCACTACAATGGAACACCATCCATAGGACACCTGAGGAAACATAATTGGTGCAATCCTTAGAATCAAATCCTTCATGGTTGCATGAGGACACGCATCTATGGATGTGTAAGGAAGCTAAACAAGAAGAAGAAATATTAAAACCTAGAACTTTAGGCTTCAAACGACATCCGCATACCCTTCAAGATCCTGCTTATGCACCTATAGTGTTCCTAGTAGTGTTCCCAGATGAGGAATTTGAGCCTCATGGTTGAGCAAAGATCTTAGCCATCATGGACATAGCAGTTAATGAAGAACAATGGAGCCCTCACTATGATGAGGACGAATATGAAATTTCCATCTTTATGATAGAACCCTAAGAAGAAGAGCCTATTATAGAAGAATGCACTAAAGTGACTCAAGAAATATGTGAGACAAGGGACGAAGGCTTAGAATCCATTATCATGGAACTCTTTTTCTTGTTAGAAGAGGAATATCTCTATTTTGTAGAAGCCATCTCCCTTGCCTAGAAGTTGATATCTCTACGCTTTCACAACTTCTTTCTCTTGGGTTTTTACTTGAGGGTTCTTTGGTGCGTATGTCAGTACTGGAACTAAAGACTTGGCCCACTCAGGGACAATCTCAATATTGAAGAGGTATGCATCTGGTAGCTCATCTGCTACCCTAGTAGCCGCTTCTCCGGAAGTTATCCTAGAGAGATGGTATGCTCTTAAGTGCGTTTTCCCTTTTTTGACTACAACTTCAAAATCATACTCCATCAACGGTAAAAACCAATGTATTAATCTACCGGTGTTGCATGGTTTGTTGACCAAATACAAAAGAGCTTGGTGGTCAGTAAATAATTTAAACTTATTAGCCAATAAATAATGGCAAAACTTCTTCACTGCATAGACCATTCCTAGTCCTTCTCGCTCAGTAGTGGTGTAGTTTCTCTCTACATTGTTCAACAACCTGCTGGCATATGCAACGGGTAAATCTATATTGCATTCCTCTGTGGGTTGCACCAACACACATCCTATGGCATGATTAGATGCATCTACATGTACATGAAAAAGTTTGTTCCAATCAGGCACCGTTAGAATAGGTGCAGAACATAATCATTGTTTAAGCTCACTAAAAGAACTCTTGCATTCTTCTGTCCACTCAAAATTGGTTAATAGGTTCTAGAGTGGTTTAGCAATAATTCCATACATGTGTATGAATCGTCCGTAATAGCCACAATGGCCCATAAATGCTTGTACTTCTTTGATGTTCTTTGGCCTGGATAATTCATTGATTACTCGTACCTTGTCTTCATCCGTGGATTCCATTTTTTGAGACTATATGATCGAGTATCTTGCCTCTGACCATAAAAACACACTTCTCTGGGTTTAAACATACTTGATATTCCCTACACTTCTTGAAGATGCATTCAAGCTCAGGGATATGTTGTGGTCGAAGTACTGAGTGAGCACATAGATCATCCACAGACACTTCTAGGTTATTTCTTAAAAACTCCTTGAACACATGGCACATCAACCTTTGGAAAGTTGCAGGTGCGTTTGTTAGCCCAAAAGGCATTACGCAAAACACAAAGATACCCCACTCAGTGGCAAATGCCATCTTGTGTTGGTCCTCAAGGGCAATGGCAACTTGGTTATAGCCTGAGAATCCATCAAGGAAGTTGTACACTTCCTTGCCTGCGACTCTTTCCAACAGGTGTTCTGTAATGGGTAGAGGATAACTATCCCTAATCATGGCAACATTGACCTTTTTAAAAGTAATGCACACTCTCAGCTTACTGTTCTTCTTAGGCATGACTACGATTGGTGAGACCCATTCGGTGTGTTCTATTTCGTAAATGAATCCGGCTTCTATGAGTCTTTCTATTTCTTCTTTGATTTTCAATGCATAATTTTCATTATACGTATAGGGCTTTTGCTTAGTGGGTCTTGCTTCAGTGGTCATGGGTATCATGTGGGAACATATGTCAGGATCTACCCCTTTCAAATCTTTTTAACTCCAAGCAAACACAACCCTATACCTCTTCAGTGGAGCGATTAAATTTTCTTCCTCCTCGTGAGTTAAATCATGTCCTATGTATGTGCATCATTCTTCTCCTTCCTCGATTGCTTTCTTTTGGGCATTCAGATCATGATTTTTCGGTCTTCCACTGTGTATTTCCGAAAATTTTCTGGAACTTCCATCAAAGGTTCTTCCTCCTCAGTTTTCACACTCTTGTTCTTCCTCACCTTTTGATCTCATTGACTAGATCTTGAATTTTCCTTTTCCTTCCTAGGGGTGGTGAGTTCTGGGGACATGGCTTCTACCTGGCCCATAAATTCCTCTTCCGATGAACATTCAAGTATGTCTGAATCTACTTCCCATTCCACGTCATTCGCTTGCTTACTGCGTTCAAAGATTTCTTCTTTAAGATGCTCTGCTTTTGTATCTTCTCTTACTAGTCCTACAATGAAGATGGATATATCATTACTGTCTTTGTCCCAATGGGGGTCCATTGTTCTTCGTTAATTACAATATCCATAGTTGCTAAGATCTCTGCCCAACCATGGGGTTCGAATTCCTCGTCTAGAAATACTACTGGGACATATGCTTAATCCTCAATGGGTCTAGAAGTGTCCTACTCCTGACACTTGCTATAGAATGCTCCTCTTCCTTGGCTGCGATTTTACACATCCACAAGTGTGTATCTTCATGCAACCACGATGGATATGATGTTAAGGAATGCACCAATTCCTTCTCCTCTTCGTTTCTGTGTACTGTATTCCATTGCAAAGGTGGTATGTCCCTATGTGAATAGCCTAAGAGGTTCACTTTCATAGTTATTTCTAGGTGTTGTAGGTACAAGGAGTTGGTTCCCCAATCTTGTACAACTTGCAACTGTCGCATAAAAGGTCTACCTAAGAGCATCTCATATGCTTGATTCTTTCCAAAATCGCATATTACAAAGGTGTGATCAAATTCTACTCCACAAGTGGATAGAATAATACCTTCCAAAAATCATAAGGGTCTTTCTATGTGTCCATCGGCCCTCTGCAGTTTCATCCTCGTAGGTCTAAGGGCTGGTTTTCCCCAACATTTCCACAGTGAAATGGTCGCGATAGCTACTCCTGCACCTATATCTAAAATGGCTTTGGTAGTGTGACTCTTGTATGTAATGGGCAAATAAGCGTTACCTTCCTCTCCTTCACTCGCATCGCCCACTTTATTTAGGGGTATCTTAGGCACCTTTCCTAGTGCACTTGGTATAGAGGAGGTTGTGGCTATTTCTAGGAAGTGGTTTGCTACATGTTTCCATAGTTCAGGTTTGATCTTCAATAGCTTGTCCAAGGTCAAATGGCATCGCACTTTGGTGTTCCTAATAGCTTCGATATTTCTAGGAAGAATTTTCTCTCCCCTTACTCGAATAGTGGGGGCTTTCACTTGAATTGAAAAATCTTCCTAAGGGCCCATAAAGTGAGGTAACTCTTGCAAGAGTTAGATTTGAAACTAGTATGCTCACTCGAGCAATTTACCACTTGATCTCCATAGATAGACATGATATCTACAGGGAACTGTTCTCCAGAGTCATCAATCTCAAGTATGGGCAATCGAGATTCTTGTTCCTGTCTCCATATTTCTTCTTGAATCTCTTTCAAGATGGCGTGTGAATCCATATAACCCATTTGAGGAGTTTTTAAATTTGACCTAGCCTGTTCAAATAGAGTGGTCTTTAAGGGTTCTGTTGGGCTAGTTTGTGTGCTAGAGCTGACTTTCTCAGGGTTAGATACGACTTGCCCTAGTTTCTCTAGGAGTCCTTGAAAATGTAGCTTAGGCCTGGCCATAATTTCCCAATTGAGGTACTATGAGGCTTCAAACATTGCCTTGGCTAATTCCACCATTTTCATGCACAATTTGGTTCTCTCAATTTCTAAGTTAGCTCGGGGGTAATTCTTGCTAGATTCTCCTACTTGGGGTCCTTCTTGTATTTCTGCTTGATAGGCTTTGAACATCATATCAAGGTTTTCTAGGGTGGGATCTGCTAGTACTGATCCTGGTTTAGATGTGATTATTCGTGGTTCAGCCTCTTGTGATGTCATTTCTAAGCTTTTAGTTTTGGTTTCCCTTAGGCTTTCCTCTAACTCACTAATCTTTTTACCCCATTTCCTCTTGTGTCACTCTCATTACTCTTTCCAAGTTCTAGTTTTCTTTCCGATTGATTCTCCTACCTCACTGGCTTCAACTATTTTTCTTTGGTTTTTTGGTTGTGTTTGCCTTTGTGCTTGGGCTCTAGTAACTGCCTGTATGGGTATGTATTGAGGTATGGAGCCTTCAAAATGTTGCACTATGCCTATCATTGATGGGCGTCACTTTCGTAGAGGTGTTCTCAGGGTTCTTGGGGCAATCTCTTATGAAATGATCCTTTCCACATTCAGGGCAAAAGCCTTGAATATTGAAGTATTGCGACTACACTGCAGTTCCTGCATGTGGATAATCTCGTATGAAGTGGTGTTCGTGGCATTTAAAACATGGTCCTTTAGGTGCTTGTGGTCTTAGTTGTCTAGCCTGCAGTCTTGGGTTGGGGTTGGTGTACATGACCTGAGCATAATCTAGTTCCCAGTTTTGCTCATACATAGGGTTCTCATAGAAAGGGTCTGAGTTTTTCGATGACTCCGTGTAATGCACTAGTGGGCTATCCACATGAGCAGAGTCAAAACAGTTTGCATTAGGGTCATTATCTGTGATCAAAGGGGTCGTAGGTACTAATGCCATGTTGGAATTCTCCTCTGGTGTAGCATACTTTACCGAAACTACATTAGCAGGGGGTGGAGGCTGTTGTCCCAGGACAGGTTGCAGTCTTGGCTGTGCTTGATATGGAGATTGATACTGAGGGGGGGGTTTGATAATATTGTTGTGGTTGGTACTACCCTTGGTATCTACGTGGATGATATTGTTGAGGGTAGTTCTGCCTAACCACTTGTTTGTTATGTGGACAATCCTGAGCAGTGTGGTTTGTGTACCTTCGCTCTATAGTACAATACACTCCGTTGGAGTTCCCTATGGGTTGCAATGCATGTGGACACATGTTTGCCATATGGTTGCCTCCACAAGTGTAACACCTTCAAGGGGGGGCTAATTTGATGCCTGGTTTGCTAGAAACTCCCAATCGTTTGGCCACTTGTTCTGCTAAGTCATCTATTGAGTTGGAGTGCCTGGATGAAGTTTTTGTGGTGCTATCTGAGTCTTTGTGAACCTTAGGAAGTTCTAGATCATCTCCTAAGTTATCTTCTATGTCTACACAAATCCATAAACATTGATTCAAGGTTCTTGGCTCCTTCAAGAAGACGTATGATTTCAACTTAGCACTGAGTAGGCCATCTATGAACAAAGCTATCAATTTAGCTAGAGTGGGTACTTCCAAAGGGGCACATCTTTCTATGTACCATCTTAATCGTTGATCGGCCATCCTCACTATCACTTGAGGGGTTTGTTTGAGTGTGTATGTAGGTAGGGGAAAACTATCCCCACCCCTATGCACCCTATGATCCCTGAGAGGTTCCTGTTCAACTCTTTCGCTTTCAGTAGGGGCCCTCTCCCTTCCAACACAATGGATGAAACTACTCTCTGCACCTTCCTTGCTCTTTTCTCTATGTCCTTGAGATGTGCCATCACCCAAACTATCCTTAGGTGCTTGTGATTTCACTAGAGGAAAAACTAATTCTCCTCTCCATGTATACACATGTCTTCCATGTTCTATGACCTTATACATTTGTTCTTTTTTAGTTCATAAATTGTGTTTGATCCTTCCACAGTAGAATGCTCTAGCCTATATCTCAAAAATGCTTCGTCAGTTTCCTTATTCCAGAACGATTCTATAATCCTATTGTCCTGGGGCATCCACTTAGGAGTTATCACCCTTGTCTGTATGGATTTTCCTCTTGGTGTTCTAGGTTCCTCAACTTGTTTACCATGTCCTTCCACATCCGTCTGCATTCTCTACCATCTCTCCTAGGTCATTGGTTGAGTTCGCCCTAATTGCGATGATATACATGGTCCCTTCCTTGTCTATGTAAACCCAATCTTCGAACTTAATGGCTAGATGTTCCAATCCCATAGGTTGATCGAGATTATGTAGTCGAATCACTGACCTATGAAGGCCATCCTCATATACTCGAGCACCCAATCTATTCGTGTGAGTGTACTCCAACTGATTCTTGTAGGGTCCCTCCATCTTTTCTAGGTGGGCTACATTAAATGATATTCCTGGCCTACTCATGTTCAAAGACATCCGAGTCACTTGTATCTGAGCTAACCTTGTATGGATCACTGCCTAGCTATTGTGCCCACGATTGTGTTGTAGTTCTTATGCTAGCCTCGAAAGATCGGACACTCCGTTTATCACTTTTCCCTAAGTATTTTCTAGATCTCAGGTTCATTAATCCTAATCTCACCTTACTGCACTCACCCCTTTACTTCAGTCAATCACTTAGTTCTTTTTGAATTTTCTTTAGAGCTTCTTTTCTTGTTTACATTTGTCGCAAGGAATCGTTTTGATTTTAATTCATTTGAGCGTTGCATATTAAATTCACAAAAATTCCTTTAGGCTTGGTCCCTTCACTCACTTACGTCTTCTCTCATCAGCTACTTACCACTCAATGAGCTAGGGCGATACCTGACTACACTAGGAGTCCTAAGACACTCCGTTGATCACAATATATCTATACTCAAATCAATCGTCAATAATTCAAGAAATGGAAATTCCACTTACAAAGTTCTTGTGGACTTAAGAAGCAGCTGTTTTGACTTTGCCCGAGAACTCGAGGTACTTTCCCACTTCTTCCTTTGCTCTATGCCACACACAAGAGTTCACAATTAATGTCCCAAAATCAAGCTACGACGGTCAGTCAGCATCACGATTGTCAAGCACTATCACGATGGTGAGTCACCGTCACGATGGTGAGACGTGATCACGATGGCATGAGCCAATCACCATGACGGTCAGTGACCGTCGCGATGATCAACCACAACCGTAATGATGTGTCATCATTGTGATGGTAAAAAAATGATGCAATTTCACAAAATCAAGCATAGATCTGTGCAAGCGCTTACCTAGGCTCCTCCTTCATGCAAAAAGATTGCACAAATTCATACCTTTCCTAACAGTCATGATGGTTAGCTTTAACAACAATTTTCTAAGAAAAAAATGGAGTTTTTTACTTGTGTTTCCAGCAAATTTGTAGCATCCAGAGGCTGCCCCACAAGATTAGTGCACCAGAAAACACGAACATACACCTACAAAAGTTCTCTCTCACTCTCACACACTCACAAATGAGGGAAAGAGAAGAGAAAGGGGAAATATGACTGATTTCCTGTGATTTTTTTGGAGTTTGAGATAATTATAGGGAATGATACTAGAAGAATAGTGAAGTAAATGCATGTAAAAAATAATTGCAAACAACAAAACAACAAAGAAATTTTACCTTCCAAGGATTTTCTCCAATACGCTTACCATCACATGCTCAACCTAGAGCTCTTCCCTGACAACGGTGCCAAATTTGGTGTCACTCTAGCACAATGGAGAGTACCAACATGAGGAGCTTCACCTTGTAATTGTCAATCCACGGAGAAGTTAGGCCAATATGAAGATCAAGAACGAATGATGTGTATGAAGAAGATGGTGAGAAATGCAAGAGCATACACACACATGCATACACACACAACGAAAGTCACGATGGAGATCAATGGAAGGCAAGAAAAGAACTCTTAATCATATTCATCATCATCTAGTTACAATAGCTCTTCTAGATCTAGCTCATAGGTTCAATCATAAACTCACAACAACCTCAAAATGAGATCTGTAGCTCCATTTATAGTTTTTGCCTAGTTTTGACCGGTTTCACATCTAGTGACCGACATAGTTAAAAAATAGATTCTACCTCTAATTTGAACTATCTAATGGCTTCCAAAAATTACAAAAATTGTTGTGAACTTTCTACTTAGACTCCTCAAGCTCGAGGGCTCCTCCACTTGCACAAAGTGGAGTCGCATTCGTGATAATTGGATGTATATACATTTAATACATTGGTTTAGTGATAAAAATCACTATTGTCATGATGAAATCTTCTGAGTAGATTTAATTGCTTCCTCTTCTTCTATGACAAGAACCAGTACTCAAATCTTTGCCTTGAACGCATGTTTACTGGGTGCCTCAAGTTTGGGCAAAGAGGACACCACAGCTCTTTATGACGACATTTGCATATTTCTGCCTACTAGTAGATGAGATCCATTTAGCTTTGCCCTTCTGACTAGCTAGGAAAGCTTGATCTGCAACATGCATAATGGACCTGTTCTACCTAGACTGATCTTCTTCCAACAAAATAGAGACTAACTCCTCAAATGACAAGGCATTTGGATTGCCTTTCATCATCAAACAAAGAGTAGAAGAAAAACTCTGATATGAATCAGGAAGACCATTCAGAATGGTGTGCACAAGTGAGCTATCTGGTATCACCTTCATTCATATGCTCACTGTCCAACTGTTTTTGGAGGTAAGCAACACGAGCCTCATTCCTAGCCTAGTACAATGTGGTAAGTGTATTCCAAGCATACCTTAGTTGTTCTACAGAAGCAAATGTGAGGAATAATGGCATGTTTGACAGACAAGGCTATCAATGCATGTGCCTGAGCATCTCTACCATCCCAACGAATTTGCTCTGCAGTAGGTGTAGCAGAAACCACAACACGAATAGGAATCTGAAGAATATCAATATCTTCAATGTCATCTACATCAACTTCAATACCTATATTTGCAAGTGTAATAGGACGTTTTTCAACACCCTGCACAATGTTCCACAGTCTGTTTGCAACCAATATATGTCGCATCTTATAAGCCCACAATGGGTAACTGGTAACATCCAACTTATCCTTAACAACCAACATATGGAATACATCACTACTTTTAGCCATGGCCACTGACTAAAATACCTTGATGTAGAAAAATGACTGCATCTGAAAAAGTTGAACAGAACCACTGTGACGAGTTTTCCTAGAACTATCACAAACTTTGAAATGCTTATACTGGTGAACTGAAACTTGCATATATCTTTGGCACAAAAAGACAAAATAGCATGCAAAAGCACTATGATAGTGTGTTGGGAGACCAAAACGAGCTCAGATCGTGATTTTGGCATAGCAAAGGTGTTTTGATCTCCTAATCACCCTGAGTATGCTCACCAAATTTTGTGCGATGCTGAGACTATGACTGGAGGGTGTCGACAATGCCCTAGATGAAGCGGTGACCTGCTCTGATACCAATTGTTGGAGTTAGACATCTACGAAAGCACGTGAACAACACAAAGAAGAAGAAGAAGCTTGGAGCACAACACATAAAATTTTTGGAGACTATGACTAGAGGGGTGTCGACAATGCGGTGACCTGCTCTGATACCAATTGTTGCAGTTAGACATCTACGGAAGCACGTGAACACACAAAGAAGAAGAAGAAGCTTGGAGCACAACAAAAAATACCGAATTGTTGGAGTTAGACATCTACGGAAGCACGTGAACAACACAAAGAAGAAGAAGAAGCTTGGAGCACAACACACAATACTGAATGAAGCAGTGACCTGCTCTGATACCAATTGTTGGAGTTAGACATCTTCGGAAGCACGTGAACAACACAAAGAAGAAGAAGAAGCTCGTTAGGGCCATAGGCATATATACAAAGGGGGGGGGACCTCCTAAAGAGGGAAAAAAGTGCCCCTGTGGTCCTAGTGTGTTCACACATATCATTACCTAAATATATCAACATTCCATTCCAATGAAGTTTCTTTACATTAGGTGTAATAGGAATTGCAACCAAACCAAGAAATTGAAGATCAACGTCTTCAACACCATTTGCATCACTTTGAGTCACTGTATTTGTAGGTGTACTAGGACACCCTATCATTACCTAAATATATCAACATTCCATTCCAATGAAGTTTCTTTACATTAGGTGTAATAGGAATTGCAACCAAACCAAGAAATTGAAGATCAACGTCTTCAACACCATTTGCATCACTTTGAGTCACTGTATTTGTAGGTGTACTAGGACACCCTGCACAATTATCCACATGCTTTTACTACCAATACATGACACATCATGTATGCTCAAAATGGGCAATTAGTGCCATCCAACCTATCCTCAATAGTCACCATATAGAATAAATCATTTCTTTTAGCCATGGTTAGTGACTAAATACCTTGATGCATTGACTCTATCTCAAAAAAATTGAACATAAATACCCAATCAAGCTCCACTAGACCTATAGTAGACTTTGAGGCACTTGTACTGGCAAACCAATAACTATATATATGTTTGTAACAAAATGAGAAAATTTCCTACATAATCACTATGTCAGTGCATTTAGTGGATGAAATGAGCTCAAATCAAAATTTTGACACCTTATTGCTCCAAGTATGCTAATCAATTTTTGTGCAATTCTGAGACTATGACTAAAGAAGTGTTGATGAAGCCCTAGAGAAAGCAATGAACTACTCTAATACCGATCGTGGGACTTCTAGGTCTACAGAAGCACATGTGCTAAAGTACTTTTTGGGTGTTGAGGGGATCTATGGGAAAGAAGGTATCTATCTCTCTCAAAAGAAGTATCTTCTAGATGTGTTTTTTAGGTTTGGCATGATAGATTGCAAGCCAATAGCTCAACCTATGGATTCAAATGTCAAGTTAAGCAAGGAAGATGGTAAGAAGCTAGAAGGCCTTTTATTATACAAGAGCATTGTGGGATCATTGATCTATGCTACACTCACAAGGCTTGACTTGTGCTACATAGTTGGAGTTCTATCTCAATTCATGCATGCAGCCATAGATACACATCTCAATCATGCAAAGAGAGTGTTAAGGTATGTGAAGAGTACAGTTAATCATGGGTTTCTATACAAGTATGCTGCAAAACTTCAAGTAAGATCATGGAGTGATGCAGATTGGGCAAGGAGTGTTGATGATAGAAGGTTGACTTCTAGCTATGCTTTCATGCTAGGTACAAAAGCAATTTCATGGATGAGCAAACATCAGCCCATAGTTGTATTGAGCTCAACAGAGGCTGAATATAGAGCTTTACCCCTCACTACATGTGAAGCAATGTGGCTTAAGAATCTCCTCAAAGATCTTGGTATACAACTTGGATGAATTCTAGTTTATGGAGATAACATGTCAAGTCTACATCTTGCTAACAATCCCATGTATCATGCAAGGAGCAAGCACATTGAGATGCATTACCATTATGTAAGGGAAAAGGTTGAAAGTGGGGACATTGATGTTCATTTTGTAGGTACAAAGGACCAAGTTGTATATATGTTCACCAAACGATTTGATGTGACCAAGTTAACAAAGTTTTTCAAAAGCTATGAGCTTGCTTGATGACAAAGCAAAAGTGAGAATGTCAGCTTGAGTAATGAAAAAATTGGTGAGAATCCAATGCCCTGAAAACCTAAGGGTTCCTCCACAAGGTTCATCCATGGAGGTTGAGTCATGTCCTAAGATCAGGCCGAGAGGCGTAGTCGATGGGCAACGGGTTAAGACTTTCTTTCTAGTTTGGCTTTTGGCCCTGAGATTGAGTGATGAGAGATCAGCTAGCCAATCGACACTAATCAATTGCTTACATCACTTATGTCAACTCATAAACCATTACTAGGGCCCATGATGTGTAGCACAGCCTAGTAGCACACCTGTTATGGGTACAAAGGGCCATAGGTTTGAGTCCTGTCAAGTGTTGAAAATGTGAACTATGCAAGCTTTAGGTGGATAAAAGGGTCAAAAGAGCTTAATGTGGACAAAATTCACAACTCAAATAACTTAGGGAAGTCTCAAGGTTGAGAAAGGTCGGGCAAGGCAATCCTGAGGTGGTGGAAAAGTTAGGAGAGACATCCAAAAGCTATAAAAGAAGGTGAAGAGTCATCAAATGTATGGAAGTCTTGTAGATCATTGAAGACTAAGAGACATATACTTAAGGAGGCTCAAGGAGAGAGTCATCCAATGCTCAAGGAGCCAAAACACAGTAGCCCAAGCTATGAAAAACACAGAGAAAGGTGTTACATGCATATAGGAGAAGTAAGGAGGAGCTATGAAGCCCACACCCCCTCTAGTCTCTTGTAGGTATAGACATACTATGCTTATAATAGTTGTAAATCCTAGTGTACATATCCAATTCAAGAGATTTAAAGTGCATTGTTTAGCTTATATATGTCTCTTAGGTTTTGTGAGAGGGATTCTTGAAATCAATTTTGTGTGCAGAGAAATTGGTATATCTTAATAATGGTAATTTCTACATATCCTACATCTCTGCATAGTCTGTTTTGTACAGAGTTGTTGAATGATCTAAACAGATCTATTTGAGGTGTTCTATAGATTCTTGGAAAGCTTATGAATCACACTGTATTCCTAAAAGCTTAGGTGATTTGGATCCATGTAATGTAAGTGAATCAGAGTTTTACTGTAGGGTAGCAAAAAGGTGTATGAAGGGACCTAGGTGGCTTGTTCCAATCTAGTGTTGTCAATATGGGGGATAAGCACAAACATCATTTCAGATCTATGAATGATTTCTCACGTTCTTCATTCCACTCAACATTCGTCAAAAGGTTGTACAAAGTCTTTGTAATAATTGTGTATATGTGAATAAAACATTGGTAATAACCACAATGACCCATAAAAGCTTGCACTTCCTTGAATCTCCTAGGTCTCAGTAGCTCTGCTATTGCTCTCAACTTTGCTTCATCCACTGATATCTCGTTCTTTGACACAATATGTCCTAAGATCTTGCTTTTCTTGGCCATGAAAATACATTTTTTTGGGTTCAAGCACACTTGATATTCTTCACACTTGTCAAAGATTTTCCTCAGTTATGGGATGTGATTTTATTTTATGTGGGAATGAGCACACAAATCATCCACATAAACTTCCAAGTTGTTTCTCAAGAAGTCCTTGAACACATGCCACATGAACCTTTGGAATGTAGTAGGTGTATTTGTGAGCCCAAATGACATCACATGAAATGCAAAGATTCCCCATTCTCTAGAAAAATTCATTTGTGTTGATTCTCTGGGGCAATGTATACTTGATTGTAACATAAAAACCCATCAAGCTATAAACTTCCTTGCTTGCTACACATTCCAATAGATGGTGAGTCATAGGAAACAAATAACTATAGTGGGAGCATTCATGTTTTTCAAGTTAATACATAGAAAAATTTTCCAATGTTCTTGGATGCAACAACAATGGGGTAAACCCATTTTTTATGCTCAATCTCCTAGATTAATCCAGCTTTTATCAACCTATTGATTTCTTCTTTTACCTTTGCTGCATAGGTGTCATTATATCTGTAAGGTTTTTACTTCAGTCTTGGCCTGTGAGGTCATGAGGATTGTATGGGAACATATGTCTGGATCCACTCCTTTCAACTCATTATAGTTCCAATTAAAACATCTCTCTACTCTATTAGTAAATTTATCAATTATCACTCTTCTTCCTCACTCAGGTTGTGTCCTATATATGTGCTTCTTTCTTCTCTGTGTTCTATCATAATTACAACTTTCTTGGTCTGTTCTTTATTGTGATAAGCTTTCCCCATGAAAGCTTTTCTCTCTTTGGCATCTGTACTATAATTTTTCTATCGTCTATTTCATAGTTCTTAAAATTCTTCAGGACTTCAAACAAGGATTCTTTTTCTTCTTCTTGTGTGGGGATTTTTTTTTCGTTTCTTTTTCTTACTCTTTGTGTCTACTTGCGTAGTTAGCATTAAAGGATCCATGATGATGGATTCAAAGTCCTCGTTGCTTGCTTCTTCTAGTACATCTATGCTAAGCTCACATTCCTCAATTATGGGTTCACACACGAACACTAAAATGTCATAGACATCTTCATCACAATGGGGGGTTCAAACTCTTTGTTTGGAAATATCATAGGAATTTAGGGGTTTAAACTCTGACCAACTGTGGGGTTTAAACTCTTCTTCTACAAAAATCATAGATGTGTAGGTTGGGTCTTGAAGTAAATACTAGTTTCTTGTGGCTCCTATGTCTCTAGCTTCTACTCTATTCTCTTCTTCTACTACAAGCTTACACATCCATAAATGCCTAGCCTCATGCATCTATGAAGGGTCTAATCCTATGGAGTGCACAAATTCAGTATCTTCTGGTGTTACATGGATAGTATTCCACTAGAGGGGTCATACATCTTGATGTGTATAGTCTTTGAGGTTGACTTTGGTTGTTATCCCTAAATGCTATAAGTACAATGAATTCATTCCATACTCTTGCGCTATTTGCAATTGTTTTATGAAAGATCAACCCAAAATCATCTCATTGACATGATTCTTTCCAAATTCACAACTAGCAAAGGTATTCTCAAAGTTTACACCAAAACTAGTGAGAATGATACCTTCTAACTGTTAGTATATGATCAATGTCTACCCCTCATGATTGTATGCACATTTCGTAAGGCCCCCATTATGAGGAGAAGCCAAGTGTGCATTACCCAATTGATGGGAATCCCAACTTGCATGTTGGATGAAGGTCATATTGGACCATGTAAGGTATTGTAAAGAAAGGGAGTTACTAGGGTCCCGAATTGTGGGGTCCAGGGCAGCAGTGAGCAACCCTGGTTGGCGATCAAAGGGGGCCAGCGGGCCCCTGGCTGGCGGGTCCTAGGGGGTCAGCAGGTCCCCTCCTGGGGGTCCGAGGGCAGCACTCCCGGCGTGACGGCAAACGGAATATTCCATGGAATTTCCCTGTTGGAGTCAGAAATCATTTATATTTGTTAGGTCGGCTCAACCGGCCTAAGCTGTGTATGGCAATTACGTGGGGGGTGGCCGCCCATGCTCTACCGCCCATGTATAGCTGTCCACAGAAGGCCATCCATGATCCTATATATACATGACTTCTGCACTACTTGAGACATCCAATTCAGCCAACATACCTCTACCTTGTATCTCCCTATCTAGAGTTGTCTAGATCACCATTCAAGCTCTACCTTGAGAGTGCAAGGGTGGACAATACCATCATCTTTGTACTTGCTGCTAGTAGAAAATTGTTGAGATTCTTCTATATCTATTATCTTGTCTACTACTGCTCCTCTGTTATATTGCGTAACTATTGTCTTACACTAACAATCCTACTTGCTTCTCTATGTGCGTGTGTACCATTTGCAACTTCATTCTTGTACGTCATAAAGCTAGTTTGTCCCATTGTTTCCATAAGGAAGTGGTGGCGATTGCAACTCTTGCTTCTGACTCTAGGATTTCCTTTGTTGTGTATCCTTGATATTGGATAGGGAGATACATATTTCCTTCTTCTCTTTCACTCATATCTTCTATTGTATCTATGGGTGTTTCTAGTACTTTTCTTTGTGATCCTACTTGAGAGTGGGAATTAGCAACTTTTGGCAATTGGTTTGCTATATGATTGCACAAATCTGATTTGACTTTGATTAGTTCTTCTAAAGTGAGGTGGCACCACACTTTAGTGTTCCTAACTACTTCCGTGTTTTTGGGTATAAGAGATTCTTCTTTTCTAATCATTACTGTGGGATATATCATTTGAATAGGCTTGGATTCCAAAGGGTCTGTGAAGTGATGTGATTCCTATAATGAATTAGATTTGAAGTCTAGTCATTTGCTTGATTTAACATCTTCTTTCTCTCCATAGATAGAGGGAATTCCTTGAGGAGATTGATCATGAAGATTGTAGTCTATCCTGGATCCTGTGAAGTCAATTGTAGGATCTTTGCCTTGGTCTCTTTCAAGCTTCCTTCTAGTTATGCTAGTTTCTTGGTCCATTTTCTCTTTATTATTTCTTTGGATTCTTTCCATGAGTTGGTCTTCTTTTAGCTAGATTTCCATGACTCGGTAAAGGGAATATTCCATGGAATACTCCCTATCAGAGTCAAAAATCATTCATATTTGTTAGGTTGGCTCAACCGGCATAAGCCACGTATGGCAATTACACGGGCGGTGGCCGCCCATGCTCTACCACCCATGTATAGCTGTCCACAGAAGGCCATCCATGATCCTATATATACATGACTTTTGCACTACCTGAGACATCGAATTGAGCCAACATACCTCTACCTTGTATCTCCCTATCTAGAGTTATCTAGATCACCATTTAAGCTCTACCTTGAGAGCACACGGGTGGACAATGCCATCATCTTTGTACTTGCTGCTAGTAGAAAATTGTTGAGATTCTCCTATATTTGTTATCTTCTCTGCTACTACTCCTGTGTTATATTGCGTAACTATTATCTTACATGGTATCAGAGCCGTAAGGTTCGAATAGCTTGAGAAGTATCACTATTTTAGCCTACTAGCAGACTAGAATATCAGTAGATTTTCGAGTGATTACTGAGTTTTGGTATCGCGATACCAGAACTCCCATGTATCGCGATACTTGTCGAGGTATCGTATCGTGCATGCCCACTTGAGGTATCGCGATACCATTCTGGTATCGTATCGTCAAGTGCTGGTATCGCGATTGCGATCGCCTCGGTGGTATCGTATCATGGTCCACCTGGTATCGTATTCAGTGGTATCGTATCGCCACTTGCATAAGTATCGTATCGCGAGCAAAGTTGGTATCGTATTATCTAATTTTTGGTATCGTATCACGAGGTCAAGTGGTATCGTATCGTAGCGGTTTTGGTATCGTATTGTGCACTGAGTGGTATCGTATCATGTACCTATCATATCGTCTAGCTAGAGGTATCGTATCGCTCAAAAAGTCGGTATCATATCGTGAGTTACTTCAATATCGCATCGTGGTTCGAGTGGTATCGTATTGCCTCTTGTTTTGGTATCTTATCGTCCAAAGATTCAGTATCGTATCGTCTGATTTCTGGTATCGTATCGCGAGATCAAGTGTTATCGTATCGTTTATAGACTGGTATCGTATCGTGAGGTTGGTATCGTATCGTGCAAATTAGAGATATCGTATCGTGATCACTTTCAGTATCGTATCGTCTAAGAGAGGAGTATCGTATCATGGAAGTTGGTATCGCCTTGGTGGTATCATATCCTCTAAGGTGGTATCGTCTAAAGTGGTATCGTCTAAAACAAAGGTATCGTATCGTGAAAATCTGGTATTGTATCACCTGTTTTGAGCTTCCAGAGAGATCTTGTTTCCCTGTTTTAACCCCCAAAACCCTGAACTGGCATAACTTTCTCATACGAAATTTGTTTGCTGTGATTATAGTATTTTGAAGTGGACCCTCAAGGGAACGAGGAAACCAAAGAGCTCTAAAGGATTTTGAACAATACAAAGGGGAAATTTTGGACTTGTAGACAAAGCTTATGAACCTAAGATCTAGCAGAAACTTAGGCAAGGATAGACAAAGCATTAGATCATCGGAGGCTAGTGTCAACCATACAGTTAAGTCTTGGGCACAACAACTAAGTGGCTATCCCTACACACTAAGTTCAGAAACCAGTGACTCAGAAATGTCCTTTAGCATGGAAAGACCCACACGTACCTCAGGTACTGCTTATTTACAGACACCTGAAGGTCCCTATAAAACCCAATTGGAGTATATCAGGACCAACCAATTAGGTGCTTGCATCTATGAGGATGGTATGAGACGATCAGTGGCCCAACTCAAAAATCCTGACCAACCCTTTGGACTTGAACACCCAATGGTCAAGTTTGAAGAGGGCGCATACATTGATAAGGAAGGAACCATGTATGTGGTTACCAGCCTACCAGATAGGACAGATGAGTGTGGAAACATCATTCCTGAGAATGAGATAGGAGACCTAGAGCAAGAAGACCTAGGACGAGAACCCAAGACCCCTAGAGGTAAGTCAGTTTTGACCAAAGTGATCACTCCAGAATGGATTTCCCAAGACAACAAAAGCATAGAGCTATTCTTGAATAGAGAAACGGAGGAAGCCTTTTGGAGATTCAAGCCAGATCAACCTAGCCCAATAGTCACTATCTACGAGTTCAAGGATCCAGAGATACCAGGCAAAGTTGTCTATCTAGATCACACGTCAAAGAAAATGTTCTTGGTAACAGAGCAAGATAGGCATGCATACACTTGGCAAGGTGAATCAATTTTCCCTCCACTAAGATCTAGTGTTTCCTATGGTCTCCAAGGAGCAAGATCATCCAAGGCTCATGAAACCTAGAGGGAAAGAACTAGAGAGAGACCGGAGGTAAGCTTTGCAAACACTGTGGGTAGAGATAGATCAGGACATGAAGGTGAAAGACCTGAAAGAGAGAGACAACGAGCACATACGCATCAAAGAGATGAACATGATTTCCCATTGCCCAGACCCCGAGAGCACTCAAGAACCCTTAGACCTTCTCAAGTGGTCAAGGCAATGAAGAACTACTTTGATGGATTTGGAGATCCTTATGATCATGTGGCCGAGTTTAAACAGGTGCTAAGAGCTGAACAGGTTGAGGACTTGTTCACCCAATTCGAGGCATTTGGTTTGACTCTCAAGGGTACTGCCTTAGCTTGGTTTCAACCCCTGAATAGTCGCAACTATCGAGAGATAGGTGAATTGCTAGAAGAATTCATTGTCGAATTTTCCAAGAGTGGTATCAGGCATAACACATCATCCTTGATCCACAGATTTAATCAGACACCCCAAGAAACAGTGTGACTTGTAGGAAGAAGGTTTAGACAGTACTTGGAAAGATGCCCTATGCCAGAATTACCCACAGCAGCCAAACAAGTGGCCTTGTTTTTAGACGGTTTACTCAGCACAAAATTAAGGTCATATGTGTACTTGAGATCCATAGAAGAGTGTGTGCGCATGTGCATTGACATAGAAGACAACTTGGGTGAGGAGTTAGGACTATCCAAACTCTATAAAGATTCTGACAGTTCTACTAGTCATACCTCTAGAGCCTCCAATGAGATAGATGAGATAGCGGAGCAGGTTGCCAAGAGGCTAGGAGTTCAAAATAGACAAATGCCAAGGGTCACCTCATTGAAATGATGTTACAACTGTGGAGGAGACCACATGGCTAATGTTTGCCCAATGATGGCTCAGCCCCAAGGAAACCCTAATGCTCTATATTGCACTATTGAGAGAAAATACACGAACCATACGGCTCAAGATTGTCCCTATAACAGGCAGGCTGTTAGACAAAATTATCAGCAACCTTACCAGAAGGGTAGGTATCAGAACCAGTACCAACAGCCATATTATAGGCCACAACAACAATATCAACCTCAATACCAGCAGCAATATCAGGCACCAAACAGGCCACAGCCAGTCCTGAGAAACCAACCACCAACTCCTGCCAATGTGATCCCAGTTAAGTATACGATGGCGGAGGAGAACCCTAATAGAGCATTGGTACCACTAACCCCTTTGGTCTCAGAAAATCTCTCATGGTCATAATTCAGACTACTCCCATGAAGGTAGTCCACATGCTTATTACATAGAGTCACCTGAGCAAAGTGAGACTTCTCCATATCAACACAAGACACCACTTATGGAACAAAATTGGGAACTAGAATACTCTAATGTCATGTATACGAATCCAAATCCTAGGCCCCAAGTGAGATAAGTAAGATCACAAGCCCCTAGAGGACCATGTTTTAGATGTCAAGGTGACCATTTCGTTCGTGAATGCCCCCATTCACTGACTCCAGGACAAGGACAGAACATCACAATACAAGGCTTCTGTCCCGAGTGTGGCAAGGAACATCTTCCAAGAAAGTGTCCTAGGAATCCCTCTAGTGCACCCAAGTTTACACCAATCAATGTGGTAGGCTTAGTGGCGGATTCAAGTTCAAGTAGTAGTAATGTGGCTCCTGTACATGCACTTACTAGGGCACAGGCTGCACAACAAGCAAAACCATCTGAGCAATCGGAGTCAAGTGAGTCAGGAGAGCCTAGTAAGAGGAAACCAAGAACATGGAAGGATACTAGAGAGAAGGCCAATCGCAAGTGGAACAAAAAGATATCTGAAATAGAAGAAAGCCTAAAAGATGCCAAAACAAAAATAGAAGACATTGCATCTCAAAGCCCCTCACATGCTGAAGCTCCATCCACTCCACCTCATCCCACCCCACCACCCATTGTAAATAACCCACAACCAGGGTCTGTTCTTGCAGATCCAACCCCAGAAGGCTTGGACATGATGTTCAAGGCCTATCAGGCTCAACTTGAAGAAGGGCCAACAACTCCAAACCTAGACAAGAGTTACCCTAGAGTAGACTTAGAGATTGAACGGACAAAAATGTGCATGAAAATGGTAGAAGTAGCTCAAGCTATGCTTGAGACTAGTCAAAAGTTCAATCAGACAAACTCTATTAAACCGGATTTGCACTTCCAGGGCTTACTAGAAAGATGAGAGTAGTTGGTAAACAAGCGCCAGGTTTCTTTACCTTCACAGGCTCAACCTATTATTGAAAGAGAAAGCCTCCTGCCAAGGAAAGCTTATGTTCCTGATTCTGTGGATGATGGAACACCTCTTTCAATTCAACAGTACTCTCAAGAGTTCTTGCGGGAAATACAAGAAGAAAAATGGGCCAAGGAGAAGGGTAATCCTCATCCTATTCTTGAGATTGATGACCTTCATGATCAATTTCCCCAAGACATTCCCTCCATTTATGGAGACCAAGCAGAGGAGCAAGAAGACGAGAGATTAGATTTTGAATCTAATTCTTTACAAGAGTTGCCTCACTTCACAGGCCCATGGGAATCTGATTCTCTTCAGATCAGAGCTCCCACAATATTGGTAAGAAACGAGGACTCAGTGGTTCCAAGGAACACTGATGTCGTGAAGAACACTAAGGTTCAGTGTCATCTCACTGTAGAAGAGTTGCTTAAAGCAAAACTTGAGCTATGGAATCATGTGAAGGATCAGATTCCTAAACTTGATTCCACTATGACAAAAGTAGGCTCTAAGCAGAAAGTACCAGAGATACCTCTAGAAAAAATAGGGGACATGAGTGAAGGTGAAGAAGGTAATACTTATCTTCCGATCACCTATCAAGGTTACACAACCAAAGCAATCGTAGATTCAGGTGTTGGTGTTGCTATTGCGACCACCTCTCTGTGGAAGCGATGGGGCAAACCCACATTAGGACCAACTAGAATGAAGCTTCAAATGGCAGACAATCATTTTGAAAGACTTCTAGGATTGCTGGAAGGGATAACTCTAACCACCTGTGGTGTAGAGTTTGAACATACATTTTCTATATGTGACTTTGAGAAAAATAATGTCTACGAGATGATCCTAGGAAGACCTTTCCTACGACAATTGCAAATTGTACAGGATTGGGGAACCAACTCCTTGTACTTACAACACTTAGGGGTCACCACCAAGGTCAATTTGAAGGATTACACCTTCAGAGATGTACCACCCCTATAGTGGAATCCTATCCACAAAGCGAAAGAAGATTCTATCTCTGTGCACTCTGGGAGTTCACTTGATCCATCCTGGCTACATGAAGATACTCACTTGTGGATGTGCAAGGTCGCAAAGGAAGAAGAAAAGCGCATAAAATCAAGAGAAGAAGGAACTTCCCCAGGAGATAGACTAGTTAAAGACCCAGCCTATACACCGATGATATTTCCAGATGAGGAATTTGAGCCTCATGGTGTAACATAATCCTGGTAGAAGATGGTTGAACCACACCCTAAGAGAGAGGATTAGGAAGTAATCCTCAACCATGGCTTTTGGGGCAAGTGGTTAGCCCATCACATTCCTAACCAAGAGGTTGTGAGTTCAATCCCTTACATTGGTATCAGAGCCTAGGAAGTAGGCTTGGGCAAAGTGGAATGATCCAATGGCCTCTAAAAAAGGCGCTTGGGCATCCTCCATGTGAAAGGGTAGGATTTGTGGAAGGCGCGCGTCGATTTCAATGATGGACCTTACAATGATTGGGGTGTATCTCCCAATCCGTAGGTCGGATTGAGGCGTGTAATATACCGTTGGAAAGCTCTCGGAATGAACTTTCCAATGAGCTAGCTTGCAATGTGTGAATTCCTTGGGAATCCTTGGATGGAACTTGATTGAGTACATCCTGCCAGTCCCATAGCTGGTCAGGGTACATCCTGCCAGGGTACATCTAGGGTACATCCTACCAGTCCCATAGCTGGTCAGGGTACATTCCCGAGGGAGTTCAAGGGGGGAAGAATGTAACATAATCCTGGTAGAAGATGGTTGAACCACACCCTAAGAGAGAGGATTAGGAAGTAATCCTCAACCATGGCTTTTGGGGCAAGTGGTTAGCCCATCACATTCCTAACCAAGAGGTTGTGAGTTCAATCCCTTACACATGGCTGGGCAGAAATCTTAGCTACCATGGACATTGCAGTCAACGAAGAACAATGGACACCTCATTGTGATGAGGAGGGTTATGATATTTCAGTGTTCATGTGTCAGCCCTTGTTGGAAGAATGTGACTCTAGTGATGTCATAGAAGAAGAAGAGAACGATGATGATCCAGAGTCTATTGTGATGGATAGTTGCTTCATCTCAGAGGAGCACTATCTAGAAGATGTGGGAGTATTGACTCAAAAAGAAGAAGAACCTCTCACGAGCATTAAAACTATAAATTCAAAGGATGGGAGTGAAGGTAGTAAAAAGAAAAAGAAAAGAAAAGTAGTGAAACAAGAAGAGGAGGAATCATTGTTTGAAGTACCAGAAAATTTCAAGAAATATGAAGTTGAAGATCGAAAAATTTTGGTACGAATGCCTAAGAGAGAGGCCATTATAGGAGAAGCATATGACAATAAAGAAAAGACCAAAAAAATTGTAGTGACCATTGAAGGGAACGAAGAGCAATGTACATACATAGGGGAGGACCTAAGTGCAAAAGAAGAAGCAAAGCTTGTAGCTCTATTAAGGGATATAGGGACGTGTTTGCATGGCACTATAGAGATTTGAAGGGAGTAGATCCAAAAATTTGCTCTCATACGATACCCATGACTGCTGATGCCAAGCCCACCAAACAAAAGCCCTACACATATAATGACACTTATGCAGCTAAAATCAAAGAACAAATCGACAGGTTGATTGAAGCTGTATTCATCTATGAGATTGAGCATACTGAATGGGTGTCCCCCATTGTAGTGGTGCCCAAGAAGAATGGAAAATTGCAAGTGTGCATTAACCTTAAAAAAGTTAATGCCGCTACGATCAAAGACAGTTATCCGCTTCCAATCACTGAACATTTATTGGAACGTGTTGCAGGCAAGGAAGTTTATAGCTTTCTTGATGGATTTTCAGGTTACAATCAAGTAGCCATTGCCCCAAAAGATCAACACAAAATGGCTTTTGCCACAGAATGGGGAATCTTTGCATTTTGTGTGATGCCATTTGGCCTCACCAATGCACCTGCAACATTCCAAAGGCTCATGTGTCATGTCTTCAAAGAATTCTTGCAAGAGAGCTTAGAAGTACATGTGGATGATTTATGCGCTCATTCCCAAGAAAGAAGATACCACATCCCTGAGCTCAAACAGATCTTCAACAAATGTAGGGAATATCGAGTGTGTCTGAACCCAGAGAAGTGTGTGTTCATGGTACGACAATGTAGAATCCTAGGTCACATTGTTTCTAAGAATGGAATTTCAACAGATGAGGACAAAGTAAGAGCAATAGCAGAGCTTCCCAGGCCAAGGAATGTTAAAGGGGTACAAGCCTTTATGGGCCATTGTGGATATTACCACAGGTTTATCCACATGTATGCCATCATAGCTAAACCTCTTTATGGGTTGTTGACAAATTTTGAATGGAATGATGAATGGGAGAATTCCTTCAATGAGTTGAAGAGACGTTTGTGTTCAGCACCAATACTGACCACTCCTGATTGGAATAAACCATTCCATGTCCATGTGGATGCATCCAATCATGCTATAGGATGTGTGCTAGCACAACCCACAGGTGAAGGAAACCTAGATTTGCCGATAGCATATGCTAGTAGGAAATTAAATGCGGCTGAACGAAACTATACGACAACCGAGAGAGAAGGCTTAGGCATGGTATATGCTGTGAAAAAGTTTAGAAACTACTTATTGGCCAACAAGTTCAAGTTTTTCACTGATCATCAAGCTTTATTATACTTGGTCAATAAACCTTGCAATACAGGATGCTTAGTAAGATGGTTCCTATTACTAATGGACTATGACTTTGAAGTTGCTGTCAAGAAAGGTAGGACCCACCTTAGGGCGGACCATCTTTCTCGCCTCACTTCAGGAGAGCCACCGCAAGGAGTGTCTGATGAACCGATGCTTATTTGTTCAATTTTGAAGTTGTTCCTAAATGGGAAAATAAGTTGGTACCTGTCCTAACCTTCAGACATGCAAATAAGAACGTAAAAACAAACAAAGAAGAAATTGTACGATCACAACAATATCAAATATTGGCAGGAAGTATGTACAAGCAAGATATCGAGGGTTGTTGTAGTATGCCCTTGGGAGCCTAGACCCACACCACCTTGCATGGAAGCAAGAAGGAAGGCCCAAGAAAGACTCTCCTTTCATCCACCCCATCCTCCATCATGTTCAAGCCATTGGCCATCATCCCGCAGCTATGCCACATGCTTGAAAATATGGAGCAATGGGAGTCAAGGATCCTAGTCACATATGTAAAATACAAGATAATAGCAACACTCTACTTACACACATAGGAATTGCTAGCATGCACACACATCTCACTCTCACACACTCCAAGACTAAATACACGTATGTACAAAGCCTTAAGAGAAAGGAGAGTTCTTCCATTGAAAGGATTTTACATGAGAGCATGACCAAAAGCTCCTCATTACAAGAAATAAGCCTCTATATATAGGCTAGACACATTCCCCCATGTTCTCTTTTTGACTAGTCAAAAATGAGCACATGCCTAACTAACCTATCTCAAAAAGATCTTGGGAAATATTCTTTCTAACAACCATATCTCCAAGAATATGTGCGTGGGGATTTTTCTACATATCTACCAAAAATGTGAGTATTTACAATGTTTCAAAAGCCTTACTTTTGGAGAAATATCAAAAAGTGTCTAAGAGGGAGTTCTCATGTGAAACTCTAGGTATATACAAAAAAAAAGGGTTCCTATGCACAAATGAAGATGTGTGCATACCCTGTACTCAACACCCTCCTCCTCCTAGACTTTGTCGTCCTCGACAAAACTAAGATAAGAGGGGCATACATTGCAGCACTGTTCAGGTTTGGGTCTTCAAGTCTTCAGACCTGCAGCTCTTCAAGTCTTCAAATTTGGAAGTCTTCAGTCTTCAGGTCTTCAGTGTTTGAGCGACACAATCCCCCTAAGGGGTAGTCAGCCCAACCATGTACACAGTCGCCTGTGTTGCCAAATATGCAGCAATTCTTCTGAGCAATTCTCTAGAGGACCTGAAAATTGCAAGTCCAAAGACACAATGTTCATACACAACCATTGGAAACAAGACAGAGCAAGAAAGGGCACATCACACTTAGGATAGCAGTCCTGGCAACAAAGATGTACCAAGCTGCCCACAGGATGGTTGGGGAAGTGGACACAGTCCCTAAAATAGGGCAGTCACATTCAAGACAGCAAGTTCCCTGATCATCCCTTTTTTTCTATTTCATGAAAACCATGCTTGTTCTTCATAGCTCAAGTCTAATATCTAACAACACACCCTAAGTAAGAGTTAGGTTTACAGGGCACCACCAGCTTCGGCATCCATCAAGCTTCCTGATCGGTGAGTGTGCACCATCACCAACATGTAGAAAGCACTTTTAATATCTTGTTGTGTGTAGATAGGACTTGAGACATAGTCCCCCAGAAGGACAGTCACGAAAGAAATTCAGAATCAGATCCTGACTGTCATCCCCGACCATATGAGCAGACACAATTATACTAGAGCGAGGACCCACTTGGAGAATCTGAGGAACAACCATCTGTACACCGCAAAGGCATCTACATATAATGCAGATCATTCTCTCCAAATGAGGGAAAAGGCAGCAGACACAATCCCCACTTGGGGCAGTCACAAAAAAACCCGAAATCCCTGTGCCAGCCAATATCTGTTGAATAAACAATAAAGCAAGGAGCTTGAATCATTTGAAAGCCACAAGACTTAGTTTCCTAGAATTTGTAGGTAGAAAACCATCAGTTGACAGTCCTGAAAATGTCATGCAGCCTCCCTGCCAATAGTCAGCAAACCTGGTGCTTTAAGCCATCAATAGAGTGATGGGGAACAACTTGGATCCAAGTAACCTAGTGAGGAGCAGACTGCAACATAGTGATTGGAAGACCAATCAATAGGCCCTGAGGCCCAAGAGCAACCTCAATCCATTCCCTATATGCATATGCTTGGCCTGTAAATGATGTGCAACCACTACAAAGAGCTCATTAAAAATGAGAGCCAGTAAAATTTCAAAATAAAGAGTGGCTGGTCTACCAGCATAGTGTCCTTGCACTCCAGCCTGTGCAATGTTGCTTGATTTAGTACTATTATCCAGAGGAGTTGCACTGAGCTACAATGATTCAGTGCCCAAGTTTCACATGGGAGTCTCAAGACATGGTCAGCAGCACCCTTCTTTGTTACATTAATCACTTGCTGCAACATATACAAGAACAAAACTAGAATCAAGACATGGCATTTTGTCCATATCCAAGAGTAATGACTTCCTCCATGCTCATAGATTTTCTTGGGAGATGTGTTCTTCCCACCTGAATACTTCTACAACTGGAGAACTTGCCTCAGAAAGTGGAAGCAGTGGGCTTGAGATGTCCAGCTTTCAAAAAGTTTTTGTTTGGAGGCAGCACCTAGAAATGACCTGCACTTCTCAGTAGCACCTGGGAAATCCTGCATCCTGCTAAATCCCGACCAGGCACATAATAGAGAGTTGATAATGAGTTCCACCTTTGAAGCCTTGCATCCTTTTAATCTTTTGCTTAGATCTGAAGCATGAGTCAGCACGAATATCCCGGTTATTTGTTCTGCCATTTGGTTCAAGACACTACATATTCTGATCATTTCCATGGGCCCACCAAAAACTTATCAGATGGTGCCATTACCTAGATCTTCCTTTTGCTTGAGCTTCATCTAATTTTACTGCAGATCCTAAGGCTTCTAGCTGCATCTGTCCATCTGTATAAATGGGTTTGATGTACAAACACCTGCAAGAACTGTAGTTCTTTTGATAACTCGCCTGTCTTGCTCTGTCATTTCAACATGGCATCATGGAAAGGGAGAAGATCAGAAAGAGACCTTTTCCACCTCACCCAGAACCTGCCCGAATTGTGGATAACTCACAACTCAGCACCTCTTGCTTTAGTGATCAGTGCTGATCCCAATTCCAGTACCAAGTACAATGATGGGGATGCCAACATCAATCTGTGTCTAGGGCCCAATTAGAATCTGCATCTCCTCACTCTCTAGAAATGCATCAGATCAGTTTAAAGGAGTTTCATTGTGTGAATCACTCAAGGATCTCTTTGGAATGTGATTTCGAGTAATCTCTGAGGTACTCGTGCTGGGCAAGACCTCACAGGAACAGATTTCCAAAAGAAACTGCCAACAAGGGAGCAACAAAATTTTCATCCTTTATGTGATAAGGAAGTCTTCTTACCCGACGTTCAGAAGTTTGATTGATACAGCTTTGAAGTCCCTCAGAGGTACACAACATCCTCATAGGGGCAGTCACAACACTTCAACCAATCCATTCTTTAAGCACAAATCTGAACAGAGGAACAACCGGAGCCCATATTTATGGAAGCATATCACAACACTGGGGGTATTATATGGAGACATCTCATAGCAAGCCAGAGGCATCAATCCCCTTGTCAACCCTTCCCTGTCATTGGTTGTTTCTGATGAAGCCAGTTTTCGTGCTATACTTATGTATCTTTTCAACTCCAGAAGCACAGCATTTACCTTTCAGCTGCTCATCCAAACCAGCACTCAACCTGCACATGTTCCATGCTCTTACACTTTTGGACATGTAGCTCTATAAGCATATATATAATTTCTTGAATGATGTCATCCTTGCCAATATCTGCAATGGACTGGAGGTCAACAACTTTTGTCATTGATGTAGAGTCTCCCAATAATCTGTTGTAAATCCAGATTGCTTTCTCAGTCTAGTCTTCTGTTGACATCACCCACATTTGGAACTCAACAGCAATACAATAGGTCCAACATGGCATTATCAGCAAACTTGTCAAATATACCAGATATGGCCCGAGTATAATTCTATAGCACAACTTGTGCTCCACGTACTTGTCATTTTATTCTGTGGACTTCCAAACAGTAGCAAGAAGGTCAATCCACCACTTTAAAGCTTGAAGAGCTTACTGACTTGACACAGGCCTCCACCAAAGATACCCCAATAGCATTTACTTTTGACTTAGGGGGAGTACTTAAGGATTCTAGAGTCGAATTCTACAAAATAGTGGGCCACCTGGATGTTTATGGACTATCTCGAATTGGATGAATGCTAGAATTTGGAGCAGTTACTGAAGACAACATTCCATATGCATCTGAATCTTCTGCCAGGGTAGACTTGTTAGGACAATCACAGTAGCACCCAGTGCTTCATTTGTTGTTTTGACACCTTTACTTTCTATATTCATGGTGCCCTTGCGTAGATCTTTGGGATCTTCCTTCTGCATGAGTCTCATCTAATTTCATTGCATAACCTAAGGTTTTTAGCTGCATCGGTCCATCTATATAAATGGGTCTGAAGTACAGGCACCTGCTAGAACCTGCTCGAATTGTGGATAACAACCAATTCAACACCCCCCGTTTTTGCCGTCTTTACTGGGATCCCTCCCCCATAGGGGGCAGTCACAAAACTCCATCCAATCCATTCTCTGAGCATCAGATCTGAATAGAGGAATAACAATGGAGCCCATATTTATGGAAACACATCATGATGAGCAAGTTAACACATAAGTGTCTGCACAATATTGACTGCATTGTTCATGGAGAGACCATCAGGAGAAAGTATATCAAATCCGAACAATATGGTTTATGGGGAAAGGCTCTCACTGCTTCCTTTATAAGAAAATGATGTCATTATCACACCATAGTATTGTGTGGATGCACAAATACCTACAAACCAAAAAATGTTGCATGCCTTGTGATTGAGTCCCGACCAAAATTGAATCATGGTCCACAGGTGGACAGAGCATTGCTTCTGTTCCCAATAGCAGCCAGTCGGAGTCTCCATTTTGAAGCATTACAAGTGTTCACCATATCGATGCAGCATATGAGAATCAAAACACTACCTTTCAGCCAAAAGGTGAGGAAAGTGGAACCTTATTCCCTTTGTGTGCAATGGGAAGTCTTCAACATGTCTGCTTCAGCAGAGGCTCAAAAGTTGTAGTGGTCTTCAAAGTCTTCAGTTGCAATCCCATGAGGAGTGATGTTTGCTTCCACATTTTCTGTCCTTCAGGTACTAATTAGATACAAACAATACAGAGCTGAACAATTTTTCGCTGAAGGCCACATAGCTTTAGTTTGCAAACAGGGTCAGTAGAGACATTTTTTGTGAGCAATCAGTTGATCCTGTTGATCAGTGCCCAGTTGATAGTATGCTTGCTTTGATTACTTGCTCGAGATGGACTTCAAAGATCCATATGTTTGTTTGTGAACACATGGTAACAACTTATGTGTAAGATACCATGATATCACCATCTTCTTGTGTTTGTTTATCAAAAGTTGAGCATGCAAGACCATAATCAGTTTGGTATTGGTTTGCCTTACCCAGAAATAAGGGGACAAATGCCACCAAGAATTGCCATACCAAATGTGCTTGCGCCACACCAGTTTTGCATAGAAGCATGCCTACATGATGTTGTGCAAGGAAATTTCCACCATGCACAAAGCTTGAACCAATTTCATTTTGACCAGAAACTAGGAGGTTGCCTTATGGACACCTCATCAAGGAGTTATTGCAACATGAAGCACCAGATCTGCACTCGGGTTGAGCTCTAGCAGATCCCGAAGTATCTCACCCACTAGTGTAGAAACTTCACATGTTCAAGGAAAATGATGGAGGGAGAGCAGATTTGTTTTCCGAGCACTAGAGAATAGGAAATACGCTTTGCAAGACTTTGAATTCGGCATTGATTGAGCTCCCTGAGTTGAATTCAGATGTAGAAAGCCAAGAGCAAACTTATTAACATAGTAGCATTCTTCCTCTTTAGCTCATCATCAGAATGATACAAGAACCAAAAACCTTGTTCTGCATCTGAGTACTCGGAAGAGAAATCTGATGGGGCCACCAAAAGGAGGTACGTAACCATGTTTGAAGAAGAAGAACATTGCGAGGCGGAAAGGGTGGTTACATAATTGAAACCTGTAAGAGGACTTTAACACAAAAGTGGCAAGGGAGTGGAGAAGCGGGCGGAGCCTGAGGACCTCCATTCGTGACCGTACCCACCAGATAGACTTGTAGTCCTGCAGCCATGGTTTCTCCTTCCTCCCACAATATTTTTCCAGTGAGGTCGACGGTCTGATGCTTGAGGTATCATGAGTAAAGCGATGAACGAGGGAGAGGCACTGACGCATCATGCTTCATACATCTGAGAAGAGTACACAGCGGGCTCGTCATGAGCTCATCCTGAAGAAGTGAGAGAGCCTTGCCCACTGTTCCCTGGGAGCAAACATTGACACAAGGAATGACGCATAGAGGCGCGACCTAAGTGTCGACCTGCACGGATACTAACAGAGGAGTGAACAGGGACACATAGCCTGTTTTCAAGACCCTTGAAACATGGGGCAACCCAATATCTCCACAGAGAAACAGCTCCACAAGGGAGCTTATCTTACCCCTGCCATGGCGGCAACGGAAAAGCAGAGCAGGCACAAACCGAAAGGGGCAACGAGGAAAAAAAAGGCGGGCAGAACTGACGTCTTTCCCCATGAGCTTCGACAAGTGAGTAAGTGGACACCTCGGAGACAGTAACCACCAGGTCGACGCCCACCATGCCTGTAGGAGTCCAGAGCCACCTTCGACTTCAAGAAACTGGACTTGAAACTTCGACAGAGAGAGGAGATGGGGGAGCTCACGAGGAGCTCACCCCCGCAGACAGGGAAACAACTTTTTCCACAATACCTACAAGGCTACAATACCCAAAGATAGAGAGAGAAGGGGATCGAAGGCGTTTCACCTGACTCAGAAACCTAAATTTTATCTCTTTTTTTTTGGATTTTTGTGAAAGTGAAACGAGGGAGGGATCAGAAAGAGTACATCCCACCACTCTTTCCAAGGCAAACACTCATAGAGAGATGACAGAGGTGGATGGTGATGCCAAAGGTGGATGTGAAGTGGAGGTGTAAATGTGAGAGAGAAGGACAGATGAGGGAATTAAGGGTTGTTCTTGTGTAGTAAACAAACATGAACTAAAACTAACCTACAAAAACATGGAAAAGGGGAGCAATTGGTCCAATGGAAGGGTGAAAAATGCCATGCCCACACATATATCCTAAGAATATAAGCAAAAAATTGCAAATCAATATCTTACCACATGCTCTTGAGCACTCCAAGTGATGAAAGGCCGTTCTCCCCAGCAACGGCGCCAAATTTGTTGTTGTAGTATGCCCTTGGGAGCCTAGACCCACACCACCTTGCATGGAAGCAAGAAGGAAGGCCCAAGAAAGACTCTCATTTCATCCACCCCATCCTCCATCATGTTCAAGCCATTGGCCATCAGCCCGCAGCTATGCCACATGCTTGAAAATATGGAGCAATGGGAGTCAAGGATCCTAGTCACATATCTAAAATACAAGATAATAGCAACACTCTACTTACACACATAGGAATTGCTAGCATGCACACACTCCTCACTCTCACACACTCCAAGACTAAATACACATATGTACAAAGCCTTAAGAGAAAGGAGAGCTCTTCCATTGAAAGGATTTTACATGAGAGCATGACCAAAAGCTCCTCATTACAAGAAATAAGCCTCTATATATAGGCTAGACACATTCCCCCATGTGCTCTTTTTGACTAGTCAAAGCACATGCCTAACTAACATATCTCAAAAAGATGTTGGGAAATATTCTTTCTAACAACCATATCTCCAAGAATACGTGTGTGGGGATTTTTCTACATATCTACCAAAAATATGAGTATTTACAATGTTTCAAAAGCCTTACTTTTGGAGAAATATCAAAAAGTGTCTAAGAGGGAGTTCTCATGTGAAACTCTAGGTATATACAAAAAAAAAGGGTTCCTATGCACAAATGAAGATGTGTGCATACCCTATACTCAACAAGGGTGTACTAGCTTGTTGTGTCGAGGACGATGAACATACTAGTTGGTTGCAACAAGCCCATGAAGGATTGCTAGGAAATATGCTCAATTAGAGCGTATGTTGGATGCTCATCTAGAGTATAATATAGATTCTCAGGTAGAGCATTGTGATGACACCTGATTAGAGCTTAGTCATCAAATCAATCTTGGCATTGATGTTATGAAATTAGCTCAACCGGCCTAAGCCACGTATGACAATTACGCGGGTAGTGGCCGCCCACGCTCTACTGCCCATGTATAGCCGTCCATGGAAGGCCATCCATGATCCTATATATACATGACTTCTGCACTACATGAGACATCGAATTGAGCCAACATACCTCTACCTTGTATCTCCCTATCTATAGTTGTCTAGATCACCATTTAAGCTCTACCTTGAGAGTGCACGGGTGGACAACACCATCATCTTTGTACTTGCTGCTAGTAGAAAATTGTTGAGATTCTCCTATATCTATTATCTTCTCTACTACTGCTCTTGTGTTATATTGCGTAACTATTGTCTTACACTAACATTCCTACTTGCTTCTCTATGTACCCGTGTACCATTTGCAACTTCATTCTCATATGTTGTAAAGCTAATTTGTCCCATTGTTTCCATAAGGAAGTGGTGGCAATGGCAACTCTTGCTTCTGACCCTAAGATTTCCTTTGTTGTGTATCCTTGATATTGGATAGGGAGATACATATTTCCTTCTCCTCCTTCGCTCATATCTTCTATCGTATCTATGGGTATTTCTAGTGCTTATTTGATGCTCAATTACAGTGTATGTTGGATGCTCATCTAGAGTATAATATAGATTCTCAAGTAGAGCATTGTGATGACACCTGATTAGAGCTTAGTCATCAAATCAATCTTGGCATTGATGTTATGAAATTAGCTCATGTAGCGCATGATGATACACTTGGTGTGGTAAAGCATGATAGATCTTATGGCACATAGCATGTGACAAAGCATGATAGCTCTCAATATGCATAACTAGATGTATCTTTGTCTAAGAGAATGTTGATATGGATGCTCAAGAGTCAATGGTTATGCAATCTTGTTTTTTTATCATGCCAAAAGTTGACATGAATATGTCAAGGTAGGATATTCTTGATGGTGGTGCTTTGGATGCCTTGGATACATGCATACCTAATATGGTTAGCTTAGCCAAGATAGCACAAGTTTCATCAGTGTTTGAGAGTTGTTATGCTCAAGACTAGACATTGCAGTTGTTATTGAAGCATTTTCACTTGGAATTGTCGGTCATTTGATAATTGACAGAGGCATAAAGTGAGTGGGAGCCTTATAGAAGCCTCAAGAGTTCTTACCTAAATTGCATGCGAGATCAACTCTTTTCAATTTGATTCTACAGACGTCTTAGGTGCATGGATAAAACTTGTTTGAGGTAGCTGGTGTAGGTTGATTGATATGGGTTGAGATTTGAAATCTTCTAGTACATTATTATATAGTCCTACATCATTCTTTATATATGTTTCCACTTATGGTCACATTGTTTCTTGAGTCAGAGATTGTTGAGGAAATAATGATCCTATAATCCTACCCCTATATTATTATACATATGCCTTTTATAGAGTATTATCTCATATGATCATTATGTGTGTTTCAAGGCTCCCACACAAGTGTGTCTGTCTCTACAACTTCTCCTCCTCCCTCCATCTCCTACTTTTTCTTCTTGTTCAACCCACAAAAGCCTTCATCAAGATGATTCTTACATCACACAAGCTCCACAATAGTAGCTTCTCTTCAGTAATGTCACCAAAAAGTGTTCCATCAGATTGTGGTAGAGGGATTAACACTAATAATTTTCGATCCAATGAAAAGACATCAAATGGGTTACAACCAGAGGCATGAATCATATCCAATAGAGGATAAAGGAATGTAGTTAGTACTGATCAACCCATTGGTGACAGTCAGATGCTAGACTTGCAAATGATTCTCATAACTTTGAGCTCCTCACTCCAAACATGAGAATATTTGGTATCATTCCAAAGCTATCAACTAGAAGTACAGAAAATACACATAAGATAGATGAAAACCTCAAAATTTTGATGTAATAAAACCAAAACAGTTTACAATAATTTTCAATCAAATACACCCACAAAAAAAGACATATATTGAAGAAAAGTTTCCAAATAATAAGAAATACAAACACTCTGAAGATAGAAAAGGGATCTACGATGCTATTTCCTCAGTCGTAATACTAAAAAAACATGAGAAAGGTGGACAACAAGAATAGAGACGAGTTTGGGAAGGAAGAATCTCTCACATTCCATTCATAAAAATCTAAAGAGGAGAACAAGAATAAAGATGAGTTTGGGAAGGAGGACTCTCTCACATTCCATTCATGCATCATATGCCTGTGTGTGACATCAGTCACATCCACCTGAAGAAACATTTTCGACTATAGCCCTTACAACAAAATAGCCAACATCAAAGTTGATGATGGAATCTATGCCTCACATGAGTATCCTCATACATCACATATGCATATATAGAATCCACAAGTTGGAATTTGATACTAGAGTTGACTAATGCATCCATATTTCTCCATACATGGTCAAGCATGTCAGAGGGCCTCTATGTATCTCTATGCACATACATGTGTAAATTTGCATGAACTAGATTGATACATGAGCTTTCCATTTCAAGAAGTTAGAGCCATCAAATTGAGAAGACTTCATTTTGGAAATCCAAGAGTAACACTATAACAAGATACTAGAAGTCGACTACGAATAAGAATTCTATCATCAGTAGGATCATTGTTGCATATCCATATGCAGGAATCACATCACAGATGTTTGACTAGAGAAGCAATAATGTGAATAGCATGTCACATAACCATGCACCTAGCATGCACATGAAACCATGAGCATAAACCTACCCACCAAATCTCCAAATGACCATAAAAAGATGTGAAGAATCCTAGGAAAGATCTAGAAAAAGTATCTCCTATAAATTGAGCAATCAAAGAAAGATAACCAATAGCAAAATGATGAATAGTTTGTTGATATATTTAGGTGGTGATGTGTGTGAACACACTAGCTAGACCGCCGGAACACTTTTTTCCCTCTTTAGGAGGTTTTTTTCCCCCGGCTTGTTTGTACACCTATTGCCCTAGTGGGCTACTTATCTTTGTACATTCTCTAGTAATACATTCAGTATTGTGTGTTGTGCTCCAAGCTTCTTCTTCTTCCTTGTGTTGTTCGCGTGCTTCCACAGACATCTAACTCCAACAATTGGTATCAGAGCAGGTCGCCGCTTCATCTAGGGCATCGTCTACACCTCTCCGGTTGTAGTCTTAAATTCACATGAAATTTGGTGAGCATACTTAGGTTGTTTCAGAGATCAAAACAACTTCGCTCTGTGGTGCCGAAATCACGATCTGAGCTCGTTTTGGCCTCTGAACGCATGTACACTCCAACCATGATGAGTTGCATGTGCATGTGTTACAAACAATGGTCATTCTGCATGTGGGAGCAAAGATCTCATCAAAATCAATGCCTCTCTCTTGAGCATAACCATTGGCAACAAGCATAGCCTTATACTTGTTAATTGTTCCATCACGCTTATGGTTAAACTTGTATACCCATTTAGTGCCAATGGACTTTTTCCCTGGAGGCGAGTCACATAAAGACCAATTACCATTCTTCATAATAGCACCATATTATGATTGCATTTTGTTGTATGTGCAACTCCCTTCCCATCCATCATCCCCTCTTGCACCCAAGTTCGTAATGATCTAGAATGCTCTAGTGTGGACATGTGGCCATCATGCAACTCATACCATCACCCCTTAGATACCTATGGATATCCCCTGAGCTAGGCACCTTGGCTAACCTTAGACCTTGTCCCACACACACATATAGAGATTTCTATAGATGAACGTCTAACATTATACACATCCTTTGAGCTAATCAATGTCTCCTTGGGACATGAAAGTAATGGTTGATTGCATCTTCCACAAAAACAACATCATGACTAGCTAAATGTGTTTAGTCTGTAGATGACACAGATGATAGACTTTGCTTTCAAAATTGTACCAAAAAAAAATATTTCATCTCTTTATCATCCAATTTCCTGCATTGTTGTTTGAGCACTAATGCATGAGCCAAACAAACAAACACACGTGGATGAGTAATAGATGGCTTGAAACCATGCCAAGCCTTATATGGAGTGATTGATTGAAGTGTTTTGGTGGGACTCTTATTAACTACATATGATGCACACATAAAGGCCTCAAGCCAGAAGCTATGGTAAAGCTTGACTTTTGACCATACACCTTGATATCTCCATGAGAGACATGTTCTTTCTTTTAGCAACTCCATTTTGTTGAGGTGTATATGACATTGTACAGTGATGTTTTATTCCACACTCATCTAGAATGCATTAAAATAAGAAGACATGTATTCCCCACCTTGATCAAAATGGAGGAGTGTAGCTCAGTGATGAGTAGCACCTCCTTTAATGTCAATCCGAGAAGAAGTGAGGATGGTATGAAGACCTCGAGCAAGTGAAGGCACAAGTGCGTGAGTGAGAAGCACACTAACATGCACACACATACACACACACGCGCACACACGGTAAGACAAAGAGTGAGAAGCAATGGAGTTCTTAGATTACTTTCAAAAAGCTCATACAAGTTCAATTCAGTTACAAGCTAACCTAAAAAATGAGCTCTCTAGCTCTATTTATAGTTTTTGACTAGGTTTTGGCCTTGTCCAGACCTAGTGTCCGGCCTAGTTAAAAGTTAGGTTCTCTACCCTATTTGGAGGTTCAAACGGAGTCTAAAAAATGTGAAAACTGATAGGTAGGTACTTCTAAAGCTCCTCAAGCTCAAGGACTCCTTGGCTTGCACAAAATGGAGCTACAAAAATATGAAATGGTATTTACAATGGTTTTTAGTGATGAAAATCACTATTTTTGTAGGGATTTCTTCTAACATTTTGACATACATTTCCTAGAGCTCCCTACTTGCTCCTTCTTCTTGTGTGCCCAACTCTTTGATGCCTGAAAAATTTAAATGGCCTACTTGCCAGATCTTCTTTGACTACTGTGTCTGCTTGTGCTGTCTCTTCGCTCCGACTCCCTTCGTAGGCTTCCTTGTCTTGTGACTCCTTCGGTTCCTTGACTACTGCCAACACCCCCCCCTCTCTCGCGTCTGTCATCTCTGACAGACCCTTGTCTAGCTGTGCGTTGGACATAATATTGAACAACATCGGCGGCGAGGTGGTGTTCTTCTAATCGTAGCCCCCGTGCTAGATCTGTTAACAATGCATCCCAATTCACTGGGCCTGGTACGTCCGGATGTGGCACCCGCAGTTGTTCTGAATGGATGGTTCTCTCCACAGCAAATAAGTGGAGGAGATGTGAGGGCCTGGGTACAAATATTTCTGAGTGATATTCCCAGAATCCTGTTACGAACATCTCCTCGAATGTCTGTTTAAAGCAAGCTGGGAGGTACTTTATTCTGGCGTGCTAAGCATATATTACCTCTATTGATGGGGTGGTGCTCATGTCGTATACCAGATCTTGGTTTCCTATAAGAAATCCGACACCTGAGAAGTGGGGTTCTTTAATATTCTTGAATGTCCTGAATGTGATTAGCATTAGTTCAAAGATTTTCATGCACATTTGGGCCATCACATCGGGGGTATTCCGTAGTCGAGTGCTCTAGTGACTGATGGTAGAAATCATATAATTCACAGTGGGAGGGCCTTGTGGAGGTGCTAGATAAACATAGTTTAACCACTTTGCACAACCTTTGATGTTCTTGACAGCAATTGTAAACTCTGGCCAGGTGCACCTGCGGAAGACTAGAACATAACAAGGATTGTATTTAATAAAAAGTGGCATGTTAGTCCAAGTACGAACCATCTCTGGGTAGGTCTGAAGAAGACGGATTCTCCAGGTGGGTTGATGAATGGATTCTTTTTTAGCACTTTCTGGGATATCATCAGGCCCAAATTGTGTGGCGAAAGTTGGAGGTTTGCCACATCTGCGTTGGATTTCCGCGTTGTAATCTGCAAGGAGTACACAATATGGCACATATTGATCATCGTTGGTGCCAATCCATCTATGATGAGACATGCTGCGGAAATATTCTGACTTTACGATGGTGTCCTCTAATTTGGCCATTGATTGGGTTTGGATTGCCACTCGATCTTCATGGGGTTGTCGCTGTTTTTTCTAGTGTCTGGAGCCATTCAGGTACTTCGACTTCTAAGGTGTCCATTCCTTCTGAGGTCTGTTGACCACCTGGCATCGGCATAGGAACATATGGTTCCTCATACGTTTCGTCCACCTCAATGGGTACTAATTCCTCAGGCTCTGGTTCTACAACTGGAGAGGGTTGCCTTTCATATTCCAGTAACTTCTTCTGCAGCTCCGCCACCTGCTCTGTCAATGCCTTTACTTCCGCTGAAGTCGAGGTCGTTTCTATGACTTTGGGTTGTGCCTCCTGTTCCCTGAGTTGGCTACGTAGTTCATCCCGTTCCCTTTCCAAATCATCATGTGCTTCTAATAAATCAGCATAGCTTTCCAAGATTGTTTTCATTGTTTCTAAGGGAACTGCTTTGAATTGTTCTGGGTCGATTTCATGGGGAGAGCCTTCCATGGCAGCTTCCAGGTTTTCTTCATTTTGTTTCTGCAGACGTTTGTTTTCTTCAAGGGCTGTAGCCATGTGTTTTCGGAGTAGAGCTAAATTTCGCCGGACTCTCAGATTATCTGTTTGGTAAACCTCCAGTAAGGCTTCGAGTTGTTTGACACCTGACTCTTGTGATGGTTGGGGTGTCTCCAGGAGGGTTTGATGAGCTTGCTCGAGAGTGGTGTAGCGTTGATTGAGGTCTGCATTTTCTTCTTCTATACTTGTAAGCCGTCTTTGTAGTTGTTGATGATTCGTCATCAGCTGATGATGACGGTCTTCGAGAGCCTGGTACTCACTCTGAAGTTGATACACGCATTGATGTAATGCTATGAATATACTATTTACATTAAACGATGTAGGGAAAGAGGAAGATGCAGGGGGAATGGGGAAGGGGAAGGGAGTTGTGAATGCTGTGGAGTCAAGTGGTGAGGTAGGTGGAGGGGGTATGGGAGATTGAGGTTGTGTGGGGGGTGGGAGTGGTGTTGTGGCTGGTGATGTCTCCATTGTGTCGAATGTGTGCGTGACTGTAAAGATGGGAACAGTGGGTGGGGTGGATGTGATATTTGTGAAGAGTGTTGTGTAGGTGGGCATGGTAACTCCTCCGACTTGGATCCCAGGAGAGAGAGGAATTCCCATGACGACTCTGGTAATGGCAGAAATAGGTATGGTGGTGCCAGGTGGTGAGATAACATGTGTATTGAGAGGTGAGGTGGGTGGTGAGAGTGGTTCCTCCTGATGTTCTTCTGTTTGTGTGTTGCCTCCTGGTTCTGATACATTGATGTGTATTTGTTTGCCAGATCGCATGGGACGGGTAGGTACACGTTTCTCAAATCGATTAATATAAGTCATGGCTGCATGAACAGCCTCATCTAAGCCCACTGCATCAGCGTGCAGGTTCATTGATTCGAGGAACATGTCATCCACACCTTCCTCGGCTAACATTTGGCTCATGATCATCTTTCCTGTTTCAAGCGACAGTTTGTGTTGCTCTTGGACCCGCTTCATGGTTTCGTATAATCTTTTTATTTGGGCTGAGTATGCCGGGGCACTTGCTAGTTCTGAAAGTTCTTCATATTCTTGATCATACTCTTCGTGTGCCTCTTGTTCTTCTGTCTCTTCTTCATCATCTTCTACTTCTACTACTCCCGGTTGGGTCGGGGCAGAAGTTGTAGTCGTGGGTTGTTGTTCTTGGGTCTGCTCCGCTTCTGTTTCCATGTTAGATTCATTGATCAAACGGGCAATTTCTTCATCTGTTAGATCAGCAAGGGTGTAACCTTGAGGGAACTCCAAGTCTGAAGGAATAAGAGGAAACACCAGGTTGGGTCCTTCTGCACTTGGTCTGGGTAGGCGAATGGTGAATGGTCGGACACGCCTCGTTTGTGGAGGAGTCACCTCGGGTGTGGTAGTGGCTCCCCTTGGTTGAGCGCATGGTAATTGAACTCCCCCTCTCATCTTCTTCAATGGAGGGCCCGCCGTTGATAGTCGTCTTTGGAACTCTTGGGCCCTGGACCATCTAGTGCTCTTTGAATGGGCACGTCATACGCTAAGCACCTGTAAATTATTCTTGTGAGAGCACAACATCCATGAAGTACATTTTTCTGTTTCTTATTCCACCGTTGATGGGCTAGGTGTATTTGATCGATGATCCAGTGCGGTATGTTGATGGTGAGGTTCTCTGTCTCCGCCAAGTACAAGCTGAACCATATCTTTTTTGGTGGCATAGTGAACCGTTCTTGGGCAAGAAAAGCAAAATGTTGCATGATAGTTCGTAGGTGTAGAGCAATGGTAGGTGTCATTGCGACCATGTCCTTCAATTTGTTGAGGTCTTTATGCTTCATCCTGCCTGGAACCATTAGTTCTTTCTCAGTGGGAATATGCATTCCCTGCATGTTCCTACTAGGAGTGATGGTACTGATAAAGTAGGAGCAGCGAAGAAAATCTGGCTTAGGCAAATGTGCTCTGAAGTAGCTATCCAATCCCGCTTTGGTCCAAACCGATCGCATTACTTCTGCATTCTGATAGTTTTCAAATTCGCGAGTGAAAAAATGATAACGTCCCCATTTGCCATTGAATTCAATTTCTGCCTCCTAGAAATAGGTGCCATCACCCAATGGCCCTGCGACATCACTAAACCAATGAGCATGTTTCCCCACTTGAGAAGTGTGTCCCTGAGGAGGGTCCTGAATAGGGAGAACATGCACCGCTTGAAGTTCTTGAGGCCTTTCAGTGAGTGGTGGTTCCAGGAGGAGGGTTTTTATGTCCACAATCTGTGCGCTAGACCCTGCCTGGGAACTGGTGCCTCCTGCTTCTACCATTGTTATTGCTTGCTTGCTGGTTCTATGAGAATATAAATCATGCGTTAATATTGTAATGGACAAGATAGAACACTTTTTGTCCCTGTTACAACATTATCATGAGGTGAGTAATGGGTTAGTGGGTCAGTGAGTGCTCGATGACTGTGTGTGTAGTTAATGAATGGATAGTCCTAGGAGCTAGATGGAAAGATGCAGTGTATGAGTGATGTAGTTAGCCAGTGGAGATGAATTTACAAATGGGGGTCGGGGGGTTTATTACAAGTCTTAGGTTGCCAAACACAGTGGATGGCTTTCGGTTTTGGTTTTGTGGGGACTCTGGAGGGTTTTATGAGTAATTTTGCTTGGGGATGATGCGTTTTTGGGACCCATTTACAAGTGAGTCTATGCATGCTTCTGGGCGACTGTGTCTTCGTGCGTATTGAACAAGGGTGGGTAACCGCTCCTTGAGTGAGTGAACCCCGTCGTGTATGATGTGATTCGTGCGGGACTAGTTGAGCCCGCAAGCAAGACTTAGGCACCCAAATTTGTCTTGATTGTGGGCCAGCCTTCATCGACTTCTTGGGTACCCAGATAGTTTTCCCTTTCTCAAAAGAAGTTTTGGAAGTCTTCTTATTAGTATCATGTCATTGATTACTAATAGGAAGTTGAGATGATTGTTGTCGCTTGACGGTCATAGGCCGCTCTCCTTTTCGCACCCACAATTGTTTCAATGGCTGAGTCATTCTGCTTCGCACGTTCTTTTGGCCTCCATCATAGGTAGTCTTCAGTGATTGATCTACCTTTGGTTGCTGCCTCCCTCTGGCCTGTGGAAAAGAAGGGAGTTCCATCGAGGCCTTGACTTCTTTATTGAGATCTCCATTCCTCTGCATCACATAGCTTTGGACAAGAACAACATGGTCAACTTCATGTGTACCCCTGGAAGGACCAGGAGTCTGTGCCTTTTTTAGTTCCTTGAGTGCTCCATTATCTAACTCAACTGTAATTCGACTCTGATTCACCCATACCTGAAGAAGTCCACTTCTTAGGTTTAAGTTGACTGCATGGTCATAGATCTAGTCTTGACCCAAGACCAGAGGCTCAGTGAGATCCTCATCTTGACACACTAGTACCTTAATTGTCATTGGAACATCTTGAATGGAGAGGGGAAGTTCCACCTCGCCCATGCAAGGGGTTTCCACACCTCCCAATCCTATGAGATATGCTTCTATAGGATGTACTTTTAATTTCAATTCTCGACAGTAAGAAAGTCTCACCGCACTAGTGGCTGCACCTGAGTCAATCAATGCTCGCACAAGTTTTGCACTAACTCCTTGTCCTATCTCTAAGGGGAGTAGATCTATGCTCTTATTGTCTTGGGGAATCCACTCTGATGTGATAATCCTAGTGAGAACAGATTTGCCTCGGGGGGTTCTAGGTTCTACACCCATGTTTCCTTGCTCTAGGTCACCTAGTCCGTTTCTGGGACCACATTCCCAAATTCATCTGTCCTATCTGGATGACTGGTGACTACATATATTGTCCCTTCTTTGTCCAAGTATGCTCCATTTTCAAACTTGACAGCTGGGCGCTCTAGTCCAATGGATTGGTCAGGGTTTTTAATCTGGACCACAGATCTTCCTAGGCCGTCCTCATAGATGCTAGCACCTAATCGGTTGGTCCTAAGGTATTCGAGTTGCATCTTGTAAGGGCCTTCCATATGTAAATACGGCACCCCAGAACTTCCTGTAGGTTTCTCCATACCGTGGGACATCTCAGACTCGCTCGTCTCATAGCTAGGGTAGTACGAATGATGGCTCAACTGTTGGGCCCAAGACCTAGTAGTATGATTAACACTAGCCTCTGAAGATCTAAGACTTTGTCTATCTCTCCCTAGGTGTCGTCCTGATCTAAGGTTCATAAGCCCAATTGAATAATCCCAAATTTTCCCAAGTGCACTTGCGTTGCAGAGTTCTTTTGTATTATTCACTTGTTCTTTTTTAATCCCTTAGGGTGTCACTTCTTGTCCAGTTACTCTTCGCCGCAAGGAACACAATCGTACTTTGAGTGCGGTCGCTCAATTTAATTTCTTTTCCCTTAGGTTGCTTCGCGATTGTAATCTCCTAACACTTGCACTTGAGTGATTAGAGTTCTTGGACTTGGTAGTTCTTAACGTGTTCCTAATTAACCAAAACCTCTATCCGTACTTAGCCTATGCTAGGGATTGATAGAGGGTGTTGAGAATTTCCAACGTTAAGTTCTTCCCTTGGTTGCCCTTGTATGCCCAGGAAGCGTGTTCCCAAGCTCGCAACTCTTGCTTCGAGTACCCTTCAATGCTCTCAAAGTACCAAGTTTTGGTTGTATTCCCCACGAGCTTTCCAACAAAACAAAAATCACCGCAATCGGATTTCGTATGAGGAAGTTATGTCCATTCACGGTTTTGGGGCCAAATCAGGATTTTAAACAGGTTAGCAGGCAAACAGGACTTCTCGAAATACTTTGTTTAATGGCCTCACAATGCAATGATGAACCCTCATATTTGTCCCACAATTTGTCAAGAATAGTCCACTATTTTTTGCCCTAAAAAATTGGCCCAATTTTCGCAAGCTCTATCAGTCGTGATTGATAGGTCAATCGCGATCGCGAGTACCTACAACCTTAGTGTCCTACATTTTGAACTTTGAAATCATATCTTTAATGTATTTCCTTTGTGTAAGGAACATCCCTTGATCTGTATAGACAACTTCTAATCCATGAAAGTAAGTGAGAAATCCAAGGTCACTTATCTTGAATTCTTCCTTCATTTGGGTTTTGATATTCTTGATTCCATATGCATCATTTCTTGTGAGAATGATATCATCTACTTACTTCAATACCTTGCCCTCACTCAACATCATGGCCTTTGGTACAAAGGGGGCATTGAACTTGTCCGATACTCAGATTTGAATTAAGCTAGTGATCCTGATTCTCGATGGTCTAGTTTTGGATATATATTCTTCCTTGGCTCAAGGCCTATCCCTTGGCCAAGTAAGAAGCAGCCTATAATTGCTCTATCATCCATTGAGGCCGAGTATTGAGCATCCAAATTTGCAACATGTGAGGTCATCTAGCTTTGATGCTTATTATCTAAAATTGGTATTTTGCAGGTTACTTTGACATGCATTTGCACCGATAGCCAGTCAGCCTTGGCCATCACCAAGAATCCAATGTTGTAGGCTCCGATGAATCACATCGAGATCAAGTACCATTTCATCTGCAAGAAGCTTGTATCACAAAAGATTACTCTGGAGTATTGTGCCTCAAAGGAGAACGTACAAACATGTTCATGAAGACTATACCTCGAGTTCTACTCCAATACTTTGTGGACCTTTGCAGCATTTAACTGCTCCAAAATGGAGTTGTAGAGGGGTTGTGGTGACATGGGTCTATCTACCTCATTTCCATTTGTATATGCATGATTGCACCTCCATTTTGTAACCAAGAGACACTCCATTTCATATCATTTTATATTGCATCTGATTGTTTTTGGGTACCTTGTCATTTGCTCCTACCAATATTCTCCAAGGGGAATTATCCCACATATGATGTACTTTGGAAAGTCTCCTCCAACTTTATATAAGGAGGGCCCCTCCCCCAATTTGTAGTTGATTTGAGGCTTGTAGATCCTACTCCATGCTCTTGGCATGGAGCAATCCATGCCATGTGAGTTTACCCATTTCTTGGTCTACTCACTTTGAGTCTCTCACACTCTTTCATTTTTTTAGTACACTCTTATTTTCATTTTGCTCCAAAAATGTGCTCTCTACAGCATTTACTCAATCAAGAAAATTTGCCACTATTTATTGGGTAGCAAGTTTTTTTTTTCATGTTGATGACTCTAGCCTACTTTACCTGGCCAAAAAACAATCATTGTAGGAAGATTAGCATGCTAGGTGTTGTTATTGCAAATTTTGATGATGAACATTGAGTGAGGCACTTAGATGCCATTGCAAATTCTCTTTCTATATTATGTTTAGGACAACTTCTAGATGGAGTTGAAGATAGATCTCCTAATGTTGCAAGAATTATCGACATGATCCACCACACATTGTTACAACATGGTAAGAGATTGTGTTTTAATTCTTAGATAATGAAGTTATGGATGTAGATATGACTCAAGCTTCTAAACAAAAATTGGCAATCTATAATCGCCACTTCACACTAATATTTGGTTAGATATATTACAAAGACATCATAAGGGCATGACTAAGGCTAAGATCTGTGGAGGCTCATCAAGTCTTTGCAATTATTTTAGAATCACATTGAAAAATTGCAGGAGGCCATTTTGATGTGGACCCCAAAATGAAAAAAAAATTCTATAGTCAGGCTTATGATGGCCTACATTACACAAAGATTTGCATCAACAAGTCTAGTATTATGGCACTTATCAATTGATGGGAGAATTCCTGTCTTGACATCATTTTCCTCTTCAAACATTTATGCTATTGAAACCTTCCTAGAAGTGGGGATTGGATTTTGTGGGCCTGATATCTCCCCTACCACTAGTACAAAAAATGATTATATCCCTACATGCATTGATTATGCCACTAGATGGGCCGAAGCTTGCGTGCTAATGCAAGCTAATGCTTTGTTTGAAGAAAATATTTTCTTAATGATTTGTTAGCACATTTTTAACTACCCTTATAACTAATATCAGATAGGGGAACACATTTTCTTAATCATCTCATCCGGATTGTTATAGAACATTATCAAATTTGCATAAATTCAACTTTTTATATTCCTTGAGCAAAAATGGACAAGTCGGAAGAAGAAATACTCTTGAAGATGCTTAATGAATTGACAATTGATCATCCTAGCAACTAGGATCACTCTCTAACTATCATCCTTTATGCCTATTGAACAAGCAATAACATTCAGATTGGAGGATATTGTGCCCATGGAACTGGCAATATCAAGTTCAAGGGTGACATTATAAACATAAACTTTTGCTTGAGGAGTTTATAGATGAAAGAATGAAAAGTTTACAAACTTTAGAAGAAATCATTTTTATTGTTATAGGAGATGCAACTCTAGTAGAAGTGCTGGAACCTCTAAAGCATGAAGACTCCTACAATGCAAGCAGACAATGTTGTTTTATTTTTTTATCTTAAATAAAATCCAAGGTAGGTAACTTTAAAATAAGATGGAAAAGTTCTTTTTTTATCAAGATGAAAGTTGGCCCTACCACATTCACACTCTGGACACTGACACGAACGAGCTCACTATAGCGACTCATACCAATTTCTCCAAGATACACTCATATTATGTAGCATATGATCTCACCATCACTTTTAGCCCATGCCACCCAATGATTTTTCTCTACTTCTACCTCTCTTCATGATTTTTTTTTTTTATAATTTCTATATTCTCCACTATCAAATTCTTTAAACTTCATGATTCATGCATTCATTTCTTTGCATGACCTCATCATAACAAAGGGTACCTTGCTGCATCTCCACGTTAGTTTCTACCCCCTAAATTTCTATGCCCTAGCAACTACACTATATATCAACAATTGTCATCTACTTTCACATCTCTACAACTTTGCCATAAGCCCTCTTTGTTGTTACTCGAGACTACTTGGAGTTTTAGGGCTTGCTAGAATTTGCAATGTTGGATTGGAACATGGTACAACTCCGTCAACTCATGAATTTGATACATTAACTCAATATAAGGCAAACTATTGGTTGCTCCTCCTCCCTAACAATATCTACCTACATTATATATCATACAATTTTATCAACCATTTATATCTACTACAATAGAGCATTACTTCCCTTCATAAGGAACAAATGATATCAAGAAGAAGACATGTCTTGAGTATTTGGCACTCCAATGGGAATAACGAATACTCTCTCATTGCACATGGAAGTTGGGAGGCCAAAGTCCTTAGATTTTTGGACAGGGACCTCAATTTATTGAGTAAGCATTTAATGATACCTCAATTTATTGAGTAAGCATTTAATGATCAGTAGGATATTTTATTCATTCTTGCATATGTCATAAACATCAGCCATCAATTGGGAAGATTACTTTTTAGAAAATTTTGAAAGGAATGTTAGAGGGTGATTTGACCCAACAAGGTTGCAAAGTTGAATGTATAAAAAAAGGGTTGACCACGTTCTCTTGATCATCTTGCTTCTACCAAATGCAAGGCCTATTTGATTCGTTTGCTACTTGTCACACCTGCAACCAAAGAACTAGCACAACACCAAGCCAATACAAACCATTCCAAAAGGTAATTATGAGGGTTCATATGATGCCTCTCAATCCATCCTTCATCTATTTCATCAAACACCAAGGACACAGTATACTGAATATGATAAAGCCCAAGGAGAAGACTAATAACAAGACTAACAACTTCAATCACAAACAACACAACAACCAAAACCCTTTCACTCCATGCATTATATTCATTCATGTGAGTTTGAAAATGATTCTGAATGCCAATCTCAACAACTAACACTACCACACAATGATTAAGAATAAAAAGCACCTAGTTTTATTTATTCCCACACAAGAATGAAGAAATACATGACCAACAATCTAACAATTCCTTTAATCACTAGTGCCAACACTTAGAGGAACCATCACACGACCGTGCCCCGTCTTCCTCTACATATGAGTCCACTAGAGCACCCCCTTGCATCAAAATGATTTTGAGGGGCCCTCATTACACTCCTCTTCACTCTATAGAAAGCCCTTATTCTCCATTATTGCCTAGTTTCTTTCTCCATTGGTTTCACCTAGAAAAACTATATGATGTCTCCAATCTTTTGCACCATGCACCTAAACAAAATAACATAGGTTCATCAATATCTCTTTGAAAGGATAAATTTTCAAAGGAACATAATATATGCTCCTAGAAGAGCATGATAGTTTACATACACAAAATATATTGAGTTGAAGCAAGAGTAAGAAGATGTCAGGGCATAACAAGTGCCACTCCGATAGACCATCAGAAAGCTCTAGGGCAAGCTAAAGTAGTTAGAACCTAGAAAGGATGCCTTGAAAGAAGAATCAAAGAAGAGTGAGACATAGTCAATACTTCGTATCATCAAGTAAATCATTTTCACAACAACATTCATGAACTTTAAGTATGAACAAGCAAATCAAAAGTTGCCATAAAGGAAGCGAAAGAAGCTTTGCAAGTGCACCAAAGAAATATCCAAAGCATGGACGGTTAGTTATAGGAATGGGATAGATGACTACAGTGGACTCAAGAAAAGCACAAAAAATATAGGATAATTTGGTTGCACAACATCTGAGGGATACCTAACAACAATCAACCATAGAGGAGCTATGGCTCGGGGAGGTGACCAGACAAAGCTTAATATGATTTTTGAGGTGCATGAATGCCTAGCAATAGTAGAGGATAAGGCAATTTTGTATGATGCTACTAAGATGATTGAAGCATCACAACTATTGATATATTTAGGTGGTGATGTGTTTGAACTCACTTAGGACTATTGGTGCACTTTTTTACCTCTTTGGGAGGTTTTTGCCCCTTGGCTTGTATATACACCTATAATCCTAATGGATCACTTATCTTTGTACATTCACTTTGTAATACATTCAATGTGTTTTCTTGTTCTTCAAGCTTCTTCTTCTTCTTCCTTGTGTTGTTCATGTGCTTCCGGAGATCTCAATCTCCAACAACTGGTATCAAAGTAGGTCACCACTTCCTTTAGGTTATTCTTGATGCCCCTCTAGTCATAGTGTCAAAATCACATGAATGTGCATACTTGAGGTGATTTGAGCTTGTTTTAGCCTCCAAATGCACTAACATAGTGACTATGTATTCATCCATTTGTGCTGAACATATATATAGTTTTTTGTTCACTAGTACAAGTGCCTCAAAGTCTGCTACAAGTTTAGAGAGATCCATAGGGTTTTTTCATGAGATACAATCAATTTTCTACATCAAGGTATTTAGCCACTGACCACGACTGAAAGCGATCATGTATTCCATATATGCCATAGCTGCTGAGGATAAGTTGGATGGTTCTTATTATACATTATTGGCATACATGATGCATCATGTATTGGTAGCAAAAAGGTTATGAAACGTTGTGTAGGGTGTTGGAAAACATCATATTACACCTACAAATAGAGTGATTGAATGTGAAGCATATGGTGTTGAAGATGATGATCTTCAATTTCCTAGCCATGCTCGACTTCTTGTGACACCTACTATAGCAACTTCTTGGGATGGCAGAGATGCATAGGTACATGCATTGGTAGCTTTTTCTATCAAATGTGCCATTATCCCTCACATTTGCTTGTGCAAAACAATAAAAGATGCTTGGACACTCTTACAACATTGTAGCAAGAAAGAAATGAGGCTTGTGTTGCTTACCTTCAAGAACAATTGAAGAATGAGCATATGAATGAAGGAGATTAAATGGACATTTTTTGGACAAAGATCAAAGATTTGAAGGAGCAATTCATTTTTGCTAATTAAATCTTGCGACATAGTTCACTTGGGAAGACTATTCTTAAAGTTTGCTAATTTGATTTGCTTGTATAAATATGAAATGGTATCCTCTCTGCCCAAACTTGAGACACCTTTTAAACATGCCTGTGAAGGTTGCATTTTGGGAAAATGAAACATTTCTTCTTCCCAAAAGATGGTTCATTTAGAGTTGTGTATAAATGCTGCTTGTTCCTAGTGATGTCTGTGGTCCTATGCAGACACCTTCATTTGGGAACTCCCTATAGTTTGTGACTTTCATTGATGACTTTTCCAAGGATGGATGATTTTATCCATTGAAAGCAAAATCTGAAGTGTTTATGTGCTTTAAAAAATCAATTCCTAGTTATGGGCTTAATCTATCAGCATGCAAATTGGGCATCCTCTATTTTGATTGAGGGGGGGATATGTCTTTTGAGTTTAATGCATTTTTGGCTAAGTGTGTGGTAAAAAAGCATTGTATAGTGTCGCATAAACCTCAAAAAAATGGAGTTGATGAAAGAAAGAATATGTCTCTCATGGAAATGATGAGGTGTATGATCAAAAGTCTTTACCACATAACTTCTAGCTTGAGTTTGTTATGTGTGTAGCATGTTTTCTTAACAAATGTCCCCCCAAAGCACTATAATCTATCACTCCATATGAGGCTTGGCATGGTCACAAGCCATCTGATGCTCATCTTTGTGTCTTCGGTTGTCTGGCATATGCACCAATGCTTAAACAACAACGTAGAAAACTAGATGATAAAGTAGCGAAATGTACTTTTTTTTGGGTACATTTATGAAAGCAAAGGCTATCATTTGTATCATCCACAAACTAAATACATTCTACTTAGTCGTGATGTTTTTTGTATGGAAGATGCAATTCAGCCCTTACTTTCATGTACCAAGGATACATTAGTTAGATCGAAGGACGTGTATGACACTTTGCTGCCACTTTCTACATGTGGACATTCAAGTGTTGCTTCAAATGAGGCAACTTTTCAGCCCTTATGGGTTCCAAATGATGATGCAGATCATTCCAATTTTTATGTAGATTTACATGATGCACTTGTTGATGAGATCACTGACATAGAAGAGGAAAAAACTATGCCTAAATGGTTGCTGTAGACTTTGACATATAGCAAATTAGATGCACCTTTGTCATATCGTACTTGTTGAGGCTCTCATAGGGCTTCCTTTGCTTCAGATTGTTATTTCATGGTTGTATCTAATTTTGTAATGATAATGATTCTGTTTCTTTTGATGAATCCTAGACTTCAAAAAATTGGATGGTTGTTATTTAATCAAAACATGATGGTATTATGAGTGAATGATACTTGGTCTTTATGTGATTTGCCTCGAAGTAATAAGGCAATTGTCTAGTCCTAATGAGAAGCATATTGGTGAGTTTAAGGCTGATTTGTATGCCTCTTTTGAGATGTCATATTTGCAGCATTTGCATCATTATTTGGGCATTCAATTTTTTTGGAAGTTGATGGAGGAATAGGTTTGTGTTGAACAAAATACATTAGCACATTATTGCAATATTTTGGCCTTGAAGATTGCAAAACTATTGCCACTCCCATGGAAACCCATTTACGATTGAGTCTTCATGATACTAGAGATGCATTTCATGTTGTTCTCTATAAGCAAGCTATTGGATGCTTGATTTAATTATGTATAGCTTGGCTTGTTTTGTTTTCTTTGAGATGAATAGGTTTATGCTTTGATTAGGTGTCAAGAATTGGTAGGTGGTTAAGTGCATCTTTTGCTATTTGAGTGATACCCAGTTACTTGGATTATTTTATCCCAAGGGGGGTTCGTTACTATTAGATTTACATACTTTTTCTGACTTAGATTGGGTTGATTGTTATGACACTCATGTGCCCACCAATGGTTTTCACTTCATATTTTATAGCTCATGCATATCTTGGTTGATCAAGAAGCATCCTATTATGGAGACTTCTAGTTGTGGGCCTAAGTATAGGGCATCTTTCATAATGATTATTGAGTCTGTGTGGCTCAGACACCTTTTGGTTGATTTGGGTGTTTGCTAGTATTATGCCACCATCATCTTATTTGAGGTGTAGAAGAAGATTTAATGGAGAGGGAGGGTTTCCGATCATGGAAGCATGCTAGTGTTAGGTTTATGATAGATGATTTATCGATTGACCATTCTTTCAGATGGTCTTCAAAGTGAACTGCACATCTTTCTTTCCATATCTTCCAAATCACTTCCCCCTTGATAGCATTCCATAAGGCAGAAGACCACCCTATTTTTTCTCCAAGCAATGCTTGCTTCCAAATGATTTGACTCTATAAACTCAAAATCTTGGCAAGAGCTTGCAAGAGTGAGTGGCTCTTAGGGCTAGAAAGGAAGAAGTTACAAATTTCTTCCATACCAAGGAGGGGCCCCACAAATTTTATTGATTTTTTCATTGGTGCTGATATGATTCCCCTATAGGGAATTTTCCACATAAGAACCACCTTTTTATTCTCAATCAGAGGATGCCATCGTGAACTTAAATTGTCATCTTATACAGATCTAGTTCTAGCACCATATACTATTAAGGGAGATATTAAGTCGAGGTTCTTCTTGACACTCATCGCCTTATCCAATTTATTACTATTGATCCATTTAACCCTTCAATCCATGGGAGATCATGCCCAAGAAGGAGGTGAGTCTTTGAGTTCTCTTAAGAATTGAGTCTCTATCTCAATAGGCACCAATCTTCATAGTCAACTCTCTTAGTTGAGTCTATGTCTTCAAATCTAATCCAATGTCCTCTCTCATGATTCTAGAGATGTTTCCACATATGAAACCCTTTGTTCCATAGCTTCTTTGCCCTTTGGAGGTTCTTTGAGTCAATTTCTTTGATTCCCCCACTAGGAAACCAAATAGAATCATTTTGTCAAATCTCGGTAGCCTAGTTCCAATCGTCATTGACCTTGATGTACAATTTCATCTTGTTCCAACTCTTCTAGAAGGAGTAAACTAAGTCCAATCCCCTAGGATTCACTAGAAAAGGAGAAAAAAGCAAAGTGAACATATCATGCTCCTTCCACCTAGGAAGTCCCACAAGCATAAGAGAAAGTTTGTTTATGAATCATTTTTGCCAAGGAAGCTTCTGATTTTCACCATGCTTTGATAATCCACTATCTTATTTGCCATCCCTTCATGTTCACAATGCCCAACCCATTGAAATCTTTTTGGTTAGCACAAATCACCCATTTGATTTTGGGAAGACCTCTCCTGTTTGGATCACCCATCCAAACAAAATTCCTACAAGTTCTTTCCAATTTTGCTAAGTCTTACTTTCAGTCTGCAACATGCCAAGAAATAGATAATCAATGAATAAAGAAGGGTGTTGATCACCATGGTCTGCCCCACAAGGTTGAGTTGCATGCCCTTCCAGTACGTAAGTTTATTATCCAGCTTGGCGAGAACCCAGTTCCATCGCTAACTCATGGAAACATCAGAACCCATTAGAATTTGGAACATATGTCCATTGGGAAGCTCCTGACATCCTTGGTCAATAAAAAACTACAGGGGGGGCAAAATATCCTTGAAGACCATTTTTGAGTGATTTATTCTAGAACTTGAAGCAATGCAAAAAGTGTTCAGACATTTCCAAAAGGTGGTGATACTATTGATATCATTATGCACAAAAGCATTCGTGCCATCGATAAAGAGTCTCATTATCATCGGATTCTGGCTATAGGGAAGTAGTAGACCATGAATCTTCCCAAGATCAGCATGATTATTAACCAAGAAATTGAGGTTATCGTTGGCAATAACAAATACAAGAGGAGCCAAGATGGTTCACTTCCAAACCTTTTGATCCTTTTGTAGAGGAACACAAGGGTGCTTCTTGGGGAGAGTACAATAGGACCTTTTTTGAAGTCTATTTCATTATTATGAAGGCATATCTTTCATAGTGCTTCTCCTATCATGAAGTTCCAAGAGAGAGGACCCATTAGATTCCTAATTAGTGCTGTTGGTTCCAACATTTGACACTCAAAGACACATGATGGCTTCTTTCATACATAACTTGTTATACTAATCCCATCAAACAATAACCATAAGCACAATTTGTTAATGATTCTTTTTCTTTTATACAACAATGTGCTAGATAGTGTTTTGAGGAGGAGTTTATTGTTGAAGTTCTTATTCTTTTATACAATACAGAAAGAGACTATTTAGGGAGAGGTCTTGCTGCACTCTCAAATGCTATGATGCCTTGCTGGAGTATGGACTCGGGGCCAGTGTTGATTTTTGACGGCCGTATTGCCCGTTTTGGCCATTTTTTACCGTAAAATAAGTCCAAAAAATTTATACAACCGTCAGAAAATACATTAAAAAAGGTGAATACAGGTATGGTATGATCTGGAGATAGCCTTCAAAATTGAAGGGCATGGTCGACCGTCAAAATACAACATTGCTCGGGGCTAAACCACTTGGAACATATGGTTGTTAGAGCACACCTCTAACATGCCACACTATGGGCTTTCATTTCGAATAAGTGCAGGGCAGCTCTTTTTGAATGAAGCCTCTGGGGATTGGCAAGAGTGGATTTCCTCTTTTCCCGTCCCCCTTGCTGCTTCCTCTCTCTTTCTCTCTCTCTCTATCTTATCTAGTGAAGCGCAATCAGTACTTGATTTGCGCTGTACCCAGTAGCGGAGTCGTCTCGACGGGATTCCAAGGCAGAGTGAAAACACGGATGTCGTTGAAGCGAGTGTAGAGTAAGATATTGAAAATCCATGGTTTGATCAGGGCAAGAAGTGGGAATAGTTGTTGCCTGGACATCGTCTCTGTAGCGGCAGTCACCGGCGATGACGATGTTGTTCGCTTCAAGCACGTCTATGGAGGCTTCCCTTCCTTCGGCATCCGGTCTACACTCTGCGCTTTTTTCGTCCACCTCAGCTGGAGGGAGCCTTTCCCCGTTGACATCTAACCTCCACTTCCCTTTTTCTCCTCTTCACGTTGAGCTCACATCGGGACGTAATGGTCGGAAGTTTCACGTACGAGGGTCCACAGTTTCTGTAGAATCCGCAGTTCGGACCGATGTTGCTGTCGTCCGAATTGGCACTCGTGGAAGGTACATTCGGTTTTTATTTCTCACTGCACTTGATGAATTTATTGTGGTTCTTGCGAAAAGATGTATTTGAGGTAGATTCATGGAGAGACCCGTGCATTGGGTGTGATAAGAGGCTCTTATCCCTGCTGATTACGAATGACCACTGTTGCAGTGGAAGCACCTCGTATCTGATCAGGTTTCATCAGTGAGAGCGATTATTGATGACTGAGCAGCAGTCTGCATGCGGCTATGTGGACTTACCTCATATCCGATTTAGTGCTGTCACGGTGGCCGAGAATAGCTGGATGGGCGCCACCCAGCTGTCCAAAGTTATATGCAGCTACGTGTAGATGCATCCCCCGAGGATATGAATAGAGTTCGTTGCAGTAATACGAGTTATAAATTCATTCAGGATGCTTTCAAATAAAATAACTTCCAGTGTGCAGGATTATGTAGCATTAACAACAGCTTCTAACAACACTCTAATGCAAATTAGTTATGTGCTAGGAAGTTATATGTATACATATTCGTGATCCGCAGATGTTCTGGATTCAAATCGTGTTCTTATGCTTTTACTTTCTGGATAGTTGAGTTTGCAGATTATTTATAAAAACTCATAGCAAGCTTGCTTCTTTGGTTTACATAATACCAACAAAGTGTTGTCTGTGGACTTAACATAACTGATCAGGTGGCTCCTTTTAGATGTTTCATATGATGTCCTGGTTTTGAATCTTGATCATATTTGTTTACTTCTCAAGTGCCCACTGTGGTTGTTGAGTTAGCACAAAGTTTACCAAGTCTTAATGAAAGTAGATTAAAAAAAAATCATTAACAACTTTAGCGGTTCTGGAAACAAACTGATATGTGTTCCTTCTCCTGGATAGAAGGGAATTTCACGGTCTAATGTATGTGATATGCTCTAATGAAATCATTAATTTTTGACTGCCTAATCTAATAATCATCAAGTCTATGAACTTTTACTGGATATTTGTTGCACTTTGCAATATATTGATCTGGAATTAAATTAGAGCTCAAAAAGTTATCTTAGAAAACATCAATCCCTTTTTGCCCACAAGATCTTTGCTTGCTTTTCATTCAATTTGCTTGCAACTGTTATGATGTATGCATGCTCTTTTGATGTTGATGTCCATACTCATTGATCCTAGTTATGATGTTTATTACTTTGTCTACATGACTGACAATTCTCCTGTTAGTGTTTGAGTATCTGTTAGTCTTCTTTTGATTTGTTCTCCTGTTAGTCTACATGATTGACGATGATTCTCCTGTTAGTCTTCTTTTGATTTGTTCAGCCCTTTAGCTCTAGCTTTGTCTTTTAATAAAATCTCTGATGTACTTTGTATTATTGCAATATCGTATGATTTCTATTTGATTTAATGAGTATCTTCTTTTGATTTGTTCAGCCCTTTAGCTCTAGCTCAGGCATATGAGACACGGGACAAATTGAAAGCAGCACACCCTGAGCTGGAAGAGGAGGGGGCACTTGAGATTGTTATTATCAAGACAACTGGAGACAAAATTCTGAATCAACCTTTGGCAGATATTGGCGGCAAAGGCCTATTTACCAAGGAGATAGATGATGCTCTTTTGCAAGGGAGCATTGATATTGCTGTCCACTCAATGAAAGATGTTCCCACGTATTTGCCAGAGGGCACGATTTTACCATGCAATCTTCCCAGAGAAGATGTGCGGGATGCTTTCATCTGTCCAACAGCCTCCTCATTAGCTGAGCTCCCTGCAGGAAGTGTCATAGGAAGTGCATCGCTTAGACGCCAATCACAATTGCTGTATCGTTATCCCTCTTTGAAGGTTCGGTACTAGCCACTCTCTATTATTCTTTCTGGATCACCAGAGATTGGGAAGAGATCAGACACATTCAGATTGCATTGACCAAGTGATTGTATAGTGAAACAAGTTTCTGGCTATTGTATGTCACTAGGTTGTGAATTTCAGAGGAAATGTCCAAACCAGAATCAGAAAACTCAGTGAGGGGAGCGTTCAAGCAACTCTACTTGCTCTGGCAGGCCTTAAAAGGCTCAACATGACAGAACACATTACAACCATTCTTTCTACCGAGGAGATGCTACCAGCCATTGCTCAAGGAGCTATAGGAATAGCTTGCCGAACTGGAGATGAAAAGATGGTCAGTAGTACTAAAACTCTCATAACTTTGTATCATCGTTCACAGACTACTACAATCCAATGTTTCATTTCTTAAAAATGTCAATGGTAATAAGGCTAAAGATTAGTTGGCATGCTATTTTTGAGCTTTTATTTATTATTTGGGTCTCAAATTCAACTGTCATTGATTAGAACATATTAGGGAACTCACAGGCATTCATTGATCTAATTACTTCACTTTTTTTGTTTCCTGGATATTTATAGGAAAAGTACCTGGGATCTCTGAACCATGAAGAAACTAGGCTTGCTGTCGCCTGTGAACGAGCATTCTTGGAGACACTGGATGGTTCTTGCAGGACTCCTATTGCTGGTTATGCTTTCCGTGATAAAGATGGCAATTGCAACTTTCGAGGCTTAATTGCATCACCTGATGGCAAAAAAGGTTGGTAGTTTTTTTTTGTACACTATTTTCATGCTTGGACAAGTAATCCACTGTCACATGCTTTTCTGTTTTGCTTGTGTGAAGACATTTTAAGACAGGGCAGACTGTCTGGTGGCTTGTAAAGTTTACTTTTTCATATAATATCTTGTCTCTCTTTTTTCCAGCAAACTCCATTTGGCTTATGCATATTGCATGGTTGTCTCTTTAGAATTCCCTTCAGATGAAGCACACTGACCAATATGGTTTCAGGAAATGAATCATAACGTTGATTATCTTATGCATGTGCAGTCTTGGAAACGGAAAGAAAGGGACTGTATCAGTATGATGATATGGTCGCACTGGGGAAGGATGCAGGACAGGAGCTGCTCAAGAGAGCTGGTCCAGGTTTTTTTGATTGGTAAACTAGGATTCTTCATTTGAAACATTAGAATAATTTGGGAAAATTTTGAGTAGTGGCAGATCTGTAGTCTAGATTAGAGCGAGTAAGAGTAGCCTTCATATTCAGGCTGTACACATGAGATCTGCATTATTGGCAGATGAGAAATTGCTTGCCTTATCAATTAATGGAAATTCCCATTGTCAAGAACATGGCACCTGCCTTTTCTGGTACGCTCTATGATTATGAACATATCATGTTATGCTTTGCACTCAAGAAACAAGGGTTGCTCATGAAAGACATAATTGATAACATTGTGGGCCAAAATGTGTTAGCCTCAACTCTTGAGGCAGTCTGACCTTGGCAAAAAATGTTAAGATAAAAATGGTATGATTCATGTTCGAGATCAGATAAGTTTATTGCTGATTTAGTAGTGTCGATACATTGTATATCAAATGATTATTTTGCCAGCACATAAAATGTTTTTTCTCTGAGCCTTGTCATTTCAGGATAAAAATCTTGCTACACTTCATGCCACAGTTAGGTGTAGCATAATCTGAGTTTTTATTGGTCAAGCTAGAGCTTGGTATGATGAAGGTGAGACAATCATCTCCTGAGATTTATTTGGAACTTATTTTGTCAAGAAACTGTAAAACAACTCTATTAAACTGGAACCTTGTGGTTTGGAGGAGCAGAGAAATACAGTGGTGACTTATCTCCAATGTATGTACCACCCTGTGGTTAATTCTATTTGACACCAATTTTGATCCCACCATATCACCCGCTATATTCTGGTCTGCAGCTCATGACAGCATCCAGAAAGGTTAGTAAATGGTTCTGCAAATGAAGCTTAAGGAAACACAAAGTGGATTTTAGAAAGTATGCTCCGGAAGTATAGTGAGATGTAAGCTTTCAGTTTCTTATGCAAGAAGTTTGAGAGCGTTTCTCAGATTGCAGGCTCAACTGGAACACTTCATCCATGCATGTAGATTGCAGTTTCAACTGGAACGTTTTATCCTTGCATGTGCTTGCACGTGTGCATGTACACATGCACACGCACACGCACACGCACACACACACGCACACATATTCAGTTGCATCACAATTTATATGCAGGAAACCGTTTTACAGAGATTGCTTATGTTTTCAAATGCCATTCAACAGTTCTACATGTCCCACATAGAAGCCATCTGATTAAGTAATATATAAACTACAGTGACATTATACACGAAACTTGGAGCATGTTTGTCTGTCTGTGTTTGGTGATTCTGTCTGTGTCGTTGAGGACTGTTAATCAAATAAATTGTTCTGAAGTAGATACTGGTGGCCCATAATGAAAGAAAAAGAAACAAAGCGTTTGTAGGGATATAAACATTTTAAAACACTTTTCTTTAGCTGACGGTAGGGTTCTTGTTACTGAATTCTATGTTGTTACTGTATAGCTCATACGCTATGGAGAATTTTAATCCTGTTTATGTATTCATGAAGTCGACGTGCATTATCTTAAAATAAAGTGCTTAGGTGTATCCAGCATGCGTTTCGTCTATGATTGTTCCAACAAAATAAGCAATTTATGGAAATTCAGCAGCGATTTCCATGATGTTCAGAAGTGGATATTTTGAAGGGTAGAGATGTGTGTTACTTTGTTTTCTTTCCAGATTCATGTTTATGTTATAAACTCCTTTTATATATATCCGAACTCAAAAACTAACTGTTAGTCATACTTTTGATCTAAACCGATAGTGAATACTAAGTAGGACCTCTTACAGGTAGCGTCGGGCCACCACTCCTCGGACCACATGATTTCATCTGCTTGAACTTAAAAAGGAAGGACGATAACAAAAGTACGACGACAACTCCTACGTTATGATACGTGAGTTATATAGTCAACAACAATTTCGGGTGAGGCTTTTGTACAATCAAGCAACTACTTATACTGTATAAACGAGAGCAGGAGTGTAATAGCAATAATATTATTGTTAGACAAATATTCAAATGACTTCCAAGCACCCAAGCAGCATACAGAGTTAATAACATTTACACTTGCATGAGTAATAATTTGCGAGTTGGATAAAAACTAAACTAGTGGTTGGTGTACTAATACAAGATGAGTTCGAGATCCGGTCATAATTTTATGTTTGTATGCCTCTCTTCACATGCATGCGCGCGCGCCCACACACACACACACACACACACACACACACACACACACACATATATATATATATATATATATATATATATATATATATATATATATATATATATATATATATATATATATATATATATATATATATATATACATATACATAGACATAGACATAGACATAGACATAGACATATACATACATACCTACCTACACACACACACACACACACACATATATATATATATATATATATATATATATATATATATATATATATATATATATATATATATATATATATATATATATATATATATGTGTGTGTGTGTGTGTGTGTGTGAATGTGTATGTATATTCAAACTAGATTATCTCTTATATATATATATATATATATATATATATATATATATATATATATATATATATATATATATATATATATATATATATATATATATATATATATATATATATATATATATATATATATATATGTGTGTGTGTGTGTGTGTGTGTGTGTGTGTGTGAATGTGTATGTATATTCAAACTAGATTATCTTTTGTATACTACCCATTGAATAGAATAGTGTGGAAAGATTGGGTTGCTCAATACTTTGTAGATGGTAGAATTGTTGTTTTTATCAGTCACATATCATAATGCTATAACAGGAGATGCACTTTGAAAAATCTAGTTGCATGGAAGTATGTCCAATGGGTCTTAGAATGATGGAATCCAACCATAGAAATGTTAGGTTATCTTGGGTAGGAATTATCAAAGGACTCCACATTGTTTCATCATAGGAATCACAAGGTAAGAAGGAATCCCTTATCAATCTTGATCAGTGGTGGTTTTCAAGGATTCCATATAGTTCCATTGTATATGAGTTGCACTCATAGAACCATGGATCATGCAAAAGCATAATATGTTTGGTGCATTTAATATATGTAGTAAGAGGGTTATGCACTATGTGCGCAAGGCAATGGAGATGAGATAGGGTCAACTTGGGGGACATCTAAGGCAAGCCTAAGGGGAAGGATTTTGTTGGAAAAGCTTGATTTACAACCCAAAATGGCTTGAGATTGACCTAAATTTGACATGCATTTGACCTATAGAATAGAGGTTGAGAATCACACACAACTTTTTGTTTTTCCTCTTAAACGTGGTATTTGGATCCTAATAGATAGCTGGGTAGAGAAAAAGGTAAAGGTTTTTTCATAAGGAGAGAAGGGGAGTCCTAGAATTCAATCTAATCATCAACTCTTAAACTTTCAAGAATGTATGGCGGTTCCTTCAGCCGAAAGGAAGAGGAAGCAGTGCATTAAAGCTGGTTTTTTCATAAGGAGAGAAGGGGGGTCCTAGAATTCAATCTAATAATCAACTCTTAAACTTTCGAGAAGGTATGGCGGTTCCTTAAGTCGAAAGGAAGAGGAAGCAGTGCATTAAACCTCATCTTCTACTTCTTACATTGCCTAGAATTTGACTATCATAATGGGACTACTTGTTGCAGAGCACCATTTGAGCTTCCCATGCTTCAAGACAATAAGGGAGTTTACTTTTGACGCAAGAGGATTTCTCATAAACTTCTATACTTCTCTGCATGGTACTTTTTTTATTGGCATAAGCAAATAGTTTTGCATCTAAATCATGTATATTTATGGAATATGAGTGTGGGAAATCTAAATCATGTATATTTTGTGGAGCTTTCGGCTCTTAAAACTCTCATATATTGATTGAAACTGCAATTTTTTATTTTAAATTTTGTAAGTGCTTTTATGCAGTTTGAGGTGTATAGGACATGTCTCCAGCTTCATTATAGCTCCCTGAGATTGAACAATGATGGGAATAAATATAAAATTATAAGTGGGATTCTCTTTCACAAAAAAGTAGGAAAATGGTTTTTGAGTTTTAAGATTGATGTATATTCCTATGGAAATAATATTGGTGCAAGGACATGGTCATTATGAATTTGTTTAAAATTGTTAGGATATTGCATATTTTTGGAGATATGTTGTCCAATGAATCCGAAAATCTTGAGTAAATTTGGAAATTTTGCTATTCATAAATGATTTTCATAATACATATGTTTTCATTTTTAAGAACTAAAACGACTTGTTTCGTTTCCTTTCATGTTGGTACCTTGTTTCTAGGTCTATCTATTGAATCTTATATGTTTTTATATATATGTGTGTAATTACTATGTACATACGCATTTTATAAATCTAGAAAAAACAATGTTTAGTTTTCTAGATCTCTAGATATGGCTAATTCAGATTAAAGCCAACCCATGCATGAGGATCATGTGTGACAGTAGCACACAATTAGATGATGAGTTCCAAGATTGCAAAAGTTAAGTAAAATGATAAAAAAGACACTCCATCATGTGTACAACATACTTAGCATGGATGAAGGGAAGAAACTTACACATGAGAGTGATGTCAAGGAAATAAAGAAAGATGCTCTAAATATTTTTCATGAAGATGTTCCTATGAAAGAAGCTAAATGCAAATTAAAAGACCTTAGCCCTTTAGATATCATGAAACATCTAGCTATAGATTATCAATGTGGCAAAGCAATAGATACATGCATGTGTTGGATATTTCAATATCACAAAATAATCACATAAAACTAAACAAACTACATATAACCTGATGGATGTTTCATATAGATTGAGGACAAAGATGGAGTGGGAAAAATATTGAAATCCACACTTCAATGGAGTCTTGAGGAGAGAACTCAATAGCTTGATCCTTGGTTCTTGAGTTAAAAGAATCATTCAATGGAGAAATACACTAATAAATTTATAGTTGTACTCCATGAAGTTTGTGACCATATTCCATAGTTTTTGCAAGTCCACAATTTTGTGTTGCGCTTGCGTGAAACTTTGAGATGTTTATTTGAAAAGATAGGGGACATGATTTATTTGAGGTGATTGAGACCGACTTAATCATTTGAGGATGAGAGTAGATTAATTTCATGCACTCAAGGAAAAAGATCTTCGAACCCACATGTGCTCCAAAAAATGGGAAACCAAATAAGACTTGGGATGAAGAATTGTTTGATTTCCACTTGAGATTGAGTCTCATGAGGATAACATGGATTTTAGAATAGAACAACTAGCTATGTTTGAAAATTTCTTGATTAAATAGTGGAAGAAGAATTTGGTCATACTTTGGATAATGTTTTTACATTCGAGCATGAAGTGCAATAGGTACTTATTTGTAATGAGATATATGTCTAGGATACAAGTTTGGTTGCCACAAACAAGATGTTCAACACTCAATATAAGTATTTATTTATGCTTTGATTAATCTAGGAAAGCTCCAAGGATGGATTTGAGATTTCATTGAAGCTCTAAACTTAATGCTCAAGCAGTTCAAGATAAAGTTTGACTTTTAAAATTAAATTACCATTTTATTAACTATTAGTATGATGGCATGCCCACCCTTTCAAATGAACTTGCAGAAAGAGAATGAAATCTAAAGAGGGTGCAAAAAAATACCCATGAAAGGAATGGAGTGTGACTAGCCACTTTTAGAAAAAATATGATTAATTCAATATGCACCATGATTATCGTGCTATCCACAAAATTATTGCAACAAATTATTATAAAATGCATAGAATTGATGATTTCTTAGATGCTTTGTATGGCACTATTCATTTTTTGTAAAATGAAATTTAAAGGTGATCAGCAACAACTTAAATTAAGATATGACGATGTACACACGACAAATTTAAGAACTATTTTTGGTAGTAAAAGATTTAGTTATGCCTTTAGATAGTACAAATTCACTAACTACTTTCATGATTCTTATTAACGATGTATTCCTACCTTTTGTTGGAAAATATATATAACCTTTCTTCATGAATGGTAACCTGTGAGACTTTCCAAATTGACATGCACTACACTTATAAATCATATGTTGTTTTGACAAGTTAGGAAGTCCAAGTACACTTTGGTCCCTGCAAATTTGCTTTAATGACCTTTCACCAATATGTGCTAACCTTTTGTGCCAGACTTCCAATTCTGTGAGTGTCTGACTACCATAATTAAAGAGAGCAATGTTTCTAGTGTCTTGTAATTCAAATGTGAAGAATCTACCTGTCTTTTCACCTTTTGCAATTCTTCTGAATCCTTGACTTGGATCTTCAACAAATGCTCCTGCTTTTGTGAACCTGAGTTGCAATCCTTTCTCTACTATCTGCCCAACACTTATCAAGTTCTTTGTAATGGTAGGGACATAGAGTACCTTACTGAGTAGGTTGATGTTTCCATCAGGTGCTTTGACATTGCCTATTTTCTCCACAGGATGTCTTGTGTCATCTCCTGTTTGTACCTCATGCTTATTCCTTGGATCTTCTAAATCTGATAGGAGTGCCACATTTCCTGCCACATGATTTGAACAACCTGAATCTATGTAGAAAACATGCTCATCAGATTTACCTTGTGGCATAGCCATGTTCATGATCAATAAAGAATCTTCTTTGTTTGAGTCTTCTGTGTAGTTATTGAAGTCTCTCCTTCCTTTGTAGCCTCCTTGATAGTTTGAATGATTGTAGTTGTTGTAGTTGCCATGATAATTGTTGAATCTTCCTCTTGAGTAGCCATAACTTCCTCTATTGTATCCTTTGCCTCTTTGATTCCTAGAATTCCTAAAGAAATTTTCAGTTGTATGATTAGTTAATCCACAAATAGAACATGGGTTGGAGTCTTGGGATCTCCCCCTGCCTTGTCTACCTCCTCTTCCTCTACCTGTGCCATGTCTTCCTCTACCTGCATAGTTAGCTTGATATGTACCTGCTTCATCATCCACTTTCTTTGCCTTTCCTTTGTTATCTTTGGACTTGCTTTTATCAGTGTATAAAGCTGAAGATTGATTACCTTTAGAACTTTCTCCATTTTTAATAAGCTTTGCCTCTTGAGTAAGTAGTTGTCCAATGAGTGTATTGAAATCAGGTACATGCATGTCCATGTACAAATCCATAGCTGTGGTGAATGCTTCCCACTTGTCATCTGCCTTCAAGCCATTGATGACCTGCCTTACAATTTGCTCTTCATCTATTACCTCTCCAATGCTTCCCAATTGATCTGCTATGTCCTTGAGCTTTGTGACAAAGTCAGTCACATTTTGTTTGGGAGCCTTCTTGAGAGTTGTGAAATCCAGCCATAGTTGATGCTTCCTAGCTTTAGTACTTAAAGAAAAGAAAGCTTCAAGTGCATCCCACACTTCCTGAGATGTCTTACAACTAATGTGAGACAACAAAAAATCTGAGATAGAGTTGAGGAGATAAGACCTTGCAAGTGCATCCTTGGAGCACCATGTGCTCAATCTTTCTTGCTGTTCTTGTGTTGGTTGACTTTTGTTCCTGAAACTTGGCATAACTTCATCTCCAGCCACATAACCATATAAACTTCTACCTTGGAGATAAGATTCCATCCTTAATGACCAAGCTGAGTAATTACCTCTATCCAATTTGTCAATTGATGAAGGAAATCCATCTGCCATGTCCAACCTTGCTCTGATACCACTGTGAAGAGATGGATAGGTATCTGCTTGAAGACGAAGAGGTTTTGCAAAATCCTTGATCTACACAAGCCAAATGAACTCCAAGAGTATACGGTGGGCCCTTTTATCTTGCTAATGGATGTATTAGACACCCTATGTACTTTGGAACATCACTCTCAAAAAGATAGATCAAAGATGAAGAACTTGCTATTCTTGGTTCATACACCTGTCCAGTGCTTTGCATAATTCTCTGAGCATAGCAGCAATTAACTTAATTCCTTTTGGGGAAATCTAGTTAGCTTAAAGAGCTAACTTTCAAGAGTAATCGCATAAAAAATAATGAAGCACACACTGAGAATGATGTTTAACAACTGATGACATCATCCCGATTTTCACGGGCAGCTATAGTTTGAGACTAGTGAGCAGAACAATGAACATAACTCCAGATTTAAGAATCCAATGATTATGCAAATTTGTATGCTTATACTAGACAGTAAGTTGAATCCAACAAACTTTAAATCATTGAATTTGGATAAGTAACCACTTAGAAATAGCTCTGACAAGATGAGTAAAAAAGTCGGGTACCTGACAGAGAAGTGAAAATGAACAGACACTGTTGACTTCAACTGAACATAACTGAAGATTGCAACATCCAAATGAAATGAAAATTGGTGAGCATATGGTAGGCTTATAGAGATAACTTTACCAAGTTAAATCACTGAAAATGATGCACCAAGCTCAGAGAAACCATCTCTGCAATCTGACTGAGAAAACTGAGAGATATGGCAGTGAGTAGTACACTTCACAAGAACATGGAAATATGAACTCAAATGATCATGAAAATGAAAGTATATTTCTTGTACAATACAATGGACTTACTGATACATATGTGTGCCTTGTAATCACACCTTGATATGGCATAAAGCTCAGCTCTTGGAGGTCTTCACATAGGTCTCTCTAACCACGACTAAAACTACCATCTATTTATAGTTGAGTTTGGGAGGCTAACTTCCCTCAATCACTCTCCAATCAATTTGTGATTGATTTGATTCTCTATCTACCACAAATCACAAATTCGTGGCTCCTCTTTCCCTTTTTGATCAAGTGGACTCAACCACTTAAGATTCTTTCACTTTTACATTAAGTAAACTCTCCAAAAGTTACAAGAGGTAGTTCACAAGTGAACTTTACATAGTCTTCATTTTAAGGCTTCTTCTATGACTTTGTGGGACTCAAGCCAATACTTAGGCTTGTCATAGACTTGCTCCAACAGTGCCCGTGGCTAATATTTAGATGAATCGAAGAAGCTCTTCCTGAAGAAATCTTATACTTTCATTAATCCTATACCCCCTGAGCCTAAGTATATCAAATTTTGCACCCTCAGAAGCAGATGCGTTCTCTTTTCTAGGAAGGCTTTTGGCCTACGATCCACAAATCCTCAGTTTTCTTTCTCGCAAGAGCTAAGAACCGTCATACTATTCCATTCAAATCAAGATTTCAAACACTTTCTCATTCCTTGTATTACTATCTAAAAAACAAGAGCTCATTCTCTCCCACACCTTGGATTACTTTCTACCCATGTGATTCCGCTTGAGAGAGTGCTAAAAGTGACATGAGAAAATAAGCAATATACCTTCCTTTCTATATTTTCAGTTTGTAAAGTCATCGAGCTTGTTTCGATCTAGAGTAGTTTGTTGATGAAGTTGATGAGCCAAAACTCCCCTGATATTTGTAGAAGAACCCCAAAACAAAATTAGTTACACATGATTAGAGAAATATCAACAGTGTTATTAGAAAAAATCAACATTATAAACTAAAGGATTTCTACGACTACTCCTATTCTACACGTAAACTTGAAGAATCACCACACATGGTAGACTAATCACCCAAAAGGGGATCCTCAATCCACCCAAAAATGGCTCATCTCAACAAGTATGAAAAGATCTTGCAAGCCACAAATGCTCACAAGAGCATAATGAAATGATGAACTCAAAAAATCGTCATGAAAAGGTTGCATACATGTCTCTTTCACGCCATAAACCATCACATAAGTGACAAGAGAACGATCCCCGGCAATGGCGCCAAAAGTTGTTGACGTTGTAGCATCACAACTCATACTTGTCAATCTGGGAAGCATCTCATGAGACCCAAATGTTTGCATAGAAGCATTCAGCAGACGTAATGGCGCTTCGTCAACGTACGATTAACAACATAATTAACAAAAAGACATGACACAAGCATCATTAATAATGCACATAATCGTAATCACAAGCATAATCACGACGTAATCGCACATCAACGTGTCACAAGCGTTAAACAAGAAGAGAACAAGTACGCATGCACATCATGACGACAAGAGAGCAAGTCTAACTACAAACTAGCATTATCTCATTACTTCTAGAAAAGCTCTCCCAAAAGAAGAGGTGGAGACCTCTTTATATACAAAATGGCAAAAAAGCATGCTATGTGGGATTTCTAAACTGAAAGGAGAATGAATCCCACTTATTCTCTAGTGTGGCACTCACACACACCTATACAAGAGTGCTTTATTAACTGAATGAAAGGTAGAAAAAGGTACAAATGATGATGAAAATGAAGTGGATCCAAGAAATACATGTTGTATCTTCAACATATACCTTCGAGGGGCTAGGTGAGAAAAGTAAGGTGATTGTAAAATGCGTTCCTCTATCATAGCCATGTTGTGTAATTGTGCCTCCACCCATGTTGAGTGGGTTTGTCCAAGTTCTTCTACTGACTTCATCCATGCAGGAGTAGGGAGTTCAAAAGTGTCTTGGCCTTCAGCCATGACATGTCCGCATGGGATGAAATGTGGTTTGTAGGCTTCTTCATACGTTTCCTCCACTGGGATAGACACAGTTTCTTCATCAGTTGGGAGTTCAGGTGGGGAATCAGGCTTGGGGGGCTCTGAGAACACAACAATCTGCGCTTGAAGAGTAAGTACCTGAGCACGTAACGTATTGAGTTCCTCTGGAATTTCTGGAGAGATGACCGCAAGAGCTGTTGGTGGTTGTTGTGCCGATATGCTCAATAGTAGCATTTTATTGTCGTCCTTAAGTTTCTGATATGCTTGATTCATATTGTCATAATCTTCTAAGAGTCTGGCATGATCTTCTAATAATATCTTCATGGACTCTAATGGTGCTGCTTTAAAGCGGCTGGGACTCAGAGGTTCGTCTGGTTGCTCTAGAGTTGCTTGGAGGTTTTCTCTATTTTGTTCTTGCAATCGTTGATTCTCTTCCTTGGCCGCTATGAGGTGGCATCTTAACAATCCCATGTTTCAAGTGAGGGTCACATTTCTGACTGTTTGAGCCCATAATAAGCTGTCGATATCTGTAATAGCATCCTTCATCTTTTGTTCACTTTCTAGTTTGAGGGTATGGTAGGCCTCGCGTAGCTCTTGGTAGCTTGTGTTAAGTGAGGCGTTCTCGATGGATAAGGAATTTATTTGCACTTTTAAGTCTGCAGTTGTATGTTGTAGCATCTGGTACTTGGTCCAAGAGATGAAAATTCATCTCAAACTTGTGTCATGCAAGAAAACATCTGGCGAAAAGCGGTGTCAATTGTGGGCGACAATATTAATGGTGAAGTGAGTGGAGATGCGGTGGGTGTGGGGGTTGATGCAAGGGCAAGGGGAAATAGGGATGGGAAAGTGGATGCACTAGTTACTGTGGAGAAATGTGATGTGCCTAAATATGGTGGTGAAAGAGGTGAGGTGAGTGGCGATGTGGTGGGTGGTGAGATGTCCATGTCACTAGATGTGGTGTTGAGTGTAGTGACTGTGAAGAGTGGTGTGATAGTGGGTGTGTGAATACAGGATTTCCAAAGGTCGACAAATAATTTATAGGTTGGGTTTCTCGTATTGCTTGGTGGAGAGGGGAGGAAAGAGGGAATACAGTGGGGGGGGGGAGATGAGACAGGTGAGAAGGTCATGGGAGGGGGAAATGGGAATAGAGGTCTTGGAGGGTGGGGAAAGAAGGAAAGGATGGAGTGAGAAATGGATTGGATGGAATGGTGGGAGCTAGGGAAGAGAGGATAGGTGTGAGGGTTGCGGGAAGAGTTTGTGGGGTTTTGGTAACTGGGGCTTCTGCTATAGCACCATCGAGGAACGTGGATTGTCTAGGAGAGGTAGAGTGTACAAAAGAGACTGGAGGGGCGGGAGGTGAAAGAGGAGCAGGTGGTGTGGTGGGTACTTTGACAATGGTAGTGGTATTTACAGTAGGAGGACGAGGCGGGGAGTCAATGACAATGGTTTCTTTGTCAATAGGCTCGTCTAGAATAAGTCATGCTTCCCTGGCTTAGTGTGAAGACTGGGCATCCGTTGGTATGCGAATATAATGACCTGGCTTGGATAGAAAACGGATTCGTCATCGGTCAAACTTCGATAGTGGTTTCCTCTGCAAATAGCGAAGGGCTTCATTGGTTCCGACTGATTTAACTAATTCTTTGAAGCCTTGAATGTAAGCTTCTTCGAATCCTCCTGTAGCAAGTTCCTATTCTAAAATTGCTTGACTTTCTTCTTTTGAGAGCTGTCTGCGTGCCCAGACTGTCTACATAGTGCTGTATAGTTTCTTATTGCCAAAGTGTAGGCAACTGCTTCAAACATGTCGTCTTCATGTGTACTTGTGTCGCCTTGTGCCTCGGTTTGTTGTTCTTGCTCGTCATCCTGCACATCCTCCTGAGAGTCATGGCTATCTTGACTGGCTTCATCATCACCGTCTTCATTGTCAGTTTCTGTCCTCTCTTCTTCGGAGCTGGAGACTACATGTTCTTGTGGTTGATTAGGGGGAGTGGTAGGTTAATTGGGATGTTCATACTCTTGTGAGAAGAGTTGCCCTTTTGAAAATTGAAATTCACTAGAGAAAGCATCATGCATTTCAAAGTCAAAGGTGGTGTTTCTTGGTTCTGCTTCCAAGTTGGGTATAGGGAAAGTGAATGCTTTCGCACTGATCCTGGTGGGAATTTCTCCTGCTGTAGTGGTGTGTTCGTGAATTGTGGTTGCTTGAGAGGGCACCGTACTGGTAGTAACTTTTGTGATAATAGGTCGTGATAGGCATATATGGATGGGTTGTATAGGTTCAGGGGGTTCCATTGGTGACTGTTCTAGGGACTGCTAAGGTGACGGGGATTCTAGAACTTGCAAACAGGGGATAGAACCACGCATGCATTTGCCTGCCCATCCCTTGCTAGCTTTTCTAACCTTCTTGATAGTTCCTTTGAATGCTTTTAATTCTTCGCTAGTCATTGCGCATTCGATGAGCAAATCATATGCCAAAGACATGTAAACAATTCGAGTCAGAGTGCAACAACCATGGATGCCATGTTTCCTTTGCCATCTATGCTGAGCTAAATACAACTGCTCAATAATCCAACTAGCCAGATCTATAGTTTGGGCCCCAATACAAGCTAAGTATAATCCGAACCAAATATGCTTGTGCGGAATAGTGAAGCGATCCTAAGCTGGGAATGCAAAGTGTTGCAGACATATGCATAACGGCTTAGAGAGTTTGGGTGTAATGGCTGAAATGTCTTCCCATTTCACAACATCACCACGCTTCATCGGCTCTAGAATCAGCCTTTCATGCTCTATTGGCATGTGAGTTCCGTGGATCTTAATTGTTGCTCTAATGAGATATTCTAAGAGATAAAACTTCTTATATGGGGGGTCATTTACCAAAGATGGGAGAATGAAAGTTCCTGGCAAGACCTTACTCTCAGAGGCCTGTAGTGTAGTTACCAAATAGTAGCATCTATAAAAATCGGGTTTGGGCAATGGATCACTGAAATATTCCATAAAACCTACTCTAGCCAAAACGTGCTTTAACTCTTATGAATTTTGAAGTGCCTCGAATTCTTTGGAGAAAAATTGATACTTGCCCCACTTATGATTGTCAAAATTCAACGTGGCATAAAAAGTAAAGTCTGCATCCGCTAAGGATCCTGCTAAACCTTGAAACCAATGAGAATTATGGTGAACTTTTTTGGTGTATCCCCTAGGACGGTCATCAATCAGCATTGGTTTTGGGAATTCTTGAAATTCTGGTGGTTGTGACATAGGATGTGGTTCAGCCAATAAGTTGCCAACATTGACCACAGGTGCACTGGGGCCATCCACAGACAGTCCTTTTGACTGCATGATGAGTGATGCAAATGTGGAGGAGATCTGCTACAAAAGATTAGCACATTAGTATGGAAATTAATCATGATCCCATTAATGTGAGACCACAATCCCTTACCATAACGGATGTGTAACCCGTGTAGCCAAGTGTTGTGAGGTGGTTCATGGAATGATTTTTGCAAAACTAGTGCAGGTCTCTAGACACCTACATGCTTTAGATAATGCATACATTGCTTGATGAGATGTTATTATGAGTGATGTTGGGTTAGTGTGGGTGACTTTGTACAAAGTTCAGTTGTGAAAGAATTATTACAAGAGGGTTGGTTATTCAGGATGGGGGTAATGTTAGACAACGGTCATGAGAAGGCTTCTGGATACATTTCGGTATCCATTTCCTAAGGGTTGTTGAGTGGCCAGTATGCTTATGCTGAGGGACAAAAGGTGATATTGGATGTTGTGGTGTTGAGGGATGAGGAGATTTCTGAGGGGTATATGTTACATGGATTGAGTGTTGGGCTATAATACACTACTTGGGTACCCATATCTGCATGGGTGTGGGTCGATTGGTTAAGTACTTCTTGGCGATCCAAATCTGTTGAAGCTTTGTCGAGGTCAAACAAAGTCAAGGGGATGTTGAATATTGCCTTTGATTTTGCTGAAACTTTGTCTTATCATTGTATGCCTTGTTGAAAACTGCCAATGCTTTCTGTCCCCCATACTTGTTTCATGCTGCTTGCTTTGTGATGCTCATACTACTGCTTTCTTTGTGTGGCATGGTATGCTCGTCAGTTTGGGTTCCTTCGTCGTGGGTGAGGGTGAGAGGTCTGGTTGACACTCTTCTTTGGAAAAGAAGGGAGGTCCAACACTTGCAAAACTTGCCCATTAGGAAGTGCAACATTTTGTATCATAGATCTAGGCCAATCCATAGGAAGTGTGGAAGGATGGGCACTACAGGGTGTTGTGCCCATTTGTCCGCTGATGCAGTCCACCTGACCACTGATGTAACCCACCTGACCTCTGATGGTCCCCATTTGTCCCATCGGTTGGGTGGTGATCCCTCCTAATTAGCAGGAAGACCACGAGAAAATATGTTGACGTTCTTTTGAATGGCAACTATCTATCACCAAGCCCTCATGGGTTGGTGTAGATGTACTATGACCTATATGGCCAAAGATCTTCCCGTCCTCCTTTGCATGCAGTTCATATGGTTTAGGGTTACATACCTCAGGTGGAGTGTTGTTAGGAAAGTCAAGCAATATCACTCGCTGCTGGTCTAAGGTTCCAATCTACAAGGAGCCTTGTCTAAGATTTAGGTCCACAGAGTGATCGTATAGCCAATCTTGGCCAAGGATTAGGGGTTCTATCATGTCATCATCATGGCACACTAGGAGCTTCACTATCATGGTCACTTCGTGTATGAGGATCAGAAGGTCCACCTCACCCACGCATGGGGTTTCCATGCCTCCTATCCCTATGAGGTATGCCTCAATTGGCCGCATTTCTATTCTTGAGTCCTTATAGTGGGACCATCTAATCACACTAGTCGCAGCACTTGAATCAATTAAAGCCCTAAGTGTTGGAAATGAGGTAGGCCCTTAGCTCATGTCACAGGTCCATGGTTCCATAGGTCCAACATATACAACATTAATTTCAGCAATCTTCCAATATTGACAAAACATGAACATCCCACAACTTAATCATACAAATGATGAGACAAAGATAGAGAAAGAATAGACCACATGTGTAAGGTGTTATGTAAGCCATCGCTTACTCATAGTATCATATATACCAATGTTCAATGTACAATGTGGGAGCAAAACTCTCAACCACTCTATGTGATGAGAAATAGATGGAAGAGTGAATGTACAAATGTAACAAACATATTCAGATGTATGGGCAGAAATCTGAATATACATGAGATGTGTGACCTAATAGGTTATAGAAGAGTGAATATGAGTGACTGAAAGAGGAAGGATCAGTGTGAAACTGATAATCAACAAACCCTCATCTAACCTTAGGCTATGGAAGACCCTAAGTCAGATACGTGTGTGAAAAGATCACATACTTAAAAAAGTAGCAATGAATGCTAACAAGTTTGTTGTCGAAAATCCTCAAACTCATGTGAACACACCTTCTCAAACACCTCATCCAAATATGCATAAAGCATATATATATTCATTCTCTTGTACCTATGACGAATAGGAATCCTTCTGATATGGATGCTACTGCCTCCATAAACTCTAAGTAGTACCTGTGTGCATAAAGAGAATATGTACCTGAATACTTAACATAAGATGTAAATCTTATGTTAAACACCATCCAATGTCTTTGAAGTTGTTGGAGATAGACGTCTCTAGAAGCACACTAACAACACAAGGAAGAAGAAGAAGCTTGGAGCACAAACACACAATACTGAATGTATTACTAGAGAATGTACAAAGATCAGTAGCCCATTAGGGCAATAGGCATATATACAATCCGGGGGAAAAAAACCTCCTAAAGAGGGAAAAAAGTGCCCCGACGGTCCTAGTGTGTTCACACACATCACTACCTAAATATATCAACAAATCCCCCCTGGGAGTGATGCGGTGCCAAGAATATGTTTGGCATCCCCCAAATCCTTCATATCAAATGTCTGACTCAACTTCTTTTTGAGAATCGACAAATCATAAGAGGACTTCCTAGCAATCAACATATCATCGACGTAAAGTATCAAGCATATCAAGCTGCCATCAGAGCATCTCTTTGTGTAGAGACAATGATCCTCATTGCTCGGAGAATAGCCTTGGGACTTCATAAAAGCATCAAACTTTTGGTACCATTGTATAGGAGACTGTTTAAGTCCATACAAGCTCTTCTTGAGCTTACAAACGAGACTTTCCTTGCTAGGAACTACATAACCCTCTGGTTGTTCCATATAGATCTCATCTGTAAGATCTCCATGCAAGAAAGTTGTTTTCACATCCATTTGGACTAGCTCTAATTCCTCCATTGCAACGAATCCAAGCAACATGCGCAAAGTAGTCATCTTGACCACTGGAGAGAAGATTTCCTCAAAATCAACACCATGTTGTTGCTTAAAACCCTTTGCAACAAGTTGTGCTTTATATTTTGGAGAAGCACTATCTGATGTGAATTTCAGCTTATATACCCATTTACATGGTAAAGCTTTCCTGCCCTTTGGCAAAGGTACTAAGTCCCAAGTACCATTCTTGTGAATAGAATCCAACTCACTCTTCATGGCATGCTCCCACTTGACATGATCCTCTGTCTGCATAGCCTCTTTGTAGCAAGAAGGCTCACCGGCATCTATTAGCATAACAAAATCTAAACCTAGAACATATCTATCAGGTGGATATGAGACACGTGCAGAACGTCTCAATGGTTGCTAAACAGGAACATGTGCAGACTGATCTGAATGGACATTCTCTTGAACATCCCTATGTGCAGCATTTTTATGCATGCTAACCAGAGGACTAGTATCCTCAAACACCACTCTTCTCACTTCAACCTCCTTAATGGGTTGTTTATGCACCTTATACTCATTAAAAATGACATCACTACTTTTGATCACTGATCGTGTTTCAGGATCCCATAAGCGATATCCAAATTGTCCTTCTCGACCATATCCAAGAAAAATGCATTTCTTTGACTTATGGTCCAACTTTTGTCTAAGATTCTTGGGTATATGAACATATGCTTCACACCCAAAAACTCGAAGATGATCATAATATGGTGGTTTCCCTGTCCATAACTCTTGTGCAACTTTCAGACCTTTGGGAGTACTAGGTGAAAGGTTAATCACATGAACTGCAGTCAATACTGCTTCTGCCCAAAAACCTTGTGAGAGGTTTGCATGATGCAACATAGAGACTACTCTATCTTGAATAGTTCTATTCATCCTCTCAGCTACACCATTCTGTACTGGGGTATAAGGAGCTATAAACTCTCTACGAATCCCTCTAGACTGACAGAAAAGGCTGAATTCGTGTGAGGTATACTCACCCCCATTATCTGAATGTAAAGCCTTAAGCTTAGTTCCTTTTTCAGTCTCAACTGAAGCAAGCCATTTTCTGAAAGTTGGGAATACATAATCCTTTGATTTGATAGGAATACCGAGACTTTTCTAGTAGCATCATCTATGAAAGTGACAAAGTAAAGAGAACCACCTAAGGACCTAGTGGGCATAGGACCACACACATCTGTATGAACGAGATCTAAAGGCTGAATTGAAGAGTCAATGTGCGTTCTATGCACATTTCTAGTTTGCTTTCCATATTGACAATGCTCACAAAATGAAAAATCTGAGAAAGATAACACAGGTAAGTAGCCAGAACAAGAAAGATTTTCCATTCCACTACAAGATATATGGCCCAAACGACCATGCCAAATACAAGCGATAGGCTGTTCAGTAACAGCTAACAAGTGTTCTTTCTGTGATACAAATAAAGGATAAAGTGAGCCATCTTTGCTTCCTTTTGCAATAACCATATTGCCCTTTGATATACGAAAGGACTGAGCATAGAAGACCACCTTGTAACCAAGGTCATCAAGTTGACCAACTGACATCAAACTGCGTGATAACTGAGGTACATGGCGTATATTATGCATAGTAAATTTTGAACCATCAATGAACTGCACAACCACATCTCCAATCCCCACAACATCACACTGGTAAGAGTCACCAAGTCTCACGGTACCAAGAGACTTTGCTGCATAATTAGAGAACCATTCTCTATGTGATGTCACATGGAAAGAAGCATCAGAATCTAGCAGCCAGGTGTGGGAAAGAGAATCAGCCATAAGTGCCTCAGATGGCACAGTACTATCAAGTGTCAACACATCAGCATCATCAGAAATAGCATTAATTTCTTCAATCTTCACAGTCGAAGTAGATGGTGCAGGTAACTGTTTAACATGCCCATCAACATTCTGTCCTTTACCTTTAGCATTCTTTAATGCATAACAGTCTTTCTTCCTGTGTCCTTTCTTATGACAATAATGGCATTCGATATCCCTCTTCCTTGATTTACTTCTACTCTTATTCCGTTGACCATTCTTTTCCTTGTTCTTGCTCCTGCCACGTTGCTGATTCTTTCCTTGGTAAGAATCATGAACATTATATGCATCTCCACTCTGAGTGCCAACCATAGATTTTCTACGAATCTCCTCACTCAAGAGTGCTCCACATATGTCATCATAGACGAGTTTACCACCAGGTGCACTGTTGCTAATAGCTGTGCAAAACGTATCCCATGATGATGGCAGGGTGCATAACAACAATACTGCTTTCATTTCATTATCCATATCCATTTTTTGAGCCTGTAACTGGGAGAATATAGCATCGAACTCATTTAGATGAGCAGCAACACTATTTGTGTCCTTCATATGAAGGTCATATAATTTTCTCATCAGATACACTTTATTTGATGTCATCTCTTTTTCATATGTATTGCATAACTTCTTCCAAAGCTCCTCTGCACTTTCACAGTCTAATAATGTAAAGTAAACATTATCTGCCAGGTGCAAGCGAATGGTAGACCTGGCCATTTCATCTAACTCATCCCAATCATCTTCATCCATGTCTGCAGGCTTCTCTGAAATCCCATTTACTGGCTTCCATTGCCTCCTTTGAATGAGCACATCTTTAATCTGATTCTTCCATAGAGCAAAGTTTGTGCCATCAAATTTTCGATTCTCAAAATGGTCTTTGCCCTGCAAGTTATAGCTCCTCGGAACACTAGCACTAGACCCTGATCCACCAGATGTGCCTGAGACCTCTGATGCCATGATGGTAGAGAACTGAATAGAATGAAAATGGAGCTAGAAGAGTCCAAACACCAACAAACAAAGGTATCAAGGAGTAAATCGACCACTGTATAGTTGACTAAACCAGAAATCTAGAAAAATTTTGCCAGAGTATCCTCTGCAAAATTATCATATGAACGGTGTCAAAGTATCATAAATCTGCAAGTACTAACATGTCTACCTACATAGTGAATCATTGACTCCACTGCATATAATCAGTTACCCAATAAAAGCCAACTAGGCTTATCGAGCACCTATGAACAACTATCATACATCTCCTATGGCGAGGTTGGGTAAGTCTTTCGCCTGCATCACCGAAGAGACCCCGACATCTGGGTGTCTCCCAGTTAAGAAAACCTCACCACGACCCTCTTTATCAAACGTAAAAGGCTTTATGCAAAGAACGTAACCGCTATATCAATGACCACATGGACGTACATAAGTGGTATCCACAGAAGCGTACATGGTGTGTATGTGCTCAATATATGCAGTAAAATGACACTAAAAGGTTGAATACACAACCCAAAAAAACTAGCCAATAACACCTACAAGTGTCTGTCAACTCTGATGTTTTAGGCTTAAAAAACTTGCATAAATTTGCAGCGACTACTCCCACCAAAACTGAAAACCTCTCTAGAAACCTGTAGTTTTACGAGTGTGGCTGAAAATAAAGCCCCAAAGGTTGATATTTATTTTCTGAGAAGTACAAAGAACACTCTTCTTGATGTTCTTGGACCAGTGTGAAGAGAAATATGTGCGAAAGCAAAAAACACTCCAAATTTGCTTCAGAAATAGGCTTTGAAAGCAAAAAATGAAGCTTTGAGGGACCAAAACTTGTTCAAGGTAATGTCAACCTTAGTCTTTCCCCTTCTTCAGACACCACAAGAGTGTAGCTTAGTGGCAAGAGATTGCCACGGTTAAGCGAGCTCTGGGGGGAATAGTATTGGGATGGGTGACCTCCCGGGAAGTACCGGGAACCTCTATATTCCTTGATCGTTGAGGTCCTCCCTCACGCACAGCCAACGGCGCCAATGGTGACTTCGGTGACTCGGATGTCAAGGTATGCCAAGGTCTATGCCTTGGTCGCCGCCTTAGTCGTAAGCCTTGGGGGGGGGGGGGTCGCTTCGCTTGCACAAAAGGAACAAAGCTTTTGCCTCGAAATGCTCTGATACCAGTGAAGTATTTTGATGGCGATGCACCACAGTGTGCTCTCCTTCTCGAGAGCTCCACGACGATATGCTCGGAGTAGAAAACCGAGCTCCTGAGGCCGCAAACAGTACTCCGCACAGAGGATGTAGAATACGCAGAAAACACAGTACACGGGGAGCACGAAGACAGACTTCTTAGGTCTTACAAATGCGGTCGAACTTACAGTCTGTGACTGACCAGGACACTATATGTTTTATTAAAGAACATATACAAAGAAGTGTCCGGTGGTCAATTGGCCTTTCACATGGACACTAACGGTAACAAATTGCACCACATGTATAGCATGCTCCTCTTGGTTGGGTGATTTTAGTTTTATCTCTTTTCAGGCCAAGAACTTTTGACATGTATATTAAATTAATTTTCAAGGTCAAAATATTCAAATGCATATTCTAAACTAAGTCTCACTAGATCTTGATACTATCTGTACTCTAGGGAATTTTTACAAATTCTTATATGTTATATACCTTCTTCAACTTATTACATAGGTGGGAGTGGCTTTATTGGTACTATATCATTTTTTTTCATGTATATTCACTTTGCAATTTCAAGATCATAATATTTAAATTCATATTTTGAACTAAGTCTCACTAGATCCGGAATGCATATGTACTCTAATCATTTTTTTGTATATTCTTCTATGTATGTGACCTCCTCAACATGTTATATAGGTGCTCTCTACATCATTATTTTGTCCATATTTTTGTCTTCTTCAATATTAAGTTATAATTCTCCCATGTCACAAGTGTTCTCTACATCATTTTCTCTACACAAGTGTTCTCCCTTGTATGAACAGTCTTTAGGAGTGAAACTAGGTGCAAAGGCTCCATAAACTACATAATGGCTTCTCCTAGAAAATAATCCAAGGATTTCTTTCATAAACTTGTACAGAATTTTAGATAGTTGCAACTTTTTGGACAGTAGTTTTTACCAAAAGTTTGAAGTAGTCTAATTACTTTCTCTTCTCTTTTTGGAATTCTGGAGAAATACTTGTTTGTTTATCTTTGATGGATTAAAAAAGATCACACATGGAAAATCACACACAAACTCACTTTCTAATTTCATGAAAACTCACATTTTCTTCTTCTAGAGAAATCACACATGTAGTTAGCTTTTACTTAGTTTTCACAATGACAAATAATTTTCACATTTGTTTGGTTTTTTCCCCCTTAGTTTTTATTTTCTTTTTTAAACCACAGAATCTTGGTGCATTTCTCTCCAATGTTATCTTAAATTGAATCTTTTTGCACATGAATCACCCTCAGCTTCAAAGTCCTTACTCCAATGGTTGACCCCTACAAGACTTACCTTATCTACAATTCTACTGCATTGATGAAGATACCCACTTTTCATATGCTTCAACCCCTTCCTACAACATAGAGTGCAAAATTTTTACCTTCTTCACCATCCGACAAGCATTCTCAACCTTCCATGGCTCTAGAATAACAAGAAGCAGTTAATCAAGATCAAACTCCACAATTGCACAAAAAACCCCAAATATTGGTTTCAATCCCGCGTTTATCCCTATGCATCAATATCTCATGATGCCAACTATTTAAAACAATCCCTATTCTCTTTTTTTTTTATACCACACTAATTTTTTTATGAACACCTGATATTCCTCTTATTATTCGATTTCATCATGTTATGTTGACACTAAAAAACTTACATCCCCCGTCTCTAACTTATCAAAGGAGCTAACTTCTACTAAATTCTTGAGAGTCCAAGTAAAAATCCCACTCACTAACTGATTAAATTTATTTCGTGTCAAATCTCTATGGCATGCCTCTTTGATCAATCTTGAACCAACCAATTACTTTCCCAAAACCTAATTACACAACTAATCTCTACTCTATTAACCCCACTATAATAAGGGGGTGATTAATTTTAATTGCATTCTTTATCATTGGCCTTTTTCAACAATCATGCCCCTTATTGTACATTTGTATAGTTTTACAACTCCAATAGTCACTGATTTTGCTTCACTTAGCTCTATTTCAACTCACAATCACCTATCACTATCATAGCTCCAATTGCCTCTCAACCCTATATCTACACTCTACAAGCTATTCAATCACATCCCTCTCTTCTCTTGAAATGACAAATGACGCCCCTTTTTCTCTCCTAAACTCATAAGGCAACGTGACATCCTAAATGATGAGCATCCTCATCATTCTTGATCAAGATTTTCCTTGTACGTTGTGCTTGAGTTACCTTCAAGGATGATTCAAAACCTAAACATGCTTAACTTGGATCTCAACCTAAACATGCTTAACTTGGATCTCCTTTCTTTTTTGTGGAAAACTTGAACGATTGTTTTCCCAATAATCGATCACCTTGTAGTGTTCATCTTGCTCTTTATTCTTTCCCTTCCATGAAGTGGTCAAATGTAGAGTTCAATAATTCTTTGTTTTTCTTGATAGCCTATGTGATTCTTATCATTATACCTTGACTTTCTGGGTCAAAAACTTCAATGCCACATTGTTGTTGTAGTATGCCCTTGGGGAGCCAAGACCCACACCACCTTGCATGGAAGCAAGAAGGAAGGCCCAAGAAAGAGTCTCCTTTCATCCACCCCATCCTCCAACATGTTCAAGCCATTGGCCATCAGCTCGCAGCTATGCCACATGCTTGAAAACATGGAGAAATGGGAGTCAAGGATCCTAGTCACATATGTAAAATACAAGAAAGTTGCAACACTCTACTTGCACACATAGGAAATGCTAACATGCACACACACCTCACTCTCTCACACTCTAAGACTAAATACATATATGCACAAAGCCTTAAGAGAAAAGAGAGTTCTTCCATTCAAAGGATATATACATGAGAGCACGTCAACCAAAAGCTCTCCTCTTTACAAAAATGAGCCTCTATTTATAGGATAAGCACAATTCCCTATGTGCTCCTTTTGAAAAGTAAAAAAGGGAACATGTGCTCATATCTCTCTAGATCTTTGCAGATATTCCTTCCAACCACCCACTCCAAGACAAATAAGGGCGTAGAAATTCTTCTACATGGGATTTTGTATGTGTGCAAAAAAGGGCTTTCATTGAAAGGCTTCATAACCATAGCCTAAGGGAAATATCAAAAAGGGATTAGGAGAGTGTTCATATGGACACAACTCCTAAATACAAGAAAAGGGTATTTTTATGAGTACTAGAGGGTGCCATAAGAGAAATTGTGGGCAACCCTAATAACCCAACACTCTCCTCCCCCTAGACTTTGTCGTCCTCGACAAAGCTAAGATAGGAGAAGCATACATTGCCGAACTGGTCCAAGTTTGAGTCCTCAAGTCTTCAAATATGTAGCTCTACAAGTCTTTAGTTTTGCAAGTCTTCAATCTTCAGGTCTTCAATGCCGAGTGACACCATCCCCTTGGGAGTCAGTCAGCCCAACCTCCAACCTAAGGCGCAGCACTTTGTAAGGCTGAAAAATGGCCTCCTCAAGAAGCTCCAAAACCTGAAATTTAAAACATACATAACAAGTAGACTGAATTTGAAAAGAATCAACCACAAACTTTAATTCCATTTTTAGTTTTAACTTCAGGGATCATCAAGTTCTAGAATATGGGCTCTTCTAGCAAAAAGTCCACAGATTGGGCTTGTTCCTACAATCCAAAAGCAGCTAAAATGACATAAAACCATATAACATTTCATATGGCTCATAGGCTCACCATAATCACCTTGTCCACCACAAGTACATGTGTGACTCATTGGAGAGTAAAACAAAACTGTGATATGGTTCTTTTTGTGCCTTTATGAAAATATCAACATGTTTGCATCATTCTTCATTGTGTGTATGTTATGTGTTTCCTTCAACATAAGTTTGTAGAGTGCATCATAAAACAATTATGCCTCAAGCAACCAAGGATCAAAATAGCTACCTTTTCATTGTGTAGTTGAAGTTTTAGATTCCCCCCATGCAAACTCAACCAATATCAATACATCAATGCTTCCAACATGTCTAGGAGTGCATCCCATGCATCTACTAGAAGTCCGAAAGTTCCTAAAGCATGTCCAATGTGTCCTATAGGGTCATTCATGCAACAAGAGTCATCATCGTGGACATTTCCTAATACATGCCTCCCAAAAAGAAGATAGAAAGTTCATTCATTAGTCATGAGGTTAATGCAATTAGTATTAGGATGTCTACATGCCAATGGGGTTCTTTACAACATTCATTAGTCATGAGGTTAATGCAATTAGTATTAGGATGTCTACACGCCAAAAAGATAAGTAGCCCATTAGGGCAATAGGCATATATACAAGCCGGGGGGGAAAAAACCTCCTAAAGAGGGAAAAAAGTGCCCTGACGGTCCTAGTGTGTTCACACACATCACTACCTAAATATATCAACATTGGGGAACTGCATCACTCTTGGGATGTAATATTATTTCCATAGTGGTGTAAGGCTATAGGACACAAGTGTTCATGGTGGTGTTGTAAGACCATCCTTGGCACACATTAGGCTTAGAGGGTGACCCCCTTTTGCCCACCTCCATCCCATGCTTTGTTGATGCTTGATCTCCTTGAGTGGTATTCATGTTATTAATTTTTTTCAAATATGTTTCTCACCTTACCATGTTATTGTGCTAGGACATGTGCCCCACTTGTTGTCTTTTACAAGTTATGGACCCTTGACTTTGTCATCTATGCACAAAGTATGATATTCACTATGTTATTAATGACAGGCTTTGGGATGCTCCTTGTTTTTCTTGATGTTTGGTTTCAAGTGCCATATGTGCTTTTTGATAACTCTTGGAGTTGCAGGTTTTGAAGCCCCACCAAGGAGTGATACACATGTGGGATTTGAAGACTGCTGACTCCTTTAACCACCTTATATCGGTGCATTTATCATATATATGATCTTGTTGCTTGATGGAAAGCTTGCAGATGTGAAGTTGATCGTCAATTGCTAATTGTGTACTCAATTCCTCTTGACTCTGAGTGTTACACGTTTGCAAGAAGGATGATGGTTCTTCCTAGTCTTGTGAAAGTTAAAATTGCATGTTTCTATCATAAATCATTGGAAATGGATGATTTGCTCTACATGTTTGTGTTGGTTGCATGTGATCACTTATGGTTGGTATAGAGGAAATTAGGGGTACCATAGGGTTGATGAAAAGTCACGAAGTAAAGGTAATTTCCAAAAGAGGGTGTCTGCATAGGACCACAGACATCACTATGTACAAGCTGCAATTTCTGCGTAGCCCAAACTGAACCATCTTTTGGAAAGGAAGAACGCTGCATTTTGCCCAAAATATAGCCTTCACAAACATGTCTTCCAGGTGCCTCAAGTTTGGGCAAAGAGGACACCATTTCAGATTTCTGCAGGCGAACAAACTAGCAAAATTCAAATGACCAAAGTGTGCATGCCAAAGCTTTGCATCTGACATAGCCTGAGAATCATGAACTACACATGCCGAATCATTCACAGATCTTTCATAGTCTATGATCTTATACAACCCACGACATAAAATGCCAGAAGCAATAATCACATCGCCATTTGAGAGATCATGGACTGCACACCTGTCATCAACGAATTTCACAACCAAGCCAATCTTGGCTAATGCAGAAACTGATAACAGGTTCTTTTTTATCCCTGGCACAAATAAAGCATCTGACAAAGTGAAAGAACTACCATCAGCAGTAGTCAGAATGATCTTACCAACTCCCATAACAGGATAAGAGGAGTTATTGGCGCATGTGACAGTATTCCCTGTAGGGGCAGGCTCGAGTGAAGAGAAGAAACTGCGCTGCGAGGTAATATGTTTGGTCGCCCCACTGTCAAAGTACCAAACATCTGAGTCTACTGCAGACATGCACTGATCATGAGAAGATGGGTCAAAACTGCAGACAGTAGTAAACGCCCATTCTTCTTCCTGCACAAGATTTGCAGACTCTGTTTTTGGTGTAGAGGCCTCTGCAACAACCATTTCAGCCTCTTTCTTCTTTGCCTCTTTAGCAGCCAGTTTTGGACAGTTCTTTATAATATGATCATTTCCTTTACAGTACTTACAGAACAATTTCTGCTTTTCTGATTTCTTCTCATCTTTATCCTGGTTCTTCGATTGTGCAGCATTTGCAGATTTCTGCTTACTAGTAGAAGAGCTCCATTTTCCTTTGCCCTTCTGACTAGCCAGGAAAGCTTGATCTGCAACACGCATAATGGACCTGTTCTGCCTGGACTGATCTTCCTGCAACAAAACAGAGACTAATTCCTCAAATGACAAGGCATTTGGATTGCCTTTCATCATCAACCGAAGAGTAGAGGCAAAACTCTGATATGAATCAGGAAGACCATTCAGAACGGTGTGCACAAGTGAGCTATCCGGTATAACCTCATCAGCAGAAATCAATTGTTCCTTCAGGTCTTTGATCTTTGTAAGAAAACTGTCCATAGAATCACCTTCATTCATGTGCTCACTCTCCAACTGTTTTCGGAGGTAAGCAACACGAGCCTCATTCCTAGCCTGGTACAAAGTCGTAAGTGTATCCCAAGCATCCTTTGCTGTTCTGCAAGAGCGAATGTGAGGAATAATGGCACGTTTGACAGACAAAGCTATCAATGCATGTGCCTGGGCATCTCTGCCATCCCAACGAATCTGCTCTGCAGTAGGTGCAACAGAAACAACAGCACGAACAGGAATCTACGGAATATCATCTTCGACACCATCTTCATCAGCTCCAACACCTGTATTTGCAGTACCTGTCGTTACAGGTGTAACAGGACGTCTTTCAACACCCTGCACAATGTTCCACAATCCTTTTGCAACCAGTACATGTCGCATCATATAAGCCCATAATGGGTAGTTGGTACCATCCAACTTATCCTCAACAGCCAACATACGGAATACATCACTGCTTTCAGCCATGGCCGGTGACTAAAATACCTTGATGCAAAAAATTGACTGTATCTCAAAAAGTTGAACGGAACTGCCTAGACAAGTTCAGCTAGACCTGTAGCAGACTTCGAGAGGCTTAAACTGGCGAAAAAAAACTGGTATATACCTTTGGCACAAAAGGACAAAATAGCATGCACAAGCGCTGCGATAGTACGTTCGGAGGCCGAAAACACCCTGAGTATGCTCACCAAATTTCGTGCGAATCTGAGACTGCAAACGGAGGAGTGTCGACGGCGCCCTAGAAGAAGCGACGACGTGCTCTGATACCAATTGTTGGAGATAGACGTCTGCGGAAGCACGCGAACAGCACAAGGAAGAAGAAGAAGCTTGGAGCACAAACACATAATACTGAATGTATTACTAGAGAATGTACAAAGATAAGTAGCCCATTAGGGCAATAGGCGTATATACAAGCCGGGGGAAAAAAACCTCCTAAAGAGGGAAAAAAGTGCCCCGGCGGTCCTAGAGTGTTCACACACATCACTACCTAAATATATCAACAGTGTGTTCACACACATCACTACCTAAATATATCAACAAATCCCCCCTGGGAGTGATGTGGTGAACAAGGAGCTGGCACTCATGTATAAGGAAGTGCCAAGCTATGTGGAAATCACTCCAGAAAAGGAAGTAAGCCCAAAGCTTTGCGGAAAGCTTCAAACTTCTCCCTAGGCAGAGCCTTCATGAAAAGGTCTGCAATGTTCTCCTGCGTGGGCACATATGCCAAGCTGATCTCCCTAGCAGAGAACCTCTCCTTGACATAGTGATAATGCACCTCAATGTGCTTAGTGCGAGCATGGAACACAGGGTTCCTCGCAACTGCCAATGCGCTCTGACTGTCAATGAAGATGGTGGTGCCAGAAGACTGGCCAACACCCAAATCAGCCATAAGGTGTCTGAGCCACACACACTCAACAGTCGTTGTGAAAGTTGTCCTATACTCAGCCTCACAACTAGAAGTGGCCACAGTAGGCTGCTTCTTGCTCAACCAAGATATACATGAGCTACCAAGCATGAAGCAAAAACCACTGGTGGACACACAAGTGTCATAGCAACCAGCCCAATCTGAGTCAGAAAAAGCATGCAAATCTGGCGGTAGTGATCCCCCCTTGGGATAAAACAACCCAAGGAGCCGAGTACCACTCAAGTAGCGAAAGATGCGCTTAACCGCCTTCCAATGTGTGACTCCTGGGCAATGCATAAACCTGCTCATCTGTGAGACAGCAAACTGAATATCTGGCCGAGTAATGCATAAGTAAATCAAGCATCCAACAGCCTGCTGATAGAGAACATCATAAAATGCATCTCCAGCATCATGAAGACTCAATCGTAAGCTTGTCTCCATAGGAGTGGCAATAGGCTTACAGTCTTCAAGGCCAAAACGCTGCAATAATGTGTCAATATATTTCACAAAGTCATTCCACCATCAACTTGCATAAATTGAATGCCTAAATAGTGATGCAAATGCCCCAAATCAGACATCTCAAATGAGGCATGCAAATCAGCCTTGAAATCAGCAATATGCTTCTCAATAGGACCAGTGAGCAGCATGTCGTCAACATAGACAACAATGATCAGAAGCACATCATTAGCATGCTTAACATATAAGGTGCTTTCAGTTGGACTGTTCTCAAAACCATGTGCAACCAGATAGGCATGTATCTTCTCATACCAAGCACGTGGTGCTTGCTTTAAACCATATAATGCCTTCTTTAACCTGCACACCTGGTTTTCATGCCCTTTCTGCACAAAGCCATGGGGCTGAAAAACATACACTTCTTCATGCAAGTCACCATTCAGAAATGTTGTTTTAATGTCCAACTGATGTACATTCCAACCATGATGGGCTGCAAGTGCACAAATGCTCCGAACAGTAGTCATACGGCATGTAGGTGCAAAGGTCTCATCAAAATCAATGCCTCTTTCCTGCGCATAACCCTTTGCAACAAGCTTAGCCTTATACCTGTCAACTGTACCATCAGGTTTATGCTTTAGCTTGTATACCCACTTAGTGCCAATGGCCTTCTTGCCAGGAGGCAAGTCACATAAACACCATGTACCATTCTTCATTATAGCATCATATTCAGATTGCATAGCAGCCATCCAATTTTCTGAATTTTGTGCTTCATCAAAAGAAACAGGCTCATTCTCATCACAGAGACTAGACGCAGCCATAACATAGCAATCTGATGCAAAGGAGGCACTATGAGAGCCCGAACAAGTACGATATGACAAAGGTGCATCTAATTTTCTGTCACACAAAGTCTGCACCAGCCATTTTGGCATAGTTTTTGCTTGCTCAATATCAGCTCTCTCATCAACAAGTGCAGCATGTAAATGTGCATCAGAAATAGAATGATATGCATTATCATATGAAGCCTAACCAGAATGCATTTAGTCTGTGGATGATATAGATGATAGCCTTTACTTTCAGAACTATACCCAACAAAAATACATTTTACTACCTTATCATCCAATTTTCTACGATGTTGTTCAGGCACTAATGCATATGCCAAACAACCAAAAACATGCAGATGAGCTACAGATGGCTTGCGGTCATGCCAAGCCTCATATGGAGTGATAGATTGCAGCGCTTTAGTGGGACACCTGTTCAGTACATATGCTACACACATGACAACCTCAAGCCAAAAACTATGTGGTAAAGCCTGACTCTTGACCATGCACCTCGCCATCTCCATGAGTGACCTGTTCTTTCATTCAGCAACTCCATTCTGTTGAGGTGTATACGGCACTGTACACTGGTGTTTTATCCCACGTTCAGCCAGAAATGCATTAAAATCAGAAGACATATATTCCCCCCCTCGATCAGAACGGAGGGTGCCCATTTTACATGCTGACAGATTTTCAGCCAAAACCAAAAATTGTTTAAAGCACATGAACACTTCGGACTTTGCTTTGAGTGGATATACCCATGCATGCCTGGAAAAATCATCAATGAAAGTCACGAAGTAAAGGTAATTCCCAAAAGAGGGTGTCTGCATAGGACCACAGACATCACTATGTACAAGCTGCAATTTCTGCATAGCCCGAACTGAACCATCTTTTGGAAAGGAGGAACGCTGCATTTTGCCCAAAATACAGCCTTCACAGACATGTTTTCTAGGTGCCTCAAGTTTGGGCAAAGAGGACACCATTTCAGATTTTTGCAAGTGTAGCAAACTAGCAAAATTCAGATGATCAAAGCGTGCATGCCAAAGCTTTGCATCTGACATAGCCTGAGAATCATTTACTGCACATGCCAAATCATTTTCAGATCTTTCATAGTCTATGAGCTTATACAGCCCACGACATAAAATGCCAGAAGCAATAATCACATCGCCATTTGATAGATCATGAACTGTACACCTGTCATCAACAAATTTCACAACCAAGCCAATCTTGGCTAATGCAGAAACTGATAACAGTTTCTTCTTGATCCCTGGCACAAATAAAGTATCTGACAAGGTGAAAGAACTACCATCAGCAGTAGTCAGAATGATCTTACCAACTCCCATAACAGGATAAGAGGAGTTGTTGGCACATGTGACAGTATTCCCTTTAGGGGCAGGCTCGAGTGAAGAGAAGAAACTGCTCTGCGAGGTAATATGTTTGGTCGCCCCACTGTCAAAGTACCAAACATCTGAGTCCACTGCAGACATGCACTGCTCATGAGAAGATGGGTCAAAACTGCAAACAGTAGTAAACGCCCATTCTTCTTCCTGCACAAGATTAGCAGACTCTGTTTTTGGTGTAGAGGCTTCTGCAACAACCATTCGAACCTCCTTTTTCTTTGCCTCTTTTGCAACCAATTTAGGAAAGTTCTTTATGATATGATCATTCCCTTTACAGTACTTGCAAAACAATTTCTGCTTTTCTGATTTCTTCTCATCTTTATCCTGGTTCTTCGAATGTGCAGCATTTGCAGATTTCTGCTTACTAGTAGAAGAGCTCCATTTTCCTTTGCCCTTGTGACTAGCCAGGAAAGCTTGATTTGCAACACGCATAATGGACCTGTTCTACCTGGACTGATCTTCCTGCAACAAAACAAAGACTAACTCTTCAAATGATAAGGCATTCGGATTGCCTTTCATCATCAACCGAAGAGTAGAAGCAAAACTCGGATATGAATCAGGAAGACCATTCAGAACAGTCTGCACAAGTGAGCTATCTGGTATAACCTCATCAGCAGAAATCAACTGTTCCTTCAAATCTTTGATCTTCGTTAGGAAACTGTCCATAGAATCACCTTCATTCATGTGCTCACTCTCCAACTCTTTTCGGAGGTAAGCAACACGAGCCTCATTCCTAGCTTGGTACAATGTGGTAAGTGTATCCCAAGCATCCCTAGCTGTTTTGCAAGAGTGAATATGAGGAATAATGGCACGTTTGACAGACAAAGCTATCAATGCATGTGCCTGGGCATCTCTGCCATCCCAACGAATATGCTCTGTAGTAGGTGCAATAGAAACAGCAGCACGAACCGGAATCTGCGGAATATCATCTTCGACACCATCTTCATCAGCTCCAGCACCTGTATTTGCAGTACCTGTCATTACAGGTGTAACAGGGCATCTTTCAACACCCTACACAATGTTCCACAATCCTTTTGCAACCAAAACATGGCGCATCATATAAGCCCATAATGGGTAGTTGGTACCATCCAACTTATCCTCAACAACCAACATACGGAATACATCACTGCTTTCAGCCATGGTCGGTGACTAAAATACCTTGATACAGAAAATTGATTGTATCTCAAAAAGTTGAACAGAACTACCCCAACAAATTCTGGTAGACCTGTAGCTGACTTCGAGACGCTTATACTGGCGAACAAAAACTGGTATATACCTTTGGCACAAAAAGATGAAATAGCCTACACAAGCACTGCGATAATGCGTTCGGAGGCTGAAACGAGCTCAGATCTTTGAAACACCCTGAGTATGCTCACCAAATTTCGTGCGAATCTGAGACTACAAACGGAGGAGTGTGGACGACGCCCTAGATGAAGCGATGACCTGCTCGGATACCAATTGTTGGAGTTAGACGTCTGCGGAAGCACGCGAACAGCACAAGGAAGAAGAAGAAGCTTGGAGCACAAACACACAATACTGAATGTATTACTAGAGAATGTACAAAGATCAGTAGCCCATTAGGGAAATACATATCAATTTTCGTATTTTTTAGACTCCGTTTAAGCCCTCAAATTGGCCCTGGAACCTAATTTTTAACTAGGCCGGACACTAGGTCTGGACAGGGCCAAAACCTAGTAAAAAACTATAAATAGAGCTAGAGAGCTCATTTTTGAGGGTAGATTGTAATTGAAATGAACTTGTAAGAGCTTTTTGAAAGTAATCTAAGAACTCCATTGCTTCTCACTCTTTGTCTTGCCGTGTGTGCGCGTGTGTGTGTATGTGTGTGCATGTTTGTGTGCTTCTCACTCACGCACTTGTGCCTCCACTTGCTCGAGGTCTTCATACCATCCTCACGTCTTCCCGGATTGACATTAAAGGAGGTGCTACTCATCACTGAGCTACAGTATTTTTGAAAGAGTTTTTAGAATTTGTTTAAGGTTTTGTGTGTGTTTTTTGAATTTTTTCTAAGATGTGTAAATAAGTTCTAATGGGTTCTCCTAACAAGAATCAAAAAGAGTTTTTTCTTATCATACATATCCTTGACTCCGTTGTTGAGACAATCCTCTTACTGCATCATACATTTTTGGACAAGAATAGCATTGTCAACTTCATGTGCACCCCTCGAAGGACCAGGAGTTTGTGCCCTACCTAGTTCCTTGAGTGCCTCATTTTCCAATTCAACTGTAATTCGACTATGATTTACGCATACCTGAAGAAGTCCACCTCTTAGGTTTAGGTTGACCGCATGATCATAGATCCAGTCCTGACCCAAGACAAGAGGCTCAGTGAGGTCCTCATCTTGACACACTAGTACTTTGACTGTCATTGCTTCGTCTTGAATGGAGATGGGAAGATCCACCTCGCCCATGCAAGGGGTTTCCACACCTCCCAATCCTATGAGATATGCTTCTATAGGATTGACAGTTAATTTCAACTCTTGACAGTAAGACAACTTGACTGCACTAGTGGATGCACCTGAGTCAATCAAAGCTCTTACAGTCCTTGCACCCTTTCCTTGTCCTATATCTAAGGTTATAAAAGGACGTCGATCAATTATCCTATGAGAGCTGATACTTGAAACTTCACACATAGCCACGTGATATCCTTGGTCTGCATATGCACCTAGCCTAGGTTGCTCTCTGCCTTGTCTTCTTAATTTCATTCTCCGTATGCGCTCTAAAGCTTCTGCTTGAGCTTCTTCTCGAATTCGTTTTTCTTCTTCTTTGCGTCTCTTAACAATGTTGAGTCGACATAACATCTCTTCCGTTAGAGGTTCCTGATATAACTTGACTCTGCACCCACTTATATAGCTAGGAAGAACATCACCTTCGAGGGTAGCGAGTTGAACTGCTCCATTGGTTGAGATCCTATCAATGATCATGGGTCCGTAGCCTCTTTTCTCTAGTTTTCTCGCGTGTTGTTTCAAAGTGTAGACTAGTACTAGGTCGCCTGCCTTCAAACCTTTATCCTTGACGTGGGCATCAAAGTATGCCTTCTGTCGTTTCTTAGCTGCGTATATCCCTACAGCCGCCCTCAGTCTTGTTTCTCCTAATCGTTCTAGGTCGAAGATCCTAGAGGAGAGTTCATGACCTGTCCATTCATGCTCCTGTGCTACTTTCAATGTAGGTATTAAGAAATCCAACGGTAGCACTGCATTTTGGCCAAATACCATCTGAAAGGGGGTGGCTTGGAGTACCGTTTTGTAGGCCACTCGATATGCCCAAACAGCATGGTGTAGCTGTTTGTCCCAATCAGAGCGTTTATTGTTCACTAATTTCGTCAGTACATTGCATAAGATCTTATTGGTCCTCTCAGCCTGGCCATTTGCTTGAGGGTGATAGGGGGCAGACTTCTTATGAACTACCAAGAACTCTTGGAGCAGATTTTCAATAACTTCATTCAAGAAGTGAGTGCCTCTATCACTAACTAGCTCTATAGGTAGCCCGTATCTAGTGAACACATTCTCAAATAAAAACTTAGCTGTTGTTTGAGCATCGTTCTTCGTTGTGGCTTTTACCTCTACCCACTTTGTTAGATAGTCTGTCGCAACAAGGATATATTCTGCATGGGAACCCTTAGCTGGGGTATTAATAGGACCTACGAAGTCTATTCCCCACTTAGAGAATGCACGTCCACCCATCATAGGTTTCAGTGGCATCTCATCTTTACGTATAGGATACTGAGTTCTCTGACAGACATCACATCGTTTCACATAGGTATGTGCATCCATGTGAAGGGTCGGCCACCAGAAGCCCGCAAATAGTATTGCCTTGATCACCCGATCTGGTCCAAAGTGTCCTCCTGCTACACCTTGGTGAGCAGTTTCCAAGATCTTGAGATATTCACTTTCATGGACACATAGTCTCAGGTAACCATCCTTACCACGCTTGTAAAGATTATCCCCAATGAGTGAGTATTCTTGGGCTTCTTGTTCTAGACTTCTTTTCCAAGCCAGAGTCATGTCTGGAGGGAAGGCTTTCGTATTCAGGAAGGATACTAATGGTTCACTCCAATCTGGCACTATGGATACTTGATAAAGAGTGGCATGTTCCACAAGTGGTTTAGTGCAGCAGATTGGGCATTCCTTGCACAGCTTTTGGACATCAGCTTCCATAGTCGGCCAATGCACTCCGAGTCTCCTTAGTGTTTGTAGGGTTCGTTGCTTTGAGTGGTGTTGCTTTAATGCACCTACATGTGCTAATTGCAACCATTTAGTGTACTCATCCTCTTCCACACAACAAGCCAAGATCCCTTGATCTGTGTGCTTGTACATACTTCCTGCCATGATGTGATACTTTTGGGCTTTTACTACCTCTCTATACTGCGTGTTTATTACTGGATGGTTAGGCCCGTATGTCAATACTGGTACCAATGGCTTAGCCCACTGCGGTACAACTTCCAAATTAAACAAGTAAGCATCAGGAAGGTCATCTGATACTCCTTGTGGGGCTTCTCGAGATGTGAGCCTAGAGAGATGATCCGCTCTCAAGTGAGTCTTCCCTTTCCTTACTACAACCTCGAATTCATATTCCATTAGCAAGAGAAACCATCTTACTAATCTTCATGTATTGCGTGGCTTGTTCACGAGATATAACAACGCTTGGTGGTCAGTAAAAAATTTAAACTTGTTTGCAAGCAAATAGTGTCTAAATTTCTTAACTGCATATACCATGCCTAAGCCTTCTCTCTCAGTAGTGGTGTAATTTCATTCAGCTGCATTCAATTTTCTACTGGCATAGGCAATTGGGAGATCCATATTACCTTCACCAGTAGGTTGTGCGAGTACACATCCAATAGCGTAATTGGATGCATCCACATGAACATGGAATGGCTTGTTCCAATCTGGTGTGGTCAAGATTGGTGCTGAACATAATCTTCGTTTAAGCTCTTGGAAGGAATTCTCACATTCATCAGTCCACTCAAAGTTAGTCAGAAGTCCGTACATGGGCTTTGCAATGACAGCATACATGTGAATGAACCGGCGGTAGTAACCACAATGCCCCATGAAAGCTTGTACTTCCTGACATTCCTTGGCCTAGGTAGCTCTGCTATGGCTCTCACTTTCTCTTCATCAGTGGATATGCCATTCTTCGACACTATGTGTCCTAGAATCTTGCCTTGCCTGACCATAAAGACGCACTTTTCTGGGTTCAGGCAGACTTGATATTCTCTACATTTGTCAAAGATTTGTCTGAGTTCGGGAATATGGGTTTGCCTAATGTTGGAATGAGCACAAAGATCATCAACATAGACTTCTAAGTTCTTCCTCAGGAACTCTTTAAATACATGGCACATCAGCCTCTGGAAGGTAGCTGGTGCATTGGTAAGCCCAAATGGCATTACTCTAAAGGCAAATATGCCCCATTCAGTGGCAAATGCCGTCTTATGCTGATCTTCTAGAGCTATGGCTACTTGGTTGTAGCCAGAGAATCCATCCAGGAAGCTGTACACTTCCTTGCCTGCTACTCTTTCTAAGAGATGCTCTGTGATAGGAAGCGGATAGTTATCTCGAATTGTGGCTGCATTAACCTTCTTCAAGTTAATGCATACACGCAGCTTTCCATTTTTCTTGGGCACCACTACGATGGGGGATACCCACTCAGTGTGCTCGATTTCATAGATGAATCCAGCTTCAACCAGTCTATCTATCTCCTCTTTGATCTTAGCAGCATAATTATCATTATATGTGTATGGCTTTTGCTTAGAAGGTTTGGCATCCGAGGTCATGGGGATAGTGTGTGAGCATATGTCAGGGTCCACTCCTTTCAAATCCTTGTAACTCCAAGCAAATACATCTCTGTATTCTCTTAGCAAGGCTATTAGCTCTTGTTCTTCCTCTTCTGTCAGGTCATGGCCTATGTACGTGCATCTCTCCTCTCCTTCTTCCAGAGCTACCACAATTTTCTTGGTGGTTTCTTTGTTATCATAGGCCTCCCCTGATTGCGCCTCTCGTTTAGGCATTCTGATCATGACTCTCCTGTCATCTATCTCATACTTCTTAAAATTTTCCGGGACCTCAAACAAAGATTCTTCCTCTTCTGGTGTGACTTCTCTCTTCTTTCTTTTCTTTCCTTCTTCCTTCGGGGTCACATGTGTGGCTAGCCTTACATCATTTGTAAGCTCTCCATACCTCTGGGGTAGAAATTCTACTTCATAGAAGTATTCTTCATCTGATGCAAAAGGTGGGTCCATAATGATTGACTCTAGATCGGAGTCACTTACATCCTCAAATGCATCAGGGCTATGTTCACACTCTTCTAACACTGCCTCTCCCATGATTGGCTCTATGGAGAAGACTGAAATGTCATAGCCATCCTCATCACAGTGGGGTGTCCATTGTTCTTCATTGATGGCTACATCCATTGTTGCTAGGATTTCTGCCCAGCCGTGGGGTTCAAATTCTTCGTCAGGAAAGACTACAGGTGCATAGGCTGGGTCTTGAATGGATCTATGGGTTTCTTTTGCACCTATCTCTCTGGCTTTTTCTCTCTTCTCTTCTTCTACTGCTACTTTGCACATCCATAAGTGAGTGTCTTCATGCATCCATGAGGATCCTGATCCTATGGAATGCACCGATTCCGTATCATCTTTGGCTCTATGGATGGGATTCCATTGGATAGGAGGGACATCTCTATGAGAGTAATCTTTAAGATTCACTTTGGTCGTAACACCTAAGTGTTGCAGGTACAAGGAGTTGGTTCCCCAGTCCTGTACCACTTGCAACTGTCGCATAAAGGGTCGTCCCAAGATCATTTCATAGGCATGATTTCTGCTAAAATCACATATAGCTTGGCAACACCATTTTGTTGAGGTGTATATGGCACCGTACATTGGTGTGAAATACCTCTTTCACGAAGAAAAGCATTAAACTCATGTGACATGTATTCACCACCACGATCCGTGCGTAGAGTCAAAAGCTTTTGTGAAGAAAAATTTTCAGTCATAGCTAAAAATGCTTTGAAGCAAGAAAATACCTCATTCTTTGCTTTCATAGGATACACCCATATATGGCAAGTAGCATCATCAATGAAGGTAACAAAATATACATGCTTCCCAAAAGATGGAGTCTTGACCGGACCACATACATCACTATGAACAAGTTGCAATTTTTCTTGTAGTGTGTGTATGACTATCTTTTGGAAAAGAAGCACGATGCATTTTTCCAAGAATGCAACCTTCACATGCATGCTTTTCAATGGACTCAAGTGTAGGCAAGCCAATAACCATGTCCTTCTTTTGCAAGTAGAGCAAACTATTGAAGTTTAAATAACCAAAACGAGCATGCCAAAGCTCCATTTCAGCCATGGAACAAGTATGAGCAACTAAGGCATTCGAGGCAGCCCTCTTGTATGTATCCATGCAATACAAACCATTACATAATGTACCAGACATCACGATAACATCGCCATTGTTGAAATCATGAACCATACACTTATAGTCAACAAAGTGTACATGAAGTCCAGCTTTGGCAATCAATGGAACTGAAATTAAGTTCTTCTTGATACCAGGCACATACAATGCATGTTTCAAGAGAATCACACCTCCATTTGCAGCCGTAAGCTCAATTTCTCCTACTCTATTGATAGGATATGAAGCATTGTTTGCACACACCACATGTCCTCCTTTAGATGCATCTTTCAAAGAGGCAAAAAATCTTTTGCATGATGTTATGTGCTTTGAAGTACCACTATCAAAGAACCAATCCGAATCAGCCTCACTCACAACCATACATTTAGAATGTAAAGAAGCATCATAATGACATGTAACAACACATGCCCAAAAATCTTGAGCCATGTTAGCTTCATCATTCTTTACATTTGCTGAATTTTCAACAATAGACATGCCGGATTCCTTCTTCTTTTCATTGCGTTTTGCAAGCTTTCTACACTCATCAATAGTATGACTAGCCTTCCGGCAATATTTGCATCTCTTCTTCTTTTGCAAATCACCATCATTAGAGGAATGAGTGGAAGAGGAAGCTTGAGGCTTTGGTTTTGATGAACCCAAAGTTGAACCATACTTGCTTTTCCCCTTTTGTGAGATAGCAAGTGCTTGCATTCCCTCAATCAAACCACTCCGATTCACTCTAGATTACTCTTCCTGCAAAAGAAGAGACACAACCTCATCAAATGCATACATATTAGGATTTCCTTTTGCAAACAAGCAAAGTGTAGTAGCAAAGCTTTGAAAAGATTCTGGTAATCTTTTCAACAATGTAGAAATGAGTGATGCATCCGGAATGATCTCATCTATGTTTGCCAATTGCTCTTTCAAGTCCTTGATGCGTGTCACATACACATCCACCGAATCATGTTCAGCCATACATACATCTTCAAGTTGCTTCCTCAAGTATGCAACACGTGCTTCATTATGCACGGCATACAAAGAAGCAAGAGTGTCCCATGCCTGTCTCGATGTAGAACATGACCGAATGTGTGGAACTATATGACGCTTCACTGAAAGTGCAATCAAAGCATGAGCTTGAGCATCTTTTCCATCCCATCTAAGCTGCTCCTGTGTAGGTGGAGAAGGAGAAACCATTGTACTCGAAGAAGAAGCTCCATCTGTGACAGTAGACTATGAAGTAGAAGCACTTGCCAGTCTTCGATCTACATCTACAACTATGTTCCAAAGTTGTTTTGCAATAAGAACATGCTTCATCATGTAAGACCACATCGGATAGTTGGTCCCATCAAGCTTATCTTCAGCTTGAAGCATGCCAAACAAGTCATTGTTGCCCGCCATTTCACTAAGGAACAAGAATGTGACAAAATCCTCACTTCGATGAAAGGTGAAATGAGTGCTGAAATTTCAACTCACAAACCTTCACTCTGATGACGACTCTAACTGCACGAATGGCTTTGAAATGGGGGTAAAACCCCAGCGCACCTGCTGGAAATGTTTTCGGGCTATTGAAATTCACACGTCTATGCTCCGTAGTCGATTTGCACTGTTAAAGTGCGCACACGTCACGACGTGAAAAACCAAAACTTGAGAAGAAGCTGAACTTGCTCTGATACCAATGTTGGGTGTGTGTAGACGTGCGAGACACACAAGAAGCACACACAAGGAGCACAAATGCAGCAAGACACACAGAGAAGACGATGGCTAGAATAGCTCTCACTATTGATCGATAAATTGAACTGAAGTAAGAGCTAAATAATATCCCTAAGTACAAAGTACCACCACATATGAGAGTATCAAGTATGTGGCAGCATGGGGAAAAAACCTCTAGCCAGCACTAGAGTAAAAAGTGCACATGTATAGGGAAAAGGTTCACATCAAAGCTACTCGAGGAACACATATGTGTAACATTATGTCCATCCCCACTAGTGACTCTTTTGGAAATCCTGATGATTATCCTCATTTTATGGACTATGGACATAATCATCTATTCAAAGATTGTACTTTTAATCCACGAAATAGTCTTTCCACTCATGCTTTTCCATCTAACCTTTCTTTGAGTAAGTCACAGGAAACCTTGACGAATGATGAAGTGAAGGACTCCAAGTGCCTGGGGGATATGGAAGGGCCCTCTCTTCCTCTAAACTTGGATTCTCCTTATAAATCCATGGGCAAGGATGTGCTACATTTGGCTCATCAAGAAGAGGATAAGCAAACACTTTGTAACAATGCTATGGAAAATGATGTCGGATCCATTCTCAATCATGACAATCCATCACCTATTTGTATATCTAGAGATTCTATGTGTAATAAGGATAAATGCATCGCTGAATCTCTAGATCAATCTCAAACCACACAACCCTATGATCCATTGGATGAGCAAGATGTATGTAAAAAAACTGAACCTTTGTTGAATTCCCCTTGTAAAGATGAGTTATCCCTAAAGACTCACATAGAAGGCCCCAAAAACCCTTATGCCAAAAAGAAGAAATCACCTTCCCCTTGTAATGTCAAACAAATTTGGGTGGCCAAGAAATTACTTAGAGCCCAACCAAATCCCATTATGATATGGGTACCAAAGAAAGCTCTTATACAAACTCAACCCTCTCACACTAGACTTCATAATCTACAGTCTAGATTCACCACACCTTATCATCAAGAACGACCACTTTTGACCAAGGGATCCAAAGCAATAAAGCCAACACTCAGAAAAGATCCAAGGAGAAACCTCAAGGCTAAGACCAACAAAGCGAAGACATATTGGTAGCCTAAAACCTCTTCGTGCAGCATCCATGGGTGTCGGACCCAACCTTGCCCAATGCACAGCGTATGTTAAGATGCACACCAAGTATGCACATGAATAGGGCCTCATCTAAAGGCCAAGCATTAGGCACACTTAGTTTAAACCAGGCACAAAGAGGGCACATGTACATAGATTTCAAAAATTTGCTTTTCATTTTTCTTATTCAGGTTGGTGGACAAAAGTATCATCCATTTCAAATGGATGATGGAAAAGAAGCGGCTCTTGGAGTTGAACATTTGGAGAAAGCCTCATCATCGCCTCACCCTTGAGCACTTTGCTCAAGACCCGTCCGTTTTTGCACCATTTTTTGTTGTATGCATTTTTTAGAGTATGCATAAGATAGGGTCACATTACAAGATCATGCATAGGCACTTCTTTTGTTTTCCACCCATGCACCCTTAGTCCCCACTCATGCATATGGACTAATAAGAAGAGATGAATTAATGTCATCTATTTTGTATTGATCATCTACATTTTTTGTCATTTCATCATCCATCCATTAAAAAAAAAAAGCATTCTAGCATATTCTTCCCATCTACATGAGGCAAAAGATGCAAGTTAAAAGACAATCAACTCCAAACGAACATGCAAAAAGCAAGATGAAGAAAAGTAACAAAGCAAAGCACTCCAAACGGTGCAAGGATCATGCAAATCAAAAGGAACTCCTACACGCTCTTCCACAAAAGCTCCATACTTGCAAAAGCTTTGTCGAGGACGACAAAGTCAATGAGGGGGGGAGTGTTGAAGATACAACATGTATTTCTTGGATCCACTTCATTTTCATCATCATTTGTACCTTTTTCTACCTTTCATTCAGTTAATAAAGCACTCTTGTATAGGTGTGTGTGTGAGTGCCACACTAGAGAATAAGTGGGATTCATTCTCCTTTTAGTTTAGAAATCCCACATAGCATGCTTTTTTGCCATTTTCTATATAAAGAGGTCTCCACCTCTTCTTTTGGAAGAGCTTTTCTAGAAGTAATGAGATACTGCTAGTTTGTAGTTAGACTCTTGCTCTCTTGTCATCATGATGTGCATGCGTACTTGTTCTCTTCTTGTTTAATGCTTGTGACACGTTGATGTGCGATTACGTCGCGATTATGCTTGTGATTACAATTATGTGCATCATTAGCGATGCTTATGTCGTGTCTTCATGTTAATTACGTTGTTAATTGTACGTTGACGAAGCGCCATTACGTCTGCTGAGTGCTTCTATGCAAACATTTGGGTCTCATGAGATGCTTCTCGGATTGACAAGTATGAGTTGTGATGGTACAACATCAACAGTATATATTTGGCCATAAGCTTCAATATAAACTGTATTTCATGCTAATGGCAGAATATCAATTGGCGATCGAAAAGGAGACGGGCAAGAAACCTTCACATGCCACACAGTTTGAGCCTAACGACTTACCACCGGAGGCACAAAAAGGTGAAATCTTTCAACCACGTCAGGAGTTGTTACAACAATATCCAGAAATGATGAGCACATGGGTCAAGGCACCACTGCATTTGAAGTATAACCCATGTTGGGGACCGATACCAAGACGCCGCTCCTAGAAGGAATTTGCAATCAAAGTTCATAATAATAAGAAGTGCCAAGATTGGCTTAATTATTCATATTTCACTCCACCCTGAGGACCCCCCCACAGTCGGATACCTGATGTCCACGATTTGCCACTGGCTCCCCTACTTACACGGCATGGATGATGTTGCCGCACATATGACTGTCAAAATATTTGATATGATGCAGACTGTATTTAAAATCTTCCATCGCATCAAAGCACCACACGTTAACACCTGGGATTCGAGCATGGTAATCAAGACTTAGCATATGATATAAGCATGACACCATCGCTTCGGTTGTGCTATGCTTTTCACTGTCGAATCAAGTATTTACCAGCATGCTATAAAACTACATTCAAAGAGATGTTTACTACCAGATTTTGGGAGTACCATTCCGAGGTGTTCATAAGCAGGCCCACACACTTACTTCAATTATTTTCCTGTGAACAACTGGTGTACTCCTGTGAACAATTATTTTCCTGTGAACAACTGGTGCACTTCATATTTATGTTTCATGAAATACAAGATACTCCACCTATTGAAATCATCAATGAATGACACATAGTACCTTGATCCTAAAATTGAAGGGTCTTTGTTTGGTCCCCACACATCTATGTGGACAAGTTCCAAATAATCCTCATGCATGTAGCCTTTCTATGTGATTTACCAAAAACTAACAACCACCACATTTATAGATCATGTGTTGCTTGGATACATTAGGTATCCCAAGTACACATTGATCTCTACATATCTGCTTCAAGGTTCTCTCACCAATGTGCCCTAATCTTTGTGCCAAATCTCTAACTCATACAAGGTTTGATCCTTATAATTATAAAGTGCAATGTTTCTAGTGTCCTCAAGTTCAAATGTAAACAATCTACCTATTTTCTCTCCCTTTGCTATTCCTTTGAATCCTTGTTGGGGGTCCTCCACAAAAGCTCCATATTTATTGAACCTAACATGCAAACCCTTTTCCACTATCTATCCAACACTCATCAAATTCTTTGTGATAGTAGGTACATAAAGAACACTGCTCAACATATTCCTATTCCCATCAAATGTTTTGACATTTCCTATCTTGACAATTGAATGCTTGGTGTCATCATCTTTCTACACTTGGTGCTTTCCCTTGGGCTTCTTAAGATAAAAAAGAAGAGCTACAGTGCCTGCTACATGGTTTGAACAACCAGAGTGAATATAGAAGAGGTGTTCATCATTCATACCTTGTTTTGAAGTCATGTTCATAATGAGAAGAGAATCTTCTTGATCCTCTGTATGATTGTTGAAGTCTTTTCTTGATTTGTATCCTCCTTGATAATTGTTGTTGTAATTTTTGTTGTTGCCATGGTTGTAGCCTTGATTATGGTTGAATCTTCCTCTTGATTGTGAGTAGCCACCTCTTTGAAATCCTCTTCCTCTCTAGTTCTTGAAGTTCCTATAGAACTCATCTATTGTGTGATTAGACATTCCACATATATTGCATGGGGAAGAGTTGAAAGGTCTTCCCCTACCTTGCTTACCTCCTCTGCCCCTTCCTCTTGAGTTCCTACCTCTCCCTGCATAGTTAGCTTGAGAAGTAGTACCTTCATCTTCAACTTTCTTGCTCTTTCCTTTATCTTTAGACTTTCCTTTATCTATGTAGAGGGCAGAAGAATTGTTACCTCTTGATCGTTCACCTTTTTTGTTGAGCTTGGCTTCATGCACAAAGAGTTGTCCCATGAGTGCCGTAAGATCTGGGATTTGCATGTCCATGTAAAGGTCCATAGCAGTTGTGAAAGCTTCCCACTTATCATCTACCTTGATGCCATGGATTATCTGTCTCACTATTTTCTCTTCTTCAATCTCCTCTCCTATGCTTGCTATTTGATCAGCCACATCCTTTACTTTGGTTACATATTCGGAAACATTCTACTTAGGTTGCTTCCTTTGAGTAGTAAACTCAATCCACAATTGATTTTTTCTAGCTCTTGTATTGGAAGAAAAGTATGAAGATAATGTATCCCAAGTCTCTTGGGAAGTTTTACAATTCCTAATGTGAGGAAGAAGAAAGTCAGAAATAGGGTTAAGTAGATATGACCTTGCTAAAGCATTTTTGGCACACCATGAGTTGAGTCTTTCAAGCTCCTCTCTTGTAGGTTGACCTTTGTTTCTGAATATGGGCATCTCCTCATCTCCTGATATGTATCCATAGAGACTCCTTCCTTGTAGATAGGTCTTCATCCTCAAGGATCATGCTGGATAATTATTCCTGTCCAATTTGTCAGTAAAAGAAGGGAAACCATCTCCCATTTTACCTTAACTTGTGTTGATACTATAGTTGGAAGAGATGGATGGATACCTCAAGGAAGTGAGGTGGTACTGCTAAAACCTGCTTTGTACCTACCCTATTTCCCTTTAGAGTTTGATAGTAGGCCCTTTTATCTTGCAAATGACACCAAGAAAGTACCTATGTACTTTGGAGTTCATGCTTGAAACAGTTGAATCAAAACAGACTACTTCACAAATAGCTAGTGTCACAAAAACTTGCTATTTTGGTCTATACACGTGCTCGTTCTTTTGCTCACTGCTCAAAGTACAGTAACAATTAATTAAATTACTTTTGAGGTAATTTAATTAGCTTAGGTAGATAATGATTACAAGTGGAATCATATAAAATGATAGATTATACTCTGAGAAATCAACTTAGCAATCCAAAGCTTACCCCCGATTTTTTAGGGTCTGAATAGTAGATGACCATTGAGTAGTTCGATGGCAATTTCTCCCAAATGGCTGAACCAAATCCCTCGAGATTTTGATAGCACATATTAGACTTCAACTGGGTTCCAACAAGCTATAGTTGATGAAAAATGGTTGAGAACTCACTGAGATATGACCAGACAAAGTTCACTATTTTGAGTAGTCATAGCAGAGAAGTAGATACAGATGATCAATGATGTATATCTATTATAAAACATGATTGTACAAGATCATTGGCATTATGATGATGCTCAATGATAGTGAAATGCATGAGCTATGGTGTAAGCTACTCAATTCCTACAAAAGATCAAAGGAGGAGCTCTTAATGAAGCCACACACTACGAGTATTTTACAAGCCTTTTCATAAGGATTTTTCCTCCAAGTTTGAATTTGAATTCAGACTTGGTTTTGTAGAGAGTATGCACGCGGAAGCAAAATGAAAAGTAAAGTACTCTCACAAAACAAAGAATGTGTGAGACACAAAATGAGTAGACCATGAAATGGGTAAACTCATGTAGATTAGAAATGAGCTTGCCAAGAGCATGGAGTAGGCTCCTCAAGCTTCTAACCAAATACAAATGGGGGAGAGGGCCTCCTTATATAGATTTGTGAGGGGCTCTCCAAAATACATCTCATGTGGGATAATTCCCCTGAAAGGAGAATGAATACGACTAGTAGAAGCAAATGGCAAGGTAGCCAAATACAAAGGAAATACAAGGAAATGTAATGGAAATGAAATGGAAATAGAGTGACTCCTAGATACAAAAGGGAGATGCACTCTCATATTCTCAACACCCCCTCTACAGCTCCATTTTGTAGTGTATGGAGGCTGCTAGGGTATGTGAGAAAGGTCCACCAAGAATGTATCAGCAGCAGCAACACGAGCACAAAATAGGAAGTCATCATCTAGGAATCCATAAGCCTCCAAGTGGTATCGGCCATGCGGGATTGCCAAGTACTCCATAATATGTCCACCAGATGGATGAAGCGGATGCTCCAGAGTGTTGGAGATAGATGTCTGCGGAAGCACGCGAATAGCACAAGGAAGAAGAAAAAGCTCAGAGTACAACACACAATAGTGAATGTATTACTAGAGAATGTACAAAGATAAATAGCCCATTAGGGCAATAGGCGTATATACAAGCCGGGGGAAAAAACCTCCTAAAGAGGGAAAAAAGTGCCCCGGCGGTCCTAGTGTGTTCAGACATCACTACCTAAATATATCAACAAATCCCCCCTGGGAGTGATGCGGTGAACAAGGAGCTGGCACTCATGTATAAGGAAGTGCCAAGCTATGTGGAAATCACTCCACAAAAGGAAGTTAGCCCAAAGCTTTGCGGAAAGCTTCAAACTTCTCCCTAGGCAGAGCCTTCGTGAAAAGGTCTGCAATGTTCTCCTGGGTGGGCACATATGCCAAGCTGATCTCCCCAACAGAGAACCTCTCCCTGACATAGTGATAATGCACCTCAATGCGCTTAGTGCGAGCATGGAAAACAGGGCTCCTCGCAACTGCCAATGCGCTCTGACTGTCAGTGAAGATGGTGGTCGCAGAAGACTGGCCAACACCCAAATCAGCCATAAGGCGTCTGAGCCACGCACACTCAACAGTCGCTGTGAAAGCTGCCCTATACTCAGCCTCACAACTGGAAGTGGCCATAGTAGGCTGCTTCTTGCTCAACCAAGATATACATGAGCTACCAAGCATGAAGCAAAAACCACTGGTGGACACACGAGTGTCATAGCAACCAGCCCAATCTGAGTTAGAAAAAGCATGCAAATTTGGCGGTAGTGATCCCCCCTTGGGATAAAACAACCCAAGTAGCCGAGTACCACTCAAGTAGCGAAAGATGCGCTTAACCGCCTTCCAATGCGCGACTCCTGGGCAATGCATAAACCTGCTCATCTGTGAGACAGCAAACTGAATATCTGGCCGAGTAATGCATAAGTAAATCAAGCATCCAACAGCCTGTTGATAGAGAACACCATCAAATGCATCTCCAGCATCATGAAGACTCAATCGTAAACCTGTCTCCATAGGAGTGGCAATAGGCTTACAGTCTTCAAGGCCAAAACGCTGCAATAATGTGTCAATATATTTCGTTTGACACAAAGTCATTCCACCATCAACTTGCATAAACTGAATGCCCAAATAGTGATGCAAATGCCCCAAATCAGACATCTCAAATGAGGCATGCAAATCAGCTTTGAAATCAGCAATATGCTTCTCAATAGGACCGGTAAGTAGCATGTCATCAACATAGACAACAATGATCAGAAGCACATCATTAGCACGCTTAACATATAAGGTGCTTTCAGTTGGACTGTTCACAAAACCATGTGCAACCAGATAGGCATGTATCTTCTCATACCAAGCACGTGGTGCTTGCTTTAAACCATATAATGCCTTCTTTAACCTGCACACCTGGTTTTCATGTCCTTTTTGCACAAAGCCACGGGGCTAAAAAACATACACTTCTTCATGCAAGTCACCATTCAGAAATGTTGTTTTAATGTCCAATTGATGTACATTCCAACCATGATGGGCTGCAAGTGCACAAATGCTCCGAACAGTAGTCATACGGCATGTGGGTGCAAAGGTCTCATCAAAATCAATGCCTCTTTCCTGCGCATAACCCTTTGCAACAAGCCTAGCCTTATACCTGTCAACTGTACAATCAGGTTTACGCTTCAGCTTGTATACCCACTTAGTGCCAATGGCCTTCTTGCCAGGAGGCAAGTCACATAAAGACCATGTACCATTCTTCATCATAGCATCATATTCAGATTGCATAGCAGCCATCCAATTTTTTTTCTGTGCTTCATCAAAAGAAACAGGCTCATTCTCATCACAGAGGCTAGACGCAGCCATAGCATAGCAATCTGATGCAAAGGAGGCACTATGAGAGCGTAAAAGAGTATGATATGACAAAGGTGCATCTAATTTGCTGTCACGCAAAGTCTGCACCAGCCATTTTGGCATAGTTTTTGCCTGCTCAATATCAGCTCTCTCATCAACAAGTGCATCATGTAAATCTGCATCAGAAATGGAATGATCTGCATCATCATATGAAACCTGCAAAGGTTGAGAAGTTGCCTCATTAGGACCAGCACTAGACTGTCCACCTGTAAAAAGAGGCATCAACATATCATACATGTCTTTGGAGCTAATAGATGTCTCCTTAGTACATGAAAGCAATGGCTGAAGAGCATTTTCCACAAAGACAACATCACGGCTAACCAGAATGTGTTTAGTCTGTGGATGATACAGACGATAGCCTTTACTTTCAGAACTGTACCCAACAAAAATACATTCTACTGCCTTATCATCATTTTTTTGCGATGTTGTTCAGGCACTAGTGCATATGCCAAACAACAAAAAACCCGCAGATGAGCAACAGATGGCTTGTGATCATGCCAAGCCTCATATGGAGTGATAGTTTGTAGCGCTTTAGTGGGACACCTCTTAAGTACATATGTTGCAGACATGACAGCCTCAAGCCAGAAACTATGTGGTAAGGCCTGACTCTTGACCATACACCTCTCCATCTCCATGAGTGACCTATTCTTCCGTTCAGCAACTCCATTCTGTTGAGGTGTATACGGCATTGTACACTGGTGTTTTATCCCACGTTTAGCCAGAAATGCATTAAAATCAAAAGACATATATTCCCCCCCTCGATCAGAACGGAGGGTGCCCATTTTACATGCTGACAGATTTTCAGCCAAAACCAAAAACTGTTTGAAGCACAAAAACACTTCGGACTTTGCCTTCAATGGATATACCCATGCATGTCTGGAAAAATCATCAATGAAAGTCACGAAGTAAAGATAGTTTCCAAAAGAAGGTGTCTGCATAGGACCACAGACATCACTATGTACAATCTGCAATTTCTGCATAGCCTGAACTGTACCATCTTTTGGAAAGGAGGAACGCTGCATTTTGCCCAAAATACAGCCTTCACATACATGTTTTCCAGGTGCCTCAAGCTTGGGCAAAGAAGACACCATATCAGATTTCTACAGGCATAGCAAACTAGCAAAGTTCAGATGACCAAAGCGTGCATGCCAAAGCTTTGCATCTGAGATAGCCTGAGAATCATGAACTGCACATGCCGAATCATTCACAGATCTTTCATAGTCTATGAGCTTATACAACCCACGACATAAAATGCCAGAAGCAATAATAACATCGTCATTTGACAGATCATGAACTATACATCTGTCATCAACAAATTTCACAACCAAGCCAATCTTGGCTAATATAGAAACTGATAACAGATTCTTTTTGATCCCTGGCACAAATAAAGCATCTGACAAGGTGAAAGAACTACCATCAGCAGTAGTCAAAATGATTTACCAACTCCCATAACAGGATAAGAGGAGTTGTTGGTGCATGTGACAGTATTCCTTGTAGGGGCAGGCTCGAGTGAAGAGAAGAAACTACGTTGCGAGGTAATATGTTTGGTCGCCCCACTGTCAAAGTACCAAACATATGAGTCCACTGCAGACATGCACTGCTCATGAGAAGATGGGTCAAAAGTGCAAATAGTAGTAAACACCCATTCTTCTTCCTGCACAAGATTAGCAGACTCTGTTTTTGGTGTAGAGGCTTCTACAACAACCATTCCAGCCTCCTTTTTCTTTGCCTCTTTTGGAGCCAGTTTTGGATAGTTCTTTATGATATGATCATTCCCTTTACAGTACTTGCAAAACAATTTCTGCTTTTCTGATTTCTTCTCATCTTTATCCTGGTTCTTCGAAGGTGCAGCATTTGCATATTTCTGCTTACTAGTAGAAGAGCTCTATTTTCCTTTGCCCTTCTGACTAGCCAAGAAAGCTTGATTTGCAACACGCATAATGGACCTGTTCTGCCTGGACTGATCTTCCTACAACAGAACAGAAACGAACTCCTCAAATGATAAGGCATTCGGATTTCCTTTCATCATCAACCGAAGAGTAGAAGCAAAACTTTGATATGAATTAGGAAGACCATTCAGAACGGTCTGCACAAGTGAGCTATCTGGTATAACCTCATCAGCAAAAATCAACTGTTCCTTTAAATCTTTGATCTTCGTTAGGAAATTTTCCATAGAATCACCTTCATTCATGTGCTCACTCTCTAACTGTTTTCGGAGGTAAGCAACACGAGCCTCATTCCTAGCTTGGTACAATGTGTTTAGTGTATCCCAAGCATCCCTAGCTGTTCTGCAAGAGTGAATATGAGGAATAATGGCACGTTTGACAAACAAAGCTATCAATGCATGTGCCTGGGCATCTCTGCCATCCCAACGAATTTGTTGTGTAGTAGGTGCAATAGAAACAGCAGCACGAACAGGAATCTGTGGAATATCATCTTCGACACCATCTTCATCAGCCCCAGCACCTGTATTTGCAGTACCTGTCGTTACAGGTGTAACAGGACGTCTTTCAACACCCTGCACAATGTTCCACAATCCTTTTGCAACCAAAACATGTCACATCATATAAGCCCATATTAATGGGTAGTTGGTACCATCCAACTTATCCTCAACAGCCAACATACGGAATACATCACTGCTTTCAGCCATGGCCGGTGACTAAAATACCTTGATGCAGAAAATTGACTGTATCTCAAAAAGTTGAACAGAACTGCCCAGACAAGTTCTGCTAGACCTGTAGCAGACTTCGAGACGCTTAAACTGGCGAACAGAAACTGGTATATACCTTTGGCACAAAAAGATGAAATAGCCTGCACAAGCACTGCGATAGTGCGCTCTGAAGCACGCTGACTATGCTCGCCAAAATTCGTGCGATTCTAAGACTGCAAACGGAGGAGTGTCGACGGCACCCTAGATGAAGCGACGACTTGCTCTGATACCAATTGTTGGAGATAGATGTCTGCGGAAGCACGCAAACAGCACAAGGAAGAAGAAGAAGCTTGGAGCACAACACACAATACTGAATGTATTACTAGAGAATGTACAAAGATAAATAGCCCATTAGGGCAATAGGCGTATATACAAGCCGGGGGAAAAAAACCTCCTAAAGAGGGAAAAAAGTGCCCCGGCGGTCCTAGTGTGTTCACACACATCACTACCTAAATATATCAACACAGAGGTACGCCACCAAGGAGGTACAAGAACGGAACAAGATCTCACTGGATGAGATCACCTCCATGTGAGAGAGATAGGATGACTCCATGTGGTACATAGGAACCTTCAAAGCTTTGACAATGTCCACCACACTATGTGTATCGCCAAGAAGTAGGTCCTGCAAGAGTGAAACATAAAGCATGAAGCATAAAATCATAGTCACATGGTAGTAAATTTGTATGCTGTACGCCGCCATGGAGTGTACAAAGTCCTGCTGTGTATCGGTAGGACCATGGAAGCCCCCTCTGAACCGAGAAGTTGGCTCAGAATAGGATCCAACTGAGTGATGAATCCAAGTAGATGCAGGAGTGTCTTGTGGTAACTGAAAAGATGTTGGACTCCATGAATGGAAAGGCACATGCTCAAAATGCTGTTGTAGACGAGGTAAGTGAACTCTCGAAGATAGGAATGGAAAATGACGAGTCACGGATTCTGGAGTAATGCCCAGCTGAAGCTGAGGTGAAATATAAACCTTCGATGGGACGATAGGTATATCCATCTGAGGCATAAGCTGAGATGATATCTTTGATTCCTCATGCTCCAAAAATGTAACATGATCGGGAAAGTCATGTACAAAGAGAGCATGCTCCACATATTGTGACTGTTCAAAAGTGGAACGATCCCCCTCTGAAGCGAAAATGGGAGGATCCAAAAGGGATGAATACGTAGAGTATTCATCAAAGGTGCAGTCTTTGGTTACTATAACTGAGTGACTCTTTGGGTCGTAGAGTTTGTATGCCTTTTGTCGCTCACTGTACCCAATGAAAATGTACTGCTTAGGCCGATCATTATCATGGCTTTGGACATAGGCATCACTACCAAAGACGCGGAAATAGCTCACCCTTGGTTTCTTCTTAAAGTAAGCTTCAAATGGGGTTTGGTTCTTCAAAACATCTGAGAAACCTCTATTGTGAATGTGTACTGCTATTTGTACTGCTTCACCCCAATACTTTAGTGGAAGTTGCTTTTGTCTAAGCATAACTTTGGCCATTTGGATCACGCTTCGACTCTTTTGTAATGCAATACCTGATTGAGTATCTTGCTTGGCTTGATACTTGATTCCATGTTGCTTCAAGTATTGGAGAAATTTTGGTTGACAAAGCTACTATCTCCATCAGATCGGATGATCTTCAAAGAACTTGGAAGGTCTTCTGCAACTATTGTTGTCCACTCCTTAAACTTGGAAATTGCATCTTCTTTATGCTTGAGTGAATAAACCCATGTATATCTAGTGAAGTCATCTACAATAAGGAAGAAGTAAATTGACCCACTTAGAGAAGGTGTACTCATTGGTCCATAAATGTCAATATGGACTAATGTTAAGGGTTTATTTGCAGAAATGGATGCTTCTTTAGGAAAAGAGAAAGTTGTTTGCTTGTCACATGCTTTGCAATTCAATTCCACTTGTGCGATCCTGGGTAGACCTTTGACAAGATGATTGGAAGAGATCTTAGCTAAGCAAGAGCTATGTCCAAATCTACAATGCCACAAGTTGAGACTTGAATCCTTGGCCATAAAACTTGAAAGCTTGTAGAGGCCCTTATCTTCATATCCTTGAGTTATCACTTCATTGGATTTGCAATCAATGACTTGAATTTTGTTGTGATCGAACTGAACCGTCATGTTGCACTTTGTGATGCCTTTGACTGAAAGATGATTCTTACATATGGCTTTGAACTTTGTCATGGCTCATGTGGGATGAAGCACCACTATCAAAAATCCATTCTTTCTTGGGAGTGGTTGCCACGAGTGCTTTGTGTTCACTTGTGAAAAATAGTTCTTCACTCGTGCAATGAGAATGATGTTCACTCTTGGAATTAGACTTAGACTTGTCCTAGTTCTTTTTCTTGAAGCAATATTTTTCAATGTGCCCAGGTTTGCCACAAAACTTACAGGTGAACTTCTTCGATGAATTATGCGATCCTTGCTTAGATCCATTGCTAGCATGAGGTCTTGAGGTTTTGCCCTTATTGAATGGGCCTTTGGCCTTCATGGCAGATTCCTGGGAGGAAGTCTATTTGGCTCGCGAGTCGTGAAAGAGCAACAGTCAACGAACCTCTTCCCAAATTAAGACTTGGCCGCGATTATACAAAGTTGTGACAAATGTCTCGTACGACTTTGGTAACTTGTTAAGAAGCCGAATATCCATGTCTTCACTAGAAATCTGCCTACCACATAGTGCTAATTTACATTGATAGTCCTCAAATTCGGCTATGACCTTGGCAATTGTGTCGTTTGGCCGAATGGTCAGATTATGGAACTCGACCTCTAATGCATATATTTTCGAAGGGGTTTTGTCTTCATACAAAGCGGCTAACGTATCCCAAGCATCCTGGGATGTGTTACAGGCTATGATATGTCCTTTTGTCAATTCGTCACATGCAAGTAACAGCTGACCTAAAGCTCGTTTGTCGTTGACATTCCACACATGCCAATTGTCTAAGTTTGTATGCCTATTGGGTTCGGGTTCTGACCCGTCTACTACCTCATGAAGGAGATTCGTGTAGAGATATGTGTGCATGACATCTTTCCACACATTGTAATTTTGTCCAAAGAGGCGTTCATCCTTAGGCATAAAAATAGGGGTGAAAGAGGGTAAGAAGTTATCCATAGATAGAGAGCTACCTTCACTTTTAGTCATTACAAAGCTTTGAGGATAAAGTGTTGAGAAACACGACCAAAATCTTCGCCAAAAGCACAAGCTTTGAAGATAAAGTGTTTAGAAACACTACCAAAATCTCTTGCCAAAAATCCTCCTTCGAAATGATTGCAAAGCTTGAAATGAGCGATTCGATACCACACTTAAAATTCTTCGGGAGGGGGGGGGCTTAGAGTAGCCCTACTCTTGCAGAAACACTGAGATGATTCGACGCGAGAGGAGAGGGCTTAGATGAGCCCGTTGCACACAGAAAGAGAGCCTTAGAGTAGGCTTGGAAACTTTGAGAGAGTTTGGTGGGTGGGCTTAAACTAGCCTTCAACCCACACCTGCACACACAAAAGATGCTCTTCTTATAGGTTGGAGTTACAAAATTAGGCACTTAGTGCCAAAGTATGAGAATAAATCCTTGGAGGCTATAATAATAGAAGGCATGTAGAGAGTGCGTAGAGCCCTTGAGGACAAAAATTTGGTTTATAAGAGTTATGCCTGAGTGGATTCACAAATAGTTGGCATACGTTGGAAGAGTAAAGGCACCAAGTACATGAAAAGGCATAGTTGTTGCTCTCTTAATTGCGTGTGTGGATTTTAGCAATCGTGTCAAGGCTCATGCTCAGAGTTGAATGCAGCTGTATTGAATTAGACATACAAAGTGTGACAAGTCGCTCTCTCAGCCAATTATCTCTATGGTGCAAAGAACCGGCTTCTCTGCGAGTGAGGCAAGCAATCAGTCACGCTGCAGGATGTGCAGTCTATCATCATAGATGAGCTCATCCACGACCATTGTTGAAGCCCTTGGCCGCATTCGTTGCAGATAGTCGTACAAGTGCTAATTCCAATTCTGTTGCTCTGCATTCTCTCGTAGGATGCGCCACTGATCCAATGTCTTTTTTTTCGCATCCCGAATTAGTTGTTCCCCCTATTTTCTTGATCATTACTGGGCTATCTCTCATCTGCTGTACCACCGCGACCACTGATCACCCTTTCTCTTGCACAGAGAGCAATTTGATGAAGGGAATGGGAAGCGATGGAGGATCTCGTTTGCCGCCTACTCTGAAATTGCACGCTCTGTCATGATGTCCTTCTTTAGATCAGTCGTTAGTTCTAACCATCAAGCTTCAGTGATTGTGGTGCAAAAGGATCAGTTGTCTTTTTTTTCTTTTCATTCTCTCTGAGAACGAAGCTCTCTCTCTCTCTCTCTCTCTCTCTCTCTCTCTCTCTCTCTCTCTCTCTCTCTCTCTCTCTCTCTCTCTCTCTCTCTGTGAGAACGAAGTGATTATTCGCCTGGTTCGAGCCATGGCACATGATGTAGAGTTGCCAGCAAGATTAACTTCACAGAGACATGGCACGCTCGTTTTCCATGTCTCTCTCGTGCTCTGGCAATTGGTGCGCTTAGAGTGACAGGAGGGTTTGTACCACAGTTAGCGACCATATATCCTACACTCCTTAGAGAGCGAATAGGCACAGATCACTCTTTCTCTATCTCTGTATCTCATTCCTTAGCACAATGCTTCAGTCGAGGTTCTCCAGTGCTACTTGCCTGATGCAGAAGGCTAGCTTAAAGGATGTGCAGGACTTCGTGTGTGGATTGCTCAAGGCAACAGCTATGAGTTATGGAACTCGGAAAGAGCTACACATTACAGAACTCGTAGAGAGCTGCCCGCTTTGACAAATGGTTTCATGACATAGCCTCCATTTGTCTGTTGTTCTCCCTAGACAAGTTGATACTTTGGCGAGCCGTACCATGGAAACACACATGAGCTACTTCTAGATATGGCCTCAAGTAGGCTGTCAGCTTTGCTTTTTCTCATTGTTGCGACTTTACTCCTCTGTACGCTGGTTCCCTCTATAGCGGCAAAAAATCATCTCATCGATGATCTCCTTGAGGACGATGGCAATGATCTTCCAAGTAGCTTTGCAACGCTACAGCCTTCTCTGCTACAAAGGAAGCTCCTGGGTTACGACTGTCTTGGAAGGTGTAAATGGCGATGCCATCTAGCTGGTACGCATGGAGATGTGCATGAGGCAAACAGAGGATAGGAGGCCAACGTCTCAAGACAAGCCGTACTCCTTAGTGTGGTGCTCAGTCAAGCATGGCTAGACCATTCCAAACTACACATTCATTCCAGTCGAGCTCATAAGATCCAGAATATGCAAATACAACGTGGAGAATCATGGAAATTTGACACAGTGTTCACAAACACTATAAAAATATGAGATTCACAATTTGTTGCATGAAATGCCCACAAAGATGGGAAGAACCACACAATGTTTCTAGAAAGAGAGTGGGAGGGAGGGAAACTGGGGGTAAAGCGTGTACACAATGATGAAGAAAATGTGTTGAAGGGTGGGAAAATAGGGGTAAAACGGGTGCAAAGCGATGAGTAAGAAGGGGTGGGAGGGTGTGCAAATGGGCAAATTGAGGCACAAAGAGCACAAAAGAGATGGCAAAAGCTTCTCACAATAAAGAGAAAGCAAGACCACCAATGCTCAAGCACCACCACCTCCAAAATGACCGCTAAACGCACCACCAAGACCTCCACCTAGCGCTCTGATACCATGTAGAGAGTACGCACACGGAAGCAAAATGAAAAGTAAAGTACTCTCACAAAACAAAGAATGTGTGAGACACAAAATGAGTAGACCATGAAATGGGTAAACTCATGTGGATTAGAAATGAGCTTGCCAAGAGCATGGAGTAGGCTCCTCAAGCTTCTAACCAAATACAAATGGGGGAGAGGCCCTCCTTATATAGATTTGTGAGGGGCTCTCCAAAATACATCTCATGTGGGATAATTCCCCTGAAAGGAGAATGAATACAACTGGTAGAAGCAAATGGCAAGGTACCCAAATACAAAGGAAATACAAGGAAATGTAATGGAAATAGAGTGACTCCTAGATACAAAAGGGAGATGCACTCTCATATTCTCAATAGGTTTCACCTAAAAGTGATTCCTCCAAATTAGGAGTTATTCTCTCATTTTTAACTCGTAGCTAATATGCTTCCTACCTCCATGAGATTCAGGATCTTGAAGGATTCTCTCAATGATTTAACGTTTACAATGGTGAATGATCAAATGGTTACAAGCAATGGTTCACATGCTTCATCAAGTAGTTGCACATATTCTCTTCCATGCCTAGCCAAATGTGAAGGCTTGGACATTTGCACCAACAATCACTAGCACCACGTCTAGCAAGTGAAGGACATGATAGAAGGAATCTTGGAATGTTATCAAGCCACATTGGTAGCACAAGGACTTTCACTAACAAAGGGTTTTGGTTTTCAAGGCTCTTTTGCTCTAGTGACCACTATTTGCATCATACTAATGCTAATAGCTCAGATGAAGTGGCAAGTTTCTGTGTTATATGTCAAATCAAAACTTTTGAATGTTGACCTCAATTAGGAGGTACACGTGTCTTAGCCACCACATATTGAGGCTCTACATTCAAAGAACATATTATGTAAGCTAAAGAAGTCATTATTTCGTGTGAAACAAACCATAAGATCATTGTACAAGAAAAAACACATTAGGATCTACATGAAGGCCTTTAGTAGTCTTATATACTTATGGAGTACAGTATATAAGTTTTGCAGTCAAACTTTTGAGAAGGCTTGGGAGTAGATCTCATGAAGGGCACTCAAGGGTTGGCAAGCAAGTACACTTGAGAAGGATGTTGGGAATAGTATTCTATCCAATCAAGAAGAATGCAGCAAGTACCCTCGCCTAAGTGCTTACAAAGGAAATGATTCAGATACATATTGAAAGACTTGGCATTAAGCCTAGAAGCTAGTTCACCTTTGGGTGGACATTGAGGGGGGTTTTAGACATAGCTCAATGCTCCATCCTCATGGAGGATGTGGCATCATGCCAAGAAGGATGTTCACCTTTAGGTGGACATTGAGGGGGGGTCTTAAATATGCTCAATGCCTCACTCTTATGTAGAATGACCATTGTTCCATAACACTCTATTTTATAATGCCCCCATTATGAGGAGAGACCATGTGATGGTGTTCGATGTTGGTAGGCTTCTAATTTTGAAGTCAGATGAGGTCTAGATCAGACCATAAATGGATAGCTAGGAAGGTTATTTCTAAGACATTGGATTTGGGATTGATCCTATGTGAGGATCAGCCTAAATCAAGGGCTAGAAACACAAAGAGCTTTCTTAACTTGGGGAGGGGCCTATTTTATGTGGTCCCTTGGATCTAGACATGATCCTAAGTGTGGAATAAGCAAGATTAAGGGCTACAAACAAATGGTTGCTAATCCTACCTTTTTATTGTTGGATTTACCCCATAGATCAATGGTGGAGATGATTTTTGGCATGGATCAAGCTACCACGACCCTAGAACATGGGTAGGCCATCTTAGGCTTGGAGGACCTTATAAGGATGGTCCCCTCCCAATGAAGGATCATAGTTTGTGGTTTTTGGAACCATTAGGGTATCCATCTTAGTACCCATTGTGTTGGTTTATAGCCCTTCACCTAGATTCTATTTAGATCACCATCTAAGCTCCATATAGGGAGTGCATGGGTGGATAGAACCATCTATATCTTGTGTAGTTTTTGAGTTCCATTGTATTAGAGTTATGAGTTTGAGTTGAATTGTGTTGAGTTCATCTTCTACTCATCTCGTGTCCACTTTCCATTACAATCATGTCTCGTGTTTTTCCATGAGTAACAATGTCTCTCTTTCTCTATATGTTGTGGTAACTCCCACATGGTATTAGAGTTGAACCACTAGTTTTTCATTCATTATTTTCTTTTCTTACATTTTCTTTTTCATATGTGTTGCATAACTTCTTCCAAAGCTCCTCTTCACTTTCCAAAATGAGCATATGAGCAATGTAGAAAACTCATAAATTTGTGAGTATTAACATGTAAATTGTCATAGTGAATCATTGACTTCTTTGCATATGAACACTTAACCAAAAGAAGCCAACTAGGGTTATTGAGCACCTTTGAACAACTATCATACATCTCCTATGGAGAGGCTAAGTCTTCCATTTGTATCACCAAAGAGACCCCAACAATAGGTGTGTGCTAGTTAAGAAAATCTCATTGTGACCCTCTTTATTAACATCAAAGGCTTTATGAAAAAAACATAACCGCTATATCAATGACCACATGCGCATACATAATTGGTATCCATGGAAGCATACCTAATGTGTATGTGTTCAATATATGCAATAAAATGCACTGAAAGGCTGAATTTGTAGCCAAACACTAGCCAAAAACATATATGCAAGTGTCTATCAACTCTGTGCTTTTTGAACAAAAAAAATTGCATAAACTTATGGTGGTTGCTCCCACCACAGCTGAAAACCTTCAAGAAAACTTGTAAGTTGAATCAAGAGTTGAAATTCAACAATAAAGCTGAATGTACACTGCCAAGGAGACATAATCTCAAGTGCCTCTAGTGCCAAGATTGATCTTCAGACCAATCTTTTTGCTTGTGTATTTGTAACTATCCCAAAACTATGAAATCAACTTCTAATTTTCCACAATTTTGCATCCAAAGAAACTCTTAGAAACCGATGTAGAGAGCCAAAGAAGACACTTTGAAGGATCCAAAATAGTTTCAACCTGAATTATCTTCACTTCTACAATCACCAAGAAACTTTGGCTTAGTGGTAGTGTAACAATCCTTGGGAAACCACCTCCCCCTTGGTTTTTTTATCCAAGAAGTTGGGTGCTTGGGTGGTTTAATGAGGTTCCAATTTGTGCACAACTATGAGGGGGACCGCGATAATCATCTGGCAATCAATCCAGTAATCTTGCAACCTATGTGCTCTAGCCCCCTTCCAATGTCCATCAAGCATGCCCCTTCTTGAAAATGCACCCCGTGCCATTAGGAAGCATGTTCCATCATCGACAATTTTTGAGCTACTCATCCATCCACATCTCAACCACCGTAGCTTGATGAGGACATCAAGATCTTCAAAATCGGGGAGAATATGTAATAATGCTTGGGCAACCACCCCCCCTTGGTTTTCTATAGGAACTTGGGTGCTTGGGTGGTTTGTCGTGAGGCATCAAATTGTGTGCAACTATGAAAGGGGACCTTGTTAATTATCTAGAAAACAATCTAGCGATCTTGAGACCTACATGATCTATCCCCCTTTCAACATCCCTTGAGCACACCCCCTCTCAAAAGTTCACTTTGTGCCATCAAGAAGCCCATTTCACCATTTTGTCCCTACATTTTCCCATGACGCTTAACGTGAACCAACTACCTTCAATGTTTCCCATGACATCTAATGCAGATCAGCTTGGGCCGTTGTATTGCCTTTGGGATGTTTGTAATACAATAATGTTTCATGAAAACTTACATTTTGAGGAAACATGCCTTTCAAGTGTGAATTCTCAAGTCGTCCCATCAACGGGCTAATGTGATGTGCCGAGTTGAGCCTAGGGCAGCTTGTTGTTTTGTCATGGGTAGGAAAACATGCCCATTAAGCGAGCCTTTGGGGGAACACTCTCGAGAAGTGCTATTACTTTGTCTTCCCTTAATGTTGAAGTCCTTCCTATTTGCATGAGCTTTGCGATGACGCCCTCTGAGGGGAAAAACAAACTCTAGATAACATGCATGGTACTCCACAGACTTATAGAATACATAGAAAATACACACTACACTGAGACCTTGAACACAACTTCCCTAAGTTTTACGAAATGTGATCAAACACTCAATTTATGGCTGATGATGCCACTATATGTTTTATTAAAGAACATATAAAAAAGTTTCTGATGGTCATTTGGCCTTTCACATGGATACTAACAATAACAAGAAGTTGGTATGCACATTGGATGCTTGGCATATGCATTAAAAGATAAGAAGTAGAAGAAGTGGCCATGAAGGTTGAAGGATATCTAAACACATTGAGTTAATGTATAATTGTTCATTCATATACTATATAGTGAGCTTATTGTTGTAATCAACTTGTGTTGCAACTTCTCAATCGTGTTCTCTTCCTGTTTGTCTCTAGTTTATTGTTCTTTCCCTTTTTGTATGTGTCAATGGCAAAGGACTAGTTTATTGTTCTTTCCCTTTTTGTATGTGTCAATGGCAAAGGACTCTGATAGCAATTTGTCTTGTACTATTTGTATTATATTTGAATTCCACGCCCTAGCAAAGGATTTCGAGAGTAGTTTGTATTGTACTATTGTTATTGGATTTGAATTTCATTTGTGTGACTTTAAAATCATTGAGAGCTCCACCATCACTTAATTCCATATATGCACATTTAAAATTAAACCCTTAATGAACTATAAGAGATTTTGTGCCCTACCCTTACATCCCCAATACTAGCATGAATGTCTATATTGATGATGATGAACTTGTGACTTCAACTCGATTCGTTTCCAAAATCCTACATGAAATTCTTGCCAATTTCACTATTATTAAAACTATGGTTACTTTGTGGGAAATTCCGAGAGTTCTTATTGCACTAAGGTCAACTTGAATTAACCTTGCCCTAGAAGATTCACAAGTTCTTGTCTTTCCAACCAAAGCAAAAAAATAGGCACTTGTACTAGCGAATGAAAGATTATATATATGTTTGGCATGAAAGGATGAACTTGGAAGTGCATATAGAGGTCCAAATGTTGACACCATCAAACGAGGATATTTTTAAATCCTAATCACCTCGAGTATGGTCACCAATTCTCATGTGATTCTAAGACTATGAGCAAAAGGGAGTCTACTGGAGTTCGAGGAGCACAAAAGGAAATGAACAACACAAGGAAGAAGAAGACGCTTAGAGAACAACACAATAAGACGGTATTATCAACTTAATGTTCAAAAGATGAGTGACCCATCCCGCTTATAAGCATATATACAAGCCAGGGGGGAAAGCCTCCTAAAGATGAAAAAAAAATGCCCTAACATTCCTAAGTGTGTTCACACATATCACTACCAAAATATATCAACAAATCCCCTTGGGAGTGATGTGGTGAACAAGGAGTTGGCACTCATGTATAAGGAAGTGTCAAGTTGTGTGAAAAGAAATCAAACTTCTCCCTAGACAAAATTATTTGAACTTCTCCCTAGGTAGAGCCTTTGTGAAGAGGTCTACAACATTATTCTATGTGGGCACATGAGCCAAACTAATCTCTCTAGTAGAGAGTCACTCCCTAACATAATGATAGTGCATCTCAATGTGCTTTGTGCAATCATGGAATAGAGGGTTCCTTGCAACTTTAAATGTGCTCTGACCATTAGTAAAGATGGTGGTGGTAGAAGATTGACCAACACCCAAATAAACCAAAGGGTGTCTCAGTCATACACACTCAAAAATCATTGCGAAAGTTGTCTTGTATTGATCCTCACAACTAGAAGTGGACACATTAGGTTTCTTCTTGATCAAGCAAGATATGCATGAGCTACCAAGCATGAAGTAGAAACCACTAGTGGACACACAAGTGTCATAGCAAACAACTAGTTTGAGTAAAAAATGCAAGTAAATTTAGTGGTAATGATCACTGCTTGGATAAACCAATCTAGGTAACCGGGTACCACTCAAGTAGCGATCGATGCTCTTAACTGTGTGCCAATGCTTGATACATAAACAATGCATGAACCTACTCATGCATTAAACAATGGATCTTCACCCACAACAATGTCAATTTGAGAGAGAAGTCGTTGGTATAAAGACCTACTCCATGCTAAGAGTCAAACATACGCATATACAAGGAGTCTCACATATGCATATACACACATACCTATAAGTAAGCCTCACTTAAGAACAAGGCACACAAGCTCCAAATAAACTTACACTTGGTTAGAAGAGAGAATGAACATGAACAAGAAATGACACAAATGGTTTAGCTCACTTTTATACGTGAGTTCTAAAAAGTGTCCCTCTTCACAATCTGGTGTCTACCCTTGTTAAAATAAGTCCTAATCCCTCCTTTGAGGTCCGAACTGAGTGCAAAAAAATCTTGTAAATCCTAGAGGTTTAGGAAACCAATGATGGAAACAAAGGAAACCATCCTGAACTTTAGATTCCATGTCACTTTCTATATCTCATGATTGGTTTAGAATTTGAAGAAACTAATGGTACCATCACATCTGAAACATGCAAAGCCTCAAGATGGACTATCTACTTGCTTGATTCTTACATCTAGAGGTCCTATTCTAGATTGTTGACATCATTTATGACAACATACATGAATTCATAACCACCCTTGAATACCTATATAAGGAGAGATTGGTCACTTATATTCTCATTCTTGCCAATACTAGTCTTAGTAGTGCAAGGATTCATAATTGAAAGTAAGTACTTTCCAAGTTATAGTTTCAATTCTTGTCTTGCTCCCTGTTTTAGTCTTGTGTATTCTATATTCTAGAAATCCCATCTTTACCTCTTGTAATCTTGTACTATGAGATCCCATCCAATTATTTTTTGTACCTATTCCATCTCCCTCAAGGGATTTCTTGTACCTAGTCTTATAATCTAGATATCTTGCTTCATACCTACGATCTCGAGTTGTGGGATATCTTGTATTGTGTCTAGGCTATTTATCCATACCTATCCATCCATGGTTGTGGGACTTCTTATAATAGTTCTATATTATTGTATTATTTTCCTTGCATGAATGGTCTTGTAATCAAATGCATATTTTTGAAATCTTATTCAATTCTAGTTAGAGGGCACACTCTAGTGATTCCTTGACACATGTTGCCTTTCTTACGTGCATCCGCCATGATTCTCACTTCAATTCTTCACAACCTCAACCATCTTCTCTCTTATTGGCTTCTAAAAACCACTTCAGTGAGTCTCCATATTAGATGCTCCTCCTTCCTAAATTCTATCATCCTTGACATACAATAACCAAGTCGGTTAAGCTTCAAGAAGTGTGGGTGTTGATGCTCATGGGGGTTGTTGAGTTCCTATAGAACAAGATTGTGCAGACATTGCTAGTGATACTTACACACCATAGTGAAACAAAAACCACTACTGTAACCATGTGTGTCATAGCAACTAGCCCAATCTGAGTAAAAAAAAAGAATTTAAATCTATTGGTAATGGTCCCCTTGGGATAAAACGACCCAAGTAGCTAGGTACCACTCAAGTAGTGAAAGATGCTTTTAACTGTCTGACCATACTTGACACATAGGCAATGCATAAACTTGCTCATCTAAGATAGCAGTGGCACTATCTTGTGAAAGACAATAGAGAGAACAAATAGTAAATGGTTAGATTGAGTCTCATTTGATGACTCCTATAGAGAAGTAGCTAGTCCCAATGATGGTCTATAAGAATGGCTCAACATGTGCACTTCATGATTCTCAAGCTATTTGAGATGCAAAACTTTGGCATGCAAGCTTTGGTCATTTCAATGATTCTAGTTTGCTTCATGTGTAGAAATCTGAAATGGTGTCCTTTTAGCACAAACTCGATGCACCTTCTAAGCATGTCTATGAGGGCTATATTATGGGCAAATTGCAACATTCTTCCTTCCCAAGTATGGTTTGGTTAGAGTTGCATATAAATTATAGCTTGTTCAAAGTGATGTTTGTGGTCCTATGTAGACACATTCATTTATAGATTACCTATACTTCATGATTTTCATTGATGATTTTTCTAGACATGCATGAGTTTATCCACTAAATGCATATTCGAAAGTGTCCATGTGCTCTAAAGAGTTCTTGTTTATGGCTAAAAATTTTCCAACATGTAAAATGGGCAACCTCCATTCTAATCGAGGGGGAGCGTGTATATGTCTTCTTAGTTTAAACATTTCTAGTCGAGCGTAGGATAAAACATCAATCTATAGTGTTGCATAAACCCTAACAAAATGGAGTTTCTGAGAGGACGAACATTTTTCTCATGGAAATGGTGAGGTGTATGGTCAAAAGTCAGGCTTTACCACATAGCCTTTGGCTTGAGGCTTTTATGTGTCCAACATTCACTCATATGAGGCTTGGCATGGTCGAAAGCCATTTGTTACTCATCTATGCATTTTTGGTTATTTGGCATATGAATTAGTGCTTAAACAACAATGCAAAAAATTGGATGATAAAGTTGTGAAATGTATTTTTAATGGGTAAAATTTTGAAAACAATGGCAAATGCATTTTGGTTAGTCGTGATGTTGTTTTTTTGGAAGATGCAATTCAGCCCTTAGTTTCATGTACAAAGGACACATATGTTGGCTCAAAGTCTTCTAATCCTAAGTTGTCCAATCCTTCCCCTCATGTTTCCTCTACACCCAAAGAAAAGTCTTTGATGACATATAATTCAAAGACAGGAGTATGCCATTACTATAAGAAATCCGGTCATTTCATAGCAGAATGTAAAACAAGGATTTTTAATGAGAAGAAGAAAGCATCAGGTAACAGCGTTGAAGATGATCTAAAACCTAAATCTTCAAAGATAGATTCATACGCATGCCTTACTCTTAAAAGTGCTTTCGGTTAAGCCCTTTTAATCTCGTTTCTGGGTTCTTGGGATGGACAAGGGTCTGATAGTACAGAGGCCCTTTTTTATTTTCCCAATTTAATAAGTCAATTACCAACTAATTACTCCCGATTCAACAGTTATTATTGCGCAATACGTCTACCATGCGTATGAACGTTGACGAATTCACACAGAATGGTTAAGGTTAATCAGAATATTACGGTAATCAAAGATTAATGAATGGACTTAATAATCACACAATACTCAGAATTCTTCAAATTTTGCAACACAGCATCTCCGGCACTATCGCCCAGACAGACAGTCTGGCGATTCCTCTCTTCGCCCGAAGAATACCGTGCTTGCCTTTTCATTACTCAATAGAAGGTTACATCTTTTCACCATGCCTTTTCAGTGCGTGCGAATATAGAAAATAAAATTACAAAGAGATCCAATCCGATGGCTAACACTGGCACGCACGGTGGACCAAAAATGAAAATTACAGTTTAATTCTCCTCAATAATGCCTTGGACATACAGACTGCGAGCTAACTTAAAAGTTTGGGTAATCTTTTGTTTTAAAGAATCTAACAAATCTTTCAAAATATGTGGTTCTATAAGTTGGGCATCAATTCTAACAGAACTGGCAGCGATGACTTGAGTCATTAGTGATTCTGTTTGTGTCTGCAAAAATGCTTCCTGTAAGTAGAAGTCGTTAGCAATGGCAGCATCTCGTCTCAGCTTCATTTCAACGATCTCTGCATCAATTCGAGAAAGCCTATCAGCATGAAATCCCAACTGCTTTTTGTGTCTTTCCAGCTCCTCAGTTTGAAACTGCCAATTTCCACTTCTAATTCACGACTTTTCTGAAAAAGTTATGCGGACACTTTCTTTAAAACTTTAGTATTCTGCATAGCCAAGTCTGCCATTTCTTGTCCTTTCTGTTTCACCAGAGCAAGGTCCACGCGTGTTTTCTCCAGTAGATTTCCAAGAGAAACTCGAGCCTCTTCTTCATCTTGTACCAGTTGTTCCAATTGAGAGATTGATTCCTCACGAGCAACAAGAAGGACATTTTTTTCCTGCAATTCCGCAAGCGCGCTATCCCGTGGAGCAATCAAATTATCCCTTTCTGCTAATTATTCTTGGAGTTGCTAGAGCTGAATCTACAGTGCGTGATTCTCTGCTTTGACCGCAATTGCTTCTTCCTGGAGTGGGGCAATATCGGCTTCGAGCAAGTCAACTTTACTCTGCAACTCCTGCTGAATGTTCTGAGTTGCTATCTTCATCTGTAGAGGCAATTGCGGGGAGGGGAAGATTAGAAGCTGGCCCATCGATGCCAGTTTCGTGAACATAATGGCGGGGAGGGGAAGATTAGAAGCTGGCCCATCGATGCCAGTTCCGTGAACATAATGGCGGGGAGGGAAGAGAAGGAGGAGGTTGTGATGATGAGGTAGATAGCAGATGAGGGGAGGATGGGGGAGAGTAATCAGGAGAGGATAACGGATGAGTGGATGCCTCTCGAATGGCAATGGAAGGTGCACCAAGAAGAACGTCAACAGGCTCAGGAAGAGTGGTTGGCGGAGGAAGAGGGATAAGGGTAGTTGATGCCAAAACTATTCCAGTCTCAATCTGGTTTTCTTCCACAGCAGCTTTGGTAACGGTCTCGGCATTTCCAGTCAATTGCTTGACTGTATCTGCTTGGACCATGATTACATCTTCTTGGACTGTGACTGCGTCTGCTTGGATGTCAACGGTTGGTGACGAAGGAGCTTGGCAGTCCGTAACCCTAGTAGCTTCCGCTATCTCCTTCACAACCTCAACATCCTGTTGATGAGATTCTTCCCGCAAGGAGACTTCAGCTACATTTTCCATGATTGCATCTTGATCCGGCTGCTTGAGAGAAGAAGATGGGACGGAAGACTCTACCTATAGGGAGGTGGCAGTGTCATGGAAGACTTCAACTTCTTGACCCACATTGGAGCCTTGTACCTGGCTTTCGGATGGACTAACGCATCTGCGTTTGCGGTGAAAAAAATGAAGCAGATCCTTATCATCATCGTCTTCTAGGTTTCGTGTAGATTCTTTGTGGAGCAAAACAGTAATGGGTGGGGGTTGCGTGGATTGTATCACCGGAAGGAGAAGGGTAAGGAGATGGGGTAAACGAGTACGAGGACACCATAGCCCACTTTGTAGGATTTTGCGATGAGTGAGATCAGCTACAAAGTGTCCTCCAGTGGGTGATGAGTGAGCCATGGCAATATCTAATGCCAATTTATGTGGAGGGATACATCTGATTAGGATACCATTCTGATCTATGTAATACATTTGACCCACAATCAACCGGAATCGTCGACTGTAGACCATAATTTTCCGGCGCAGAGCAACCGGAGTATTAGGAGGGAGGCAACCATCAGTAAGAAAAGTCATTAATGTATCATAGTAAGCAGGTGCAACAGGAAGTTCTACAAGTTCTTCAGGAACTTCCTTAGTGATGTAAATAGTCTTCAAAACAGCACCATAAATGATACAGGTGCGCCGAAGTATCGCCAAATAATGAAAAATCATCCAAATAGACTTGCATAAACGTTGTCAGGTAAGGTGAGAACACTCCTTCATACATCTTTGGAATGTACTCGGGGCGTTCCGCAATTGAACCACATTACGGTGCATGCATAGACGCCCCAATTGGTGATAAACTCCGTCTTCGGTATATCCTGTTCCGCCATCCGCACTTGATTGTATCCATTGTAGCCATCCAGGAAAGAATACATTTCGTGACAAGCTACCTTATCGAGCATCGTATTTAGAAGAGGAAGAGGGAACGGATTTGGTACGGTGGCTGCGTTAAGCTTTCCGTAGTCGACACAAATACGTAACTGTTTATTTTTCTTAGGCACTATTACTATTGGTGAGATCCACTCAACATGCTCAATTGGCACAATAAATCTCACTTTCAACAAACGATCAAGTTTGGCCTTAACCTGCGCCACAGAGTTAGGACTCATCCTGTAACTAGGTTGTTTGATAGGCCTCGCATCCGGTTTTAGCACCACTCGATGTTGATAAATTTGTGGGTCAAGACCCTTCATGTCTCTGTAATCCCAAGCGAAGACATCTGAGAATTCGCGCAGGAGTTGTGCCAAATCGTCTTGGAATTTGTCTGTTAATCCTTCCTTAATTTTTACTAGTCTCAGGTTGACCGTGTCACCCAATTGTATGTCATAAATTGATCCTTCGGTACATAAAACTGCCGAGGCTTTGCCAAGTCATTAGTTGGCTGCAATAATTGTTGTAATGTCAATTCATCCATAGTTATATCGGCATCTGCTTCTGCTTCTTTATCAGTGGTACGACCGCACAAGCTGTCGGACTCCAATTATCTGCTACCGACTGTAAGTCTACAGTACCTAGGGCAATGAGGTCCTTATTTGTCTTGAGGAAAGCCTCCTCCTCATCATCAGATAGCCCATCCAACATATGGACTGGCTCTGCTACATATGCGCGTGCGTGCAGATCACAAGGCTGCATAGCATCCAATGCAATGACATACTTCCGGTGATTATTCTTAAAAATTAACTCTTGAGCCGACCAATCCTGCACGACCTTGGCTTGCTTTAGCCATGGTCGACCGAAGAGTAAGTTGTATTCAAGGCTAGATTCAGGTAACTCCAGAACTACAAAAGTCATTTTAAATGTAGTTTTGTGCAGAGTTATAGGAATATTCTGCACTAGTCCCACCGGATGGACTCTAGATTGGTCTGCCATTCGCACAAAGAACTGCACTGGTTCAATTTGGGTCCAACCCAGTTTCTTACAGAGTGCAGTTGTTGCAATATTCACTCCAGACCCTCCATCAATTAAAACTTGTGTGATCTTTTGGTTTTTATACCAAACGGTGATCAGCGGTATCGTATGATCCACCGTAGGATCCATCTCGGGTTGTATGGTCGCAGTTGCCAGAGTACATGAAGGTCCGAGGCTGACCTGACGTTGGAATTGCTGTCTTACACCAAGAACTAGGGCGAGCAACTATCCAAGAGGAAGTGTGATTGAAGCCTTAGATATAACATTCCATACCTAGTCTGTTTGTGATGTGGTCATCACCGACTCTCGTTGTGATTCTAATGTTGCTGGAGCGGAGTTCTGTGCATTCGGTCTTGCATTTGGCAGGTGAGACTGAGTTGCCAAAACTGGGTCAGGGAACACCGTCGGCTCCTGGGTTGTCCATTGATGGGCCTTTGTAAAAACTCGTTGTTGCTCACGAATTCCGGGCTCAAAAATTTGAGCTGTTGGTTGCAACTGTTTCCCCGATCTTGTCTGTACTACACCTGCCTGTGAATCAACTGGGAAAATATACACCATATTTATCATCGAATTTTGTCTTTCCTTCTTTCTTTTATCTTACTCTGCGGCTTCTTTACAAAATCTACGAATATGCCCAACCTCATCGCAGAAATGACAACGAGGGGGTGGGAGAGAGGTGCCTTCAACCGATGTACCCGCATGCCATCGATTTTGATTGAAATTGTTACTTTGTGGACCCTGATAGTTCTTGTATCCCTGTTGCTGGTTAGTCCGCAATTGTGGCAGTACGTAATGGTTGGCTCGCTGTTCCTTCTCTTGTATTATGGCGTTTACTACCACTCTACCCTACACCTTTGCATTGTATGCACAGGTTTCTGTTGAGTGCCCTAACATGTTACAAATGGCACAATACATTTGGTTGAGAGCACATGTGGAACTAGTGTAACCGGGATTCTTATACTTAGTATAGTACACTTGTTTGGATAGATCCTCGGTCACGTTCTTATTTGCTTTCAATCATTCCAGATCCTCCGTAAACCTGTCAACTTTGTGCTTCAACTATAAGGCCATTACAATGACAGCGTCTAATTTCATTCCGCCCACACATCGAATGATCATGATCTATTTTAGCTACGGATTCAATCCGTTGATAAACCATTGTGTTATGACATTGTCTGGCAGGTTGGCATGCGCTGGTGGCAGTTGCCGCAAGTGAGTTATGAACAGTGTCACATACTCTTGGATACTCTGGTGTGGTTTTTGTCGCTTTTTTTGCAAATAGTCAAAAATTTCTGTAGTATTCTTCTTCAAGCAAAACCTCTGCACGAACGCATCCTTCATATCATCATAATTACCAAAATGATTAATATCGTATTCTATCAACCACCTCCCTGCTTCATTAAGCAGTGTGGCCTGAAACACTATGGCTTTATACACCAGGTCTGGTGGGTGGTTCAACACTGCGTAACTGATTTCGAATGTGCGAACATGTGCGTCGGGGCCATCCCCCGCAAATCCACCGAATTTCATATAGGTCACTCCGGTTGGGACCGGTTGAGGTGGACCGACTAACTGTGGCTGTTGTTGTTGTTGTTGATGCTGTTATTGCTGTTGTTGTTCTTGTTGCTGAAATTGAGGTTGTGGCTGTGGCAGTGTTTGTTACTGTTGCTATGAACCACTCATGGTGCTATTGTTGATGGTGTTATTGTTCCCTGAATTTTGGGGAGGTTTCTCGTGAGCTTCCTAGACTCGAAGGTTAACCTGCTCACTTTCCGGTCCCAAAATGTCGTTGTACCGATTGCTGAACTCCAAGTCTAGCAGCCTTTCCTTAACTTTGGTGTCAAAATTAGGTAGACTTGCACCGAAAAGTGGTGAACATAGTAAGTTGTCCACCAGGCAACACCGTAGTGTCTCCGAAAAACTTCAAATTGCCACTGAGTGATACCGAACTTCCATCGGAACTCATCGGACCAAGCTACACTATCACCGAAAATGTTCTCACCAGAGAACGTAAACTTGTCACCGATAGTGACCGAATTCTGACCAGATAGTGTAGAATTGTCTCTGCACTGCATCTCTATACAACCAGAAATCACCGTACCTTCTCCAAAAAGTACTGGACTCACACTGGAATGCACCAGAATCTCGTCATGTGCTACTGAACTAGCACCGGAATCACTACTGATTGGCTTCGATCCTTCTGCAACTAGACTTAACTGTCCTGTACTTCTACCACTAGGGGGTGTTCCTAATAAGTTTGGAACTGCCCAGGGATGTTGATCTCTGTGGTATTTGTGGTATGATTCATCGGAGCGTGTTACCGGCATATATCAAAAAATTCTTCGTTAATCTTTAATCTTCTGTGCAAGCAACTACTCCAATTCCCACAGACGGCGCCAGTGTTAAAAGTGCTTTTGGTTAAAACCCTTTTAATCTCGTTTCTGGGTTCTTGGGATGGACAGGGGTCTGATAGTACAGAGGCCCTTTTTAATTTTCCCAATTTAATCAGTCACTTACCAACTAATTACTCCTGATTCAATAGTTATCACTATGCAATACATCTACCATGCGTATGAACGTTGACGAATTTGCACAGAATGGTTAAGATTAATCACAATGTTACGGTAATCAAAGATTAATGACTCGACTTAATAATCACACAGTACTCAAAGTTCTTCAAATTTTGCAACACAACATCTCTGGCACTATCGACGAGACAGACAGTCTAGCGATTCCTCTCTTCGCCCGAAGAATACCATGCTTGCCTTTTCATTACTCAATAGAAGGTTACATATTTTCGCCACTCCTTTTTAGTGCATGCGAATATAGAAAATAAAATTACGAAGAGATCCAATCCGGCAGCTAACACTTACTATTGAAGAGATAGCTTTTGATAAGGCAACATTAAATGGAATCTCAAATAATCCTTGAATTTTTTATTTGGAGCTACTAAGCATATGACAGGTTGTAGAGAGGCATTTTCCTCTCTTACTAAGTCTTCAAGTAGAAGAGTGATTTTGATATTGTAGGTTTTGGAGAAGTAAACCTTAACTCGAGAGCAGGTGGAAATTTCACATTTTCCAATGTTCTTTATGTTCTAGACACAAAGAAGAATTTGCTCTCGATATTTACTTTCTTGTCAGATGGTTATAAAGTTACTTTTAAGAGAGATTCATGTCAGATCCTCTCACCTAATGAGGAGCATTGTTTACTTCAAGGTGAAAATAGAAGTGGCTTGTTTTTATTGTCCAAATTAAGTCGTGCTAATGTTGTTAGGTCTTCTACACCTAAGGAGAATATGAATTTATGGCATGCTAAATTTGGCCATATCAGTTACACAGCCCTCAAACATATCAAAGATCAAGGTATGGTGGATATTCGCCTACTTTTGCTTTACCAGATGATGCAGAGTCATGTGAAGGATGTCTTGAAGGAGAGCTTCACAAACTACCTTTCAAGAAGCATGGATATATCATGGACACAGGGAAGTTGCAGATCGTACATTCAAATGTGAATGGGCCTATGAGAACATATTCGATTCAAGGTTTTAGATACTTTGTTACTTTCATTGATGACTTGCCAAGATATTCATGGATTTACAATCTTAAAGTGAAGTCAAAGTTTTTTCCTACTTTTAAGAAGTTTTTAGCTATGGTTGAAAATGAAAGTCAGTCAAAGATTCAAATTTTGAAAAGTTATAGAGGAGGAGAGTACATGTCAAAAGGCTTTAAGTCAAAGGTATCTCTCATCAACTCACTATTGCTTACACGCCAAATCAGAATGGTGTTGCAGAGAGAAAGAATATGATACTGCTAAGATGATGCATAGCATGATGTCATCCAAGAAGCTTTCTCCCAAGTTTTTCTTTGATGCAGCACATACAATTAATCACATTGCACATAAGGCTGAACTCCCACTGAGACGAGACTGTCTCTTATTTGAAGTACCTGCAGTGGATATGTGTGCCCAATCCTAGCACCTCTCACAAGCATAAGCTGTCCCAACTGCAACTGAAAATGATGCTCACCAAGGAATGCATAACATCTGCTCTCTTGTAACTGGCTAACTGAAATCAAGCTCATAGGGAATGAAGGCACATAACGTACATGTCTGAGCATAAGTGATGCTCCACTATGTAGCATAAGACATATATCTCCTGCACCCTCAATGTCATATGTCGTACCATCCGATATATGCACACGTCCATGACTCTCATGTGAGAATCGACAAAACCACTCCCGATGTGGAGTAACATGAAAACTAGCTAATGCATCAAGCAACCAATCCATATGTGTGTTATCCAATGAACAAGAGGAATCATGAGATGAACCATAGGAGAAAGTGATATCACCATCACTCGCATAATCAACTGCCGTAGACTCTCCTGAAATCACTACCTCACCTGCATCACGTGCATATCTCTGACGTCGTCGTTGCATCAGCCTGAAGCAACGTCGTCGAATATGGCCCTCACGACCACAATGCCAACATCGAAGTTGTCGATGTGATCTATGTCTCACATGAGTCAATGGACTCGCATACATATCATGTAGTCTCTTCCATAATGCACTACTTGTCTCCTCATACATAACAGACTCATATATAGAATCCACAAGCTGTAATCGGATAGTGGAGCTGGCCAATGCATCCATATCCATCCATACTTGGTCGGGCATGTCACGAGGCCTCTGTGCATCTCTATGCACACACATGTGTAACCCTGCACAAACCAATGTATGCCACATCTGGGCTTTCCATCTCGGAAAGTCAGTGCCATCAAACCGAGAAGACACCATGCTGGCAATCCAATAGACTAGCAATGTAATAAGAGACTAGAAACAATACTCTATCCTTAATAGGATCATACCTGCATATCCATATGCATAACTCACATCATAAATATCTCATTGGAGAAGAAACCATGTGAATCACCTGTCACATAACCATGCATCTAGCATGCACATAAAACCATGAGCATAAGCCTGCTCACCAAGTCTCCAAAATGACCAAGTAGATATGAAAGAGTCTTGGGAAATTTTCGGCAGAGTATTCCTTGTAAACTGAGCAATCAAACAAGATAACCAATAACCAAAGAACAATAAGTAACCTATCACCACCTGTCATTGATCCAACCAAAGATAATGACAACTACACATGCCAAAAACTAATGGCAATACACGCCAATACAATGGTGATGCACCTCCCACTCAATAATGAATCATGCAAGATGGTCCAACCTATCACAAATAACATGTGAACAAGTCCAAATGAATGGAGATAAACAATGATCCAAAGCTATCGCACAAGCTTCAAGATCCACTAGAGCTCCTTTCTAACATAAAAGCTGATGAAATTTCGGCAGCATCTCCTCTGTAAAATGGACTCTAGAACCAAAATAACCATGTGGGAATCACCATCCACATATGCCAAGAATCATACTGGCAAATACATATCAATCAATGATCAAATCCTAATAACGGTGACAAAACAAATGTGTGACTGAGGCTCGAATCTGGATCATGTACCTGCAAAGAAAATAAAGATACAAGTACCAACCAAGATCCACAATCAACTCTCCCAGAATGATGTGCAACCGACAAGTAAATCCATAATCAAGTGGCATAAGCAAGATATAAACCACAATGCCACTACACATCCATGATCAAACTTATGATGACATAAACCTCAAAAAAAGTATACCACAATGTCATCTTACACGTCAAACAAGTGACAAGATCATGCTCTACTCTCATATGGAGGAGCTACCACAATGATCATACATGTACAATGCTTTGAAGCTCTGAAAATAAGAGCTCGCACACCAAAAATCTCTCTCGAAGAAGTTCCAAAGCAAAATGAAACTCCAAACGCAACTAGGGTTGTTATGACAAAGATGTGCTGCTCTGTGTTTTGCTATTTTAGAGGTGATAACCTCTGAATCTGAACTTTTGCTCTTCAGCAAACTTCAAGATCTGATTCCTGACTACGTAACGAGATAAAGAACACCTCAATCGGAGGTGCGTAGCGCAAGATATGCACAAAACAAGCACCTGCTGTCAATTTCACTATCACCTACAACAATGCTGCTCCGTATTTTGCAGTTTCGGCGACCTTGCACTGAGAATCTCAATGTAACTTCTTCTAAAAAGTTGTAGCTATCTTTTCAAGCTACGCATAACAAGTTGAATCATCAAATTCTGATCTGTAAAACTCAAGTTATGATCCAAAAACTGACCTGCTGTCCTGTTGAATGTAGATTCACTTTGTACAACAGTCTGCGTTTTTCGAAATTTTGGCACTCTAGAAGTCCGAACCAGGTTCTGCGCTCTTCTGTGAAGTTGTAGCTCTCTGTGTTAGCTACACAGAGAACTTTAAAACGCATCAATCCGAGCTTCTTAACTCGAGTTATGACCAAAATACTGAACTGTTGTCAAGAGATGCCGACCTGCACTTCTACCCCTTCTGACCTAAGCTTCCATTGAAGCTTCTTGCACACCAACCTTCAGCATGCTCTGATACCAATGAAGGGCTTTGGTGTGCAGAACAAGAAGAGGAAGGAGGAGATGGAAGGAGAGAGAAGAGAGGAGAGATGCGTGGACATGCGTGGGAGCCTCGAAACCCACATAATGATCTCTCTTGAGACAATACTCTATATATGATATATATACATGAATATGGGGGGTAAGGTCACATGACCCTTACATCCCCAACAATTTCTACATTGTTCGATGCAAGGGAAAGGGAATGGGGAATGGGGAGTGTGTATGCTGTGTCTAACAAAGAGGTGGGTGTAGGTGAAGTTGGTGGAAGGGGGATGGGAGATGGTGGAATTGTGGGGGGAGGGGGAGGTGCTGTAGGTGGTGAAATGTCCATGCTCTCTGACCTGGAGGTGAGTGGAGTGTCTACCATGTACATTGGAATGGTAGGTGGGATGTGTGTGGTCATGGTGAATAATTGTGAAGTGGGTGCTAAGAGTGAAAATGGTGGAAAGGGTCGAGAGAAGGGTTGGGAGAGGTTAGAACAATAAGAGTGAAGAGGTTGGAGAATAGCTAGGATGGAGATTGCAAAGTGAGAGCTTGGAGGTGGGACTTCCATGGAATGAGGTTAGGTGATAGGGAAGCCTAGAAAAGTGGATCTAAAGTTTGGGTGACCTATGACGCTGGTTGTGGAGGCAGGATCAATGAGGGACTCTATTGTAACAATGGTGGTATGGTACAAGGGGTTATAAAAAGAAGAAAATAGGGTTGAACTAGAAGTGGGGCTAGGAAAGATGAAGGTTTGCTCTCGAGTATCGGCAGTAGGAATAAAATTTACAACCTCTATGCGAGGTAGTGATGGTGGAGGCATTGGAGGCATTGGAGGCAGTGTCTCTGTTGTATCTTCATGGACGATAGTCGTTTCATGACCAAAAGTTCTCAGCAATTGGCTTTTTGGACTGGGCATGGCAATGTTAGTTGCTTGGAAAGTTGTCTCCATTGGTTCAATTGCCATAGTAGTTGCCTCCATAGTAGTGATGGCAATCTGAATGTTCTTCCTTGACCTTGGTTGTGTTTGTATTCTACATGGGTTGTATTGGGCATGAGGAATGTGCAGAGTGTAGCATATAGCTTCCACCACACCAAAAGATTCTAAGAGGAGTTCTAGAGTTTCACGAAAGTGAGAATCAACACCAACCTCTTCCAAGTTCCAATAGCTAGGCCATGAGTACTCTATTTCTCTCTTCACCAAGCAACTTTTGGGCTCGCACTCTTTCCATTGTTTGGCATAATTTGTGGAGGTATGCAATATAAGCAAGAGCTTCGATAGCTTCTTCTTCTTCCTCACCCTCTGTTCGTTCTAATTATTGAGATAGGGTCCTTTGTCGGTCGTCTTCCTAGTGTATATGGCAGCCTTCTATTCATTTTCCCCTTCTTTGTGTGGAGATGCTAGATCATTCTACATCAGAAAAGAACTATACATCTGATAGTTGAGTGGTTTGCAAAAAAGATTCAAAATTAAAGGTGTTCATCCCTTCCATGTCTCCAACAGTACTGAATTCAAACTCCGATGGCACAGGGGGAGTAGAGGGAGTAGCTTGCAATGTGTCTCTAGACTTAGATCGGGGAATTCGAATTGTAAAGGGAGGTGTCATGGCTTCCCCTCTTGGTGAGACCTCCGGGGTCATGACCACTTCTCTTGGCACGACACATGGGATCATGCCTCTCATTTGTTTAGATTGGTGGGTGGGAGTCCGGCGTCCTTTAAAGAGTTCTAGTTGTGCCCAAGTCAGTACGCACTGGATGGGCACATCGTATGATAAACATCTATAAATGATGCATGTAATAGCACAGCATCCGTTCACCACTAGATTCCTAGACCATGTTTTATTAGCTTCATATGAGTGCTCTATAATCCAGACAAGAAGGTTAAAGGTTAGTGAGCCTGTCTCTACCAGATAAAGATTGAACTAGATTATTTTGTGTGGGTGATTGAATTTATCTTGTCCTAGAAACACAGTGTTGCATGCATAGTTGAAGAGGGATGGAAATGTTAGGTGTAAGCTCCACCATATCCTTTGACTTCAACAACTTCCTACTCTTCATGTTGTCAGGTGCCAATGCATCTTTCATTGAGGGTACATGTGTGCCATGTTAAAAGTCAAGCTTCAAGCTACAAGTTCATGGGGAATCGTTTATGGACATGTGGAGCAATCAAAAGAAGCCAAAAGCCACAAGATTCCATCAAGAAAAGTCACTCAACCACTCCCCAAGTCACCTCAACTAAGTCCTCCAAGTTAGGAAGCTGATTTGGAAAGGTAGTTCCTAGATTTTAGGGCCACATGTCTCGCTACAAAAGGAGCATGTATTCCAACTTCTTTTGGGCCATCTTCTTGGAGTTTTAGCTCATGTAAAGTGAGCACTAAGTGTTGGAGTTATGATAAGCAAGCCCCTTGCTTGCTTGTTTGTTTTCTTTGAGTAGGCATATCTATGTGTGTGCGCAGGCAATGTTGCAACTCTCTACCCCTGAGTTAGCATTAGTTATCCCTCCTTATGTATCCATTTGATTTAATTCTTGCCTCATTAGATAGCTATTAGAGTTTATGTTATTGCACACCAATTCTATGGAGCATTCTCTCAGTAGTCTAGGAGCAATATTCATTTTACTGAAGTTGGGTGATTGATATCTCTCCATTGTAAGGGCTATTTCTCCTCTTTATTTATCCATTTACTATGATTTTGGTGTCATTGGGTAGCTATTAGAGTCTAAATTCAACCCAATTTTGAGATTCATTCTCTGTATACTCTCTAAGAAAAGCTTGTTGGAGTGAATTGAGGCCTCTGTTTGACTAGCAGTTGTGAGCATTCAACTAGCTCATGTTGTAGACATTGTGTCTCTTTGTGTAAGCATTCATTTGGAGTGAAATTTGTTTTGTTGGAAATCTCTTGGTGTCTACTACATGCTTGCAAAAGCATGTTGGAGTCATCTGCATATGATCTTAGAAAGAGCATTTTGGGTGTGCAGAGGTCAAAGAAGGATATATGTGGAGGTCGTTCGCGCTTCGTCATTGCATAGGCATTGAGATGCTTTCCCCATCAGTGGCATCATAGCATTTTGGCATCTTGAAGACATCCAGTACAAGAAAGAAGACCTCTTAGAGCTGGTGGTTGAAGATTTGCATCAACAAAAGCTTGTTGGAGGTAGCTCACATCAAGGGGGAGCTACTCTACTCAAATTTTCAGGAGCACAAGGTGTCCATCTAAGGAAGGCTTTGGATTAAGGTAACTTTGGAGCCTCATTTGTATTTCTCACACATTGGAGATTCAGTCAAGGGTTAGATCAAGTAGCAATGGCCAAAGATGGAAGACTTCAACACTCAAATTGAAAAGCTAGACAAGGGGAAAGTATCAACCATGGAGATATAGGGTCTCCAACTACCGTATGGGCAAGGGACTTTGGGGATTGATTAGTGCAAGTGAACCAAGAACTAGGTTGGATGAAAATCCAACCAATGACCAGAGAAGGGCCTTTAGGGAATGGAATGAAAGAGACAAGAGGGTTATCTTTATCCTTTCCCAGCACATTAGCAATAGCATGATCGGCCATATCCAAGACTTGGATTCAAGCATGAAGGTATGGGAGACACTTGAGAGGCTTTATTCAACAAGCACCAAAGCAAGGAAGATCCAACTCAAGAATGAGCTCAAAAACCTTAGGAAGAGCTCAAGGAGTAGCATAAATGACTACATACTTTGCATATGCTCTGAGAAAGAGCATTTTGGGTGTGCAAAAATCAATGAAGGATACCTGTGGAGGTCATTCACGCTTCATCATTGCATAGGGGTTGAGATACTTTCCCCATCATGGTGTGGATGTAAGTGCCTCTCTTATTAATTCCAACGAGAGTTCAAACTTTTTCAATTCGTTGTTTTGCAATAAAGATTGAATGACAAAGTTTTTGGGTCGGTGCTTTATGTCACTCACTTGAAACGTAAATACCAAATAGTAGCAGCATAAAATATCTAGTTTGGATAAGGGGGCCTTGAAGTAGTCAGCCAACCCTGCATGTTGCCAAATTGTTTCTAGTTTAGGTGTGTTCTACAGATTCTTGAACTCTCTTGAAAAGAATTGAAAACATCCCCATACATTTTCGTACTCGCACTTGGACTCCCATATGTATGTTGCTTCTCATAGCAGCCCTGGCATGCCATTGAACCAATGAGAGTTTGCACTAACTCTTTTTGTCAATCCTATTGGAGGATCATGTATGGGTATTTTTTTTTAGACGGTGTAATTATATAGGTGATTCGATCAGTGGAACTTCAATAGGTAAACTTTCCATGTTGACTGCTAATTGATTCATTCCTACATGCAAATTGGTGCCCACTATGTCAGCCATGATGCTAGTAGTATTATTTTTCTCTGAATCTGCTAGAAAAGGAGATCATATTAGCATTGCAATGAAAACATGATGATACTTTGTCTCCTTTACAATATGAACATGATACTCAAAGTGGTTAGGGAGTTAGTGAGTGAGGTGTTCCTTGTGTTTTTTAGTGTTGGTTAGTGGGTTAGTGATTTTTTCCTAGATGCATACTTTGGATGTGCAATGTACTCAGAATGCATCTACTTCGGTGGAGATTGATTTACAAAATCGAGCCATGGGTTTTGATATAGGGTCTAATTCTCCAAACTTTTAGTGTGGGATTATAGCTTTTTGGTAGTGATGACTTTTATATGTTTTTGGAATAGATCATCTCAGATTTGGGACTTTTTGGGTACGCATTTCCAGATAATCCTAGGTGTGTTGTGATGTGTGGAGGTGTTGAGTGTGTATGTTCACCATGAATTTTGTGACATGAGTGTTTGTGAGTGTTGATTCAAGCTTGTGGGTTTATGTGAAGCTACTTGAGATTGTAAGCAGGTCTTGGGCACCTAGATTTGTCGTGCATTGGGGTCAACCTTCAATGACCGCTTTGGGACCCAAATAGAAATGGTCCGCCTTGGTTGATTTCAGGAATACTCCTTTATTGTAGTCCTTGACTAAGTAGTTTGTTTGGTGCATCTTTGGGGTCTTGTATCCTGAGCAGAGGTTTGTTCACCCTTTCATATCCAGATCTGCTTCATTCCATGAGGTACTTTATTTTGCATTGGTCGTTGAGCATGCATCTTGATTATCTATTTCATATGCTTCTTGTGTTGCCTTGCTTGTTTTTTTGGGACCGTCTTTGGAAAATAAGGAAGTTCCATATTGGTTTCTGCAACTCCTTCATGAGTAAGATTCTTCTGCACCATAGAAATTTGGACAATAATATCATTGTTATTGTCATGTGTGTTCCTGGAAGGACCAGGTGTGGGTGCCTTTCTTAGTTCCTTGAGAGCTTGATTTTCTAATTCAATTGTGATGCACTTTTGATTTACCCAAACTTGAAGAAGTCCACTTCTTAGGTTCAAGTTGATTGCATGATCATAGATCAAGACTTGACCCAAGACAAGAGGTTCGCTGATATCCTCTTCTTGACACACTAGCACTTTGACTATCATTAGAACATCTTGAAGGTAGATGGGAAGCTCCACCTCGCCCATGCAAGGGGTTTCCACACCTCCTAGGCCTATGAGATATGCTTCTATAGGATTGACACTTGATTGCAATTCTTGATACTAAGAAGTTTAATTGCACTAGTGGATGCACCTAAGTCAATCAAGGCTCTTACAGTCCTTGCACTTTCCTTGTCCTACTTCTAGGGTCACAAAGGGACATCGGTCTATTATTCGAGGTGAGACTACTCCTGATGCTTGGCACATGGTTATGTGATACCTTGGAGCCTCATGTGTGTCTTACCTAGGTTGATCTCTACCCTATCTTCTCAATTTTATTCGTCAGATGCATTCTAAGGCTTCTGCCTATGCTTCTTCTCGGACTCATCTTCCTCTTCCTTATGTTTCTTTGCAGTGTTAAGTTGACTAAGCATTTCCTCTACGAGGGTTTCTTTATATAATTTAACTATGCATCCACTGATGTATCTAGGTAGGATATCGCCTTCTAGAGTAGCTAATTGGATTGCTCCACTTATTGATATTCGATTAATAATCATGGGTCCATAGCCACGCTTCTCCAACTTCTGTGCGTGTGGCTTCAAGTTGTATACCAGGACTAAATCCCTTGCTTTCAAGCCTTTGTCCTTCACATGTGCATCGAAGTAATCCTTTTTCCTTTTCTTGGCCATGTACATTCCTACAACTTCCCTTAATCTTGTTTCACCTAATCGTTTTAGATCAAAGATTCTAGACAAGAGCTCATGGTCGGTCCATTAATGCTCTTGTCCTACTCTAAATGTAGGGATTAAGAAATCTAGTGGCAATACTGCATTCTACCTGAATACCATCTAAAAGGGTGTGGCTTGTAGTATCATTTCATAGGCGACTCGAAATGCCCAAACACCATAGTGTAGCTATTTGTCCTAATCAGACCGTTTATTATTCACCAACTTTGTCAATACATTACATAGGATCTTGTTTGTCCTCTCGGCTTGTCCATTAGCTTGTGGATGATACCGGGAAGACTTCTTATGAACCACCATGAATTCTTGTAACAATTGTTCAATGACCTCATTCAAGAAGTGGGTGACATGATCACTCACCAATTCTATTGGCAAACCGTATCTAGTGAACACGTTCTCAAATAAGAACTTAGCTGTTGTTTGAGCATCATTTTTGGTTGTGGCTTTCACTTCTATCCAATAGGTTGGATAGTCTGTGGCAATAATAATGTATTCAGCATGTGAACTCTTAGTTGGGGGATTAATAGGACCTACAAAGTATATTCCCCACTTAGAGAATGCCTGATCTTGCATCATGGATTTCAGTGGCATCTCATCCTCATGTAACGAATATTGAGTTCGCTAACAAATATCACACCGCTTCATGTAGGTATGTGCATCCATGTGAAGGGTTGGCCACCAAAGACCTACAAAAGGAATTGCTTTGATAACATGGTCTGATCCAAAATGTCCTCATGCCACCCCTTGGTGAGCAATGTCTAAGATCTTGAGATATTCACTTTCATGGATGCACAGTCGGAGGTATCCATCTCTTTCGCACTTGCATAAATTATCTCCAAGGCTACTGCTTCATATTCTAAGCTCTTCCATTTAGCCAATGTCATATCTTGAGGGAATTTCTTCATCCTCAAGAATTCTACCAAAGGTTCGCCCCAATCTGGCACCAAAACACTTGATGCCAAGTGGCATGTTCTATTGGTGGTCTCATAGTACACATTGGGCATTCCTTGCGCGTCTTATGGACATCCACTTTCATGGTTGGCCAATATACACCTAATCTTTGCAGAGTCTATAAGGTTCAGTGTTTGGAGTGATGTTGCTACAGTGTACCTACATGTGCTATTTGCAACCATTTTCCATGTTCATCTCATTAAAGGATTTTTCACATTCTTTTGTCCACTCAAAGTTGGTCAAAAGGAATAGAGACTTTTCAATGATTGCATACATATGAATGAAATGTCAATAATAACTACAATGCCCCATGAAAGCTTGTACCTCCTTTACATTCTTTGGCCTAGGTAGCTCTACAATAGCTCTCACTTTGTCCTTGTCAGTGGATATTCCATCCTTTGACACTATGTGTCCTAGAATCTTGGCTTGCCTGACCATAAAAACACACTTTTCTAGGTTCAAGTAAACTTGATATTCTCTACATTTGTCAAAAATTTGTATGAGATCAAGTATATGTGTTTGTCTAATGTTTGAATGAGCACATAGATCATCAACATACACTTCCAAGTTTTTACATAGAAACTCTTTAAATACATGACACATCAACCTTTGGAAGGTTTTCAGTACATTAGTAAGACCAAATGACATTATCCAAAAAGCGAATATGCCCCACTCTATGCCAAAATCCATCTTATGTTGGTATTATGGGGCAATGGCTACTTGATTGTAGCCATAAAATCCATCAAGGAAACTGTATACTTCCTTGACTGCCACTCTTTCTACTAGATGTTCAGTGATAAGAAGCAGATTACTATCTCTAATAGTGGCTTCGTTAACCTTCTTCAAGTTAACGCATACACATAACTTTTCGTTCTTTTTGGGCACCACTACAATCAAGGATACCCATTTAGTGTGCTCAATCTCATAGATAAATCTAGCTTCTACGAAACGATCTATCTCTTCCTTGATCTTGTTTATGCGTATGGCTTCTACTTAGAGGGTTTGGCTTTTGAGGTCATGGGAATTTTATGCGAGCATATGTCAGGGTCTACACCTTTCAATTCCTTATAAGTCCATGCAAACACATCTCTGTATTCTCTTAATAAGTCAATCAACTCCTTTTCCTCTTCTTCAGTCAGGTCATGTCCTATGTATATGCATCGTTCTTCACCCTCTTCGATGGTCACAATGATTTTGTTACTTGTCTCTTTGTTATCATAGGCCCCTCCTACGAGCTGTGCTTCTCATTTAGGCATTCTTATCTTGACTTTCCTATCCTCTACTTCATACTTCTTAAAGTTTTCGGGGACCTCAAATAAGGATTCTTCCCCTTCTGGTTGAAGTTATCTCTTCTTTCTTTTCTTGCCTTCACTCTTGGTGCTTACCTATGTAGTTAACCTCACATCGTTCGTAAGCTCTTCTTGTCCTTGAGGATTAGCTTTTACTACGCAGAGGTATTCTTCTTTTGAAGCACAAAAAGGGTCCATAATAATTGATTCTAGATTTGAGTCACTTGTTCAATTTCTTCCGTGCTAGGCTCGCATTCTTCAATAATTGGATCACACATTATTGGTTCTATTGTGAAAATCAAAATGTCATAGGCATCTTTATCACAGTGTGGTGTCCACTGTTCTTCATTGAAGGCTACATCCATCGTGGCTAGGATTTTCACCCAACCATGAGGTTCAAACTCTTCAGCTCGAAATACTATAGGTGCATAGGCTAGGTCTCCAACTGATCTATGAGTTTCCTTTGCACCTACCTCTCTTGATTTTTCTCTTCTTCTACTGCCACTTTGCACATCCATAAGTGCATGTCTTCATGCATCCAAGAAGATCCTGATCCTATTGAATGCACCGACTCTGTATCGACTCTAGTTTTATGGATGGGATTCCATTGTATAGAGGGCACATCTGTATGAGAGTAGTCTTTGAGATTGACTTTGATTGTAACACCCAAGCATTGCAAGTACAAAGAATTGGTCCCCCAATCCTGCACTACTTGCAATTCTCTCATGAATGGTCTTCCCAAAATTATCTCATATGCTTGGTTTTTGCTAAAGCCACATATGACAAACGTATGCTCTAACTCTACACAAGTAGTGAGAGTTATTCCTTCTAATAGTCCTAAAGGTCTCTCTATATGACCATCGGCCATCTATAATTTCATTCTTTATTGCTTGAGTGTTGGTTTGCCCCAATGCTTACATAAGAAAGTGCTAGCAATTGCAACTCTTGCTCCTGAGTCCAAAATAGTGTTGGTTTTGTAATGGGTGATAGGGAAATAATTGTCATCTTCTCCTTTGCTCATGTCTCCTATCTTATCCAAGGGTATTTCTGGCACTGTTCTATGAGAGCCTACCTAGGAGTAGGATATAGCTACCTCTGGCACTTGATTTGTTATGTGTTTCCATAATTATGGCTTAATATCGAGTAGCTCCTCTAAAGTGATATTGCATTGCACTTTAGTATTCTTCACTGCCTCGGTATTTCTAGGTAGGACTAAGCCTTTGTTTCTTACCATAACAATGGTTGCTCTCATGCAAGTAGACTTTGCTTCCCATGGACCTGTGAAATGAGGCAATTCTTGTAGGGAGTTAGACTCAAAGTTTAACCGTTCACTTGACCAGAGATCCTCTTTTTCTCCATAAATAGGAGGAATATCTTGTGGGGATTTATCATGTAAGTCATCCACAAGTTCAATGGGAGGAGGATTTTTACTTTCTTTAGCCCATTTCTCTTCTTGAATTTCTCTTAGAAATTCAAGTGAGTATTGATTTATAGAAGTCGAGGTTCCTAACTCATTGGAATTGGGAACATAAGCATCCTTGGGAGGAAGGCTTATCCTTTCACTTCTAATGTTGCTCACATGAAATCTAGCTTGCTTTCCTGACTCAGCTATCATCTTTTTCGATCTTTCTAATAATTTGTCAAAGTGTGATTGAGTTTTGGTTGAGGTTGTGCAATTGAAGAGGTGACTAGCCTCAAACATGGTTTGATCTAATTCTACCATCTTCGCGCAAGGCTTTATTATTTCAATTTATAGGTAAGCCCTCGGGTAACATTTTTCATGTTCTGTAACATTTGGATCTTCTTGGATTCTAGTCTAATATGCTTTAAGTATCATGTCTAGGTTCTCAAGAATGGGATCTTCTAGAATTGATCCTAGTCTAGGTGGTAATGGATTACATGAGGTGGATTAGAAGGTGATGGTGATGGCAGTGGTGGTGGTGCGTGAGAATGCGATTGAGATGTAGGTTCAATTATTTTGGCTTTTGTTCCTCTTAGGCTTTCCTCAAGCTTGCTCATCTTCTTTGACCATTGTCTTTTCATTCTCTCTCGGCTAACTTTCCAAGCTCTTGTCCTTTTCTTAGTTAGACTCTTAGTCTCACTAACCTTAGGACTCTTTTCGTGACCTAAGCCTTGGTTCTGCTAGAATTCTTGAGCTCTAGTGACCACTTGCATTGGGGCATTGGAAGTTGCACTTCGAGTAGAATCTACAACTAACTCAATGACATTGATAGGAGTGATCTTTAGCTCATTGTTTGGGTTCTTAGGAAACTCTCATAAAAGGTGCTACTTCCCACAATCTGGATAAAAACCTTGAATTTTCAATAATTGGGGTTGCATAGGTGTAGGTGTGTGTGTAGGCCAATCACAATGAAGTGATATCCTTGGCATCTATAACATGGTCCTCTAGGTGATAGGGATCTTATATGTCTAGGTTGGGGCCTAGAGTTAAGATTTGCGTACATGACATTAGTGTATTCTAGCTCCCAACTAGGTTCACAAGGATCTTTTGACTATCCATGTGAACCGAGTCAAAACTATGATTGTTCAGATCACTTTTTGAAATCAATGGTTAGGTTGGTAATAAGGCTCTACTCAAATTTTCTTTCATTGGTGCATACTTTATTGGGATCACATTGGTTCGAGGTGGAGGTTGTTGAACTAAAACTGGTTGAGACCTTTGTTGAGCTTGATAGGGTGACTAGTAGGGTTGTTGAGGCCTAACATACTATTGTGGTGGATATTGGTTCTGGTATCTCCCTTGTTGTGGATACGGTTGTGGATAATTTTGCCTAACCACTTGCTTATTATATGGACAATCTTGTGCGGTGTGGTTAGTATACCTTCTTTCTATTGTGTAGTATTAGCTATTAGGGTTCACTTGGGGTTGAGCCATGATTGGGCACACATTAGCCATATAGTCTCCTCCACAAGTATAGCATCGTTTCATTGGGGCAAATCTAGGTGCCTGCTTGCTAGAGACTCCTAACTTCTAAGCCACCTTCTATGCCAGTTCTTGAATAGATGTAGATGGTTTGGAAGTGAGGCTCGTAGAGCTATCTGAATCTTTATAAATTTTTGAAAGCTCCAATTCATCGCCCAGATTATCCTCAATGTCTATGCATATGCGTATGTAGTGCTCTATGGTTCTCGATTCATTTAGATACATGTAGGACCTCAACTTAGCACTCAATAAACCATCTAGGAACAATGCCACTTGTTTGGAAGGTGTGCATAACTTTGGCACAAGGCATCTCTCTGGGTATTATCTAAATCTTCTTCTCGCTAGTCTAACTATTTCCTGGGGTGTCTGCTTGAAGTTGTGTATCAGTGATGAGGTATTGTGTCTGATGCCACTTTTGGAGAATTCAATAATGAATGCTTCTAGCCACTGTTCCATATTCCTCAATTGACCTTGATGTAGTGGGAAACCACGTTAAGGTGGTGTTCTTGAGAGTTAGACCGACGACATGGTACTGAGTGGATAGGTCCTCGACTTGTTCAGCTCCCAAACCTTGTCTAAACTCTTCTACATGATCATATAGATCTCCAGTGCCATGGAACTAATTCTTCATGAATTTAATGAGTTGAGTAGGACTTAAGATTCTAGGGTGTTCTCTAGGCCTAGGCAAGGGAAACTCATCCATGCCTCTTTGATGTCTCGGATTTTTGTGTCCTTCCTAATCTATTCTTTCTGCATCTAATCCTCACCGCTCTCTTCCTAAGGGGTTTGCAAAGCTCACTTCATGTCTCTCTCTCTAGCTCTTTACTTCTGGGTTTCATGAGTCTAGGATGATCCTACTCCTTGGTGCCCATGGGAAACCTTAGATCTTGGATGAGGGAAAATCAATTTGTCCTTCCAATTGTATGCATGCTTGTCATGCTCTCCTATGAAGAACATTCTCTCCAACATGTTATCTAGGTAGACAACTTTGTCTGGTATCTCCAAATCTTTGAACTCATAAATGGTGACTCCTCCTATTTCACTAAGTTGACCTGGCTTGAACCTCCAAAAAGCTTCCTTCGTTTTTCTATTCAAGAATAGTTATTGTCTTGGGGAACCCACTCTGGAGTAATCACTCTTGTCAACACAGACTTGCCTCAAGGAGTCTTGGGTTCACATCCTAGGTCTCCTTGCTTTAGGTCTCCTATCTCATTCTCAAGAATGATATTTCCGAACTCATCTATCCTCTCTAGTAAGCGCGTAACCACATACATGGTTCCTTGATTATCAATCTATGAACCCTCTTCGAATTTAACCACTGGGTGTTAAGTCTGATGGGTTGATCATGATTTTTGTGTTGGAGAAGTAATCGTTGCAGACCATCCTCATATATGTGTGCATCTAATTCGTTGTTCTTAATATACTCCAACTGCGTCTTATAGGACCTTCTAGTGTCTGTAAATAGGCTATGTTTGCACTACCTACTAGTTGTTCCATGTTAAAAACATCTTTGAATCACTCGTTTCCAAACTGAGTATGTAGGGATAATCATTGAGCTATTGAGCCACAACCTACTTATATGGCTGAAACTAGCCTCACATTTTTGGCCCTTGAGTTGTCCCTTAACTGTAATTAATCTATTCTTAAACTTAAAAATTTGAAGTCTCTTAGAACTTGAGGATTCACATCGTGCCTCTAATCAATCGAAACCATTAATCGCACTTAGCCTATGCTAAGAATTAACTAAGGGGATTGATAAATCTTCCAACCTCAAGTCGCTTCTTCTTGTTGCACTTGTATGCCCAAGACACACGTTCCCAAGTTTGCACACACTGGCACCTTGCTTTGGTCCCTCCAAGAGCTCTTAATGATCTTGCGCAAGCTATTGAAGATGATGGGACAACCGAAACCTGCAACAATGCTCAAAAACATACGAAAACAAAATGCACAATAGCTCTCTCTCTCTCATACAAGTGAAATGAGGGAAATGAGGTGGGGAAGGGGATATGACCAAAAAACTAAAAATTTAGCGAAGATAGAGATGGAGGTGGAAGGCAGTGAAGATGATGATGGTGATGATGATGATGAAGAAAGTAAGAAAAAATAATGAAAAGTAAGGAAATTACCTATGACTCCAATGTCACAACTTACGTCTTATAATCACACGCTCATCCTTGAAGCTCTCTCCCCAGCAACGACGCCAAATTTGGTGTCACTCTAGCACAATGGTAAGTACCAACATGAGGAGATCCACCACATAAATGTCAATCCGTGGAGACATGAGGATTGGTATGAAGACCATGAACAAGTGAAGGCACAAGTGCATGAGTGAAAATCACACTAGCATGCACACACATACACACATTCATGCACAGAAGGCAAGAACAAAGAGAGGAACAATGGAGTGCTTTCAATTATCAAAGATATCTTTTATAATAGCTCTAATCTCTAACAAGCCCACCCCAAAAATGAGCTCCCTCGCTCTTTTTATAGCTTTCAACTAGCTTTGGCCCTGTCCAGCCCTAGTGACCGGCCTAAATAAAAATTAGGTTTGAGATCTTATTTGAGGGCTCAAATGGAGTCTAAAAATTATGAAACTTCATATGTAGGTACTTCTACTACTCCTCAAGTTCGAGGACTCCTCGGCTTGTACAAAATGGAGTTGGAACCAAAAACAATATTTACAATATCGGTGTAGTGATGAAAATCACTTTTGGATTAAAATCATTTATGAAAAAAATGATAAGGCCTATTCTTTGATGGAACTTCATATTGTTTCCATCTCCTTGCTCCTTCTAGATCCTTCCTTTGGCTTTCTTTTCTGTTGACCCTTATAATAACAATGACAAAGCTTATACCTGTAAGAGACAGTCAATGACCTCACTGACTAAACGTGTGCTTTAGTCACTTCCAATTTTCAATCCATGATAGTATCTAGGAGACACATTTCAGCATCTAGGGGAAAGATTTTGAAGTACATTCAGTATCCAAGTTTTAATTGGCAAACACACACTACACTCAACATATAAAGCATTTAAGATCACTCAACATGGGTAGCGATAATGAAGATATAGTGGAAAACATTGCATGCTCTTATACCCTAAAGAGATGACAATGATTATAAATGATAGACACAATTTATGATCTCACTAACTAAAAGTATTCCACTATCACATCCAATGCTCAATCCTTAGGTATTATCTAGGGGAGACATTTCAATATCTAGAGGAGACATTTCAGTATCAAGGGAAGACATCTCGAAGTACACATAATACACTCACCACTCAGTGCAACTACAAGAACATCGTTTCATCACGTGGCACATTATCACTATCCAAGTCCACTACATGAAGTTATCAAATTCATATATAAAAAGTGAATCAATTTAATTTCATCAAGTGTAATTTGTAGATAACATTAAAAGTGAATCAATTTAATTTCATCAAGTGCAATATGTAAACATGTATCACTTCACCTAAGGAAGAAAGCTACTAAGGAAAACTTAGCTTACTACTCCTCCCCTAAAGTGTAGGCTAGGTTTAATCCCATGGATCAAACGAACTGTGCAAGGCTCCTCTCCAAGGAGGGTGGGATGTGGGTCAAGTCCACAAGAAACACGCACCCAACTACCAACCATTGGGTTACCAAGCGGATAAGGGAATCCAACCACCACCTCCTAAGTGTTTCCACTACCAAGCAATCCATCATCAAATGCGACAAGGACCCAATGTTTTCTCCTTCAACACAAAAGGGACACCTACTCTTCTCTTTCCCCTCAATCCTCTTCACCATATACAACCACCCTATTCTAGCTAACATAGGCATGCACTCAACAAATGGATTAAACAAATAACTATGCAATATTCACCATGACAACACTAACTTATCATTATTATAGGAGCCATAAGAGTGTATTAGTATACAAGCATGAATAGAAAAACCTAATGAGGACTACCTCATGAATATACATGTAGATGTCTTCAGATACTCAAAATACAATTGCACCAAGTACAAAAACATTTACAATTCAAAACATAAAGAAGAAAATACTGCCACATCCGATTAATAAAAAAAGGAGGCCATGATATTTGATATTCTTCTTCAAAAATTAAGACAACATAATGCAGACAAATACATTGTGGAAAAAAATGCATGTTCTTATATACTAATGAAAATACATAAGATAATGAAAATACAATGTGGAAATAAATGCATGTTCTTATACACTAAGAGATGACAAAACTTATACCTAGCACAGACAATCTATGATCTCACTGACTAATGTGTGCTTCAATCACTTCCATTTTTCAATTTGTAAGTAGTGTGGAAATAAATGCATCTTATACACTAAGAGATGACAAAACTTATACCTAGCAAAGAATCTATGATCTCACTGACTAATGTGTGCTTCAATCACTTCCATTTTTCAATTTGTTAGTATCTGGGGGACACATTTCAATATCTAGGGGAGACATTCTAAAGTACATTCATTATCTGAGTTCTAATTGGTAAACACATAGTACACTCATAATATAATGCATTTAAGATCACTTGACACGGATAGAGATAATAAAGATAGAGTTGAAAAAATTGCATGCTCTTATACCTTAAAGAGATGACAGTGCTTATACCTGGCAAGGAGTCTATGATCTCACTGACTAAATGTATGCCTTTGTCACTCCCAATTTTCAATCCTTAGATACTATCTAAGGAAGACATTTCAATGTCTAGGGGAGACATTTTGGTTCTGTCTATCACAATAGACGATGTTTGTCACAATAGACGATGTCTATCATCTGTCATGGGATCTTGTTTGTTGTAATTGACAAATGTTTGTCACGTTAAAAGATGTTCGTCGTGGTTTTGGTATGCTGTGATAGACAGATATCTGTCACGAAAGAAGATATCTATCATAATAGATAGGTGTTTGTCACGATAGATGGATGTTTGTCACAATAGATGATGTTTATCGTGGTTTTGGTCTATCATGATAGACCAAAGAAACACAAATTTATGTGTTGTTTGTAGTGAGTTGGAATGCTCTAGTGGTGCAATTTATCATGCCATGTATGAAAACAAGAAATACAAATTTTCTTTGTATGTGTCATCTCAAGACATGTGCAAAGATCTGTTGTACGTATGCAAGCTGGAGATGACGAAACAACCGAAACCTAAAAGAAATGCTCAAAAACACAAAAACAAAATGCACAATAGCTCTCTCTAACTCTCCCTCACAAGTGAAATGAGAGAAATGAGATGGGGAAAGGGATATGATCAAAAAGCTGAAAATTCACTGAAGATGGAGTTGGAGATGAGAGGTGGTGAGGATGATGGTGATGATGATGATAAGAGAAGTAAGAAAAAATAATGAAAAGTAAAGAAATCACCTACGATTCCAACGTCCCAACTCTACCTCTTATAATCACACTCATCTTAGAAGCTCTCCCAACAACGCCAAATTCAATGTCGCTCTAACACAATGGTAAATACCAACGTGAGAAGATCAACCTCATAAATGTCAATCTGTGAAGACGTGAGGATTGGTATGACAACCATGAGCAAATGAAGACACAAGTGCGTGAGTGAGTGAGTGAGAAGCACACTAGCATGCACACACACTTGCACACAAGACGAGAACAAAGAAAAGAACAATGAAGTGCTGTAAATTATCAAAGATATCTCTTACAATAGCTCAAATCTCTAACAAGCCAACCTCAAAATTGAGTTCTCTATCTCTTTTTATAGTTTTTTATTAGTTTTGGCCCCATCCAAATCTAATGTCTTGCCTAGATAGAAATTAAGTTCCAAAACTTATTTGATAGCTCAAACAAGTCTACAAATTATGAAAATTGATACATAGATACTTCTACTACTCTTCGAGGACTCAAATTGGCTTGTATAAAATGGAGTTGGAACTATCAAAAACGATATTTACAATATTGATGTAGTTATGAAAATCACTTTTGGGTGAAAATAATTTATGAAAAAATGATTCAGTCTATTCTTTGCCAAATCTACATACTGTCACCATCGCCTTGCTCCTAGCTCCTTCCTTTGGCTTTCTTTTCTGTTGACCCTTGTAACAGAGCCATCAGACTGTATTGGTATACAATGCATGAATAGACAAACTTAACGAGGACTACCTCATGAATGTACATGTAGATGTCTTAAGATACTCAAATACGATTGCACCAGGTACAAAAGAGACATGTTCTTTTCAAAACATAAAATAAGCAAATAGTGACACAGCCAATTAATAAAACATGAACATGAAATTTGATAATCTTCTTCAAAAATTAAGATCTCATAACGCGCATAGACATAATGAAAATACAATGTAGAAAAATACTGCATATTCTTATTACCTTAAAGAGACAACGCTTATACCTGGCAGTGAAAGTCTATGATCTCACTGACTAGATGTATGCCTCGTTCACTTCCAATTTTCAATGTGATATCAAGGGAGACGTTTCAGTAACCTCGGGCAGACATCTCACAGCACACTCAGCACTTAATGCAACTATAAGAACATTGTTTCATCACATGTAGCACACTGTCACTATCCAGGTATAGTACATGAAGTTACTGATTTCAGGTACAAAAAGTAGATCATATTAATTTCCTCAACAGCAATATGTAGATAACATTAAGTGAATCTATTAAATTTCATGATAAGTGTAATATGTAGATATGTATCGCTTCACCTAGAATGGAAACAAATAAGGCAAACTTATCTTAACTACTACTCCCCTCCCCTGGAATGCAGACTAGCATTAATCCAATTGGGTGAAACGAACTGTGCAGGCCTCCCCTCCAAGAAGAATGGGATGTGGATCAAGTCCACAAAAAACACGGGCCCAGCAATCAACCGTTGGATTACCAAGTTGATAAGGAAATCCAAACACAACCTCCTGGGCGGTTTCACTGCTATGCAATCCACCATCAAATCCATCAAAGACCCAAACCTTTTCTCTCCCCTCAATCCTCTTCGCCATATACAACTCCTGTTCTAGCTAACATATGCATGCACTCAACAAATGGATAAACAACTAAGTATGCAGGTATCACCATTTCAACGCCAACATATAATTACTTTACGAGACAGTGTTTTAGTGTACAATGCATGGAGACATACTTAATGAGGACTACCTCATGAATATACATGTGGATGTCTTCAGATACTCGAAATACAGTTGCACCAAGTACAAATCACACATGTTCTGTTCAGAACATAAAATAAGCAAATACAGATAAGACCATTTAATAAAAACATGAGGATATAGAATTTGATATTCTTCTTCAAAAATTAAGATCACATAAATCGGATATACATGATGAAAATACAGTGGAGAAAAACTGCATGTTCTTATACATAAAGAGATGACAAAGCTTATACCCGGCAGAGACAACCTATGATCTCACTGACTACATGTGTGCTTCAGACACTTCCATTTTTCAATCGGTAGGCAGTATCTGGGGGACACATTTCAGTATCTAGGGGAGGCATTTTGAAGTACGTTCAGTATCCAAGTTCTAATTAGTGAACACAAAGTACACTCGGCATATAGTGCATTTAAGATCACTCAACACGGATAGAGAAGAGGAAGATAGAGTGGAAAAAACTGTATGCTCTTACACCTTAAAGAGATGACTTTAAGGATTATACCTGGCAGAGACAGTCTATGATCTCATTAACTAAATTTATGCATCTGTTACTTCCATATTTTCAACCCTAAGGTAGTATCTAAGGGAGACATTTTGAAGTACATTCAGTATCCAAGTTCTAATTAGTAAACACAAAGTACACTCAGCAGGTGGTGCATTTAAGATCACTCATAGAGATAATGAAGATATAGTGGAAAAAACTGCATGCTCTTACACCTTATAGAGTCGACAACGAATATACCTGGCAGAGACAGCGTGATCTTACTAACTAAATGTATGCCTCTGTTACTTTCAGTTTTCAACCCTAAGGTCGTATCTAGGGGAGACATTCCAATATCTAGGGGTGACATCTCGAAGTACTTACAATACACTCAGCACTTTGTGCAACTACCAGAACATTGATTCATCACAAGTAGCAAACTGTCACTGTCCAAATCCACTACATGAAGTACATTGTTAAATCACAGTACACTGTCACAATCTAGGGGAGACATTTTGAAGTACACTCAGTATAAAAGTTCAGATATAAACAGTGAATCAATTTAATTTTATCAAGTGTTGTATGTAACTAACATTAAAAGTCAATCAATTCGATTTCCTCAAATCAAGTGCAATATGTAGATAAGTATCGCTTAGCACTGTCCACCTCCACTACATGAAGTACATTGTTAAATCACAGTACACTGTCACTATCTAGTGGAGACATTTTGAAGTACACTCAGTATAAAAGTTCAGATATAAACAGTGAATCAATTTAATTTTATCAAGTGCTGTATGTAACTAGCACTAAAAGTCAATCAATTCGATTTCCTCAAATCAAGTGCAATATGTAGATAAGTGTCGCTTAGCTACTCTTCTCCTACAGTGCAAAGTAGATTTGATCCAACAGGTCAAACGAACTGTGCAGGCCTCCCCTCTGAGAAGTATGGGATGTGGGTCAAGTCCACAAGAAACATGGGCCTATCTATGAACTGTTGGGTTACCAAGCTGATAATGAGATCCAACCACCTCGTAGCTGCTTTTACTGCCATGTGATCCTCCATCACATGTGACAAGGACCCAAACCTTTCTCTCTCAACAAAAAGGGACACCTCTTCCTTTTCCCTCAATCCTCTTTGCCATATGCAATCCTCCTCTTCTACCTTACATAGACATGCACACAACAAATGGGTAAAACTAACTAGGCAGGTATCAACATTCCAACACCAACTTATAATTATTTTAAGAGCTGAAAAGTGTATTAATATACAAGGCATGAATAGACAAACAATGATGACTACCTCATGAATATATGTGTAGATGTCATCAGATACTCAATACAGTTCAATACAAAATGTTCCCTAAAGTGGACAACGGTTGTACCTGGCAGAGAGTCTAGGATCTCACTGATCTTATACCTTAACAATGACAAACGGTTGTACCTGGCAGAGACAGTCTATGATCTCACTGATTGAATGTATGCCTGTCACTTCCAATTTCCCATCCTTAGGTAGCATCTAGGGGAAACATCACTATCTAGGGCAGACATCTCGAAGTACACACAGTACATTAGCACTTGGTTCAACTACAAGAACATTGTTTCATCGCAAGTAGCACACTATCACTATCCAAGTCCACTACATGAAGTTGCTGATTTCAGATGTGAATGTGAATCGGTTTAATTTCATCAAGTGCATTATGTAGAGATACATTGAGAGTGGGCATATCCAGAATCATCATTTCAATTCGTTGCACAAATGGATATACATTCGTACTCCATCCAAATAAAGGACATTAATATGCATGTTTTCTGATTTATCCTAATTCAACATTGTTTATATAAAAGTCATCTGCATGTGCCTAGGCTTTCAAAATCAGCTGTGAAGTATTACACAGAATACACTGCACTAAGCTTCAAAAAACTTAAAAATAATCATGTGGGGAATCGACCAAAGTCTTTCATTGGTCTCTTAAAATAAACATTTATTTGCTTGCCTTCACCCAACATTACAGATTTCATGTCTCAGGAGGTTTAAATTCGCAGAAACAAAAACAGAAAAATATAAAAAGTATTTCATGCAATAGTTGTAACAAAGAATTATATGTGTTGTATATGATCCTGTAGAAAATCATACCCAATAATTACATGCAAAAGAAACATTCTGTGCAAAAAAAACGATTCTGCATTGAGCTGTTGTGTATACTACCTAACTCTTACCAAAACTTAGAAAGCACCTTAAAGACTCGATCGAAGTGTTCGTTATAAATTTTCTACTTGGAAAAGAATCATCAGGATAGGACTGTCAGACAATCAACACTTATTAAAAACATACTGAAGTCTCATAATCCTGATTCACAGTTAGACAGCCACCTTGTTCTGAGACAATCTAAATTTCCCACAATACATCACCACAGAAACATGCTCAGGACCTGTCTGATCAAAACACATCAAGAAACTTTCCTATGCAGCTTTCAGTCAAGGACAGCTTCAACATTATCTTTAAAAGTAGGTCAACAGAGGCTTGCTGTCAGCGTCTCTACCGCTTTAAGATAACGTCTCTACCGCTTTAAGATAACGTCTCTACCACTTTAAGATAAAGTCTGTAACGCACATTCCTAAAACTTTCGAATTGACTCAAGGAGGAATGAAAGTACACTTCACAAGCCCAAACAAAAACGTTGCAAAGTAGACATTTGAGTTGAAGAACAATAGTTTCATTTCTTAGTCACTTGCAACCCAGTTCAATCAATGAGGGTAAAATGTGCTATTGATTTGTCACATTTACAAAAAGGCGATTTTAAAATAATCTTTCTCATGCCTAAAAGAGGGGACAAAATTACAGCCTATCCGCAACTGATAGATTTAACATAGTGCAAATGCACTGTCAACATAAATCAAAAACTAAACCGATACACAACTAAGAATACCCAAAAAATAAGAAATTTGTACACAATTAAGAATTACATCCTCATATAAATGAGATCTCTAAAACTGCCGAAAATGAAAACAATCTATAGACAATTAAGAAATAAATTAGGTTTTCAATCAAACATCAAAGCATTGACTATCACAGAAAAATTTCACTATCGCTGCCAAATGAGTAACTATCAGAACTGACGTGAATAATCTGTAATATAAAAAAAATAAAACAGATCACAACCAGAAAATTCACAAACTAATGCATTAAATTGATCACATTACTTGACCACTATAAAAGGCTTCAATGTAATGAGGAGACTGCCGCAAAACTGAAATAAGTCATAATGGAACCTCTTGATTGGTTAGCTAGCATTCAAATGTAAGAAAGAATAGCTACACTCAGGATGTATCTTTTCCAGACAGCTACATAAACTCAATTCTTTAGTCAAAACTTTCAGCGCTCTCCACAAACTCAGCTCATCATCTAGGCTGCTGCAGCACTTGCACCTTTACCCTTCTTTCTTTGAATCTTCTTCTGGTAAAATTCCAGCTCCTTCCCTTCAAGGATATACCTGCACATCCAGATGACATTAGTGAGTGATCTGTCATCATCAGTGATATGTCACCATACATAAAATAGACAGGGTTCAAGTCGCAAACCCATCTGCACGGCCACATTGTCCAGGTCGTGAGGAAATACAGGCCAGAAGACGTCCACTTGCTAATTGATCTTCCAAGTGTGGGTCGAGTTTGCGCCCTTCGTTGCGAGCAGCTAGCTTACATTGGACATGTTTACTTTGTTTCTTCTCTCCTTCAGCAGGAGTCTCACCTTCCTAAAATATACAATGGCATTTTTAACACGAGTCAAGAGAAGCGGTACAAACCAGATCCACAAAAAACGTACCTCTGATTCCTTTTTGCCGCTAACAACTTTCTTCTTCTTGCTCAAATCGACTCCATAGTGCTGGCTGTACCACTGACGGTATGGGACAGCGTCTACCTGTACAATAGCGGACTTCACAAGCGTCTGCGTCCTTACAAGTTCATTGTTCGAAGCATTGTAAACAACATCTAGAATACGAGTCTTCCTTGTTACAGACTCGGAACCCCATGAGAAATTCCCGGTATCTAAACGCAAAGCACGAAATTTGAAGTTTCCACCACGGACACGAATCTTCCTAACAGTCTTATTGCTCGAAAGCTTAGTCATCGCTGGCTGCCGTCCCAACTCGTACCTGAGCAAATATAAAAGGTGAATTTAGAATAGAACAGCAAACCCACTCACATTGCCACTGATCAGTAAATAAACGCAGTCTGAAATCCATCGTGAAGTAGAACCCCAGGAATTCTCACAGTGGGATAGCAACCAGCGAACAACAAACGTCAAAATCACCATCGCTTAACTATTATAAAACATGATCGTAAGAGCAGGAACAAGACAGATAGCAGATAACACGCAAAACTCCTCCAACGAGAATGTCATGCAGTACACCTCTCTAAACGTTTGATTCCATATGCATCACGAATATGGGACCAGATATATTCAGATCAATAAGAAAGACTGACAGACGTGTCGATTACTCGACGAAACAACAATAATCATGATCAAGTGGAATAACAGTGCAAACAGAAAAAAGGATACAGTACGACTTACTTTCTCTTCTTCCTCCATGACTTCTTCTTGCCTCCTGTTGCTCGCCTCTTGTGCGTAGAATCTCGGGAGATACCTGGAGATCGCAAAAGTACGAAATGAGAAAACAAAGGCAAGCGAGAGCTCGATGAAACATCGCAAACTCAGACTTCACATACTAACCCATCCTGTAAGCAGGTCGAGGTTACACCTCCCTCGGGCCTCGTCGGCGTCGACGCCCTGCACTCGATTGAAAACCCCGAAAGGAAATGGGGGGTGACAGACTCTGATCATATTACTTAGGGCAGTTCATGTTTTCATACACGCCAGGAGTCTGTCCGGCCGTAAGATCAGAAGACGATGACTAAAGATAGAAGGGCAACTAAAAAAGTTCCGCATTCTACAATAGTCAAAAAATCAATAAGCGAGTGAAGCAAGGTGTTCCTTATGAGGCCAAAGGATGAAGCTTGGCTACGTGGTTGGGTGGTTGTCTCTTGAGGTGGGAGAGACGGTTCAACTCCCATCGGCACTATGTAAGGGACATGTTTAATATGGAAAGTTGTATCTTGTGGCTGATGTGCCACCGTTTGTTTTGTCTCGCAATAGCTGTGATCGCAGTTCAACCCAGTTATGTATACCCCTGTTCTTGTGGGATAAAGGGGGTCCCATAGGTACTATGCCCTTCCTTGTACAATTACAATTTCAAGGTTAAAGCCTGGAGGAGTAGGCCTCGGTTAAACCTCCATTTGAAAAAAAAATACAGATTTGCCATGATAAGCTTGATGATTTTCTTGTTGTCTACTCATTCACGAGTTTTTCCAAATAGGATTTATCCATTTGGATCATGTTTATGTTGAAGTTTGTGTGTCTGTAATGGCTTGAGTTCTTTGTGATTGCTTATGGTAATGTTGCTTTTGTGCAAGTCCATTGAGTTGTTAACTTTAAAGATCAAACATCCAAAAACCTCATGAAAATGTACTTGAAATCATGATTCCACTTGTCACTTCATTTTTAGGTATCCTTTTATTCCCAATTGTAAAATAAAAATGGATTATAAATATTTTTCATACCATGAAATTGGTTAGGTAGTCTCTATTTATATTTGGGCAATATCGTAATTCATTTGAATTTGTAGATTCTTTATAGTGTTCAAATATCGGATTATAGTAGTTACCTTTGGTCTCCAATAGTGAGATAGTTTAATTTTTTGCCTAAAAATATGGCTTTCGAAAACATTTTCTTGTGGTTGAGAGTGTTAATATGAGTGCAAAGTTGTTGTTATTGATTAAGTGAAATTGTGAATTATTGTAGTGACTACAAATATTATGTATGTGATAGCATTAGTTTGTCAATAACCAGGTGGCTGTAAAGAAGAGGAAGAAGTAGGATCGCTACACTCATGATAGATGACTCTCCTCCCAACCTTATGTCTCTATATATAGCTCTCTCCAAGGGACTGCCTACTTTGGCAAGTTGATACTTTACATCCAAGTGCCAGCCATGTTAACTGCATGTGCTCCAACTGTCCTAGTTCATTAGGGTTAGAACTTCTAAAACTTGGGCTTGAGCTTGAGTGAAATATACTCAACTCTCCCTACTCCTTGCAAGGCTTAAACCCAAGACCTCTTGGTAGGGGCTCAACCCATGTAACCACTAGGCCAACCACTTTAACTATGTTAGAGAGCGAATGAACCTATACTTAAGTGAAACCTCAAGACTTTGGCCCTACACAAGAATGACCAAACGATGTTTGAATTCATTTCTATCTGATCGAATTGAACAATCATGTCATAATGAATGAGATTCGTCACCCTTCGGAAAATATTTCTTCCCTCGAACATAGATTTATAGACAAGTGTAGGCATATCTTGAGCCCATGATCTAAATGATGTGGAGCATGTTTTCATCTCTACGGTGGGATTTGTCTCTTATTCGAAGTAAATAGAGAGGAATCTACTATAATTTGAACTTATGTGTTCCCATATATTGTTCAATCCTTGCCCAAATGATTCAAAAAACCATGGTTGAATGGCAAGGGTGGACTAGAAAAACATCCTTTCCCAATTCACTATTTCCTACTATCTTGTGTATTAACATGTGAAGCGAGTGGATGGAAAACATACCTAACCAAATTGCTATACTCATCCATTAGTAAACATCACTAGTATATGGAGTGAGCAATATGGATGGGTTTTCTTGACTTTTAAGACTTTGAGAGCTTACTTCAAATTCACTTGAATTTTGTTTTGAAAATTAATTGTAACTCTAGTTGACCCAAAGAGCTAATTTAGATTCTTATACCACAATCGGCTTTCAACCAACATTTACTTGACTTATTACCTGATTGGAGGACTACTTTGGCCAACTAGGCTTAAAACTGTTGACCATTGCAATGGTTCAATCACCACCACAATTGTGTCAGACCATCAAGACGGTCCACTTCACTTTAGGGTTTGAATTTTTGGCAATTTTTAGGCCATTTTGGGTGATATTGCAAACAAAGTGTGTGTCTTGAAGGCTTTGATACATGTTTAAAGAAGTCCCAATTCAAGTTTTCATCAACAAAAGTTCTATCTAAATTTGATTTTTCACAGCCTTTTTAGAGCATACAAGGCAAAGCAAAGCATAAGGCAAGGCAAAGCTTGGAAAGTGCATCTTCTGGGGCAAAAGAGCAATGAACGAGGCATCAAACTTGAGGTCGTAGGAACAATCATAATCTACGAATTCAAGGACCCTAAAATACCTGGAAAAGTAGTGTATATAGACAACACATCAGAACGAGTATTCGTAGTGTCTGAACATGGAAGACATGCCTATACATGGAGGGGTGAGTTGGTATTCCCCCACCACGAGCTAATATAACCTTTAGCCACCAAGGAGCAGGGGACATCCATGGCTCATGGTTCCCAAAGAGAGAAAGGCAAGCAAATGTTGGAAGTGAGCTTTGCTCACACCCTAGGAAGAGATTGATCAAGAGTTGAAACTGATAGAATGGAGAGACCGAGAGAACCAATGGTACAAGGTGGTAGAGATAAATTTCCTCTACCTATATCCCGAGAGCACCCAAGAAAATTAAGGCCTACCCAATTAGTCAAGTCAACAGTGAAAAACTATTTCGATGGGACAGGAGATCCCTATGAGCATGTTGTAGAGTTCAAACAAGTGTTGCGAGCCGAGCAAGTGGACAATATGTTCACCCAATACAATGCATTTGGACTTACGCTGAAAAACACAGCCTTAACTTAGTTCCAACCTTTACAACAAAGGCAATTTAGAGACATTCAGCATTTGTTAGAATCCTTCATCACTAAGTTCTCTAAAAGTGGAATCAGCCACAATACTTCTTTGCTAATCCACAATTTCAAACAGACCCCATAGGAGTTAGTCAGACTAGCAGGACATCAATTTAGACAGTATATTGAGAGGTGCCCAACGCCAGAACTACCCAGTCAAGCCAAGCAAGTATCTCTGTTCTTGGATGGACTCTTGAGCTCTAAACTACGATCATATGTATACCTAAAGGAACCCAAAACTCTAGAGCAATGTGTGAGAAATTGTATAGACATTGAGGAAAACTTGGGAGATGAAGTAGAACTCATGAAGGTCTACAAGGACACATATAGTTCTACTCAATTATCCTCGAAACATTCGGATTCCATAGAAGACCTAGCTGAGAAGGTAGCCCAAAAGCTAGGAGTCTTGAGAAAATAGATATGCAGGTTAACTTCAGTCAAACATTGTTACACATGTGGTGGTGATCATATGGTGAATGTTTGCCTAATTTTGACACAACCTCAAGCCAACTCTAGTGGCCAATACTGCACAATTTAAAGGTGGTACACTAAACATACTACACAAGAATGTCCATACAATAAGAAAGTGGTTCGACAGAACTACCCATGGTCATATCAGTAACCAGGGAGATACCCAGGTCAATACAATGCTTAGCCTCACTATTACAGACCCCAACAAAACTATCAGGTACCATACCAGACACAACCTAGACCTCATCCAGTTCTAGCTCAGTAGGTAGCTCAACAGCCACCCCCACCAGCTAATGTAATCTCCTCAAATATGTTGATTCAGAAGAGAATCTCAGTACAACTTTAGTACCTTCACCCCCCTTTTTTATCACAAAAAATGATCCCATCTCTAATAGTTTCGAGTCTACCCATGCATCCGCTTACTACACCGAGTCATTATAACATATGGAAACATACCAATATGAGAGCCCACCATTGGAAACTCGTTGGGAGCTAGATTATGCTAATGTCATGTATGCAAATCCCAACTCACTGCCCAGCTAAGGCAAACAAGACCACAGGGACCTAAATGACCATGTTTTAGGTGCGAAGGAGACCATTACATAAGAGAATGCCCACATCCTCCAATAGCAGGGAAACCTTAGTACTATAACTTTCAAGGCTTTTGCACTGATTGTGGTAAAGAGCATGTCATAAGAGAGTGTCCTAAAAACCACATGAATGCCTCTAAAGAAACAACCATAAATGTGATAGCCATTGTGCACACTTCAAGTGGATCCACCCTCATATGTACCTATCCAAGCGATAATGAGAGCCTAGGCTCTGTTGCAAAATCAACAACCAAAACCCAATAAAATAGCTGAGAATAGCCAAGTCAGAGACTCTAGTGAAAAAAAAAACTAGATCTTCAAAGGATTCATGAGAGAGAATCCAGAGAAAATGAACTTAAAAAATAAGCGAGTTGGAAGGAAGCTAAAGAGACAAGAGCCGAAATCTTAGAATTGATTAGATCATTTGAATTCCATCAATGGGAAGAATAATCTTGATAGGACTTATCTTGTCCCTAAGGCACAGGAAGGCACCACACCTTCCTTGTCACAAGTGCCTAATACCACGAACTAGGAGAACCTTTCTTCAATACATAAGTACTCACAAGGATTTCTTAGAGAAATTTAGAAGAGAAATGGAAGAGGGAAGAAGAATCTCAACCCCTGATTCAAGAGATAGATGATCTGCAAGAACAATTTCCCCAAGACATACCCTCTATATATGATGAACAAGAGGAGGTCCAACAACCTGGTGAACAAACAAATTTCAAATCTAATTCTTTACAAGAATTACCGTAGTTCATCGGACCTTGGGAAGTTAAGTCTATTAGTATGAGAGCACCTACATACTAGTTAGAAATGAGGATTCAATAATCCCTAGAAACACAGATGCAATAAAGAACACTAAAGTACAATGTCCTCTGACTTTAGAGGAATTGTTAAAGGCTAAACCTGAGTTATGGAAGCATATTGCAAACCAGTTACCAGATATAGCTAAGGCCCACTCTCAATCAACTTCGCATAAGAGAGTACTAGAAATACACATGGAAAGGATTGGAGATATGAGTGAGGAAGAGGAAGGTAATACTTATCTTTCGATAACCTACCAAGGCTACATCATCAAAGCAATCCAAGATTCAGGTGTTGGGGTAGCCATTGCCACTACTTCCTTATGGAAATGTTGGGGCAAGCGAGCATTAAGACCCACGAGATTGAAGCTGCAAATGGTTGATGGACATATTGAGAAACCATTAGGTTTATTGGAAGAAAGATCTCTCACTACATGTGACGTAGAGTTTGAGCACACCTTTGCCATTTGTGATTTTGGAAGGAATCATGCTTATGAGATGATTTTGGGACGTTCATTCATGCGATAGTTGCAAATTGTACAAGATTGGGGAACCAACTCTTTGTCCTGCAGCATCTAGGAGTGACCACCAAAGTCAATCTCCAGGACTATTCCCATCACGATGTACCCCCACTACAGTGGAATACCATCCATAGGACATTCAAAAAAACAGAATCAGTGCAATCTCTAGAGTCGGATCCTTCATGGTTGCATAAAGGCACTCATCTATGGATGTGTAAGGTAGTTAAAGAAGAAGAAGAATGATTGGAAGCCATAACTCTAGGCTCTCAACGACATTCGTGTACCCTTCAGGATCCTGCATTCGTGCCTATAGTGTTCCCATAGAAGGAATTTGAGCCCCATGGTTGGGCACAGATCTTAGCCACCATGGACATAATGGTAAATGAAGAACAATGTTCCCCTCATTGTGCTGAGGACGGATATGACATTTCCATCTTTATGATAGAACCCTTGGAAGAAGCACCTATTATAGAAGAATGCATGGATTTGACTCAAGAACTAGGTGAGACAAGCGACGAAGACTTAGAGTCTATTATCGTGAACCCTTGTATTTTTCAGAAGACGAATATCTCTATTGTGTAGAAGCCTTCACCCTTGAGAAAGGAAAGGAAAATCAATTTGAACAACCCATGTCACTCCCAGAAAGCAAGGAGAATGAGCCCAAGAGAGATAGAGAGAAGTCGTCTAAGACTAAAGAAGAAAAATCTCTTGTGGAAGTACTAGAGAACTTTTACAAATATGAAATAGAAGATAGAAGAATCATGGTATGGATGCCTAAACAAGAGGCAAGCATAAGAGAATCCTACAATAATCAAGAGAGAACTAATAAGATAGTGGTTACAATTGAAGAGGGAGAAGAGAAATGCATGTATATAGGGCATGATTTGACAGAGGAAGAGGAAGAAGAGTTAATGGTCTTATTGCAAGAATATAGAGATGTATTTGCATGGAGCTACAAGGATTTGAAAGGAGTGGGACCCAAATATATGATCCCATAAAATTCCCATGACTCCAGAATCCAAACCTTCAAAATAAAAACCATACACCTATAATGACAATTATGCTGCCAAGATTAAAGAATAGATAGATTATTTGATAGAAGTTGGATTTATCTACGAAATTGAGCATACCGAATGGGTATCCCCCATTGTGGTTGTGCCCAAGAAGAATAGAAAGCCGTGTGTGTGTACTAACCTTAAAAAAGTTAATGTCGTGACGATTAGAGATAATCATCCGCTTCCTATCATGGAGTATTTATTGGAATGGTTGGTAGGCAAGGAGGTTTACATCTTCCTTGATGGATTCTCAGGCTACAATCAAGTAATCATTGCTCTTGAAGATCAATATAAGATGGATTTTACCACAGAATGGGGCATATTTGCATTTGGTGTGATGCCATTCGGGTTAACAAATGCACCCACCACTTTTCAATGGTTGATGTGTCATGTCTTTAAGGAGTTCTTATGAAAGAACTTGGAAGTCTATGTGGATGATTTATGCACACATTCTAACATAAGACAAAATCACATCCTTGAATTGAAGCAAGTTTTTGACACATGCAGAGAATATTAAGTATGCTTGAACCCAAAAAAGTGTGTTTTCATGGCTAGGCAAGGCAAGATTTTAGGATATCATGTCAAAGAATGGAATCTCTATGGATGAAGAAAAGGTTAGAGTAATTGCGGACCTACCTAGGCCAAAAAATGTGAAGGAGGTACAAGCTTTCATGGGACATTGTAGTTATTATCAATGATTTATACACACGTATGTGATCATTGCAAAGCCTCCATACTCCCTTTTGACCTTTTGAACAAATTTGAATGGACAGATGAATGTGAAAAATCACTCAATGAACTTAAACAATGTTTGTGTTCAACACCCATTTTAACGACGCCAGATTGGAGTAAGCCATTCCATGTACATGTGGATGCATTTGATTATGCTATAGGGTGTGTGCTAGCACAACCTAAGAGTGAGAACAATATAGATCTCCCCATAGCATACGCAAGTAGACAATTGAATGCAATGGAGAGAAATTATACGACTATGGAGCATGAAGGATTAGGAATGACTTATGCGGTCAAAAAATTCAGACATTACTTATTAGCAAATAAGTTTAAGTTCTTCACGAACCATCAAGAATTGTTGTATTTAGTCAACAAACCATATAACACACGATGATTGATACATTGGTTTTTACTATTAATGGAGTACGACTTTGAAGTACTAGTCAAGAAAGGGAAGACCCACCTTAGAGCCGATCATCTTTCATGACTTACTAATGGAGAAGCCCCTCAAGGGATAGTGGACGAACTACTTGATGTGTAACTATTCAATCTTGAAGAAGCACATAGACGATTTCCATTCAAAAAGCTATATCGCAATATGCAAGCGGTGTGGGCGAGCAGACGGATCTCAAAACAATAGAGTAAAGAAATTCTACATCAAGAGTTGGCTAGAGGAGGGTTTGAAGCTTCTTTTGTAAATGCCTTCAATGAACTAGTCCAGTCAGTAGGTATAGTGGAAGTTCTTCATTTCTTAAAAAGAAAACCCCTACCACAATTTGACCCGAGACGTATCAGTCTAAGCTAGGTGGGTATGTCTAGGGTCAAATTGATACCCAGTCCTCATGGACATGAGGAAGCATGAGTAATTATAGAGTCACCACCCCAAGGCGAAACTATTATTATCGACTCTCCTCCATGACCCTCGACATCCATACCCACCACCACCATGGAAATCGCCTCTACCTCCGAAGCAACCCTCCATTCACCTGTACAATCAACTTCCCCTGTACATCCTAGCTCATCCTTTCTAGCTTAACCCATCGTGAGTGCTATAGCAAAAGCCCTAGTACATTCCATTTCCACTTCTCCCACGAACCCTCTACACTCATTCCCATGACGATCATTCCCCCAATTCTCCTTAATCCTTTCCTCACCCCTTCCATTCCCTTTTGCCAACAACCCTTCTTCCCATTACAACACCCCATGACTTTCTCACCCGTGACACCTCCCAATCCTAGTACATTACCATCAGCTTCTCCTCTACATCAATCAATATGTGAATGGAAGAATATCAAGTGCTCAAAAGTGACAATGCAACTCTCGGTCTCTAGAAACTTGTTCAACCCACCACAATTCAAGAAGTCATGCCTCCAAAGATATTGGAAGAATTGTCTACATTAAGGACTCGTGTGCTAGAGCTCCAAGCTCAAATACCAAATACATCGAAGATACCTAGACCAGATTCACCACCAGAGATCTCGGCTGCCAAAGAAACAATTGTTGTATATTATTGAACAAGGCATTGTTAAAATGTTAAATTATTAATGTATTAATATGTTTTTGATGTTTTTGATATAGCAGCTGAAGGTTCGTGAGGAGCGTGCAAGGCGTGAAAGGGCGGACATCAATAATCCGAATAATTATTATTTATTTTGTAAATAAACCTACGTAGAAGGTTCTATTGTTAGAAAAGTAATGGTTAGAATAAGGGTCGTTGTAGACCACAATTTCTGTTATTGAAAGCAATGGCTTTCTGTAAAAGTTATCAACTTTTAGTTCACGCCTGCTTTTCGAAGCCGCCCTCATGTAACCACTATTTTCGACGTAATCAAAAGTCCTATAAATACATGCACTCTGTGGACTGTCGAAACAGAGTGCATGGGGGGAGATTGCACCCAATACTGCGTTGTGTCTCGTTTCTTGTTGCGTCTATTCTCTATGTGTTTTCTGTGTCCGTAATCTCTGTATGCGCGTGAGTAAGATCCTGACAACAGTGGTATCAGAGCTCTGCACGCGTCAATACAGAGGGTTTTGTTCTTTGTTCTCTATTCGCGATTCCGATTCCGTCTCCGTCTCCGCGATTCCGATTCCGTTTCCGTTTCCGTTTCCTGATTCAGTTTCAGTTTCGGTTTCTGTTTCTGATTCTGATTCTGATCCAGAACCAGAACCTACGTCTTCAAGATCATGACAACAGTGGTATCAGAGCTCTACACGCGTCAATACAGAGGGTTCTGTTCTCTGTTCGCAATTCCGACTCCGTCTCCGTCTCCGCGATTCCGATTCCGTTTCCGTTTCCTGTTTTAGTTTCAGTTTCGGTTTCTGTTTCTGATCCAGAACCAGAACCTACGTCTTCTCCTTCGGCGTCGACTAAAGCAAAGAGCTTAGGCAATAACTTAGGCAACATTGGCACCCAAGGCTCCCTTGGCGACCGTTGGCTACGTGCGAGACAATTTTAATTTTTGAGTGGTAATAAAGAGGTTTAGAGTCCCTAAGGTAGGAGGATTTGAACCCACAACCTCCTACTTTCAAGGGATGTACTTTGACCACTCCACCATCTCTTGGAGTTGTACTCAAGTCTCTCTCTCTCTCTTACTTGTGGAAGGTGCTCGCGGCGATTTCTAGGATGGACTCAACAAAGAATTAAGTGTAACTTTCAATCCGTAGGTCGGATTGAGGCGTGTAATATACCGTTGGAAAGCTCTCGGAATGAACTTTCCAATGAGCTAGCTTGGAAGTGTGAATTCATTCAAAATCCTTGGGTGGCACTTGATTGAGTGTTCAAGATACCAAGCAAGGTTGAGAACATGGGATCGAGACACCAAGGTTGCAAACAAGAAGGTTCAATACACCAAGGTTGAGAGCAAGGATCCAAGAGCACCATGGAGGATCACAGTAATTCACCTTTACCTGGAGTTTCATTCGAACAAGAGTTAGAGATTATGAACCAAGAACTTCAAGCACTTCAACAAGCCATACACGGACGTTATGCTATGCTTCAATTCGATGGACGAATAGATGGCCGCTTTGTCTTATCATGGCTATCCCTATTCAACGATTTCTTTTCCGACGAGTTATATTCAGAAAATCAGAAAATCGAGTTTGCCACTAATTATTTGGTAGGACGAGCACAGTTATGGTGGAATGATCTTTCTCGTCGTGCAGATTGTCCACGCACCTGGAAAGCTTTTCAAGAAGATTTTAAGGATTCATTTCTACCTTTAAAGTTTACCCTACATGTTTGATAATTGTGATGCATTTACATATTGAATTTAGTTTATAGGAGCATATTCAAGTTTTGCTTGCCCAAATTCATTAGAAAGACTATGTCCGCATCTCACAGATACTTTTAATAACTTAACACCTCCATGAACATTTCCATGCATGTGTTTTTACATGGAATATGCCTAAGTTTTTTTTTTTTCGTTCAGTGATGAAACATGTGACTGGCTATCCATGTTTATTATTTTATCAACTGCGGTCAGTTGTCTTTTCAACTGAGGGGCATGTTATGAATTATGGAATATGTTGAACAAGTAATTGTTGGAGTGTTAAATTATTAAATGTATTATGGAAGATGTTGGACAATGCATTGTTGGATTGAAATATCGAATGGCCAATGCATTGTTGGATTGAAATATGGAATAGCCAATGCATTGTTGGATTGTAACAGTAATATGGAATATGTTGAACACTGTATTATAATTGTTAGAGTGTTGAATTATTTTATCAACTGAGGTCAGTTGATTGTCAACTGAGAGGCATGTTGTATATTATTGAACAAGGCATTGTTAAAATGTTAAATTATTAATGTATTAATATGTTTTTGACGTTTTTGATATAGCAGCTGAAGGTTCGTGAGGAGCGTGCAAGGCGTGAAAGGGCGGACATCAATAATCCGAATAATTATTATTTATTTTGTAAATAAACCTACGTAGAAGGTTCTATTGTTAGAAAAGTAATGGTTAGAATAAGGGTCGTTGTAGACCACAGTTTCTGTTATTGAAAGCAATGGCTTTCTGTAAAAGTTATCAACTTTTAGTTCACGCCTGCTTTTCGAAGCTGCCCTCATGTAACCACTATTTTCGACGTAATCAAAAGTCCTATAAATACATGCACTCTGTGGACTGTCGAAAGAGAGTGCATGGGGGGAGATTGCACCCAATACTGCGTTGTGTCTCGTCTCTTGTTGCGTCTATTCTCTGTGTGTTTTCTGTGTCCGTAATCTCTGTATGCGCGTGAGCAAGATCCTGACAACAACAATCCCCATCCTGATGGAGCCAACTTTCAAAGAAGAATATGAGCACCATCCTTCCCCTAGTGGATGTGTGACCGAAGATGGCCAAGACACATTTGAACTCCCCACACTAGCATGGATGAAACCTGTAGAGGAGATGGGAAACTCATTCAACTAGGGTAGAAGCACAACTACATGCAATGGCAGTGATCAAGGAAAAGATACTTCAATCTCCATATATATATCTCTATCACTGAACTTCAATACAAGCCATACTTTCTCTATATGGTTGAGTATAATTTGGCGATCGAGAAGACCACGAGAAAGAAACCTACACATTCCACACAATTCGAACTTGAAGATCTCCTTCTTGAGGCTTAATAAGGTAAAATTTTCCAACCCAATTGGCACAAGGAATTACTACAAGAATATCTTGAAATGCTATACACATGGAACAAGGCTCACCTGCATCTAACCTTTGTTATGGTCGAGTACCCTATCACTCCTCCTAGACTACATTTGTTATCAAAGTACAAAACAATAACAATGTCAAGACTTGCTAAACTATCCATATTTCACACCCCTGGACCCCTCTCAGTTGACTACATGATGGCCACAATATGGCACTGGCTTCCTCGGCTTCATCGCATGACTGATGTTGGAGTGCACATGACCATCAAGATTTTCGACATGATGCAGACCACATTCAAATTCTTCAAATGCATCAAACCACCACATGTGTCCACCCCAGGATTTGCTCATGGTAACGGTGATCTTGTCTACAATATGCGTACAACATTGTCGCTCAAGGTGTACTACACATGGCACTGCAAGATTAAATACTTACCTACATGTTATAAATTGAGCTTCGAAGAAATTTTTACTACTAGTTTTTGGGAGTATCACTCAGAGGTATTCAGAAGTGCCAAGCTATGTGGAATTGATCCGCAAAAGGAAGCCCTATACTCAACCTCACAACTGAAAGTGGCCACAATAGGCTTCTTCTTGATCAACCAAGATATACATGAGCTACCAAGCACTCCAAAGTCTCTTAAGTTTGTTAGCTAGTCAAGACAAGATGAAACTTCCCCCCATTGTCTTAGCCCCTCAATGATGGTTGTGAAAAATTTCAACAATTTAACACGAGTTTGGTACCAAAACAGGACACTTAAGTGTCCCGTTTTGACAATTTTCCAAAAAATCACACACCTACAAAGAGAATTTGAGAAAATCCTTAACACACGTATTAAATATATTTCAAAGGTTAATCCAAAATTATAGAACACAATAAATCATGTTTTGTGTTCATGTAAATAGCCTGTCAAGATGCTATGGTAGTGAACATGATAAAAATTCCTAATAAAATGTATTTTTATCAAAAGAAAAAAATTCATCATATGAAAGAAAGAATTATACACCTTCCTTGAAACATAGATTAGATAGTATGAGCCTCAAACTCACTTAGAAAAATCATTTCAATTCAAATAAAATCAATTATTTTGACCTTGTACACCAAAAACAACAACTAGTTCTAAACATGGTTCAAACACACTTATGGGAATCCATATTGGTATACAAATATGCCAACAATCAAGCAAGGTATGAAGACAACAACCAAGGTATACACATATAAAATCAATTGCTATGACTCTAGTCACCAAAAACAAAAAACTAAAGCCTACATATATGACTCAAGAGAATTTATGGACATCCTCCAAGGTGTACACATTCAAGCTACCAAGTAGACATTGTGTGACATAACAAACCAAAGCTTACATATACGAAGCTAAATAATTTATTGAAATCCACCAAAATTTTCACATCTTTGGACACAACCAAGAATCTTCTATTGTGTGGGCATCAACCAAATTCTACAGATACAATCATGAATAGGTTGTGGACACATAACAAAGCATGTACAATTATGGAAGAGATCAAGTTTCTTCACATGAAGAAAGAAAATAAGACATCAAACAAGGTGTACACATAAGGGAACTACCAATCTCTGAAAACCAACCAAGTTTTTCAGATCTATGTACACCAAACAAAGTAGATATATGTGTGGACACCAACCAATATATCCAAATACAAATATTAACATCCATGTGGAATAATGCCAAATTACAAACATTTAGCTTGATATCCAAGAAAATAAACTAGTTCCTACCAAGAAACAAGAATCACATACATATAGAATCAAAAGAATATATAGTTCTAACATATTTAGTAAAAATATTTTTTTTGATAGTTGTTATATGCATAAACACACAATCCCTTGCACACATCAACACATAGTAAAAATAATACTCAAAAGTCTTTGATATAATCTTTAATATCATAAACTGATAAGGATCATTTGAAAACATTTCATTATTTCCATCATGGATGCCATTTTCTTTTTGTCAAATGAAATATGTATGCTAAATTTTTTCATTCTTATCACAATCACCATTGTGGATCACATACTATTTGATGAGATTAAGAATGAAACATGGCATGAAAGCATATTTTGGAAAGTTTAATACTTAGAATAGCATTTAAATAATTATTATTTTTCATCATAATTTTTTATTCCACCTTTGGAGCTATGTTCTTTTCATGAACATAAAAATATATGCTTTGCCGATTCAACATGAAAGTCAGCACCAAATGCAATGGCTACTAGTTCAAAGCGGAGGCCTTCTAACTTTGAATAAAAATATGCATTCAATTAGTATGAAGGTTATCCATTGATAACCTACCAATTCTCTTCAATCTCACTTACACACAAATTATAGTGAGCCATGCTTTAAAAGGTGCGATAAATGGTAGTGATCTAGAGAAGACAAGTTTTGAGTCCATGTTTATGACTTATGGAAGTGTTCAACCTTCTCCAAAGATCCCTCGACACTTGCTTTACATTGCCAAAGTCCATAAATGGCTTTCCATTTCCTAAAACATATCCAATTTATCAAAATGTTTGAATTGTGTTATTTTTTTAGTTATGCTAAAAGTTGAGTTTTATAAAATTCTCATTTTCTTCTTCATTTAATAACCCATGTGAAGTTGTAAAATATTAAAGATTATATTTTTCTCTAAAATTACATGATGTGGGCTATCAAATCCAAGTGAGTATGCCATCAAAGCCTCAAGGGCTTCATCAAGAAAAATCAATCAATTTGGTGCACATGCAAGACACTTAAGTGTTCGAGGACACTCAAGTGTCCTAGTACAAAACTAGTGTTAAATTAACCTTTCTTTCATACTATCTTTCTTTCACCTCTTTAGTTTTTTTTTACCCTCCCTTTGAAGGTGTAGTCAATAGCTACCTTCCACATACACATATACACTTGATGACCTAGTCGATGGCCCTACGCTATGTAAAAATGGACTATTGTAGTTGACTAGGTAGCCATCTCTTCAGCACTCACCTATGTGTTGTTCTTGAACGCTATGGGTTCTACCACTAACTCATGCAGAACTTCTCAATGCACTCCCACACTACTTTCAAGAAAGCTTTCATTGAAAATTTAGAGATGGGATAACAACCCTAAACCTAAAAATGAAAAAATCTACTTTCTCTCTCTCTCTATTTAATTGTCTAAACCCAATGAGAATGAGATGATAATGATGGAGGTGACTTGTACCTTGCATGGTGCCATCCTCCAAGCATGACAAAAACTAGATACATCCCCAAAAATGACAATTCAAGATATGAGTTGTTAGTATGAAGACCTAGTCCATGCTAAGAGGCAAGCGCACACACATACAAGGAGTCTCACACATGCACACACCTGCAAGTAAACCCCACTCATGAATAAGGCACACAAGCTCCCAAGAAACTCACACTTGGTTACAATAGAGAATGAAAATGAACAAGAAATGACACAAATGAGGATTTATCTCACTTTTATAGGTGATTTTTAAAAAGTGACCCTCTTCATACTCGTGTCTGTCCTAGTTAAAAAGAGGCCTTAATCTTTCATTTGAGGTCCAGTTTTAGTGCAAAAAAATATTGGAAAATATTGGAGGGCTACTAAATTACTTATAAAGATCAAGGACTCCTTAGATTGTATAAATGTGGAGTAGATTGAGAAAAATGGCTTTTAGAGGTATTTTTGAAGGTTCATATTTTACATAAAAATGGCTAATATAAAGGGTAAGTTTAGAATTTTTGAGGTTCTCGTTATCCTATTTCCTTGCTTAAATGCATTCACCATATGTCTTGCTTTAGTTTTTCACAACCCCAACCATCTTCTCTCTTGTTGGCTTTCAAAAATGGCTTCAATGATTCTCTATCTCCAACAGAGAAACAACAAACTAAATATCAGATCAAGTTATGCATAAGTAAGTCAAACATCCAATAATCTCGTGATAGAGAACAACATCAAATGCATCTCAAATATCACGAAGACTCAATCTTTGACTTGTTTCCATAGGAATGGCAATATGTTTGCAATATTCAAGGCCAAAACACTACAATAATGTGTCAATATATTATGTTTGACACAAAGCTATTCCCCCATCAACTTGCATAAGCCGAAAACTTAATAATGATGCAAATGACTCAAATATGACATCTCAAAAGAGGCATGCAAACCAATATGATTCTCTTTAGGGCAAATGAGCAACATATCATCAACATGTATAGCAATGATCAAAGGTACATCATGTGCACACTCGACATATAAGGCACTCTCAATTGGAATATTCTCAAATATGTGTGCTAGCAAGTATGCATGTATCTTATACCAATCATGTGGTGCTTGCTTCAATACATACAATGCCTTTTTCAACCTACATGATTTGTTTTCAAGCCCTTGTTGCACAAAAAAAACATGCTTGAAATACGTACACTTCTTTATGTAAAGAAACATTCAAAACTGTAGTTTTAATATCCAATTGATGTACATTCCAACCATGATGAGTTATAAGTGCACAAATGCTATGAACATGTTAGAAGTGGGGTGGGACACAATAACAATAAATCATGGGTTTACAGGATCTTCCAACACATGAACCTTAGCATACACACCTTAAGACTAAAAAATATGAGTGAGAGAGAGAGAGAGAATAAAAAACGATTTTCCTAGTGTAATGGTAAGCTATGATGCTCACCTACACTATCTATGTTCCAATGTCAAATTAGAATGTGTTAACATGATACAAGATGACAATATTTGAATCTAGGCAGAAATAGGAACTAGATACAAGAGATTGTATGCCTAAGATGTATGAAGAGTGTGTGCGCATGTGTGTAAGAGAGAGAGAGAAAATATGGAGAATATGAACAATTTAGAACTATTTAATAGCAAACCCAAATTCTAATTAACCTAATGGTAAGATATGATGCTCACCTACACTATCTATGTTCCAATGTCAAATTACAATGTGTTAATATGATACAAACTGACAATATTTGAATCTGGGTAGAAATAGGAGCTAGATACAAGAGATTGTATGCCTAAGAGGTATGAAGAGTGTGTGTGTGTGAGAGAGAGAGAGATAGAATATGGAGAATATGAACAATTTAGAACTATTTAATAGCAAACCCAAATTTTTGATTAACCTAAATCAAAAACTAATGAATGAACAAGTAGGAACAACATAGACTTGTTACTCATAGTAACTCAATAATGTGCTCATGGTTTGCTAATATGAGCTCCTCCGTATAATTCTGATGTAGAGTACACCTCCTCAAGTATGTAAGAACACTTCCTCAAAGTAGAACACCTCCAAGATGATCCTCCAACTTGCGTTGAGCACTTGCTAGAGCTCCTTAATAAGATACTACACTATGAGCTAAGCTTATTCTTATATAGCTTTGAGGCCTTTCGAAAAGCTACTTTGAAAAAGCTTATCGTCATAAAAATCTAGGCATTTATTCGAAAATTTTCTATCGCTCAAAATAGCGATTAAAAAACAAACAACACAAAAAATCTACTCCAAAAAACACTTCTACGCTGCACCCCTTGATGGGATTCAATCCGTGGTGGATCCAAATCTGAATCGTTTGATCTAGACCATGCTACACAAGCCTTTTTGATGAAGGGTTACTAAAAGGAACACATGATATGCTATAGTACTGGACTTTGGGACATTGTTTCCAATAATCCCCCCTTCAATGTCACAATGGTACAACGTTTAATAACCTGCAAAACTTCCTACGACTTTCTCTGGTCAATGCTTTGGTAAAAATATATGAAAAATTCTCACTTATAGGTATGTAGACTAGCTGAATGTGCTTTTTAGATACTTGTTCTCATATGTAGTGGTAATGTACCTCTATATGCTTTGTCCTAACATGATGAGCAGGGTTCTTTGCAATAGCAATAGCTATCTGAAAATATATGAACTAGAAGATGATCATGAACATCAAGATAACTGAGAATCTTCTGTAACCAAAATGATTCAAGTGTTGCTACAAAGGCAGACGTATACTCTGATTCACTTGAAGATGTAGAAACTGTAGGTCGTTTCTTGACTAACCAAGACATAAGACAATCTCCTAGATAGAAACAATAGTCACTTATGCTTCTTCTTGAGTCTTTATCACTTGCCCAATTAGAATCTTAAAAACCTTTAAGTAAGAAATGTGAAGACTTTGGAAATACCATAACATAGTTGAAAGTTCCCTACAAATAGTTGAAAATTCTTTTAATGGATTTTTAAGGATTCTTAAGTGGATTGTGCACAAACATGGATACTTGAGAAACTGCAAATAGAATGTCCACACATGTATTACATATATATATCAAGCAACCAACTGCTTGACTATATAATGTAGCATAAAATGGTTCTGAATTTGTTTTCGACTGAAGTGACACATTGACAACCATAAGTGTCTGCATAGACTTGGAATCTGTCATCTCAAACCTTGAATAATTTCTCATGTATTTCTATCGTGTCATGTAGATACACTCATCTATGTATTTGAACTCAATCCCAATATAATAATGCAAAATACCTAAGTCATTTACATCAAATCTATGCTTAAGCAGTGATTTAAAATACTGAAGGTGTGACTCCTTCGGACTTGTCATGATCATATCATCAACATATATGATAAGAATCAAAACATCTTTCTCAGCTTTAACATAAAAAGTGGGAGCTTCATCTGAGTTTTCAAAACCAATAGATAGAAGATAGAGATGTATCTTCTCATACCAAGCTCTTGGTGTTTGCCTTAGTCCATACAAAGCTTTGATAAGCTTCATACTAAATGCTCTTTACTTGTCTCTTCAAAACCTGCTAGCTTCTGAATGTAAACATCTCCATGTAGATCACCGTAAAGGAACATGATTTTGATATCTAACTAGTAAAATTTCCAACCAAAGAATGCAGCTAAAGAGAGTACTGTCCTAACTGCAATCATTTTATATGTAGGAGAAAAAGTCTCATCATAGTCAATACCTTTCTTTTGTGCATAACCTTTGACAATTTATCTTGCTTTATACCCATCTATGGTACCATCTACTTTTCTTTTGATTTTGAAGATCCACTTAACACCAATAGCTTTCTTATCTCTTGGTAACTCACAAAGCTTCCATGTTTGATTCTTATGAATAGAATCAATCTCTTCTTGCATAGCTTTCTTCCATACATGACTATGTTGTGCATCTTGAACACTAGTTGGTTCATTCCCAACTAAATGTATGCCGTCGGATTGGCATATTGCGCCGGATTGGCATATTGTAATTTCATATTTTTCCTATACCGCACGAACCGAAAGGTCGTAGCGAAGTGTTGTACCTTTTTATCAATCAATGAAAAGACATTACGGTGACTCTCCGGTAGCGCAGAGACGAAGGGGATCACCAGACTATCTGTCTGGGTGATTGGCGATCTGCAGAGATGTCGTCGTAGTGCAGTGTTATCAAATCCTGAGTATTGTTAACTCTTACTTTGTTTAATTACATTAACTTGTGATTAACACAGTACTATTAAGTTGCGGATAGTAAGTTTGTGTGATGGTAATGAATAACTCTTGTGTTATGTACTATGAAAAGTCTAACCATAATTTTGACAGTAAGCGATTCGATATTAAACACTAACGTATTGCACATTGAATAAGTTAATTGGGAAAATTAAGATACAGGGCCTCTGATTTATCAAACCCCTACCACCCCCAAGAACCCGAAAGAACTTAAAAGTGCCTGTGACGGAAATGCACTTTTAACACTGGCGTCGTCTGTGGGAAGGTGGCACAGACTGTGAATAATTAGTATGGTGGAGTAGTACGCAAGTGGTGCAGAGGTGATATATGCTGGTTACTCGATCCGGCGAGTCGTATCTGAAGTACAGGAGAGACCAGCATCCTTGGGCGGTACCAAATTTGTTAGGGACACCCCCAGGCGGTAGAAGTATAGACCGGTTAAGCCCAGTTGTCGAAGGAGCGGAGCCCGTTAGCAGTGATTCTGGTGACACATGAGGAAATTCCGGTAGATTTCGGTGTAATTTTGGTACAGTCTGCAGAAGGTACAGTAACTGCGGAGTGTACACGGATGCAGTGTGCAGTTGACCCGACACCATCTGGTTAGGATTTGACCCTTTTCGAGGATAAAGTTGTGTTACCCAGAGAGGTCATTACCGGTGAAAGAATACCCTGTTTTAGGGAAAGTTCGATGAATTCCGGTGACAGTTCGGCACCAGTTTTGGGAATTTACAGTTTTTCAGTGATAGTGTGATACTTCCTGGTGAATCTTCATTTCGGAAACCACTATTTGGGATAAACTTGCCTACTTGGGATATCCAAGCTGAGGATAGGCTATTCGAATTGGAGATCCGTAAAAGGTTGAATGCTATTTTTGAGCCGGAAGGTGAGCCGTCGGATAATACAGATTCCGAAGGACCAGAAACACCTCTTCAGAACTCAGGAGACAGCAACGGTACCACTAATCGCACCATGAGTGGTAAGCAACAGCAGCAGCAACATCAACAACAACAGCAGCAACAACAACCGCGACCCCCACTTCGACCGGTTCCAACAGGGGTGATGTACACAAAGTTCGGTGGATTTCCAGTTGACGACCCTGATGCACATGTACGCACCTTCAAAATAAGTTATGCAGTGCTAAACCATCCACCAGATCCGGCATACAAGGCCATCGTGTTTCAGTCAACATTAGTCAATGAAGCAGCGAGGTGGTTAATAGAGTATGATTTCAACCATTTCGTTAACTATGAGGCGATAAGAGATGCGTTTTTATAGAGGTTCCGGTTGAAGAAAAATCCTGTCGAAATTTTCGATTACTTGCAGAACAATAGACAGAAGCCGCACCAGACTGTTCAGGAATATGCAACATTGTTTAGAACTCACCTAAGACAACTACCCCCCAGTGGTTCATTAATGGCTTGACCCCACAGCTACGACAAATCATGATCATCCGCTGTGTGGGGGCTATGACACTAGATGCTGTTATCGTGATGGCCCTGCAACTAGAGGATAAGGTTGGAGGATTCACTGAAGACTTGGAGTGGCTAAAAGCCAGCAAGAACGTTACAAATGATCCGGCTAAACAGATGTATTGCACTAAGTGCAAAAATCCAAGGCACACTAGTGCTACCTGTGCCCTTAATCAGATGTATTGTGCCATCTGCAATACCACCAGACACTCAACCAAAAATTGTGCGTATAATGCCAAAGTGCAGGGACGAGTAGCTGTAAACGCCATTATACAAGAACCAGGGCAGCCAGCAACCCACTACGTGCCACCATAGATGCGAAAGAATTAGTCATAAGGATACCGAAATTACAGGGGACAACGAAATACCAACTTCAATGCAAATCGATGGCACACCAGTACATCAGCAGAGGGTACTTCTCTGCCACCACCTCGATGTCATTTTTGCGGTGAGATTGGACACATTCGGAGATTTTGCAAGGATGCAGCCGAATATGACAAAAGAAAGAAAGAGCGTCAAAACCTGATGACCAACATGGTGTATATCTCACTAGTGGAATCACAAGTAGCAGTGATCCAGACAAGATCGGGTAAGCAATTGCAACAAGCAGCTGAGGTGTTTGAACCAGGTATCCGCGAACAGCAGTGAATGTATACCAAGGCCAGTCAGTGGGCCGCTAAAGAACCAACTGTATTCCTTGATCCACTTCCGGTGACACAGGCTCCCCTGCCAAAGGTGAGAGCGCATGAACAAGACTCTACCCCAGTAACGGGAGAATCATCATCAAAATCAGTGAAGAGTGCAATTCCAACAGACTAGGTAAGGGATATTCTCACTAAGGCTTCAATTACACTCCCTGTGGGGAAGCTACTCGCCTTGGTGCCAGGAGTTAGGAAGCAGTTTCAGCAATAGCTTAGCCCTGGATCTCCCAGTACTCCGGCGACTGCAACAATACAACCGGAAATTGATTCTACGATGGATCGTTTAGTCCCCTTAATCACTGTCTTGTATAAAAATCACAAGATTATGAAAGTGCTAATTGATGGTGGTTCGGGTGTGAACATAGCAATTGCAGCTCTCTGCAAGAAATTAGGATGGACCCAAATCGAGCCCGTCCAATTTTTTGTAAGAATGGCCGACCAATCCCGAGTCCATCCGGTGGGACTAGTCTGAAATATCCCGATTACTTTGCAGGGTACCACGTTCAAAATGACTTTTGTAGTCTTAGAACTACCAGAATCCAGTCTCAACTATAATCTCCTTTTCGGTCGACCATGGTTGAAACAGGCCAAAGTTGTACAGGACTGGTCAGCGCAGGAATTGACTTTCAAAGATAATCACCGTAAATATGTTGTCAAACTGGATACCATTCAGCCTTGCGAGCATCATGCCAGACCATATGTAGCAGAGCCGGTCCACATGTTGGATGGTTTATCCGACGACGAAGAAGAGGCGTTTCTGAAAAACAATAAAGATCTGATCTCTTTAGGTACTATAGATCTTCAAGCTATAGCAGACAACTAGAGTCCGGCAGCCTGTACGATTGTTCCTGTGACCGAAGATACAGATGTAGATGATAATGTTGCTATGGATGAAGCTACTATGCAACAACTTTTTACAGTTAGCTGACGATCCATTGAAACCTCGACAATTTTATGTCCCGGAAGGTCAGTTAATAACATATAATTTGGGTGATGAAAGCAACCCACGACCTGTTAAGATTAAGGCAGGACTGTCCGAGGCATTTCAAGATGATTTGATCCGACTCTTGCATGAGTTTTCTGATGTTTTTTCTTGGGACTATTGCGATATGAAAGGTCTTGATCCGCGGATCTATCAACATCGAGTTGTGCTCAAACCAGAGGCGAAGCCAATTAAACAATCCAGTTACCAAATGAGCCCCAATTATGCCACGCAGGTCAAAGCAGAACTCGATCGGTTATTGAAGGTGGGATTCATTGTACCAATCGAGCACACTGAATGGATATCTCCGATCGTGATTGTTATGAAGAAAAATAAACAGCTGCGTATCTGTTGTTGATATATTTAGGTAGGGATGTGTGTGAACACACTAGGACCACCGGGGCACTTTTTTCCTTCTTTAGGAGGTTTTTTTCCTCCGGCTTGTATATACGCCTATTGCCCTAATGGGCTACTTATCTTTGTACATTCTCTAGTAATATATTCACTATTGTGTGTTTGTGCTCCAAGCTTCTTCTTCTTCCTTGTGCTGTTCGCGTGCTTCCGCAGACATCTATCTCCAACAATTGGTATCAGAGCAGGTCGTCGCTTCATTTACGGTGCCATCGACACTCCTCCATTTGCAGTCTCAGAAGTGCACGAATTTTGGTGAGCATACTCGGGCGTGTTTCCGAGATCAAAGCAGCTTCGTTCTGTGTGCCGAAATCGCGATCTGAGCTCGTTTCGGCCTCCGAACGCACTATCGCATCACTTGTGCAGGCTATTTCGTCTTTTTGTGCCAAAGGTATATACCAGTTTCTGTTTGCTAGTTTAAGCGTCTCGGAGTCTGCTACAGGTCTAGCAGAACTCGTCTGGGCAGTTCTGTTCAACTTTTTGAGATACAGTCAATTTTCTGCATCAAGGTATTTTAGTCACCGGCCATGGCTGAAAACAGTGATGTATTCCGTATGTTGGCTGTTGAGGATAAGTTGGATGGTACCAACTACCCATTATGGGCTTATATGATGCAACATGTATTGGTTGCAAAAGGACAGTGGAACATTGTGCAGGGTGTTGAAAGACGTCCTGTTACACCTGCAACTACAGGGACTGCAAATACAGGTGCTGGAGCTGATGAAGATGGTGTCGAAGATGATATTCCACAGATTCCTGTTCGTGCTGCTGTTTCTATTGCACCTACTGCAGAGCAAATTCGTTGGGATGGCAGAGATGCCCAGACACATGCATTGATAGCTTTGTCTGTCAAACGTGCCATTATTCCTCATATTCGCTCTTGCAGAACAGCTAGGGATGGTTCAGATACACTAACCACATTGTACCAAGCTAGGAATGAGGCTCGTGTTGCTTACCTCCGAAAACAGTTGGAGAGTGAGCACATGAATGAAGGTGATTCTATGGACAGTTTCCTAACAAAGATCAAAGATTTGAAGGAACAGTTGATTTCTGCTGATGAGGTTATACCAGATAGCTCACTTGTGCAGACCGTTCTAAATGGTCTTCCTGATTCATATCAGAGTTTTGCTTCTACTCTTCGGTTGATGATGAAAGGCAATCCGAATGCCTTATCATTTGAGGAGTTAGTGTCTGTTCTGTTGCAGGAAGATCAGTCCAGGCAGAACAGGTCCATTATGCGTGTTGCAAATCAAGCTTTCCTGGCTAGTCAGAAGGGCAAAGGAAAATGGAGCTCTTCTATGATCGCAATTCATCTGTTGCTCATCTGCAGGTTTTTGGTTGTTTGGCATATGCACTAGTGCCTGAACAACATCGCAGGCAGTAAAATGTATTTTTGTTGGGTACAGTTCTGAAAGTAAAGGAGACATTCTGGTTAGCCGTGATGTTGTCTTTGTGGAAGATGCTATTCAGCCATTGCTTTCATGTACTAAGGAGACATCTGTTAGCTCTAAAGGCATGTATGATACTTTGATGCCTCGTTTTACAGGTGGACAGTCTAGTGCTGGTCCTAATGAGGCAACTTCTCAGCCTTTGCAGGTTTCATATGATGATGCAGATCACTCCATTTCTGATGCAGATTTACATGATGCACTTGTTGATGAGAGCAAGAAGCAGCTTACTATGGCCACTTCTAGTTGTGAGGCTGAGTATAGGGAAGCTTTCACAGCGACTGTTGAGTGTGTGTGGCTTAGACGCCTTATGGCTAATTTGGGTGTTTGCCAGTCTTCTGCCACCACCATCTTCACTGACGGTCAGAGTGCATTGGCAGTTGCGAGGAACCCTGTGTTCCATCTCGCTCTAAGCACATTGAGGTGCATTATCACTATGTCAGGGAGAGGTTCTCTGCTGGGGCGATCAGCACGGTGTTGTTTCGAAAAATGTCGTGAACACCGGTTATGCTTGAATCCGACAAAATCTGTGTTTGCGGTTGCTTGTGGCAAACTCCTTGGCCACATTATCTCTGAGCAAGGCATACAAGTTGATCCCGACAAAGCTGCAGCCATGTTGTAGGCACCAGTCCCCACAACACCAAAAGAAGTTATATGCTTCCTGGGACAGATTCGGTGGCATGGTCGACATTTACGGTGGTTAGCCCATCTGGCAACACCACTTAATCGACTAATGATTAGTACTCCACGACAGTTCAAATGGACTCCAGAATGCCAAACTGCCTTTGATTGTTTAAAAGGATTATTGACTCAGGCCCCAATTTTGCAACCCCCTGATTGGGAACGTTCGTTCCATGTCTTTGTCGATGCCTCAGACATAGCCATTGGAAGCGCTTTAATGCAACAAACTGACAAGTGGTTTTGGCCTGTATATTATGCCAGTCGCCAATTAGCTCCTGCTTAAAGAAACTATTCTGTGACCGAAAGGGAATGTCTCGGGTTGGTGTACTCTATGAAGAAATTCCGGCATTATTTGCTAGGCCGAAAATTCACCTTCCACGTGGATCATGCTGCACTTGTGTATTTGGTCCGACAACAACATTTAGGTGGTCGCTTGGCTCGATGGGTTTTATTATTACAGGAGTTTGATTATGAAGTGATTCATCGACCCAACACAGCACATGCCTTCGCAGATTTTCTATCTCGGTTGGATTCCGGTGAAGCTCCGATGGGAGTTGATGACACTACCCCAGCAATTTACGCTACTGAGCCAGTTCGTGTCGAATCTATAGAACCTCTTGTGCCGCCTACATACTACGATATGTTACTAACTTTTCTAACGGACGGGTGTCTTCCTCTTCATACTCCTGCTCTGCGGTGGAAAATTGCAGTTTACAGTCGCAGATTCCGGTTGATCGTCGATCAGCTGTACTACATGGATCACATTGGTGTTCTACTTCCTTGTATCCCACCTCATGAAGCAGACTCGATTATTGCTATGGCACATTCAATACCCTCTGGTGGACATTTTGCAGCAGATCTTACTCACCGGAAAATTCTGCAAAGTGGGCTTTGGTGGCCTACCATGTACAAAGATGTGACGCAGTTTGTGCAGCAGTGTGACACTTGTCAACGATCTGGACAGCCATTACAACACCACTTCTTTCCTTTGCAACCTGTATTACCTTTGGAACCCTTTCAGAAGTGGGATCTTGATTTTATTGGACCAATAACACCACCAACGATCCTTAGCAACAATCGATATATACTGACAGATTACACGATCCGGTGGGCGGAAACTTGGGCTTTACGGTCAGCCACAGCTGTTTCGGTGGCAAAATGCCTGATGAAGGATGTTTTTCCGCGTTATGGATTACCTCTGGAACTTGTGACAGACCAAGGAACACATTTTGCCAACAATTTAATGCGCGTACTAATTCACACTTTTCAAATTCTGCATAAATTCAGTTCACCGTACTATCCTCGTGCCAGTGGATTGGCGGAAAGCACCAATAAGATGCTGTTGAGTATGCTCTGCAAATTGATTGTGGAATCTCCAGAAAGATGGGATCAGTTACTACCCGCAGTGTTATGGGCATACCGGACTACATACAAAGTTGCAACCGGAATGACTCCTTTCAAGCTTGCTTATGGGTTGGAAGCAATCGCGCCGATGGAGATTGTCGTTCCAAGCCTACGCGTGGCCCTAACTCAGAAATTACTGCCCGAAGACTCTTTGCCATTTCGGTTGGAAGCACTCAGAGACTTGGATGAACATCGTTGGGAAAGTTTGCTGGTTCTCCAAGAAGTTCAGTTGCAGCAAGCACGTACCCATGATCGGTTTCTCAAAACTCCAGTTTTTACAGTGGGCCAACTTGTGCTCTTTTATAATGCTAAATCAAATCATTTTGTTGGAAAATTTAAATTACGGTGGTTCGGTCCTTACCGAATTAGTGAGCAAGTGGGGCCAGCTACTTTTCGGTTGACTACTTTGACCGAAGTTCCTCTTCCTAAAGTAATCAATGGTTCAAAGCTACGCCCATATCACGTACCGCCTGATCATCGCTGACGTGTCCCTCGTTTTTCCGCGTGTCACTTACTTTCTTTTTATTTCAGCGTTTTGGTTGAATCAATACCGTAAAACTCCTCGTTTTGATATCTAATTATGATTAATCACCGCCCTGTGTTATTGATTCTGCACATGCATGCACGCCGTAATTATGGAGGTTATCATCTCAACACCGCGCGATGATTAAGGTTTTCAATCGCCTCCTATTGCCAAGTGTCTACTTAATCTTCTTCTTTTCACTGTTAATCGCTATTGTGTCTCTGTGTTCTGTGCGTTGTGTTTTCTGTGTTTGCTGTGTATTCGTGTTCTTGTGACTTCGCGTGCGCATCATGGAAGCATTAGCCAATTTCGCTACCTTCCGTGACGGACTCCCTCAGGACGTGAGTGAGTTCTTGCGTATCTGAGGCTTGTTGAGTGCCAACCCTTTTATGCACAGATCATATCTGCCATAGCCGCCACATCTGCCAGAGAGCAATGTTGACCGATTACATGTTTACCGTCTTGCGTAGTAATCACGTTAGCGTCATTCGCTGAAGCATTTTGTCTACCCATGGAAGGATTGAAGAATGGTCCTCTCCTTCTTATTGCTACTATGGTAAAATTGTTTCCACGGCACTCATCGAATGAGTACGCCATTTTGTGTCGCCCTGACCCTGAACGCACCGCCTTACAATTCTTAGTTGCTATCCTTAATTTATAGAAACATACTTACAAGATTTCTCGTCCATTTTATTCAATGATTGACATGGATTCTCGTGAGCCTGTCAATGTTGCCTCTTTTTATTTCCCGCGCATTCATCGTGAATGTGTTACGGTTATTAAACACGTTAATAAGGGTGATCTTCCGCGTTCGCGTATACCACATATCCTTACCTTTCTTTTCCCAACCATTCAAGCTGTGCAACCCAAACCATTCAAGCTACTATGGTAAAATTGTTTCCATGGCACTCATCAAATGAGTACGCCATTTTGTGTCGCCCTGACCCTGAACGCACCGCCTTACAATTCTTAGTCGCTATCCTTAACTTATAGAAACGTACTTACAGGATTTCTCATCCATTTTATTCGATTATTGACATGGCTTCTCGTGAGCCTGTCAATTTCGCCTCTTTTTATTTCCCACGCATTCACCGTGAATGTGTTACGGTTATTAAACACATTAATAAGGGTGATCTTCCACATTCGCGTATACCACATATCCTTAACTTTCTTTTCCCAGCCATTCAAGCCGCGCAACCCCTGCCAAAAGCTCCAATCTTGTTCCATGAAGAATCTGCCCAAGTGCTTGAAGACACAGAAGATGATGATGAAGATCTCTTCCAACTTCTTCACCGGAAACGCAGACGTATAAGCCCGTCGGAGATCCAAGTGCAAGGTTCCAACGCCGAAAATGAAGACAAACTCTTCCATGACACCACAACTTCTATCCATGTCGATTCTTCCGCTCAATCTTCTCCGATTCAGCAGCTGGAACAAAGTGCGTCCACCACCGAATCTGAAGCAATTTCTTCTAAGGAGGATTCTCAGTAGCAGACCCAAGATGATGTGCAAGTCATTGTTGCTGAGATTGTCAATGAAGTAATTACTTTGGTCGATGCTGTAATTGACCGACCTGAAGCGACTACGAAGCAGACTACCGGAATAGTGTTGGTGCCCAACACTCTTATACCCACTCCTCCAATAATGACTCTGATCAAGCCCATCGTTCCTGTTCAACCTATTGTTCATGAAGAACTCGCTACCTCATCTTCTTCACCCAATTATTCTCCACCACGTTCCAGTTACCTATTATCAGCCTTTTCATCCCAACCACTTCCTCCTCTTCTTCCTCCGATCCCAATGTTTACTAAATTAGAATCGATGGGTCATATGTTGATCCAATTTTCGCAGCAACTACCAATACAATCAACTTAACCAATCAAATCCAAGATGACCTTAACCAATCAGCTTCAGAAGGACATAGCAGGGACAAGAAAGGAAAGACATGCCTACTATGAGACTATTCAGTATCAAGCGCAAGAACTGGAGAGAAGAGAAAAGCAGCTCGGTTATCAAGCAGAGCGTTTATCCAGAATAGATAAACAGATTGAAGATATGAGATTGAGCTGTGATGCAGCCCTTGCAAATGATTTTTACTTGCAGGAGGCATTTTTGCAGACACAGGCTGACATTTTGATGAGTCAAGTGATTGCAACAAGTTCTATTCGCATTGACGCTCAGTTAGTAGAGCCAGAAACATTAAAGCTCATGCTGGATTCTTTGAAACACAAGATTACCAGAACCTTTAAGTCATGTTGGATTCCGTTGCGGGTTCAAGTCCACCGTGCATGCCAGTGTAAGCTGTCGGAATGGCATATTGCGCCGGATTGGCATATTGTAATTTCATATTTTTCCTATACCGCACGAGCCGAAAGGTCGTAGCGAAGTGTTGTACCTTTTTATCAATCAATGAAAAGACATTACGGTGACTCTCCGGTAGCGCAGAGACGACGGGGATCGCCAGACTGTCTGTCTAGGCGATTGGCGATCTGCGGAAATGTCGTTGTAGTGCAGTGTTATCAAATCCTGAGTACTATTAACTCTTACTTTGTTTAATTACATTAACTTGTGATTAACACAGTACTATTAAGTTGCGGATAGTAAATCTGTGTGACGACAATGAATAACTCCTGTGTTACGTACTGTGAAAAGTCTAACCAGAATTTTGACAGTAAGCGATTCGATATTGAACACTAATGTACTGCGCATTGAATAAGTTAATTGGGAAAATTAAGATACAGGGCCTCTGATTTATTAGACCCCTACCACCCCAAGAACCCGAAAGAACTTAAAAGTGCCTGTGATGGAAACACACTTTTAACATAAAGTAAAAGCTAAAATATTATGAATCTCAAAATGTTTTGCATAATTTACCTGGTCTATTTGTTGTCTCCTTGTTTCACGTCTAGTTCTTCCAGTGTATTCCTTGACACCACTGTCCTTCTAAGTTTGATACAACCACTTTGGCATATTCTTGAAAAGTGGTGGAATCCTTTCTAGTTCTTCAATATCTCTTTCTTCTAGAACTCTGGAACCTTCTCCAACTTCTTGAGTCGGAACTTCAAGATGTACTAATGATGGACTAGGTGATGATGTAGGTAATGTAATTCTCTCTTCACCTTTGTAATGTAATTCTCTCTCACCTTTATAAAGTGCATCTCTTAGGGTCTGAGAAGGTTCATCATCCCCCTTGTATGGTTGAATGTAAGAATCCAAATTCCTTCTAAAAAATCCATAGTCATCTGCTTTTATGAAATCTAGAATCTCTTCCTTCTTATCATAAATATGACTTTTTGCAATATATGCATTGCATGAGAGTAAGATATCACCTCTATTTGGAACATAGAATCTATATCATTTGCTTTCAATTGCATAACCAATAAAGATAGCTTTAATGGCTTTTACATCAAGCTTACCACGATCCTTCTTCTCAATGTGAACATAAGATGGGGAACCAAATACTTTGAAATAACTCACATTGGGTTTCTTCCCATAATAAGCTTCATAAGGTGTGATGACCTTAAAAGCTTTTGTGAGACTCGTCATGTCTCATTTTGTCTACCTACACATAGGTCTAGTGACATTCATGATGCACATATATGGCAGGATGCAGATGCTTAGATGGATGCACATGTAGAGCATACTTTGGATGCTCATGATGCTTATGTAGAGCATGATTGTATTGATCATATGGATGCTCTTGTGGAGCACACTTTGGATGATCATTTGGATGCTTTAGAGCATGATGTGGATGCTCATGTAGAGCATTATGATGATACTCAGTTAGAGTGTGATCATCAGTTTGATCTTGGTGTTGATGTTGTGCAGTTAGCTCATGTGGAGCATGATCATACACTTGGTGTGGTAGAGCAAGTTTGCTCTCATGATACACAATGTATAGTAGAGCATATTAGCTATCGGGATGCACAACTAGATACATCCTTGGTTGATAGGATGGCTGATTTAGATGTTGACGAGTCAGCGATCATGCAGTCATTCTTGGATTCACTCATGCCAGATGTTGACATAGATATGTCAGGACATGTTGGTCTTGATGATGGTGCTTTGGATGCCTTGGATACAGGCATGGCTGACATACTTAGTTAGCCAGGATAGCACATGTTTTGTCAGCATTCGAGATTCTGATGTACGAGTTGTTATGCTCGAGACCAGACGTTGCAGTTGCTATTGGAGCATTTGCACTTGGAGTTGTCAGTCGTTCGATGATTGACATAGGCATAGAGCGAGTGGGAGCTTTGCAGGAACTTCATCAGTTCTTGCATCAGTTAGATGTGAGCTTGACTCTTATTGATATGAGTCTAGAGCAGTTTGAGGTGCATGGATACACCTTGTTCGAGGCAGTTGGTGTAGGTTGATTGGTATGGGTAGAGATCCAGACTCTTCTTGTACATTATTGTATAGCCTACATCATTCTTTGTATATTTTTTCACTTATGGTCACATTGACCCTTAAGTGGGAGATTGTTGGGGATGTAAGGGTCATGTGACCTTACCCCCATATTCATGTATATATATCATATATAGAGTATTGCCTCAAGAGAGAGGCATGTGACCTTACCACGTGAAGAATGGTACATGGTCTTTATGTGACTTTCCTCCTGGCAAGAAGGCCATTGGCACTAAGTGGGTATACAAGTTGAAGTGTAAACCTGATGGTACAGTTGATAGGTATAAGGCTAGGCTTGTTGCAAAGGGTTATGCGCAGGAAAGAGGCATTGATTTTGATGAGACCTTTGCATGTACATGCCGTATGACTACTGTTCGGAGCATTTGTGCACTTGCAGCCCATCATGGTTGGAATGTACATCAGATGGACATTAAAACACCATTTCTAAATGGTGACTTGCATGAAGAAGTGTATGTTTTTCAGCCCTGTGGCTTTGTGCAGAAAGGGCATGAAAACCAGGTGTGCAGGTTAAAGAAGGCATTATATGGTTTAAAGCAAGCAGCACGTGCTTGGTATGAAAAGATACATGCCTATCTGATTGCACATGGTTTTGAGAACAGTCCAACTGAAGGCACCTTATATGTTAAGCGTGCTAATGATGTGCTTCTGATCATTGTTGTCTATGTTGATGACATGCTGCTCACTGGTCCTATTGAGAAGCATATTGCTGATTTTAAGGCTGATTTGCATGCCTCATTTGACATGTCTGATTTGGGGCATTTGCATCACTATTTGGGCATTCAGTTTATGCAAGTTGATGGTGGAATGGCTTTGTGTCAAACGAAATATATTGACACATTATTGCAGCGTTTTGGCCTTGAAGACTATAAGCCTATTGCCACTCCTATGGAGACAGGTTTACGATTGAGTCTTCATGATGTTGGAGATGCATTTGATGTTGTTCTCTATCAGCAGGCTGTTGGATGCTTGATTTACTTATGCATTACTCGGCCAGATATTCAGTTTGTTGTCTCACGGATGAGTAGGTTTATGCATTGCCCAGGAGTCACGCATTGGAAGGCGGTTAAGCACATCTTTCGCTACTTGAGTGGTACTCGGCTACTTGGGTTGTTTTATCCCAAGGGGGGATCACTACCGCCAGATTTGCATGCTTTTTCTGACTCAGATTGGGCTGGTTGCTATGACACTCGTGTGTCCACCAGTGGTTTTTGCTTCATGCTTGGTAGCTCATGTATATCTTGGTTGAGCAAGAAGCAGCCTACTATGGCCACTTCTAGTTGTGAGGCTGAGTATAGGGTAGCTTTCACAGCGACTGTTGAGTGTGTGTGGCTTAGATGCCTTATGGCTAATTTGGGTGTTGGCCAGTCTTCTGCCACCACCATCTTCACTGACGGTCAGAGTGCATTGGCAGTTGCGAGGAACCCTGTGTTCCATGCTTGCACTAAGCACATTGAGGTACATTATCACTATGTCAAGGAGAGGTTCTCTGCTGGGGCGATCAGCACGGTGTTGTTTTGAAAAATGTCGTGAACACCGGTTATGCTTGAATCTGACAAAATCTGTGTTTGCGGTTGCTTGTAGCAAACTCCTTGGCCACATTATCTCTGAGCAAGGCATACAAGTTGATCCCGACAAAGCAGTAGCCATGTTGTAGGCACCAGTCCCCACAACACCAAAAGAAGTTATGTGCTTCCTGGGATAGATTCGGTGGCATGGTCGACATTTACGGTGGTTAGCCCATCTGGCAACACCACTTAATCGACTAATGATTAGTACTCCACGACAGTTCGAATGGACTCCAGAATGCCAAACTGCCTTTGATCGTTTAAAAGGATTATTGACTCAGGCCCCAATTTTGCAACCCCCTGATTGGGAACGTTCGTTCCATGTCTTTGTCGATGCCTCAGACATAGCCATTGGAAGCGTTTTAATGCAACAAACTGACAAGTGGTTTTGGCCTGTATATTATGCCAGTCGCCAATTAGCTCCTGCTTAAAGAAACTATTCTATGACCGAAAGGGAATGTCTCGGGTTGGTGTACTCTGTGAAGAAATTCCGGCATTATTTGCTAGGCCGAAAATTCACCTTCCACGTGGATCATGCCGCACTTGTGTATTTGGTCCGACAGCAACATTTAGGTGGTCGCTTGGCTCGATGGGTTTTATTATTACAGGAGTTTGATTATGAAGTGATTCATCGACCCGGCACAGCACATGCCTTGGCAGATTTTCTATCTCGGTTGGATTCCGGTGAAGCTCCGATGGGAGTTAATGACACTACCCCAGCAATTTACGCTACTGAGCCAGTTCGTGTCGAATCTATAGAACCTTTTATGCCGCCTACATACTACGATATGTTACTAACTTTTCTAATGGACGGGTGTCTTCCTCTTCATACTCCTGCTCTGCGGCGGAAAATTGCAGTTTACAGTCGCAGATTCCGGTTGATCGTCGATCAGTTGTACTACATGGATCACATTGGTGTTCTACTTCCTTGTATCCCACCTCATGAAACAGACTCGGTTATTGCTATGGCACATTCAATACCCTCCGGTGGACATTTTGCAGCAGATCTTACTTACCGGAAAATTCTGCAAAGTGGGCTTTGGTGGCCTACCATGTACAAAGACGTGATGCAGTTTGTGCAGTAGTGTGACACTTGTCAACGATCTGGACAACCATTACAACGCCACTTCTTTCCTTTGCAACCTGTATTACCTTTGGAACCCTTTCAGAAGTGGGATCTTGATTTTATTGGACCAATAACACCACCAACGATCCTTAGCAACAATCGATATATATTGACATTTACAGATTACGCGATCCAGTGGGCGGAAACTTGGGCTTTACGGTCAGCCACAGCTGTTTCGGTGGCAAAATGCCTGATGAAGGATGTTTTTCCGCGTTATGGATTACCTCTGGAACTTGTGACAGACCAAGGAACACATTTTGCCAACAATTTAATGCGCGTACTAATTCACACTTTTCAAATTCTGCATAAATTCAGTTCACCGTACTATCCTCGTGCCAGTGGATTGGCGGAAAGCACCAATAAGATGCTGTCGAGTATGCTCTGCAAATTGATTGTGGAATCTCCAGAAAGATGGGATCAGTTACTACCCGCAGTGTTATGGGCATACCGGACTACATACAAAGTTGCAACCGGAATGACTCCTTTCAAGCTTGCTTATGGGTTGGAAGCAATCGCGCCGATGGAGATTGTCGTTCCAAGCCTACGCGTGGCCCTAACTCAGAAATTACTGCCCGAAGACTCTTTGCCATTTCGGTTGGAAGCACTCAGAGACTTGGATGAACATCGTTGGGAAAGTTTGCTGGTTCTCCAAGAAGTTCAGTTGCAGCAAGCACGTACCCATGATCGGTTTCTCAAAACTCCAGTTTTTACGGTGGGCCAACTTGTGCTCTTTTATAATGCTAAATCAAATCGTTTTGTTGGAAAATTTAAATTACGGTGGTTCGGTCCTTACCGAATTAGTGAGCAAGTGGGGCCAGCTACTTTTCGATTGACTACTTTGACCGAAGTTCCTCTTCCTAAAGTAATCAATGGTTCAAAGCTACGCCCATATCACGTACCGCCTGATCACCGCTGACGTTGTCGTCGAGATTTTCTCTCCTCTCTCACTTGTGAAGGCCTACAAAAAACATATTTGGTGAAGGTAGCCAGAATTCCCCGAGAAGTCCAGGATGCATCAAGGATGTCAAAGGAAGGTCACATACAAAGTTTCAAAGAAATCAAGAAAGTCCATGGTAGCGGTCAAAGTTGGTCAAAGCTGGTCAAAGTTAGGAAATTAGGGCAAAAATTTCATTGTCACCAAATTAGATGAAAATCCATATACTTGTAAAGATTGTCAAAGGCAGTCTATAGCCCAAATTTCAGCACAAAATGGATTTGGTAGCACATTGATATGCTATGTTCATTTTGTAAAAATGTATTTTTTCTAGTTTGACCCTACAAATTCTTGTATAGAAATTTATGTTAGCCATATGGTTTGGCATGTATAAAGACCATATGTGGCTACATGTTTGTATAAAGTTTCAAGGCCGCATCCGAGCTTCCTAGAGACCTTAATGCCACCTTGCAAGCTTCCAAATGTAGTCAAACTTGTACAAGTTAGATTCAGATGGGAGTTTTTTCTGCATATTCCTGAAGGAGATCTTTGGAAACATAGTCCTAAAATGTTTCATCTTCATCAAAGACTTTTTGGAGGGTCAAAGAGCACAAAGTCCAGTTTTCAAGGTCACCGCAGTTTTCTAGAATAAGAAAATTGAAGGCTTGAATGTCTGCCACATGTCAAAATATGATTGAACCATGTTGTACGGTCAAGATGAGCTCATATTCAAGGGTGGAGATGCACTAAAGCATAAAGGAAGGAGGATCCACGAATTTTTTCCATAAAAGAAGACCTTTTTTACAATCAAAGATCAATAATGCAGCATTTCTCCAAAAATAGTGGCTTATCTTATCCGAATTGATGTCAGCACTCATCCGACGGTCCAGATCATCCCCAGATCCAATGGTGGAGAATGAGGGCGCCTAAATTTCACTCCTTTACACTAGATTTGATAGAAAGAACAATTCCAAGCCATTGATTTGATTAATCAAATGGTTGTAATCAAAAGTAGTGATCCTAGAGTTGAGACTTGATTTCTCTAGATCCAAGGGCCCAAATTCATTCAAAAAACTATATAAACCCCCCTCCAAACTCCTAGAGCATCATTGTTAGGCATCCATAGGGCTCATGCTAGCTTACGGTTTCCTTGAGACGATCACCCTCGGTTGAGCGAGTGAGGATCCAAGGTGAGCTAGTATGAGTATAGAACCTAGTTTCAAATTTAAGTTAGAACTCCAATTTACGATAGGCTCTTGAAACTAGCATCTCTATCTTGACTCACCCTCGGTGGAGCGTGTGAGTGAGTTAGAGCTGATTTTAATGAGTCTTAGACTTCTTTAGTTAGACGTTACGAGCCTAGACAGACATAGGGTCACTGGAGTGGAACTCACCTTCTTACGTGTGACATTCGGTTGAACTGTCATGGTTTGAGGGTCGGAACCACCTTTGATCAGTAGACTGCTTAGCATGACGTACCACGACGATCTTTTACATGTAACTTAATTCAAATTCTTTTAATTCATGTCACTTGTCACTTGTCTCTTGTCACCTCTCTCAGTCTCTTAAGTATTTTTACATGTCTTCTATTTCTTCTATGTGTGAGAAGGCTCCGCAGTATTGCGTTGAACCAGTGAGGATGTTTCTTTGAGCTTGTGAGTAAAATCCATCATCATAATTCACTTGCATGCATATAATCCATACAAATCCATACATATTTATTAGTTTCTGAAAGTGTATAAGAAGCTCCAATATTGGACCATTCTTCCTTTCGAAACTGATTTATGTGTAAGGATTCCATCTATTCTCATCATGCATACATATCATCCAAAGAAAGCTATACATATGGATTAGAATTAGGAAGTGTTTAAGAAGCTCCTCCAATGGACCATTCTTCCTTCCAAATTTGATTCGTATGTATGGTTCTCTTTCATTCTTATCATTCATGTCATCAATCTAACTTGCACACCTACATTCCCATTCCCATAATTATTTCAACATCTCTCTCTTCTCCATACTCAACATTAATTTCACCTTCACATCTTTAAACCTTCCAACATTCATTAGCTTCATACACCCTGTGTGTGCCACGACCGGACCCGATCCACCCGGATTGCGATCACCTCCACATTTGAACCTGACGTGAAACGCTTCGTGGCATTTGCTTCTGATCTTGTTGGGAGGTTGTGATCCATATCCTTTGTTTCATATTTTTCATCCTCATCATATCATCATCATCATTCTTGAGTGTTGCACTGGATTTCTCACAGTATCGTGCACATCTTCGTCGCGAAGTAAACACATTTGTGAGAGATCTAGAACATCGTGCATCACTTGCTTATTCACATAAGATGGAGGAAGGATTCAAATCCCTTATTGTTGAGAAACAAGGCCAAAGAATAGTCTCTTCTATGTTGAGAGAGAAGGGAAAATTCAATGGCATCAACATCACAAGCTACTTAGATTTGTTTGAAGAGCAAGCTATGATTTTTGGTCTTCCTGAAGATCTTTTGATATCATTCTTTGAACGAATTGTTGATAGCTCTATCATAAACGTCACTCAATATGATAGTCTTCTTTGGAGTGATTTTAGAAAGGAGATGCTCAAAGAATTCTATCTTGAAGATTATAGCCAACATAATCGAGATGGATTCTTACGATGGGTCAGTTCTCCAAAGCCTAGTAGCTCTATTACTCACTTACAAAATGAGTATATTAGACGCTATGAACAACTTCCTGATGAGGATAAGATAACTTTGGAACCTGATCTTGTGATCAATTTTCTTAAGCTTCTTCATCCTGAAACTCGTAGGGAAGTTGAACAGCGATTAGAAGAACCAGATAAGCGCTATGGTCTTACTGACAATTGGCAAAAAGTGCGTAAAGTAGTAGAGGCTGTAGCCCATAGACATCAAAGACAATCCATGCTTTATGAGCAAACTAGTCTTCCTCAAGCTAGCATTCCACAAATTAAGGAGCAATTTAGAGAACAATCCCATGCTATGCTTTTTGACTCTACTCCTATTCCTCAAATGATGGAGCCTACTCAAGGTTTTAAAGTAGAGCCAAATAAAAGTGTAGTTGAACAATCTCAAGTGGATATTCTCACTAAGCAAATGGAAAGTCTTATTGCTACACAATCCAATTTGGCCAAGACTATAGATGCTTTACAATCTAATTACACCAAAACTTTCCAAAATCAAATGAACCCAATGACTTTTCAAGAGCCTAATCAACATGTTATAGCTACCAATCAAAATCCACAAGTAGCTCCTACTCAAGCATATCAAGTTTCTCCAATGCATAATCCTCCCATGCATAATCCTCCCATGCATAATCCTTCAATGCAAAATCCTCATCCTCATGTGCAAAATCCTCAAATGTATCAAAACCTCTATCCTCAAGCTTCTCAAATAGCTTTTCAAAATCCTCAAAATCAAAATTTTCAAAATCATCAACCGTATAATATGGAAGCTCCTCTTGCACCTCAAGTACCACATGTTGCTCCCCAAGCTCCTCAAATACATCAATTGCATTTTCAAAATCCTAATTATCCTGTTCAAGCAATACCTTATCAACAAAATCCTCAATTTCAAAATTTCCCACCACAAGTTAATCAAAATCCTCAAAATCAAAATGGTTTTGTGCGTGGCCCTCGTAGGTGTCCTTGGTGTGATTCGTTAGAGCACTTTTGGAGAGATTGCGAACTATTGAAGGATGCTAAGGAGCAACGACTAGTAATAGACATAGACAAGAAAATCTGTGACTATCGATCTAGGCTACCTTTGCAAGGAAATTATGGTAAGGGAGGAATGAAAAAACATTATGAAAATATAACCATAATGGACGTAGGAACTAGAGGAGTGAAACTAGAAGCTCTTGATGAACAACAAGTAGAATCAAGTAAACCCACAAAGGAAGGTGATTTTTCCATAGAGGCTTTAGTAAGAGCACGGGATGAGATTAGGAGAATAACGGCTTGGGAGTCACCGATAGAAGATCAAAAATCTCTTATTTCTCACATATCCAATGTAGAAGAAAAACGAAAAAGAGATGAAGCTGAGCCTAGTGAAAGAAGAGTGACTCGAAAACAAACCTCAGAGGGAATAGAAACAATCATAGAGCAAGGAGAAACATCACAATCTAAAGATAAAAAACAAGAATCAGAACCCAATGAACAAAAACAAGAGGAGAAACAAAAAGGGAAGAAGACAAAGCAAAGAAAAACAGAACCAAAGCCTTTAGATAAACCAGAACAATCAAAACAAACTGAAGACCAAACACGAGAACATGAACAAAAACAAGATCCTGAGCAAAAACAAAAGAAACCAAAGAGAAAACCTAAAGCCATCTTGATTTCAGAAATTGAGAGAAAAATAGATCCTATGGAAATTTTAGATGACATTTTGCTTAAGAGTCAAGTGACTATGTCTTTAGAACAAGTTTTCTCTATTGCAAAGCCTGTTTTTAAAGATAACTTTATCGGCCTAATTAAAAGGAAGAGGTTTCCGCTTAATCTAGATACTGAGATGCAAGATTCTCTAGATCAAGATCAAGCTATGAATGAAGCCTTAAACTTTGATGAATCTGATGAAGAGAACTTTGATGATGATGAAGTAAATGTTAATAAAAATTTCTTAGGACCTATTCAACCTGACCATGAAAATCATGAAAACAATCCTGAAAGTCACTTTAAAAGAACATTTTGGTCTAGAGGTACATCAGAGATGCATGTTAAAATAGGAAATGATAAGAACACTATCACTGTAAATGCATTAGTAGATTCCGGCTCTGAAATCAATGTGATTTCAAGAGAAGTCTATGATAAGTTTCGATGGCCCATAGATAAAGATTGTGGATGGCGTATGAGAACTGCAGATAATGGTGTAGGTACCCTGTATGGAGCTTGTGCTAGTGTGCCCATATCCATAGGAGGAATCACAGAAGAGTTTCACTTTTTTATTCAAGATAATTGCTCCTGTGAAGTTCTCTTAGGTCAACCCTTTATTTGTGAGAGTCGTATGGAAACTAAAGCCATGGATGATGGGTCTACCTATGCTAGATTTAAGTCTAAGGATGGAATGCAATCACTTCAAGTCATGACAGTAGGAGTGAATCATCCTAGGAATCGATTGTCAATTAGAAAGAAACCTATTGTTACTCAGGGTCACGAGCATGCTTGTAGTGATTGTGCACCTCGATTCATGTTTGGAGCTACATATGATCAAAATTTCGGATAGAATCCATTGTTGAGCGGGACAACAGTGGATATTGGTTTGACATCTCACATCCAACCAACATGTACAATAGTTTGTCACTTTGTTTTCCACATTCTAGATTAGATTTTCTTCATAAGAGTCAATTGTCCAAGTCTTTTATCCAAAAAAGCCAAAAAAATTATAAAAACAACAAAATCATGGAACATGATGAGAACATTGAGCATGTGATTGAGACATCTCATTGTTTCTCTACTCTTGAGGAGTTAGAGTTATGTCTTCAACAAAATTCTAATTCCCATATTATTCTTATTTCTTCCCTTGATGAGTATGCTCTAATCCAAGAGTATGCTCTCAATGTTGACAAGTGCTCAAAATTTAACCAAACACATGATGCCTTAGTTGAAACAAAGTACAAAACTGTAGACAAAAAAATCAAACCCATAGCTCAACCATTACCTCAAGGAAGTAATGAAAAAATTATTGATGTGAAAAATGATCCAATTCTTCGGGATAAGAAAAACATAGGACATACATTCACGGATGAGACAATCAAACAGGTGAAAATTGGTAGAGATGATGACTTTCTTTTGCCAGCAGAGAGAGATAAATTTGAGAGAGTTATACGGAGCCATGGAAAAGCCTTTACTATGTATCCTCATGAGATTGGTTGTGTAGATCCTAAGCTAGTTGCACCCATGATAATCTTTACTATTCCACATATTCCATGGAATCTTCGTCCTATACCTGTTCCAAAGGCTCACTTACCTGAGCTAATGAAACTGCTTAAGGAGAAGATAAACATGAGAATTTTAGAGCCATCTTTTGCACCTTACTCAAACAGATGGTTCACTGTGCCTAAAAAGAATGGGAAACTACGTTTTATTCAAGATCTCCAACCCGTCAATAAAGTCACCATAAGGAATGTAGGAACAGGACCCATTGTAGATGAGTTTGCTGAATCATTTTCAGGACATTCTATCTATTCAATGGGTGATCTATATTCTGGATATGACCAATTCCAATTAGCAATTGATAGTCGTGACATAACCACAATGAAAACTCCTTTAGGCTTAGTGCGAATGTGTACTTTACCTCAAGGAGCGACTAATTCTGTGGCTCATATGATGAGTGCTATGAATATGGTCTTACATGACTTTATCCCTCATATAACTATGCCATTCATTGATGATATTCCAATTAAAGGGAGTGAGGAACGTGTAAAGGACATTACTTTAGATTCATCGGGATGTCGTAAATTTGTTCTTGACCATATCTCTGATTGTGAAAGAATATTTCAACGATTTGAAGAGGTAGGTCTCACATTTTCCGTAGAGAAATCTGTTTTTGGTGTCAACGAGGTACTTATTGTTGGACATTTATGTGGCCATTATGGTCGAAAGCCATACCCACAAAAAGTTGATGCCATTAGCAAGATTTCTGAAACATGTAACAACGTGAGTGAGGTACGTAGATTTCTTGGTGCTTGCATCTTTTATGTTATTTGGATCCCTCACTTTGCTCATGTTGCTGATTGTCTTTATGACTTGTTGAGGAAGAAACGAAAATTTATTTGGACTGACAAACACACTCAAGCTATGCGTAAATTGAAGAAATTATTGCTTGAAGCTCCCATCCTTAAGCGTGTAGACTATTCTGCTAACAAACCTATTATATTGACTGTTGATACTAGTCCTATTGGTATAGGTTGGGTCATAAGTCAAGATGATAGTGAAGGGAATAGATATGCAATTAGGTTTGGTGCCAAAATTCTACATGAAACACAACGAAAATATCCACAGATCAAACGAGAACTATGGGGTATGGTAACAGCTTTGAAAACAGACAAAGAATATTTCATTGGTGCAAATGTCAAAGTTGAGACTGATTGTTTGCCTCTCATTGGAATGATAGCCAATTGTTCATCTCCTGATATAGCCATGCTTAGATGGATCTCATATATTAAGTTCATAAATCCTGAGTAGTTCATATTTCAGGTAAGTCAAACTCAGTTGCTGATATGTTATCGAGAGCTAGATTTGATGATGATCTTGAAAGTGATCTAATAAAGAATGTGAATTTAGTTGACTATGTTCCACATATATATGAGTATGAGAAATTTCATGAGTCTGAGTACGAAGATGAATGGAGAGACATAGGAAAGTATCTCAGTACACTACAACCATTACCTAGCTGGACTACAAACAGATTCCGTAACGGATTCACTCATGCCAGATGTTGACATAGATATGTCAGGACATGTTGGTCTTGATGATGGTGCTTTGGATGCCTTGGATACAGGCATGGCTGACATACTTAGGTTAGCCAGGATAGCACATGTTTCGTCAGCATTCGGGATTCTGATGTACGAGTTGTTATGTTCGAGACCAGACGTTGCAGTTGCTATTGGAGCATTTGCACTTGGAGTTGTCAGTCGTTCGATGATTGACATAGGCATAGAGCGAGTGGGAGCTTTGCAGGAACTTCATCAGTTCTTGCATCAGTTAGATGTGAGCTTGACTCTTATTGATATGAGTCTAGAGCAGTTTGAGGTGCATGGATACACCTTGTTCGAGGCATTTGGTGTAGGTTGATTGGTATGGGTAGAGATCCGGACTCTTCCTGTACATTATTGTATAGCCTACATCATTCTTTGTATATTTTTTCACTTATGGTCACATTGACCCTTAAGTGGGAGATTGTTGGGGATGTAAGGGTCATGTGACCTTACCCCCATATTCATGTATATATATCATATATAGAGTATTGCCTCAAGAGAGATCATTATGTGGGTTTCGAGGCTCCCACGCATGTCTGCACATCTCTCCTCTCTTCTCTCTCCTTCCATCTCCTCCTTCCTCTTCTTGTTCTGCACACCAAAGCCCTTCAGAAACTACATCATCATCTATAGATATTGCATTTAATACTATGATTCAATGTATGATGCAATGTCGAATAGGGTACCATCAACTAGAGTCATATAATAGGATATTACAAGATCGCTTTGCAAAATTACAACAATGCATAACAACACTTGAGGAAGACAATGAAAGTCTACAAACATAGTTTCATATGTTAGAGGAAGCCCATATCACATTGGAGGAAACATTTTATGAATTAGACCTAGAAGCCATGCAATTAGTCGAACGTCATCTACAAACACAGATGGAATGAAACCCTAAACTCCGACACAACATGGAGAAGGCATCTTGTAGCGGCTCAAGAGGAAAATAGTCATTTGCAGCTCCTAAATAAAGAAAATTTAGAAGTAGCGATAGAGACCACACCAGGGCATCCATAAGTCCATCAAAGTTTCAAGCCATGCCCCTTGAGGAAATCAAAATTATCTTGGAAGACTATGCCAACCTACTAGAGTCCCTTGAAAAATTATAAGAGGAACTGGATCAACTGCAACAAAAAAGAAAATTCGACACAACAACTACCCCAAGTATCACCACACCAACCTCTCCCATCGATACTCACTCAACCTTGCTAATGGAACTACAAAAACATGTTACAAAATTGCAGACTTGGCTATTGCAATACGAAAGACCACCATCCCTACTTGAAGCCCCAATGGAAGAAGAAACAGTCTCCATTCCAATGGAACAAACATTTGAATATGACTACGAACCACAGCCTATTCCTGGTGTATGGATAAAAGTAGAAGGAAAAGATACCTTTGAGGCTCCCTGCCCCCATGGTTAAAGCAAGTGGAAGACATTGGGCACACCCATGATGATAGCACCATGGTGTAGAATCAAGCCATGTGGGTCATAGAAGAAATAGTGCTGCAATCCAACTACTTCTAACACTTGGCACCTAGGTGACTCATCACAACTTCTCAACTCCAACACATGCCATATTTTGTAATCTTGGCTGATTATAATGTAGAAATTAAGAGTTCATGGGGAGACACCCACATTCATGAAACAATTCCAACCAGAGGACTTATTAACAACAATGCAGAAAGGTGCTATTTTTCAATCGACCTAGAGGAAAACCCTCTTGGATACTTATCCAGAAATGTTGCACAATTGGAACAATGCATCTTTACATCCTCTTTATAATATATGCTATGGACCAGTTCCAAGGTGTCGATCATGGAAAGCTTTTGCCATAAAAATGCAAAATAATGCACAATGTAGAGAGTGGCTTAACTATCCATACATTACACCATCGCAAGGATCAACTTCCATTGCTTATATGATGGCCACTATATGCCATTGGATCCCTCAGTTGAAGCCAATGCCATATATAGTAGCATAGATGATGTTGAAGATTCTGGATGTGATTGAAATTATTTTCAAAGCTTTTTGCAATACATAGGCACCGCAAGTAGCTCTCCCGAGCTTTACCAATGGACATTATGATTTTGTGTACAACATGAGAACTACCCCTAGTATTAGAGTGGCCTATGCTTGGCATGCCCGCATTAAATACCTACTAGCTTTTTACAATAGATGTTCAAAGATATCTTCACTAAAGGTGTTTGGGGAGTATCACTCTGAGGTACTCACACCTAAACTAACTCACCTACTTCACTTATTTGCATGTGAGCAAGAAATGTATTTAGAGGATTACACAATTCCATAGCCAAATATCCCTAGTGCCATCAATTGGGATGCATTACAAGTTGATCTGGCAAAAGAATTAAGGCTCTGGGAACACGAGTTGGCCATCGATATCACCCTACAAAACAAAGGTCTATCAGGGATGACATATGCTAGAGAAGGGGGAGTGTTACAAGGTTCAATAGGAAAGAAAGCCAAAGGAAGAAGCTAAGAGGAGGAAGGAGATGGAAACAATATGCAGATCCAACAAAGAATAGGCCTAATAATTTTTTCATTAATTATTTTCACCCAAAAGTGATTTTCATCACTACACCAATATTGTAAATATCATTTTTGATAGTGCCAACTCCATCTTGTACAAGCTGAGGAGACCTTGAGCTTGAGGAGTAGTAGAAGTACCTATGTATCAATGTACTTAGTGGGAGCATGGAACACAGGGTTCCTCACAACTTCCAACGCACTTTGACTGTCAGTGAAGATGGTGGTGGCAGAAGACTAACCAACACCCAAATCAGCCCTAAGGCATCTGAGCCACATGCACTCAACACTCTCTATGAAAGCTACCCTATACTTAGCCTCACAAATAGAAGTGGCTAGAGTAGGCTATTTCTTGCTCATCCAAAATGTTCGTGAGCTACCAAGCATGAAGCAAAAACCACTTGTGGACACATGAGTGTCATAGAAACCAGCCCAGTCAGAGTCAGAAAAAGGATGCAAATCTGGTGGTAGTGATCCCCCTTGGGATAAAACAACCCAAGAGTCCGGGTACCATGCAAGTAGCGAAAGATGCGCTTAAATGCCTGCCAATGCATGAAACCTAGACAATGCATAAACCTTCTCATCTTTGAGGAAGAAAACTAAATATTTGGTCGAGTAATGCATAAGTAAATCAAGCATCCAACAACCTACTGATAGAGAACAACATCAACTGCATCTCTAGCATCATGAAGACTCAATTGTAAACCTATCTCCATACGAGTGGCAATATGTTTACAGTCTTCAAGGCCAAAAAACTACAATAATGTGTCAATATATTTTGTTTGACACAAACATATTATGCCATCAACTTGCATAAACTGAATGCCCAAATAATGATGCAAATGCTGCCCCAAATCAAACGTCTCAAACGAGGCATCCAAATCAGCCTTGAAATCAGCAATATGCTTCTCATGAGGACCAGTGAGCAGCATGTCATCAATAGACACAACAATGATCAGAAGTACATCATTAACACGCTTAACATATAAAGTGCTTTTAGTTGGGCTGTTCTCAAAACCATTTGCAATCAGATAGGCATGTATCTTTTCATACCAAGCATGTGGTGCTTGCTTTATGTCATGAAGAAGGAGATAAGGAAGAGAGCTCACACACACACTCTCACAATCAAAGAGAACCACAAACTCTGATTGAGGCAAGGAAGAATGATCTTCTTCTTCTTCTTCTTCTTCTTTTATTACATAAAAAGGAATGTACAAGAATGACCTAAAAACAAGAATACAACTACTGCAATATATAAAGACCAGTACATAAGGAAAAACCTAATGTCCACGAATGAGTGAGTTGGCAAGAAACAAATGTGCCATCACTCTCGGTAGATAAATCTAATAAAGCTCAATGAAGTGTCCTTGACATATACCGGCGTGACCACTATACATGTCAGAGAAATGAAAAAGTAATACGTGTCATCTAGGATCATCACATGTTGAGCTTGATATCGCAACACTCCCCCTCAATCTCAATGCCATGTCCTCTAATCCAATCATCTTCATAAACTTCTTCAACTTCTTTGCTCCAAGTGCTTTAGTGAAGATATCAGCAACCTGCTCATCTATTCTCACATAAACAAGATCAATATCACCTGCTAATACCTTCTCTCTAATGAAGTGATAATGTACCTCAATATACTTTGTTCTAGCATGAAAAACGAGGTTGTGTGCTAGCTGTATGCTGCTAAGATTATCACAATATATGGTGATAGGCTTTTGCACTTCCACACCTAAATCTGCAAGTAGCATCTCCAGCCATGATGCCTCACATGCTTCCATTGCAACACCTCTATACTCAGCCTCTGTACTCGACAAAGCAACAGTGGGTTGCTTCTTGCTACTCCATGTAATAGTTGCACCTCCAAGTGAGAATAGAAAGCCACTAGTAGATCTTTTATCTAGAATACTACTAGCCCAATCTGCATTGGTGTATCCATGAACGTGCAAATCTACACCAGCTTCATAAAACAATGCATAATCCAAAGTAGCACTCACATAACATAGAGTGCACCTCAGAAGCATCCAAATGTGGCTTCATGGGAACCTGCATAAACTGACTTTTAAGTCCAACAGTATAGCTTAGATCATGCCTTGTAATTGTGAGATATATAAGACTTCCCACAATTTTCCTGTACATAGTAGCATTTTCCAATGCTTCACTTGATGTAGCATCCAACTTCAAATTCTGATCTAATGGCATAGAAATTGGTTTACAATCAACCATACCATACTTTTGCAACATATTCAAGGCATATTGCCTTTGTGATATCCATATACCTGTTTCTATATGTATGAACTCAATGCCCAAGAGATAGCACAACACACCAAGATCTTTCATGTCAAATTCCTGCATAAGAATTTGCTTTACCTCTTTGATGCTTTCTTCATTATCACCACCTACAATCAAGTCATCAACATAGATAGCCACAATTGTGATGCCATCATCACCCTCCCTTGCATATAGTGAATGATCTGCATTACACATAGAAAATCCAATGGTGGCCAACTAATCAACATTTAGCCCATACAAAGCCTTTTGCGACCTGCAAACATATTCTGGATGCTTTGAATCTTCATATCCTTGTGGCTGGTCCATGTATACTTCTTCGTGTAACTCACCATGTAGAAAAGAATTCTTCACATCCATCTGATGCAATGTCCATCCTTTTGGTGTAGCTAATGCAACAAGTGTTCTGATAGTAGATATTTTAACTACAAGGCTGAATGTTTCCTCATAATCAATGCCATAAGTTTGTGCATATCCTTCTACAAAACATGCTTTATACCTGCTTATGCGACTGTTAGACGGCCGCCGAATAAGGACAAATGTACTAGGACAGGCGTCTTAAATGTAAAAGAACCTTTCGGGAAATGCGCAGGTAACTAAAGATTCGCGCACCCTTGTAAAAAATCTTCTATATAAGGCAATGAGAAAAGAGTGGCCGAGAGCCCGTTTTGGGAATTGTAAGCGTACTGTTTGAAGTAGGTATGTCGTTGAGAAGATTGAACTCTACCCTGTTCTGCTTTGTTCTGTGCTCCGTCTAGTCGTTTAGTCGTACTGTAGTGCAGAATTATGAATTGGTAGTCTTGTGTTACGAATCTATTCAGTAATGGTTGAGTGTGTCTCCGAGTGTTATTAAGTTACAGTGTGTTGTTTGTCAGTCTGTATGACGAACGAGGGAATGTGAAAGGCAGCCCCGAACTGTTTGTGCATTAACAATTTCTGTAAGTGACCAGGTTCGATACAATAGTCTGCATTCACTGTTGATTCCGATCACAGGAAGACTAGTATCGGTAATGGTCGAAATGTGAGTAGGACACTGTTAAACCTGCGACTAGTCGATCGTTGTTAAGAGATTTGTTGCTCAAATTGGGCATACGGTAAATTTGCATAATTTCAGAGTATAGATATCTGTTTGGTATACCTGTCTGTTCTGAAGAAGTGCGTATTAAGTGATCTGCGTTTACAGAAGTATATTATTCTATTTGATACAAGAAACCGAACTACTGCTCAGATAGCTATAGCAGGATCAGTTCGGAAATTCTAAGTTCTATACACCGGATAGATATCAATTGTTCAGAGTTGAGTACTGAGCTAAGACACGAGAGAATATTTATGCTTGTGTAAGAAGCTGGGAAAATAGTACAGGGCCTCTGTATAACAGACCCCTACCACTCCCAAGAACCCACGTGGCTAAGAGTTAATTTACTTCCAATTATCACGGTAGTAGTGATCAGATCAACTAACTAACCTACGCACGGAAGAGTAGAGAGTCGAGGACGCCCAACATCCTAAAGTATTCGGAGTTCAAAAATCAGAATCTGTAGCGTGCCAACGGCTAACATTTGGCGCCGTCTGTGGGAAAGTGGCATTAGAATGCCAGCTGTTTGTCAGAAGCAAACATTCAGTTAACATTCGATTAACTAGCAGTAGCAACAGACCCAGATTGTTGCAAACTGCTCAGATAGTGTTACTGCGCAATGATACATGCCGGTTACTCGGTCTGGCGAAACGTATCCTAAGCACCATAAGGTTGGAACACGTAAAGTGCTAAAGACAGCCTTGAGAGAAGAAGGCATAACTCGATCTGACCCAGTGGGCAAGCAAATTGAAAACGTTACGATTGACTCCGGTCATATTCCGGTGGAACGATCAACACCTTTGGTACATTCTGGTGCTACTTCGACCCAGCCTATCGAAGATATAGTAATTCCAGAATCTACCAAGATGCCGTTAGAAACCAGTCTAGCAATTTTGAATAAAGACTCAGAGTTATCTACGATCAGAAACACTCTAGGAAAAGAGATTGGTTACAAAAAGCGGAAAAACACTGCATTCTGGCACAATTTCGATTCATTCTGGTGATATTCTGGTGATAGAATCACCAACTGTCGGCGAAGGCTTAGCATTTTTTGCGGAATCCTCAGCCCAACCAGCGTGCTTGGAAGAAAGATTTCGGATATTGGATATCCAGAAGGAAGGAAAACAGTTCGAAGCAGAAATCCGACGCATTCTAAGTAAGAACAGCACACCGAAAGACACACCATCCGGCGATACAAGTTCCAACAGTTCATCCAATCAACTTCAAGATACAGAAGGAGGACCTAATATACTCACAATGAACGGACAACAACAACAACAACAGTTATGTCAGCCAAGGCCGCCTCCAACAGGAGTAACATACACAAAATTCGGTGGATTCCCAGGAGATGATCCGGACGCCCACGTACATACTTTCGAAATAAGTTATGCAGTTCTTAACCATCCACCGGATCAGGCATATAAGGCCATTGTTTTTCAATCTACACTGGTCAATGAAGCAGCTAGATGGCTTACAGAATACGATATTAATCATTTCGGTACCTATGACACAGTACGAGACGCTTTTCTGCAACGATTCAGGCTAAAGAAGAATCCCGCCGAAATCTTTGATTATTTACAAAACAACCGATAGAAGGCAAATCAGACTGTCCAGGAGTATGCTACACTCTTTAGAACACACTTGCGGCAGATACCACAGGCCCACGCTAACTTACCTGATGATTTCATCACTCAGTGGTTCATCAATGGCTTAACCCCACAATTGAAACAGATCATGATCATAAGGTGTGTCAGAGCTATGACGCTGGATGTAGTCATTGCCATGGCTCTGCAACTAGAATCCAAGGTCGGTGGATTTACAGAAGATCTGGAGTGGTTAAGAACAAACAAAACTATGGCTGAAGACATAACTAGACAAGTATATTGCATCACATGCAAAAATTCAGGTCATACTAGTGCCAATTGTGCACTAAATCAAATGTTTTGCGCTATCTGCAACACTACCGGACACACCACCAAAAACTGTGTTTACAACGCCAGAATACAGGGAACAACAACGGTCAATGCAGTTATTCAAGAACATGGACAGCCAGCGAATCACTATGTGCCTCCGCAATTGAGAAACAATCAACCGCAAGGATATCGAAACTACCGAGGACAGAGGAACAACAATTTTAATGCAAACCACTGGCAGAATGGACCACCACCGGAAAATCCCAATCTACCACCACCACGCTATCATTTTTGCGGCGAATTCGGACACATTAGAAGATTTTGCAAAGATGCAGCTGAGTATGATCAAAGGAAGAAGGAGCGACAAAACCCAATGGACAACATGGTACAAATCACACCAGTAGAAACACAGACTGCTACAGTCCAGACTCGATCCGATAAACAACTGCAGTCGGCAGCAGAAATATTCGAACCTGGGATACGAGAACAACATAGGATGTATGACAAGGCTAGTCACTGGACCGCAACAGAACCACCAGTGTTCCCAGAACCTATTCCGGTGACTCAGGCTTCGTCAACAAAGGAAGAAACGCAACAAAAGGAAGCAACAACGGAGCCATCATCAGCAGTAGACATGACAGCAGATACTTCTGCATCAGCGGAGACATCAAGTTCAAAGGAGCAGGATAACCAATCTCAACAGGCCTGGGAAATTTTATCCAAGGCGTCTATCACTTTGCCTCTAGGCCAACTTCTGGCATTAGTACCTGGGATTCGACAACAGTTCCAGCAACAGTTCAGTCCGATGTCTTCTTGTATTCCGGCAACAGCAGCAGTTCAACCGGAACCTGATTCTACTGTGGATCATTCAGTTCCCTTGATTACAGTATGGTATAAGAATCATAAAATTACGCAGGTATTGATTGATGGAGGCTCTAGTGTTAACATTGCGACTGCAGCCTTATGCAAAAGGTTAGGATGGACCGAAATCGAACCAGTTCAATTCTTTGTCAGAATGGCAGATCAGTCTAGAGTCCATCCCGTGGGACTTGTGCGGAATGTACCCATTACTTTACAAGGTATGAACTTCAAAATGAACTTTGTTATACTAGATCTGCCAGAATCCACTTTGGATTACAACCTTCTTTTCGGCCGACCTTGGCTGAAGCATGCAAAGGTAATACAGGATTGGTCTGCACAAGAGCTTATGTTCAAAAATGCCAATCGTAGATATGTGGTAAAATTAGATGCTATACAACCTTGCGAACTTCACGCCAGACCATATGTTGCTGAACCAGTCCACATGTTAGATGGACTATCAGATGATGAAGAAGAGGAATTTCTGAAGAATAACGCTGATTTAATGTCTGTAGGAACTGTTGATCTACAGTCTGTTATAGATAACTGGAACACTTCAGTTTGTACAATCGTACCTATCACCGAAAAAGCTAAGCAGGAAGAAACTGTCCCAACACATGACTATGAATTACAATCGCTGTTCAAGTCAACAGACGATACAGAGAGACCGCAACAGTTTTATGTCCCCGAAGACCAGTTGACCACGTACAATCTAGGAGACGAAAATCATCCGCGACCTGTAAAGATAAGGGAAAATATATCGGAATCATTTAAAACTGACTTGATTTGACTTCTTCGCGAATTCTCAGACGTCTTTGCATGGGATTACAAAGATATGAAAGGATTAGATCCGCGCATTTATCAGCACAGAGTCATGTTGAAGCTTGAAGCTAAACCGAACAAACAGCCCAGCTACCGGATGAATCCCAATTATGCATCACAGGTAAAAGCCGAGCTTGATAGATTATTAAAGGTTGGATTCATCATACCAGTAGAGCATGCTGAATGGATCTCACCAATTGTGATCGTGCCAAAGAAAAATAAGCAACTACGAATTTGTGTAGACTACCGGAAATTAAACGCAGCAACAATACCGGATCCTTTCCCGATCCCCTTTCTAGATACAATGCTCGATAGGGTAGCAGGTCATGAAATGTATTCATTCTTAGACGGATACAGTGGTTACAATCAGGTTAGAATGGCCGAAGCGGATATACCAAAAAACTACATTCATTACCAATTGGGGTGTCTTTGCTTGTATGGTAATGTGGTTTGGATTGAGAAACGCACCAAGTACATTTCAAAGATGCATGCAGGAGATTTTTTCTCCTTATCTTACTTCATTTATGCAAGTATATGTCGATGATTTTTCAATTTTTGGTAAGCTGATAGCACACCTATTCCATTTACGGTGCTGCTTTTAGAAATGCAGAGAATATAGACTTTGTCTTAACCCAAACAAATCTGTGTTTGCGGTGTCATGTGGCAAACTTCTTGGGCATATTGTATCTGCCCAAGGTATCCGAGTAGACCCAGATAAGATTTCGGCAATTTTAGAAGCCGCAGTACCCGCTACTCCAAAAGAAGTAATGCGTTTCATGGGTCAAATACGGTGGCATGGCAGACACTTAAGGTGGCTTGCTCATCTGGCTGTACCAGTGAACAAGCTAATCACAAAAGCTCCCCGACAGTTCAAATGGACTCAAGAATGCCAAACTACATTTGGTCGACTCAAGTATTTATTAACGCAGGCCCCAATCTTACAACCACAGGACTGGGACAATCCGTTCCATGTTTTTGTTGACGCTTCAGATATTGTGATTGGCAGTGTTCTGATGCAGCAAACAAATAAGTGGTTTCGCCCCGTTTATTATGCCAGCAGAAGGCTTGCACCTGCAGAAAAAAACTATTCTACCACCGAAAGAGAATGTCTAGGATTGATTTACTCGATCAAAAAGTTCAGACATTATCTACTAGGCCGGAAATTCACCTTCCATGTGGATCACGCTGCCCTCGTCTATCTAGTAAGACAACAACATTTAGGTGGACGATTAGCTCGATGGGTGCTGCTCTTGCAGGAATTCGATTATGAAGTCATCCACGGACCCGGAAATGCACATGCCTTAGTAGATTTCTTATCTCGTCTAGATTCCGGTGAAGCTCCGATAGGCATAGATGACACGAATCCAGCGATCTATAGTTCTGAGCCACTGACCGATAAGACTGCCGAATCACAAGCACCACCTACATACTATGATCAGATTCTAACTTTTCTCACTAAAAGATGCTTTCCATCCTAGACAGCCAAGGCAGTCTGAAGGAAAATTGCAGTCTTTAGTCGCCGATTCCGGTTAGTTGCTGGAGAACTATATTATGTAGATCACACCGGAATCCTACTTCGCTGTGTCCCTCCGCATGAAATTAACTCAGTCATCACGATGGCTCACTTGACCCCTACTGGTGGTCACTTTGCCACAGATTTGACTCACCGGAAAATCCTGCAAGGAGGTCTCTGGTGGCCAACCATGTACAGAAATGTGGCCCAATTTGTCAAACACTGCGATACCTGTCAAAGGTCTGGACAACCACTGCAACGACACTTCTTTCCCTTGCAGCCTATTATGCCACTCGAACCATTTCAGAAATGGGGATTAGATTTTATCGGTCCAATCACACCTCCAGCAGTCTTCAGTAACAACAGATACATACTAACCTGTACAGACTACGCAACGAGATGGGTAGAAGCTTGGGCTTTATGGTCTGCTACAGCGGTTGCAGTAGCAAAGTGTCTGCTGAATGATGTCTTTCCACGTTTTGGCTTACCACTGGAAATTTTCTCAGATCAAGGTACTCACTTTGTAAATCAATTAATGAAGGTACTCACCCAATCCTTCCAGGTGACACACAAACTCAGCTCTCCGTATTACCCTCGTGCCAATGGTTTGGCCGAGAGTACAAACAAATCACTATTGAATATCCTCCGGAAACTGATCATGGAAGCACCGGAAAGATGGGATCAACTACTACCTGCAGTATTATGGGCATACCGAACCACATATAAGGTAACAACAGGCTGGACACCTTTCAAACTAGCTTATGGCTTAGAAGCAATAACACCCATGGAAGTAGTCATCCCGAGTCTGCGTGTAGCAATCACTCAAAAGATGCTACCGGAAGATTCGCTGATAGCACGAATGGACGCACTCAGAGAACTTGATGAGCGCCGATGGCTCAGCTTTTTAACCATGCGCGAAGTACAACTACGGCAAGCCAAGACACACGATCGATATTTGAAAACTCCAATCTTTTCGGTAGGTCAGCTCGTACTCTTCTACAACGCAAAGTCGGATAGAGCGGCAGGAAAGTTCAAACTACGATGGTTTGGCCCTTTCAAAATCTCAGAACAAGTCGGTCCGACGACTTTTTGGTTGACTACGTTGACTGGAAATCCACTCCCAAAAGTAATCAACGGGTCGAAGCTGCGGCCATATCATCACGCCACTAGCCCGCATTAAATTTTTCGACGGTGGGCCGCGTTTTGTTTAATCTTTTCTTTTTCTTTTTCTTCTTTTTTATAGCCATGTTTTGAGAAAATCTTTATGTTACCAGCCGCCCCCTTACCAGTCACTCAAGCACGCATGCCAGCATGCAAACAGTATCATTCCCGCACCGCACAATGATACCCAACCCCCTTTCCCACCCCACCGTATTGTTCCTATTTAACCCTTTCGGCAGCGCCAAAAATCGCTACTGTGTTGAGTGTTAGTGTTCTGTGTGACCCCTTGCGCTCTGTATTCGTGTTCATAGCCTGTATCAGCAAACGCCATGGAAGCACTAGCCAATTATACTGCCTTCAGTGATGGTATCCCTACCGAGGTAGGTGAATACCTGCGTTGCCGAGGGTTGGCCAACTTCGCTGAGTTGCCTTGGCACTCAGTGGAAGCCCATCCCTTCTTCGCGCAAATCATACTTGCCATCGCCCAGTCCCCCGCCACCGAACGCCAATGGATCTTCCCCTCGCTACCTTCGCGAACAGTCATCACCTTCCAAGCCTTCGCTGAAGCCTACTGCCTCAACCCACAAGGCCGCGAAAATGGCCCTAGTATTCCCCCCACCCGTATGACCGAACTATTTCCCCGCTCTTCATCCAACGAATACGCCATTCTCTGTCGCCTCGAACCCGAACGATCGGCTCTGCAATTTCTAGTCGCCATACTCAACCTGCAGAAGCGCACCTACGGCATCTCCCGACCTTTCTATTCCGCCTTAGATTTAGCAGCCCGAGAACCCGTAAACTTCGCCTCCTACTTTTTCCATAGAATTCATAAAGAGTGTGTAGCCATAGTGAAGCAAGTAAATAAGGGAACCACCCCCCGCTCTCGCCTTCCCCATATTCTATCCTTCCTCCTCCCAGCCATCCTTGCCACACAACCACCACCCCGAGGACCAGTCTTACGGCACGAAGAATCAGTTCAACCACTTGAAGACAATGAAGAAGAAGACGAAGAAATCAACCAGTTATTCCGCAGCAAAAGGATCCGAATCAGTTCATCAGAAAGCGAAGCACAAGGTTCCGTCGGAAAGGATCAGGAAAACGCTAAAGACAACCAAAACCAAGAAGAAACCTTCCACGACACAGCCACTTCCATACACAATGAATCATCAGCCGACCAACACGACCAGCACAATCCAACGCCAACAGCGACTACCTCAACCGAAGAAGCATCCGAACACCAGAACGACGAGCACCAAGCTGTGGATGAAGCTCTCAACACCCTGTTAAAGGCCGTCGAATCCACCATCGCCCACATCAACAATACCGAATCTACTCGATCACCACCAGTCAACCCTCTTCCCCCGCCAATTTCCGAATCTTCTTCATCCTCCCTCAATTATTCACCCCCGACATCCCCCCAAATCAATACTCAAACCTCTACGCAACCACAACATCCCCTTCTCCTCTCCTCCGTTCCGTTCTTTTCCGAGCTTGCTACCATGGGCCACTTACTTATTTCCCTCTCTCAACAACTTCCAGTACAGCTTAGTGAGGTCGCAAATACCATTCGTCAAGAGTTGCAACACAAGGTCGACCTACTGGAAGCCGACATCACCCCCCTCCAGGAAGAAGTCGATGCCGTCAAAGCAGAGAACCATCAATTACAGATGAAAGTAGCAGATCTCCAAGGCCAAGTTTCGGCACAACAGGCACTGCTACAACAACGGGATGAGGCCTTGGAGCAACTGGCCGCCAAGGACCAGCTATTAAACGAAGCCCACGAAGAAATCCGGACACTAAAACTCGCGCTACAAGAAAAAGAAGATATCAGCTCATCACTCGAAGAGATGATAGAGGAAACGAAAGCACAATTGCAGGAAACCCTCTAGAAAAATCAAGACCAACAGAGAGAAGCAGAACAAGTCAAAGACGAGCTACGAAGAGCCCAGGAATGTTTGGACGAGGTGAACAGAATGCTGAGACACCAATTAACCAGGGAAGCCAAATACCAAAAAGATCTAGCAAATGCTCGAAGAGAACGAGATGCCTACTACAAAACGATCGAATTTCAGAACCAGCAACTTGAGCGACTCGATAACCAATTGCGAAATCAGAAGGAACGAGTCACGGATATGCAGAAGAAAGTCACCGAAATGAAGACATCCCACGACGCTGCATTATCCAACGAATTCTATTTACAAGAGGCCTTCTTACAGACCCAGGCAGAAATTTTGTTAATCGAAGCCATAGCTATTAGCTCTGTTAGAACGGACGCTCAGTTATTAGAACCGATTACTTTAGTTCAGATGATAGAAACCATTAAAAAGAAAATTACCCGAACGTTTAGGCTCGCCCAAAATATGTATTTAGAAGGACTCGTAGCAGAACCATAGGAACCTGCGAGTTCGAGTCCCACCGTGCGTGCCAGTGTTAGACGGCCGCCGAATAAGGACAAATGTACTAGGACAGGCGTCTTAAATGTAAAAGAACCTTTCGGGAAACGCGTAGGTAACTAAAGATTCACGCACCCTTGTAAAAAATCTTCTATATAAGGCAATGAGAAAAGAGTGGCCGAGAGCCCATTTTGGGAATTGTAAGCGTACTGTTTGAAGTAGGTATGTCGTTGAGAAGATTGAACTCTACCCTGTTCTGCTTTGTTCTGTGCTCCGTCTAGTCGTTTAGTCGTACTGTAGTGCAAAATTATGAATTGGTAGTCTTGTGTTACGAATCTATTCAGTAATGGTTGAGTGTGTCTCCAAGTGTTATTAAGTTACAGTGTGTTGTTTGTCAGTCTGTATGACGAACGAGGGAATGTGAAAGGCAGCCCCGAACTGTTTGTGCATTAACAATTTCTGTAAGTGACCAGGTTCGATACAATAGTCTGCATTCACTGTTGATTCCGATCACAGGAAGACTAGTATCGGTAATGGTCGAAATGCGAGTAGGACACTATTAAACCTGCGACTAGTCGATCGTTGTTAAGAGATTTGTTGCTCAAATTGGGCATACGGTAAATTTGCATAATTTCAGAGTATAGATATCTGTTTGGTATACCTGTCTGTTCTGAAGAAGTGCGTATTAAGTGATCTGCGTTTACGGAAGTATATTATTCTATTTGATACAAGAAACCGAACTACTGCTCAGATAGCTATAGCAGGATCAGTTCGGAAATTCTAAGTCCTATACACCGGATAGATATCAGTTGTTCAGAGTTGAGTACTGAGCTAAGACACGAGAGAATATTTATGCTTGTGTAAGAAGCTGGGAAAATAGTACAGGGCCTCTGTATAACAGACCCCTACCACTCCCAAGAACCCACGTGGCTAAGAGTTAATTTACTTCCAATTATCACGGTAGTAGTGATCAGATCAACTAACTAACCTGCACACGGAAGAGTAGAGAGTCGAGGACGCCCAACATCCTAAAGTATTCGGAGTTCAAAAATCAGAATCTGTAGCGTGCCAACGGCTAACACTACCATCAACATTGTACTTTACCTTGTAAACCCACTTGCAACCTATGGGTTTCTTTCCTTGTGACAATGGAACCAGCTTCCGTGTATCATTCCCATAAAGTGCAACCATCTCCTCATCCATAGCTTTTTCCCAATCTGCATTTCCAATTGCATCTTCAAAACAAGAAGGTTCAACATCTTGTATTACCTTTTTCATGTAGGCACAATGACGAGTCATGTACCTATCATATATCAACTGTTGCACTGAATTCCGCATCCTCCCAGATCTTCTTGGCCTTGTGTCACTTCTCCTTGTATCATGAGCATGTGCCTTTCTTAGTCCTGGAGTCTTCATAGAGGGAAATCCAAGTTCCTCATCAAGACTCTTTTCTAAATTTCTTGAATCTCCATGAACTTTTTCAAAACCTGCACATGTTTTATGACCAGCAGAAAGCTTTTCTTTACCTTTCTTGGATGTATTTGATAAATTTGATGGACTAAAATTTCCACGCAATCTTCCACTCCATGGATTTAAGTTGGAACTATTGCTTGATGATGCATCTGTTCCACTCAAAACTTGAGATTTTGCACTTGATTTTTCAGCATTTTTTTTGTCATTTGGTTCAAGATTCAGTCCTTCTTTGGCATCTGCATAGAATCTTGACATTTCATCAAATACCACATCTCTACTCACCTTCACCTGTTGTGTGAGTGGGTTATAACATTTATATCCCTTTTGCTCAAGGGAGTATCCAATAAAGGCACATTTTTCTGCTTTTGGATCAAGCTTCCTCCTCAACTCATCTAGAACATGTACATATGCAATACAACTAAAAACTTTTAGATGTGATAAGCTTGACTTTTTACCTATAAACTTTTCTTCAGGTGTAGCTTGATGTACAACAGCAGTCGGAGTTCTATTCATGATGTATACAACAATATGAACAACTTCTACCAAATAACAATGAGGTTATTCTTTTCAGCCATCAAGACTCTTGCTATTTCTGCGATATGTCGATTTTTGCGTTCAGCAACACCATTCTATTGTGGTGTATACCTGCATGAAAAGTGATGCCGAATTCCATGACTTTTTAGAAAATTTCCGAACTCATTTGATATGTATTCACCTCCTCCATCAGATTTTAATGTCTAAATATAGTTCCCTGTCATCTTTTCCACCATAGCTTTAAAAATTTGGAAGTGAGTGAACACCTCACTCTTCTCTTTCATGAAATATACCCATACTTTTCGTGTATGGTCATCAATGAAAGTAACATAAAACCTACAACTGCCCATAGATGTGGTCTTTGTAGGACCCCAAACATTTGTATGTACTATTTCTAGTATGTTCTCACTAACATGCTTGTCATATGGAAATGATGCTCTTGACTGTTTTCCAAATTGATATGCTGGACATACCTTTTGCATCTTTGCAACCTTGAAATTTGGTAGTCCATGGAGAATCTCCTTTGATTGCATCAATTTCAGCCTTTTGCAAGTTTGCATGTCCAATCCGTTTGTGCCAAAATCTCTATACTGGCAATGACTCCTGCACCTTTTGCAAACATGGTTGCATTCATTTCAGGAATTTTCACATTTAAGGTGAACATCCTACCCACTTTGTTTCCTTTGGCAATCAATCTTCCATCCTGTTTGTATTCTTCTACATATAACCCATCAGCATTGAGCCTGACTTGTAATCCTTGGTCAACCATTTGTCCAACCGAAACCAAATTCTTTGCTATATTTGGAACATGCAGCACATCAACAAGATGTTTTACCTTCCCGTCCTCCATGGACAATGCTATGTTTCCTATATGCTCGATAGGGTGTGATGTGTTATCACTTGTCACAACATATCTAGGAACTGGCGATTTTTGCAAAGTACTAAACCATTCCACATGACTAGTCATGTGATTTGAGGCACCTGAATCAACATCCCAGACATTATCATTCGATTTTGAAATACCAGCAGACATTGTATTCAACATGTGATGTTGAACCATGAACAACTTCTCAGAATCATCTACACTCGTGGATGCATAGTTGTTTTGCTGCCTTCTGTTATTTTGATTCTTCAACTTGCAATCACGTTCAAAGTGTCCAGGTTTACCACAATTCCAACATCCTTTACTGTCATTACCTGAATCATTTCTTTGGAAATTTCTACGACCTCTTTGGCTCCCTCTACCTCGAAACTGTCTTCTTCCTCTTGCATGATTCTGTTGTTGACCTTGATCTTGGTTACTGTTTCCTCTTCCACTTTCGAAACCTCTACCTCTACCTCTTCCTCTGCCAGAGTAGAATACTTGCTCAGAGCTGGGCATTCCTTGGGACTTTGAATCCTCACCAAGATTCTTTTCTTCAATAATTAGCATGGATACCAAATTAGCAAAATTCAAAATATTTTTCTGGTCTGTATAGAAGTTCTGAACAGTTTATATGCAGCTCCTAAACCACGAAGGCACACTTCCACCTTATCATCATCATCTACATTCATGCCAATAGATGCAAGTGACTTACATATGCTTTTGATTTTCAGGGTGTAGTCACTTACCGACATGCCCTTCTTCTCCAATGTATGCAACTCATTCTTGAGTTGCAATTTCTGTGCCTTTGTATTAGTCTCATACAATGTGACCAAACTGTTCCAAGCCTCTTTTGGGGTCTTGGCATCCTATATGTGCCCAATCATGGTATCCTATATGCTAGAAGATAGCCAATACATTACCTTTCATGCTCCTTTATTCCATTCCTCATATGCTCTTAACTAGTTTGCAGTTCGATTCCTCTCTCGTAACTACGGAGCATTTTTGTTATCTCCTTCGATGTACTTCGAGTAGCCTTTTCCCATCAGGAAATTCATCATTTTGAATCTCCAAGCCTGGAAGTTGTTCTTGTCTAGCTTATCGCTCATAAGCTGACTCATTCCATCTGCGTTTGCCATTTCTGTTGCTATTCACAACACTGCAAAACACTACAAGCAACACTTTTGCTTGAACACTATCACACTATGATGTGACAGTTTGATCAACAAAACACAGTTTTCGTGTATCAACAGTACACGAAATTGCTTGAAATTTTGGATCTGGAATGTATGAGTGTTTCCAAACACGATGCAAGTTACAATTTTTGAATCTGACCTGGTTTTTCTATGGGCCCCACCTTGCGGGCTTGAAACGGAGGTCGAGATGGCTCCAAAACTTCTACCTTCACACCAATTTCATAGCAATTTGAGGTCATTTGTGAATCACACTTTCTCCATGCCTTCTCCCATACTCTTCATCGTTGGCCTTCTCTACGAGATCTCTACAGCCACACTGGCTTTGATACCATGCAACAAAGAAGGAGATAAGGAAGAGAGCTCACACACACACTCTCACAATCAAAGAGAAGCACACACTAAAATTGAGGCAAGGAAGAATGATTTTCTTCTTCTTCTATTACATAAAAAAGAATGTACAAGAATGATCTAAAAACAAGAATGATCTAAAAACAAGAATACAACTATTACAATATATAAAGACCAGTACATAAGGAAAAACCTAATGTGATTCATGAGTGAGTGAGCTGGCAAGAAACAAACGTGTGATCACTCTCGGTAGATAAATCTAATAAAGCTCAATGAAGTGTCCCTGACATATACCGGTGTGACCACTATACATGTCAAAGAAATGAAAAAGTAGTATGTGTCATCCAAGATCATCACATGCTGAGCTTGATATATCAACACTTTAAACCATATAATCCCTTCCTTAATCTACACACCTGGTTTTCATGCCCTTTCTACACAAAGCCACGTGACTGAAAAACATCCACTTGTTCATGCAAGTCACCATTCTGAAATGCTATTTTAATGTCCAACTGATGTACATTCCAACCATGATCAGCTGCAAGTGCACAGATGCCATGAACAATAGTCATTCAGCATTTAGGTGCAAAGGTCTCATTAAAATCAATGCCTCTTTCCCTGCACATAACCCTTTGCAACAAGCTTAGCCTTATACCTATCAAATGTTCCATCAGGTTTATGCTTCAGCTTGTATACCCACTTAGTGCCAATGGCCTTCTTGCCAAGAGGCAAGTCACATAAAGAACATGTACCATTTTTCATGATAACATCATATTCGGATTGCATTGTAGCCATCCAATGTTCATAATTTTGTGCTTCATCAAACGAAACAAGCTAAGTCTCATCACAGATACTAGAGGTAGCCATAGCATAGAAATCTGATGCAAAAGAGGCACTATGAGAGCCTGAATGAGTATGGTATGATAGAGATGCATCTAATTTGCTGTCACACAAAGTTTGCACTAGCCATTTTGGCATAGTTTTTGCCTCCTCAATATTAGGTCTCTCATCAACAAGCACATCATGTAAATCTGCATTAGAAATAGAATGATTTGCATCATCACATGAAACTTGTAAAGGTTGAGAAGTTGCCTCATTAGGACCAACACTAGACTGTCCACCTGTAAAAAGAGGTAGCAAAGTATCATACATGTCTTTGGAGCTAACAATTGTCTCTTTCGTACATGAAAGTAAAGGGTGAATAGCATCTTCTACAAAAACAACATCACATCTAACAAAATGGTGTTTAGTCTATTGATGATACAGACGATAACCTTTGCTTTCATAATTGTACCCAATAAAAATACACTTTACTACTTTATCATCCAATTTCTTGCGATGTTGTTCAAGCACTAATGCATATGCCAGACAACCAAAAACATGCAGATGAGCAATAGATGGCTTGCGACCATGCCAAGCCTCATATGGAGTGATAGACTATAGTGCTTTGGTGGGACACCACTTAAGTACATACGCTGCACACATGACAACCTCAAGCCAAAAACTATGTGGTAAAGCCTGACTCTTGACCATACACCTCGCCATCTCCATGAGTGACCTATTCTTCCACTCAAAAACTTCATTTGGTTGAGGTGTATATGGCACTATACATTGATGTTTTATCCCATGTTCAGCTAGAAATGCATTAAAGTTAGAAGACATATTCCCCCCCTCGATCAGAATGGAGGGTGCCCATTTTACATGCTAACATATTCTCAACCAAAACCAAAAACTATTTGAAGCACATGAGCACTTAAAACTTTTCTTTCAATGGATATACCCATGCATGCCTAGAAAAATCATCAATGAAAGTCATGAAGTAAATATAGTTTCCAAAAGAGGGTGTCTGCATAGGATCACATACATCATTGTGAACAAGCTGGAATTTCTGAGTAGCTCGAAGTGAACCATCTTTTGGAAAGGAGAAATGCTCCATTTTTCCCAAAATACAACCTTCATAGACATGTTTTCTGGGTGCCTCAAGTTTGGGCAATCAGGACACCATTTTAGATTTCTGCAGGCATATCAAACTAGCAAAATTTAGATAACCAAAGTGTGCATGCCAAAGCTTTGCATCTGACATAGATTGAGAATCATGAACTGCACATGTTGAATCATTCATGGATTTTTCATAGTCTATGAGCTTATACAACCCATGACATAAAATGCTAGAAGCAATAATCATGTCGCCATTTGACAGATCATGAATGTACATCTGTCATCAAAAAATTTCACAACCAAGCCAATCTTGGCTAATGCAAAAAATGATAACAAATTTTTCTTGATCCCTGGCACAAATAAAGCATCTGACAAAGTGAAAGAACTACCATCAGCAGTAGTCAGAATGATCTTACCAACTCCCATTATAGGATAAGAGGAGTTGCTAGTGCATGTGATAGTATTCCCTATAGGGGCAGGCTCGAGTGAAGTGAACAAACTGTGCTGCAAGGTAATGTGTTTGGTTGCCCCACTATCAAAACCAAACATCTGAGTCTACTACAGACATACACTGTTCAGGAGAAGATGGGTCAAAACTGCAAACAATAGTAAACACCCATTCTTCATTTTGCACAAGATTAGCAGACTCTGTTTTTGGTGTAGAGGCCTCTGCAACAACCATTCCAGCCTCTTTCTTCTTTGCCTCTTGTGTAGCCGGTTTTGGACAATTCTTTATGAAATGATTGTTTCCTTTATAGTACTTACAAACGAATTTCTACTTTTTTAATTTCTTCTCATCTTTGTCTTCCTTTTTCGAATGTGGAGCATTTGCAGATTTTTGCTTACTAGTAGATGAGCTCCATTTACCTTTGCCCTTCTGATTAGCCAGGAAATCTTGATCTGCAGCATACATAATGGACCGGTTCTGCCTACACTAATCTTCCTGCAACATAACATAGACTAATTCCTCAAATGACAAGGCATTTGGATTGCCTTTCATCATCAAACGAAGAGTAGAAGCAAAACTCTGATATGAATCAGGAAGACCATTTAGAACGGTCTACACAAGTGAGCTATCTGGTATAACTTAATCAATGGAAATCAATTGTTCCTTCATGTCTTTGATCTTTGTTAAAAATTGTCCATAGAATCACCTTCATTCATATTTTCACTCTTCAACTGTTTTCGAAGGTAAGCAACATGAGCCTCATTCCTAGCCTAGTACAATGTTGTAAGTGTATCCCAAGCATCCTTAGCTATTCTGCAAGAGTGAATGTGAGGAATAATGGCACGTTTGACAGACAAGGCTGTCAATGCATGTGCCTGAGAATCTCTACCATCCCAACAAATTTGCTTTGCAATAGGTGTAGTAGAAACCACAACACAAATAGGAATATGAAGAATATCATCATCTTTAATGCCATCTGCATCAACTTCAATATCTGTACTTGCAGGTGTAATAGGATGTTTTTCAACACCCTACACAATGTTCTACAATCCTTTTGCAACCTATACATGTCGCAACATATAAGCCCACAATGGGTAGTTGGTACTGTCCAACTTATCCTCAATAGCCAACATATGGAATACATCACTGCTTTCAACCATGGCCACTGACTAAGATACCCTGATGTAGAAAAATGATTGTATCTCAAAAAGTTGAACAGAACTACCCTTAGGAGTTCTACTAACCTGTAGCAGATTTCGAGATGCTTATATTGGCGAACCAAAACCTATATATATCTTTGGCACAAAGAGACAAAATAGCCTACACAAGCACTATGATAGTGCATTTGAAGGCCGAAATGAGCTCAAATCGTGATTTTGGCACCATAGAGCGAAGTAGTTTTGATCTCCTAATCACCTTGAGTATGCTCACCAAATTTCATGCAATTCTTAGGCTATGATTGGAGGAGTGTTGACAATGCCCTAGATGAAGCGGTGATCTGCTCTGATACCAATTGTTGGAGTTAGACTTGTGTAGAAGCATGCAAACAACACTAGGAAGAAGAAGAAGCTTGGAGCACAACACACAATACTGAATGTTTTACCACTAGAATGTACAAAGGTAAGTAACTTGTTAGGGCCATAGGTATATATACAAGATGGGGGGGAAAAACCTCCTAAAGAGGGAAAAAAGTGCCCCGGTAGTCCTAATGTGTCCACACACATTACGTAAATATATTAACATGTGCTACTTGTGATGAAACAATGTTCTTGTAGTTGCACTAAGTGCTGAGTGTACTGTATGTACTTTGAGATGTCTCTTTTAGATACTACCTAGGGATTGAAAATTGGAAGTGACAGAGGCATACATTTAGTCAATGAGATCATAGATTGTCTTTTCTAGGTTTAAGCATTGTCATCTCTTTAAGGCATAAGAATATGTAGGTTTCTCCATTCTATATCTTCATTATCTCTATCCATGTTGAGTGATCATAAATGCACTATATGTTGAGTGTAACTTGTGTTTTCCAATTAGAACTTGGATATTGAATGTACTTCAAAATGTTTCCCCTAGATACTGAAATGTGTCCCCCAGATACTACCTATAGATTGAAAGATGGAAGTGATTGAAGCACAGATTTAGTTAGTGAGATCATAGATTGTCTCTGCAAGGTATAAGCTTTGTCATCTCTCAATGTATAAGAACATGTAATTTTTTTCCACACTCTATTTTCATTATCTCTGCTTGCATTATTTGATCTTAATTTTTGAAGAAGAATATCAAATTTCATGAACCCTTGATTTATCCTTGTCAATATTTTCTTATTTTATGTTCTGAATAGAACATGTGTCTTTTGTACTTGGTGCAATAGTGTTTCGACTATCTGATGACATCTACATGTATATTCATGAGGCTGTCCTCATTAAGTTTGTCTATTCATGCATTGTATACTAATACACTCTTAAGGCTCTTATAATTATTATAAGTTAGTGTTGTCATGCTGATGCCTACATAGTTATTTAATCCATTATTTGAGTGCATGCCTATGTTATCCTTAAGGATCCTATAATAAATATAAGTTGGTGTTGTCACATTGATACCTTCATAGTTTTTCAATCCATTTTTTGAGTACATCCCTTTGTGTCGAGGGAGAAATGTTTGGTTTCCTATCGCATTTGATGGTGAATTGCATGGCAGGGGTAGCTCTTAGGAGGTGGTGGTAGGATTTCCTTATTAGCTTGGTAACCCAATGGTTACTAGCAAGGTTCATGTTTCTTGTGGACTTGACCCACATCTCATCCTCGTTGGAGGGGAGGCCAATAGAGTTCATTTGACCCATTGGATTAAACCTAGTCTCCACTCTAAGGGAGTAGTAGTTATGCTAAGTTTGCCTTAGTTGTTTTCTTCCTGTGTGAAGTGATAAATATCTAATGTATTGCACTTGATGAAAATTAAATTGATTCACTTTTAATGTTATCTACATATTGGAATTGATGAAATTAAATTGATTCACTTTTTATATATGAAATGAGTAACTTCATGTAGTTGAGTTGGATAGCAATAGTGTGGTACTTGTGAGGAAACAATATTCTTGTGATTGCACTAAGTAGTGAGTATATTGTTTGTACTTTGAGATGTTTCCCCAAGATACTAAAATGTCTCCATTAGATACCGAAATATCTTCACTAGATACTACCTAAGGATGGAACATTGGAGTGACAGAGGCATACATTTAGTCAGTGAGATCATAGACGGTCTCTGCAAGGTATAAGCATTATCATCTCCTTACGGTATAAGAGCATGCATTTTTTCCACTCTTTATCTTGACTATGTCTATTCGTGTCGAGTGATGCTAAATGCACTATATGATGAGTGTATTGTGTGTTTACCAATTAGAACTTGGATACTGAATGTAATTCAAAATATTTTCCCTAGAAATTGAAATGTGTCCCCTAGATACTGCCTATGGATTAAAAAATGGAAGTGATTGAAGCACACATTCAGTCAATAAGATCACAATTTCTTTTTTCTAGGTATAAGCTTTGTCATCTCCTAATGTATAACAACATGCAGTTTTTTTCCACACTATTTTGATTATGCTTGTCCACGTTATGTGCTCTTCATATTCGAAGAAGAATATCAAATTTCATGACCTCATTATTTATTAATTGGTTGTGTAAGTGTTTGCTTGTTTTATGCTCTAAACACAACATGTCTCTTTTGTACTAGTTGCAATTGTATTTTGAATGATACTTGCATAGTCGTTTAATCAATTTGTTGAGTGCATGCCTATGTTGGCTATGATAGGAGGGTTGTATATGGTGAAGAGGATTGAAAAGAAAAGGAAGAATATGTGTCCCTTTGTGATGAGGGAGAAAGGTTTGGGTCCTTGTCACATTGATGGTGGATTGCATGGCAATGGCAACACTTAGGAGGTGGTGGTTGGATTTCCTTATAAAATTCATAACCCAAGGGTTGGTTGCTGGCCCATGGTTCTTGTGGATTTGACCCACATCACATGCTCCTTGGAGGTAAGGCCTACACAGTTCCTTTGACCCCTTGGATTGCATGGCAATGGCAACACTTAGGAGGTGGTGGTTGGATTTCCTTATAAACTTCATAACCCAAGGGTTGGTTGCTGGCCCATGGTTCTTGTGGATTTGACCCACATCACATGATCCTTGGAGGTAAGGCCTACACAGTTCCTTTGACCCATTGGATTAAACCTAGCCTGCACTCTAGGGGAGGAATAGCTCGTATAGTTTGCCTTAGTTGGAAGCAATATATATCTACATATTGCACTTGATGAATTTTAATGATTCACTTTTAATGTTATCTACATATTGCACTTGATGAAATTAAAATGATTCACTTTTTATATGTGAAACTGATGACTTCATGTAGTGGACATGTATAGTGATAGTGTGCTACTTGTGATGAAATGATGTTCTTGTAGTTGCACTATGTGCTGTGTCTACTATGTGTACTTCGAAATGTCTCCCTTAGATATTGAAATGCCTCCCCAAGATAGTACCTAAGGATTGAAAATTGGAAGTGATATAGACATACATTTAGTTAGTGAGATCATAGACTATCTCTACCAAGTATAAGCATATCATCTCTTTAAGGCATAACGTTAGGGGAAAAAGTGAGCCTTGCATGGCCTTGTATGGATGGCTAATTTTTAGGGATTAAATGGCTTAATCAATGTGTTTAATCATTCCCATAAAACCACTAGTGGTATGGTGAATAAAATACTCGAACATGAAGTTCTTTGTTTTTTCTCCAATTTATGAGCATTCCTACTCTTTGGATCTCCTCAATCAAAGGCTTATATTGATGTTCTAGAGAGAGAATGCATGCAAGCTCATTGGAGTGGGGACCCAAGTGTGCGGTAGCTCTATAGATATTTCCATCATTAGATCGGGGACGATCAAATGCACGCCCACAAATGGGGCTGATTCATTTTCACTGAAATATCCTAGCCCTTAGATATACTAAAACATCTAATGGCTGCCATTGAAAGGTGGTAGCCTCTTCTGATGGAGCAATCTCCACACCGATTCAAGCTTGCATCCAATGGCCAAGAATATAGGTGCCTAAAATCAATTGGAATTTGAAATCCACCATCTGATGTTGTAAGTTGTCCAATGGCACATGGAAAAAGATGCTTTCTCTCATGACTACCTTCATCTCAACCATTTAATTTCAACCCAATCCAAGGGTCTATGTTCATAGGCGACTTGAATTTTCTCCTTTAACATTAGACTTTGGATCTATGAGCAATCTAAGGGCTCTAATTGATTTTTGAGTTTTTGAAAACCATCTTCTAAAGAAAACCACAAATTCTAAATGGTTTTGGGGTCTTTGACCACACAAAAGCAAGGGAACCCTATGCCTACCCTATATGATTAAGAGACTAGACTGTGGCCACCACCCTCTTCTCATTGGTGCATCCCTAATCACTCCTTAATCTAAAAGGCCCATGCAGGGTTCATTTTTTCCCCTAATGAGTGGATGCAATCTTTTCCACTCAATATCTTCAATATCTCTCTGTGTCTTGAGTGATCTCAAATGCACTATATGCCTAATGTAACCAATTAGAACTTAGATATGGAATGTAGCTCAAAATTTCTTCCCTAGATACTAAAATGTGTCCCCCCAGATACTACCTAGAGATTGAAAAATGGAAGTGATTGAAGCACACATTTAGTCACTGAGATCATAGATTGTCTCTTCTAGGTATAAGCTTTTTCATCCCTTAATGTATAAGAGCATGTTTTTTTCCACATTGTGTTTTCATTATCCTTGTCCGGGTAATGTCATCTTAATTTTTGAAGAAGAATATCAAATTTCATGACCTCATGTTTTATTAATTTGTTGTGTCAGTATTTGTTTATTTTATGTTCAAAACAAAACATGTCTCTTTTGTACTTAGTGAAATTATCTTTTGAATATCTAGAGACATCTACATGTATATTCATAAGTTGATGCTCATTAAGTTTGTCTATTCATGCATTGTATACTAATAAACTCTTATGACTCCTATAATAATTATAAGTAGATATCTGCATAGTAAGTTGTTTAATCCATTTGTTGAGTGCATGCCTATGTGAGCTAGAATAGGAGGGTTGTATATGGAAAAGAAGATTGAGGGGAAAGGGAAGAGTATGTGTCCCTTTCTCTTGGGGGAGAAAGCTTTGGGTCCTTGTCACATTTGATGGTGGATTGCATGGCAATGGCAGCATTCAGGAGGTAATGATTGGATTTCCTTATCAGCTTGGTAACCAAACGGTTGGTAGTTGGGCCCATGTTTCTTGTGGACTTGACCCACATCCTATTCTCCCCTTAGGGGAGGCCTGCACAATTCTTTTGACTTCACCCATTGTATCAAACCTAGTGCACTCTCAGGGAGGAGTAGCTAAGCTAAGTTTGCCTTAGTTGCTTCCTTCATTAGTGAAGTGATACATATCTACATATTGCACTTGATGAAATTAAATTGATTCACTTTTAATGTTGAAATTTAATTGATTCACTTTTAATATATGAAGTCAATAACTTCATGTATTCGACTTGGATAGTGACATTGTGCTACTTGTGATGAAATAATATTCCTATAGTTGCACTAATTACTGAGTGTAATGTGTGTACTTTGAGATGTCTTTCTTAGATACTGAAACATCTCCACTACATACAAAATGTCTCCTCTAGATATTACCTAAGGATTGAAAATTGGAAGCGAGAGAGGCATACATTTAGTAAGTGAGATCATAGATTGTCTGTGCCATGTATAATCCTTATCATCTCTTAAAGGTATAAGAACATACATTTTTTCCACTTTATATGCTCATTATCTCTATCCATGTCGAGTAGTCTTGAATTCTTGATATTGGTGAGTCTACTATGTGTTACCAATTAGAACTCAGATACTAAATGTACTTCAAAATGTCTCCCCTAGATACTGAAATGTGTCCTCGAGATACTGTCTAGGGATTGAAAAATGGAAGTGACTGAAGCACACATTTAGTCAGTGGGATAATAGATTGTCTTTGCCAGGTATAAGCTTTGTCATCTCTTAATGTATAGGAACATGTAGTTTTTTTCCACATTGTATTTTCATTATCTTTGTTTGCATTATGTGATCTTAATTTCTAAAGAATAATATTAAATTTCATGACCTCACGTTTTATTAATTAGCTATGTCACTATTTGCTTATTTTATGCTTTGAACATAACATGTCTCTTTTGTATTTGGTGCAATTGTATTTTGAGTATCTGAAGACATCAACATGTTTATTCACGAGGTACTCCTCATTAAGTTTGTCTAATCAGGAATTGTAAACTAATACACTCTTATGAATCCTAAAATAATTATAAGTTGGTGTTGCCATGGTGATGTTTGCATAGATGTTTAATCCATTCTTTGAGTGCATGCCTATGTTAGCTAGAATAGGAGGGTTGTACATGGCAAAGAGGATTGAGGGGAAAGGGAAGAGTAGGTGTCCATTTGTGTTGAGGGAGAAAGGTTTGGGTCCTTGTCGCATTTGATGGTGGCTTGCATGGCAGTGGAAGCACTTAGGAGGAGGTGGTTGTATTTCCTTATCAATTTTGTAACCCAATGGTTGGTTACTGGGCCCATGTTTCTTGTGAACTTGATACACATCACACATCCTCCTTGGAGGGGAGACCTATAGAGTTTGTTTGACCTATTGGATTAAACTCAGTCTACACTCTAGGGGAGGAGTAGCTAAGTTAAGATTACCTTAGTTGCTTCCTTCCTAGGTGAAGCGATACACATGTACATATTGCACTCGATGAAAATAAATTGATTTATTTTTAATGCTATCTACATACTGCACTTGATTAAATTATATTGATTCAATTTTTCTATGTGGAATGAGTAAAGTCATGTAGTGGACTTTGATAGTGAAAGTGTGTTACTTGTGATGAAACAATTTTCTTGTAGTTGCACTAATTACTGAGTGTACCATGTGTACTTCGAGATGATAGACTATCTAAAGATTGAAAATTGGAAATGATAGAGGCATACATTTAGTCAATGAGTCATAGACTATCTCTACTAGGTAAAAGCATTGTCATCTCTTTAAGGTATAATAGCATGCAACTTTTTCCACTCTATATCTTTAATATCTCTATTCGTGTCTAGTGACCTTAAATGCACTATTCCATGGATACTTAATTTATTTCAAAATGTCTCCCCTTGATAGTGGAATGTGTCCCCCAAATACTGCCTACGAATTGAAAAATGGAAGTGACTGAAGCACACATTCATAGATTGTCTGTGCTAGATATAAGCTTTGTCATCTCTTAATGTGTAAGAACATGCAATTTTGTCCACATTGCATTTTCATTATCTCTCTATGCGTTATGTGCTATTTTTTCAAAGAAGAATATCAAAATTCATGACCTCATGTTTTATGAATTTGTTGAAGTCAATATTTGCTTATTTTATGTTCTTTATAGAACATGTCTCTTTTGTACTTGGTGCAATTGTATTTTGAGTATCTTAAGACATCTACATGTATATTCATGAGGTAGTCCTCATTAATTTTGTCTATTCATGCATTGTATATAATAAACTTTTATGGCGCCTATAATAATTATAAGTTGGTGTTGTCATGTTGATAACTGCATAGTTAGTTGTTTAATCCATTTGTTGAGTGCATGGGTATGTTAGCTAGAATAGGAGGGTTGTATATGGTGAACAAGATTGAGGGAAAAGGAAAGAGTAGGTGTCCCTTTGTGTTGAGGGATAATGGTTAGGGTCCTTCTCAAATTTGATGGTGGATTGCATGGCAGTGGCATCGCTTAGGAGGTGTTGGCAGTTGGATTTCCTTATCACGTTGGTAACCCAATGGTTTGTAGCTAGGCCCATGTTTCTTGTGGAATCGACCCACATCCCATCCTCCTTCGAGGGAAGGCCCGTAGAGTTCATTTGATCCATTGTATTAAACCTTGCTTACACCCTAGGGGAGGAGTAGCTAAGCTAAGTTTGCCTTAGTTTCTTCCTTCCTAGGTGAAGTGATACATATCTACATATTGCACTTGACGAAATTAAATTGATTCACTTTGAATGTTATCTACATATTGCACATGATGAAATTATAAATTGATTATCTTTTTATATGTGGAATAAGTAACTTCATGTAGTGGACTTGGATAGTGACAATGTGCTACTTGTGATGAAACAATGTTCTTGTTGTTGTGCTAACTGCTGAGTGTGTTGTGTGTACTTCGAGATGTCTCCCCTAGACACTAAATTGTCTCCCCTAGATACTAAAATTTCTCCCTTGTATACTACCTAAGGATTGAAAATTGGAAGTGACACGTATAAGAGCATGAAAAATTTTCCATTCTATATCTTCATTATCTCTATCCATGTCAAGTGATTTTAAATAGAATATATGCTGAGTGTACTATGTGTTTATCAATTAGAACTTGGATACTGAATGTACTTCAAAATGTCTTCCCTAGATATTGAAATCTGTCCCCTAGACACTGCCTACGTATTGAAAAAAGGAAGTGATTGAAGCACACATTTAGTCACAAAGATCATACATTGTCTCTGCCAGGTATAAGCTTTGTCATGTATTTATGTATAAGAACATGCAACTTTTCCCACACTGTATTTTCATTATCTCCGTGCATGTTATGTGATCTTTATTTTCTAAGAAGAATATCAAATTTCATGACCTCATCTTTTATTGAATGGTTGTCTGAGTATTTGCTTTTTTTTTATGTTATAGAACAAAACATGTCTCTTTTGTACTTGTTGTAATTGTATTTTGAGTATCTGAAGACATCTACATGTATATTCATGAGGTAGTCCTCATTAAGATTTTCTATTCATGCATTGTATGCTAATACACTCTTACAACTCCTATAATAATTATAGGTTGGTGTTGTTATTGGGATAGATGGATGGACACTCCAAGAAATGAGTAGGTACTACCAGATCCTGCTTTGTACTAGCCCCTTGTAGCTTCAAAGTTGAGTTGTGGGCCCTCTTAGCTCTCCAATGACACTATACAAGTGCCTATGTACTTTGGAAATGATGTGAGAAATGATTGGACCAAAACAGACTACTTCCAAGTTGAAGGATTAATGAAAACCTTCTATTTTTGTTCACACACCTGTTGCTTGTTATGATCAGTTCTTCCAGTACAGTAGGAATTAGAAAAATTCCTTTTAGAGGTATCTAATTATCTTAGTAAGCTAATGATTCCAAGTGGAATCACTTAAAATGATGCACTATACACAGATCAATCAACTTAGAAATTGAATCATTACCCCTGATTTTTAGGACCTCTACAGAGTTTGACCAGTGAGTGCCTCAACACACTTTTCTCCAAATTGGCTGAATATATTGTCTTCAAAATTTGTGATCACGTAGATAACTTGTATTTGAATCCAAAAAGCTATTGAACACTGCAAATGGTGGAGAAATGACTGAGATATGAGCAATACAAGTTGACATTTGTGAATGACTATAACAAAAAGACCATAGATGAGTAATGTAGATCTATTGTATTAAAGAGGCTTGATAATCAATGCCTAATGATGGTGAGAAGTGTAGATTATAATGTAGACCTCACTCTCCTACAATTTGGTGATGGAGAACTTGGGAATAGAGAGTCTATAGCCGTGAATTTTCTTTACATATTTTATAGTTGATTGATTTCAAATTTGAATTTGAATTGTTCATTGGCTCTCACTAAAAGTAGTCCTCCAATCTAGGAGATATTTCCTCAATTGAAGTCACAACTTTTCAACAAATAAACTCCACGAGTTTAGTGGTGGTTGCAATGATTCTCCCAAGTCAAAATAACTTTTACAAATGGTAAAGATAAAGGATCTTCCTAGCAATGGTTTTCATGGAGCTTCAAATAGTCATGAACTTTAGTCAAATGTGTAGGCTTGAACTTTGCACCAATAGATCCCCCTCAAGCCAAAAAGTTTGGCTTTGTCTTCTTCTTCAATCTTCATGAATGTCCTGCAATCCAATCATTGACTTAAACCTGCAAAGTTTAGTACCATCTAATGCTTTAGTTAACAAGTTTGCACAATGCATATTAGTTGATACATAAGTCATCTGAATTTCCTTGCTCAATAGCTTCTCTCTCACATAATGATAGTGGACCTCTATATGCTTGGTCCTAGTATGATAAATAGGATTTGCTGCAAGATGTAATGAGCTTGTATTATCTCCAAAAATCATTGGAGATGTAGTATGCAAACCTAAATCTGTGTATAAGAATTTGATCCATATGGCCTCTTGAGTGGCATTGGCCAATCCTCTATACTCTACCTCTATAGAAGATAAAGAAACAGTAGGTTGCTTCTTTGAAGACCATGATATAGGTTTATCACCTGCAAAGGATAGGTATCCTGAGGTACTCCTTCTATCATCTTTGCAACCTACCCAATCTGCATTTGAATATATCTTGATGTCTAAGTCTGATGTATAAGGAAAATATAATCCTTGATTTTCAATGCCCTTAAGATACTTCAAAATCCTTTTGGCACCTTCCAAATGAGGTGCCCTAGGCTTGATTGACTTAGAACACTTACTCCATAAGCAATATCAATCCTTGTTAATGTAGCATAGTTCAAGCTTCCCATTATGCTTTGGTAACCTGCAATGTTCTCAAGTACATCACCTTCATGAGCACTTAATATTAGGTTTACCTCCATTGGAGTACTTGCAACTTTGGCATCTTGCAAATGAAACTTCTTTAACATATCCTGTATATACTTTCTTTGAGTAATATAAATTCCAGAGTTAGTATAGACTAACTGAAGTCCAAGAAAATATTTTAGTGATCCAAGGTCACTAATTTTGAACTCCTTGATCATCTGATTCGTGATTTGCTTGATGCCATTAGCATCATTACCTATGAGTATGATATCATCAACATTATAACCTACACTTATAATCGCGAGTTTTCTTTACATCTTTTATAGTTGACTGATTTCAAATTTGATTTTGAATTGTTCATTGGCTCTCACTAAAAGTAGTCCTCTGACATAGGAGATATTCCCTCAATTGAAGTCGTGACTTTTCAACTAATAAAATCCACGAGTTTAGTGGTGGTTGCAATGATTCTCCCAAGTTAAAATGACTTTTACAAATGGTGAAGATAAAGGATCTTCCTAGCAATGGTTTTCATGGAGCTTCAAATATTCATGAACTTCTAGCCAAATGTGTAGGCTTGAACTTTGCACCAATAGTTGTCACAATTGTACTTGTCCATTTGTTGAGTGCATGCGTAAGTTAGCTAGAATAGGAGGGTTGTATATGATGAAGAGGATTGAGGGGAAAGCAAAGAGTAGGTGCCCCTTTGTGTTGAGGGAGAAAGGTTTGGGTCTTTGTCGCATTTAATGGTGGATTGAATGGGAGTGGTAGCACTTAGGAGATGGTGGTTGGATTGTCTTATTTGCTTGGTAACCCAATGTTTGGTAGTCGAGCTAGTGTTTCCTATGGACTTGACCCACATCCCATCCTCCTTGGAAGGGAGTGTCAGAAGAACACTAGATTTTTCCGTTTGAGTAGACTAGACAAGTTTCAGAATTATACTTTTGATTACAAGATCACACATTGTTGCAAAAGGAAGAGACAAAGGAAAGCAAACCTGTTGGCATACAGGTCATATGAAGAGCATACAGGTACAATAGAGCAGTCATGCACAATACGGCAACAAGGCCTAATCATTTTTTCCAAGGACCATTCACAACTCACGTGATTTTAATCACTACACAAACATTGTAAATTCCGTTTTTGGTAGAATAGACTCCATTTTGTTCAAGACGAGGAGTCCTCGAGCTTGAGGAGTATTAGAATTAGCTACATATCATTTTTCATAATTTTTAGACTTCGTTTGAGCCCTCAAATAGGCTTTAGAACCTAATTTTTAACTAGGCCGGACACTAGGTCTGGACAAAGCCAAAGCTAGTGAGAAAACTATAAAAAGAGCTAGAGAGCTCATTTTTGAGGTTAGATTGTTTGTGAATTGAGCTTATGTAAGAGACTTTTTGACTAATGCAAAGAACTCCATTGTTCCTCTCCTTGTTCTTGCCTTGTGTGCACGTGTGTGTGTATGTGTGTGCATGCTTGTGTGCTTCTCACTCACACACTTGTGCCTTCACTTGCTCATAGTCTTCATACTAGTCCTCAAGTCTCCACGGATTGACAATTATGAGGTGGATCTCCTCACGTTGGTACTCACCATTGTGCTAGAGTGACACCAAATTTGGCGCCGTTGCCGGGGAGAGAGCTTCGAGGACGAGCGTGTGATGGTAAGACGTCGAGTTGAGACATTGGAGTTATAGGTAATATCCTTTCTTTTCCTTATTTTTCTTCATTTTTTTTCTTATTTTTGCATCACCATCATCACCATCATCATCCCCACCATCTCCCACCTCCATCTCCATCTCCACAAAAATTTCAGTTTTTTGGTCATATTCCACTCCCCACCTCATTTCCCTCATTCCATTGTGAGAGAGAGCGAGAGAGAGCTTGCATGCAATCTGCTTTTGTGTGTTTTTTGAGCTTGTGTTGCAGGAACTAGCTGTACCACCATCTCCAGCAGCTTGCGCAGGTACGACAAACTTTGCACAGGTCCCGGGGCGACGACTTCTGTCTGTCGCGACAGACAGAAAAACTTGATATTTTGTGAATGCGTGTTTGGCACGGTAACCTACACCATTAGAGCACTCCAAATCACTAGAAGTTTCTCAAAAATTTGTGTTTTTTCAGTCTATCGCGATAGACACCGTCTATCGCGACAGACAGAGACCCACGACAGACCCCGTCTATCGCGACAGACCAAATTCCACGACAGACTCAGTCTATCGCGACAGACACCGTCTATCGCGACATACCCATCTATCGCGACAGACACCGTCTATCGCGACAGACCAAAACCACGACAGACGACAGACACCGTCTATCGCGATAGACCCCTCTATCGCGACAGATACCATCTATCGCGACAGACCCATCTATCGCGATAGACACCGTCTATCGCGACAGACACCGTCTATCGCGACAGACCCGTCTATCGCAACAGTCACCATCTATCGCGACAGGCCCACCTATCGCGATAGACCCATCTATCGCGACAGACATCGTCTATCGCGACAGACCCATCTATTGCGACAGACCCATCTATCGCGACAGACACCGTCTATCGCGACAGACCCATCTATCGCGACAGACCCATCTATCGCGACAGACACCGTCTATCGCGACAGACCCATCTATCGCGACATACCCATCTATCGCGACAGACACCGTCTATCGCGATAGACCGACCCAGCTAGTTAAGTCCATGAAAAACTACTTTGATGGCATTGGAGACCCCTACGATCATGTAGCTGAGTTTAGGCAAGTCTTGAGAGCTGAACAAGTTGAAGATCTGTTCACGCAGTACAATGCCTTTGGTCTAACCCTTGGGAACACCGCCCTGACATGGTTTCAGCCACTAAACGAGAGGTAGTTTAGGAGCATAGATAAACTTGTAGAGGCATTCATTATCGAATTCTCTAAAAGTGGCATAAGACATAACACATCCTCCCTAATATACAGCTTCAAACAAACATCTCAAGAGACAGTGAGGCTCGCAGGCAGAAGATTAAGGCAATATCTAGAGAGATGCCCGGCCCTAGAGCTACCCACTCCAGCCAAGCAAGTGGCCTTATTTTTAGACAGATTGTTAAGCACCAAACTGAGATCATATGTGTACTTGAAGGACCCTAGATCCATAGAGGAATGTGTACACATGTGCATAGACATTGAGGATAATCTAGGGGAGGAATTTGAGCTCTCAAAAATCTACAAAGACTCAGATAGTTCTAGTAGCCTCATTTCCTCACAATCCACCTCAATTGAGGACCTAGTAGAAAAGGTAGCTCTGAAACTAGGTGTCTCTAGCAAGCAGATCCACAAAATTATTCTCAGCCATATCCACCACAAGGAAAGTACCCTAATCAGTACCCACAACAACAGTATGCTAGGCCCCAACAAATCTACCAACCACCCTATCAAGGGCAACAAAGACCGCAACCAGTCCTAGCGCAGCAACCTCCTGCCCTTACCAATGTGATTCCAGTAAAGTATGCAGCGGTAGAAGAAAATCTAAATAGAGCTTTAGTGCCAGTGACATGCTCGCTTTCAGAAAGTGATCCAAGTGATCATAGTTTTGACTCCACCCATGTTGAGAGCCCCCAAGCCTACTACATGCAATCACCGGAGTAGTGAGTCATATTATTATGAAGAACCGAATGAATCTAGTGGGGAGCCAGAATACGCAAACATCATGTATACCAACCCCAACTCGAGATCCCAACCTAGGCCGATGAGACCTCCATTTCCTAGAGGGCCATGCTATCGTTGTCAGGGAGATCACCTCATTCGTGATTGCCCTCTACCTGCACCGACACAAACCCAATCTGTGACAATTCAAGGCTTTTGTCCCGATTGTGGAAAGGAGCATTTGTTACGAGAGTGTCCCAAGAACCCCGCCAATATGCCAAAAATTGCGCCTATCAATGTTATTGGCTTAGTGGTAGACTCCACAGGAAGCGTGACTTCCACAGCCCCAGTACAAGTCATCACGAGGGCCGAGGCACTTAAGCAAAACCAAGACTTAAGCCAGGAAAAGAATGCGGAGGTTAGTGAGACTGAGAGTCAGAATAAGAAGAGGACGAGAGCTTGGAGAGATAGCCGTGAACGTATGAAAAGGCAATGGGCAAGAAAGATGAGCGAACTTGAGGAAATTCTACGAGAAACCAAAGCCAAAATCATAGAAATCACATCTCAAACGCACTCTCACACATCCCCGCCACTACCATCCCCTTCACCCTTCATTCCTCCACCCATCAATCCACCACATGTAACCCAACCACGACCCTGAGTAGGATCAGTCTTAGCCGATCCCACTCCTGAAGATCTAGACATGATGCTTAAAGCATATCAGGCCAGAATCCAAGAAGGGCCCAATGTAATAGATCATGAGAAATGTTACCCTAGAGCTGATCTAGAGCTTGAACGAACTAAGTTGTGTGCCAAGATGGTGGAATTGGCTCAAGCCATGTTTGAAGCCTGTCGCTTGTTCAATGGCTCTAACCCCACCAGAACACCATTGCACTTTGATGGTCTATTCGATAGATTGGAGAGGTTACTTGCAAAGTCTAGAAAAGGAGCCACCTCCCAGGCTAAGGAGAGGGCAAGTGATAGAAAAAGCATTCCTTCCCAGGGAGCTTATGTGCCTAACTCCACTGAACCAGACACCTCTTCCTCTATGAATAGGTATTCACCAGAGTTCTTGAGAGAGATTCAAGAAGAGAAGTGGGCAAAGGAGAGTGAAGTCCCTCCTCCCATAGAACTTGTGGATGACGCACATGATCAGTTCCCACAGGACATCCCTTCTATTTATGAAGAACAAGAAAGTGCCCACTCTCATGAGAGGTTAGACTTTTAGTCTAATTCTTTGCAAGAGTTACCACATTTCACAGGCCCATGGGAAACCAAGTCTACTTGCCTGAGAGCACCCACAGTCATGATAAGAAACAAAGATTCAATCATACCTAGGAATACAGAAGTAGTAAAGAACACTAAAGTGCAGTGCAATCTCACTTTAGAAGAGCTACTCAAAGTTAAGCCAGAAGTGTGGAAACACGTAGCCAAACAAGTGCCAGACATAGCGAAGTCGCGTTCCCAGGTAGGATCTCATAGAACAATGCCTGAAATACCATTGGATAAGATAGGAGACATGAGTGAAGGAGAAGAAGGAAATACCTACCTCCCAGTTACCCATCAGGCATACACAACCAAGGCAATTTTGGACTCAGGTGCAGGAGTTGCAATTGCTACCACTTCCCTATGGAAGCGTTGGGGCAAGCCAGCACTCAAGCCAACGAGAATGAAATTGCAGATGGCTGACGGTCACATAGAAAGACCCTTAGGACTACTAGAGGGGATAACTCTCACTACTTGTGGTGTAGAGTTTGAGCACACATTTGCTATCTGTGACTTTAGCAAAAATCAAGCCTATGAGATGATTTTGGGGAGACCATTTATGCGACAGTTGCAAGTGGTACAGGATTGGGGAACCAATTCCTTGTATTTGCAACACTTAGGTGTTACAACCAAAGTCAATCTCAAGGATTACTCTCATAGAGATGTCCCTCCTATCCAATGGAACCCCATCCATAGAGCCAAAGATGATACGGAATCGGTGCATTCCATAGGATCAGGATCCTCATGGATGCATGAAGACACTCACTTATGGATGTGTAAAGTGGCAGTGGAAGAGGAGAAAAGAGAAAAAGCCAAAGAGGTAGGTGTGAAGGAAACACATAGATCAGTTCAAGACCTAGCCTATGCACCTGTAGTATTTCTAAACGAAGAATTTGAACCTCACGGCTGGGCAGAAATTCTAGCAACTATGGATGTAGCCATCAATGAAGAGCAATGGACACCCCACTGTGATGAGGATGGCTATGACATTTCTGTCTTCTCCATAGAGCCAATCATGGGAGAGGTAGTTTTAGAAGAATGCGAACCTAGCCCTGATGCATTTGAAGATGCAAGTGACTCCGATCTAGAGTCAATCATCATGGATCCACCCTTTGCATCAGACGAAGAATATTTCTATGATGTAGAAGTTTACCCCACACGAGTGACCACTAAGAGTGAAGGAAAGAAAAGGAAGAAGAGAGAAGCCGCACCAGAGGAGGAAGAATCCCTGTTTGAGGTCCCTAAAAATTTCAAGAAGTATGCAATAGAAGATAGGAGAGTCATGGTAAGAATGCCAAAACGTGATGCACAAGTAGGGGAGGCCTATGATGACAAAGAAACCACCAAGAAGGTAGTGGTAGCCATAGAAGAAGGAGAAGAGAGGTGCACTTACATAGGACATGACCTCACTGAGGAAGAGGAGCATGAGCTAATAGCTTTGCTAAGAGAGTACAGAGATGTATTTGCACTTTGGACCAGATCGGGTGATCAAGGCAATACTATTTGCGGGCTTCTGGTGGCCGACCCTTCACATGGATGCACATACCTATGTGAAACGGTGTGATGTTTGTCAGAGAACTCAGTATCCTATACGCAAGGATGAGATGCCACTGAAACCTATGATGGGTGGACGTGCATTTTCTAAGTGGGGAATAGACTTTGTTGGTCCTATTAATCCCCCAGCTAAGGGTTCACATGCTGAGTATATCATTGTGGCCACAGACTATCTAACGAAATGGGTAGAGGTAAAAGCCACAACAAGGAACGATGCACAAACAACAGCTAAGTTCTTGTTTGAGAATGTGTTCACCAGGTATGGATTACCTATAGAGCTAGTCAGTGATAGAGGGACTCACTTCTTGAATGAAGTTATTGAAAATCTGCTCCAAGAATTCTTGGTAGTACATAAGAAGTCTGCCCCCTATCACCCCCAAGCTAATGGCCAGGCTGAGAGCACAAATAAGATCTCATGCAATGTACTGACAAAATTAGTAAACAATAAACGCTCTAACTGGGACAAATAGCTACACCATGCTGTTTGGGCATACATAGTTGCCTATAAAACGGTACTCCAAGCCACGCCCTTTCAGATGGTTTTCGGCCAGAATGCAGTGCTACCATTGGATTTTTTGATACCAACCTTGAAAGTAGCACAAGAGCATGATTGGACAGGCCATGAGTTGTCCTCTAGAATCTTCGATCTTGAACGATTAGGTGAAACACGATTGAGGGCTGCAACAGGAATTTATGCAGCCAAGAAGAGGCAAAAGGCATACTTCGATGCACACGTGAAGGATAAGGGCTTGAAAGCAGGAGACCTAGTCCTAGTCTACACCTTAAAGCAACATGCACGGAAGTTAGAAAAGAGAGGTTATGGGCCAATGATTATCCATAGGATCTCCACAAGTGGAGCAGTTCAACTAGCCACTCTAGAGGGTGATATTCTACCAAGTTACATAAGTGGATGCAGAGTCAAGTTATATCAAGAACGCCTGACTGAAGAGATGCTAAATCGGCTCAACACTGCCAAGAAACGTAAAGAAGAAGAGAAACAAATTAGAGAAGAAGCACAGGCAGAAGCTTTAGAACGCATCCGACGAATGAAATTGAGGAGACAAGGCAGAGACCCGCCTATGCCTGACACTCAAGAATCTCTAGGATATCCCATGGCCATGTGCGCGACTTCAGGTGGGCATTCCCATAGAATAATCGACCGACGGCCTTTTGTAACCCTAGAAGTAGGACAAGGAAAGGGTGCAAAGACTGTAAGAGCCTTGATTGACTCAGGTGCATCCACTAGTGCTGTCAAATGGTCTTACTGTCAAGAATTGAAATTAACTGTCAATCCTATAGAATCATATCTCATAGGATTGGGAGGTGTGGAAACCCCTTGCATGGGCGAGGTGGATCTTCCCATCTCCATTTAAGACGAAGTGATGACAGTCAAAGTACTAGTGTGTCAAGATGAGGACCTCACTGAGCCTCTTGTCTTGGGTCAGGACTGGATCTATGATCACGCAGTCAACCTCAACCTAAGAAGTGGACTTCTTCAGGTATGGGTAGATCATAGCCGAATTATAGTTGAATTGGAAAATGAGGCACTCAAGGAACTAGGCAAAGCACAAACTCCTGGTCCTTCCAGGGGCGCACATGAAGTTGACAATGCTATTCTTGTCCAAAATTGTATGATGCAGAAAAAGGCTTGTCTCAACAACGGAGTCAGGAAGAGGACGGAAGTCCCTTCTTTTCCAAAGGCCAGAAGGTTGCAACAACCAACGGCAGATCAAATACAGAAGAAGCAGAACACTACCTATACTGGATGCCAAAAAAAGGAGCAAAGCAGATTGTTTCAGCCGTGGAAACAAGTATGGAGGCGAAAAGGCAAACACCCTGTTCCGACCAAGCCAACCCCACGGCCAAAACCTCTTATTAGTAGTCAACAACACGACACTAATAAGAAGTCCTTCATTAATCCTTCTGCGAAAGTGAAGTCTATTTGGGTACCCAAGAAGTCAATGAAGGCCAGCCCACAATCACGACAAATCTGGGTGCCTAAGGCTTGCTTGCGGGCTCAAATAGCTACACCAAGGCCACAACCGGTACAACATGTCTCACTCACTCGAACATCTGAGGCCCAGTCTTACACATTACACACGGACACATATTCTTCCATGCGCAAAAGTAGAATCACTCTTAAATGGGTCCCAAAAAAGCCTCCTTCTCAAGTAGATATCCCTATCCAACTCTTCAGAGTCTCCACAAAATCAATATCAAAGCCCATCCACTGCATTTGGCAACCTCAAACTTGTAATAAACCCCTGACCCCAGTTGTAAATCCATGTCCACACACTAACTACGTCACTCTCACACGACATCATCCCACTCAGCTCTTAGGTCTACCCAATTCCTAACTACACACACAAGCACCGAGCACTTAATAACCTACTAATCTCTCCCAAACCTCATGTTAATGTTGTAATGGGGACGTGTCCATCCCTCTTCGTATGTGCATGCAACATTTTGCTTTCCCCGGTCAAGACCGCTTCACACAACCGCACAAAAGAATTTGGTTTGCTCTCTACTTAGCGGAGACAGGTGCGTTACCAATTAAGCTTCATGTATGGCTTTTACCATTAGAATACCCAGGCCTAAATCTGAAACTACAGCACAAGCTGCCCCTTCGGCTCCTCCTGCTCCATCTGAATTTGAGTTTGCTACAACTGGAGATGCTGAAGGGATGGATCCCCAAGACTTCGAAGCATTCTTACAAAGTACACAACTCTCGGATGTAGAGTTTTATTCAGATGCAGAAGAACAAGGCACATCTTCACAAAGAAGAAGAAAATCCATAGAAGGTCGCCATGTACATTGGGGTGACGATCAGCAAGGTCAACAACAAGGACACCTAGAAGAAGAAGGAGCAGACGAAGAGGAGACCACTGAAGCCCTAGCTTATACAGCAGAACTCCAAAGGTTGTATCAAATCATGGAACGAGTGCGATTGCAACAACTGCTCACCGAACAGAGCAGTAGGGTACTCATGACTCAGCTGTTGGAAGAAGCAGGAGTTGACTCAGAATATAGTGAAGGTCTCTTATTAATGGCAGAAACATATGGGGTAGTAGAAGCAGCTCAGACTGCCATTAGGAGATTGCCAGTTCAATATGATCCACGAAGATTCCACACACGACCACGGTCAGGTAAAAACATCCAGATCCCCATTACAACGGCAGAAGGCCCGATTATTACATCTGAACCCATTGGGACAACCTCCCAAGCAGCAGAAACCGCTAGCCAAGAGCACCCAGTCACCCATGAGGAATCAACCGAGCCACTACCACCCACACCCCCACCATCGCCTCTTAGAATAGAAGCCGTGGAGATCACCTCGACCACTCAACCCACAGAACAAACCTTCCTCTTTCGTACTCCCATCTCTAGTTCAACCCTATTCTCCTCCTCTGAAAACCCACTCTATGAAGCAGCCACCATCACTACACAATCCACCGAATCGCTCATAGAGCCTGTCCTAGGACAACCATCCCCCATACCCTCAGCCATAGGTCATCCTGACGCTAGGTCCATATTCATGGGATTCCCTGCTACCACGCAACCTTCCATGACCTCCCCGCCTCTACGACCTCAACCCCCAACCACCATCTCTCCACTTCTCCAATCCCTCCATGCCTTCCTTGCTAGAACTTTTCAACCCAGATCTCATCCATTCCCTTTATTTTCGTCTCCCAACCCCACCTCTCATCTATACACCGCTTTCACACACACACCACCTACCATTCCAATGTATATGGTAGACCCCACACTTGCACCCACTCCTGAAAGTATGGACATTTCACCACCCACGGCACCTCCCCCACCCCCCACACTTCAACCTTCTCCCATTCCCCCCCACCAATTTCACCGACACACACATCTCCATTAGACACATCATTCACTCTTCCCCTTCCCCAATCCCCTTCCCGTGCATCCTCCATTGTAAAAACCACACCAACATCCATAGGAAATGCATTGGACACCATGCTCACATGTATATCACAGTTAAGGACAAAATACAATCAGCTCCAGCAACATAACGCACGACTGCAAGAGCACTCGGAGGTGCTACAGAATCGTCTTGCTGCAGTGGAAGAGGAGAATGCTCACCTCCATACACACTTCCAAACTCTACAAGAGGCTCATAGTGTATTGGAAGTACAGTTGCAGAATACAGATCAAGAAGCAATACAAGTGGTAGAAGGCCATCTAAAAACACAACTAGAACGCAATTCAAGACTTCAACGAAATATGGCACTTCTTCGAAGACACCTGGCAGCTGCTCACGAGGAGAATCGACGCCTACAGCAAAAGAACCAAGAGAACTTAGAAGCAGCCATCGAAAGTGCACCAGGGGCACCCATCAGCCCATCAAAGTTCCAAGTAATGACCCCCGACAATATCAAGATCATATTGGAAGACTATGCTTTGCTGCTTGAAGCACATGACCGGCTATCAGAGGAACTGAGTCAACTGAAGCAAAAATAACAAAAAGACACAACGACTGCCCCTCAAACCACCTCATCAGCGGCTTCACTTCTCACAGACTCAGAGGCCCTACAAGATCTCCAGACACAGGTCACAGAGTTGAAAGCACGCCTACTACAATATGAAAGGCCACCTTCCCCTCCAGAAGCTCCCACCGACGAAGACATAGTACAAATTCCAGTGGAACAAACATTTGAAGAAGAATATGACCCACAACCTTTCCCAAGAGGTCAACAAACGGAAGAAGCTCAGGACACATTCGAAGCACCACGGCCCCCATGGCTACGACAAGTGGAGGAAATCGGGAGTTCTCATGAAGAGCGCACAGTGGTGCAAAATCAGGCAATGAGGGTCATAGAGGAAACTGTGCTGTAATCTGATTACTTCAAGAACCTGTCATCGAGATGTCTTATCCTCTCATCTGAACTCCAATGCAGGCCTTACTATATTATTTTGGCTGATTATAATGCAGAAATACAGAGAGTCACAGGGAAGATACCTTCCTTCGCAACCCAATTTCAACCCGAAGACCTTCCTCCTGAGGTGCAAAAAGGCAAGATCCGTCAACCAACATGGTGGCAGAAACTTCTTGAAACATATCCTGAAATGCTCCACACCTGGAACAATGCGCCATTACATCTTCTCTATAATCCATGCTATGGCCCTGTTCCACGACGCCGCTCATGGAAAGCATTCAACATAAAGGTCCAGAATAACGCTCAATGCAAGGAATGGCTCAATTATCCATACATTGCACCACCACAGGGACCACCGTCAGTAGCATACATGATGGGAACAATTCGACATTGGATGCCACGATTAAAGCCCATGCCAGATGTGGCAGCCCAAATGATGCTTAAGATTTTGGATATGATGCAGGTAGTACTCAAAACCTTCCGAAATGCAACATCACCACAGATACGGCTACCGGGGTTTACTAATGGAAACTATGATTTGGTGTACGACATGAGCACCACCCCCAGTATTTGTGTGGCTTACGCCTGGCATGCACGCATCAAATACCTCCCTGCATGTTACAAACAGACATTCGAAGAAATGTTCAGATCAGGTTTTTGGGAGTATCACTCGGAGGTCTTTGCACCGAAGCCAACACACCTGCTCCATCTCTTTGCTTGCGAACAAGCCATGTACTCTGAGTACTACACCACACCGCAACCAGAGGTCCCCGGAGCAATAAATTGGGATGCATTGGAAGCTGATCTAGCAAGATGCTTAAGGATAGGAGAACACGAACTTGCAACGAATGTCATCCAATACTATATCGACCACCCTATAGAGCAGAGGTCTGTCAGGGGCGACAGACGCTAGGAAGGGGGGAGTTGTTGGCATACAGGTCATATGAAGAGCATACAGGTACAATAGAGCAGTCATGCACAATACGGCAACAAGGCCTAATCATTTTTTCCAAGGACCATTCACAACTCACGTGATTTTAATCACTACACAAACATTGTAAATTCCATTTTTGGTAGAATAGACTCCATTTTGTTCAAGCCGAGGAGTCCTCGAGCTTGAGGAGTATTAGAATTAGCTACATATCAATTTTCATAATTTTTAGATTTTGTTTGAGCCCTCAAATAGGCTTTAGAACCTAATTTTTAACTAGGCTGGACACTAGGTCTGGACAAGGCCAAAGCTAGTGAGAAAACTATAAAAAGAGCTAGAGAGCTCATTTTTGAGGTTAGATTGTTTGTGAATTGAGCTTATGTAAGAGACTTTTTGACTAATGCAAGAACTCCATTGTTCCTCTCCTTGTTCTTGCCTTGTGTGCGCGTGTGTGTGTATGTGTGTGCATGCTTGTGTGCTTCTCACTCACACACTTGTGCCTTCACTTGCTCATAGTCTTCATACTAGTCCTCACGTCTCCACGGATTGACAATTATGAGGTGGATCTCCTCACGTTGGTACTCACCATTGTGCTAGAGTGACAAAACCCCAAAAATTTTCAAAATTAAGCATATTTTTTTCTTGTTTTTTTTTTAAATTCCCATGATATGACATCACGAGCCATGTAAATGCACTAGAGGAGTCCTTTAGATGCATAAACCCCAAATACTCTAACATAACCCTTTAAAATTATAGGAATTTAGCGATTTCCAATAAAAGTGCTGGTTTCTTGTGTGAAAGGACCATTTCTAAGGCACACATATATAAGTCATTTGATGACTCTTTGTAAAACTTTTTTGCCATTGAGAGTAACCAAGCTGAAATCTCGAATTTGATTCTTCTTAACTGAATATCGTTTTCTCCAAGAGCTTGTGTGTATATTTGATGCTTGAAATGTGTTATTAGGACTATTGTCTACCCCTTCCCATAAGGTTTTAGCTACTATGGTACACATGTGAAGCTTAGTGAGTTGTGGAGCTGGAGTAGTGTTTCTTGTCATTCAGTATTTTGGTCATATCTTGAAGTATCTTTGTCAGCTTAGGATAGAGATACAATGACTAGATGCACCTCCTTGAGAGCTTTGAAAAGAGTCTGCTATTGACCATATTTGGAGTTTGCAACTGAGAGAAAAGTCCTAATTTGTGCTTACTACTGTTGCAAGAGTGCATTTTCACAAAGATAACTTACTTGAATGGTAGATGCAATCATTATTCATTCATTGTTAGCACTTCCACTTCATGTATCATCATGTGTGCACATGTCTTCATACACTTGATATGTCTAATTTCACAAATTGATAATTAAACATGTATTAATTTACTGCTATATGCACTTGTGTGCGATTGAGGTATAATTTTACTTGGCACAAATCCCTAAGGCTTTATGACTTAGGCACAATTACTGGGGACTAGTCCAATCAAGGTGCCTACATGATGGTAGCAAGTGCTGAGTGAACATATCGTGTGAGTAGAGGTAATTTTGGTCCGTGGCAAATCTCTAAAAAATGTTGCACTTGTTACTTCACACTCTAGTGGTGTGTGTAATGAGTTTGTAGGTTTAAGAGGAAAGAAGTGAGAGAGTTAGGGTGTATGACTAGAAGGAATAGGTAGGATTAGAGTAGAGGATTTACCACAAGAAAAACCCCAAAAAATTGTTCATTTTAGTTCAAACTTAGGGTATTCCAAAAGCCTAAATTACATAACATATTTTAGTGGAAAGTCATTCGTATGAGTAATGGTATCATGGAGAGTAGTGATTGAGATCGTCGATTGCGTATTGTGTAGAATTTAAGGTTTGGTTAGCAGTTGGTGACACGCTATTGAAGGGTGATTGGTTGAGGTGAGGACTCCATTGCTCACTGCTTAGAAAATTAATTGAACATTGACAAACCTGACACGGAGTAGAGAGAATATTGTGGGGTGTCATAAAGGGTTGTGAGTGATATTTTTCACCCACAGTGGATGAAGGGAGAAGAGGAGTATGTAAGGAGAATTTTGCACTAAACATTTTGAAAATTAGACCTTGCTAGGCTGAAGTATCAGAGTTGGTTGAGTTGAGGTATCGTGATACCTGAATTCCATTGTATTGCAATACTCTCCAAGTATCGTGTATCACCTGCCCATGTATCAAAATACTCGGGAAGTATCATGTATAATCGGGTTGAGGTATCATGTATCATGTACTGAAGTATCGTGTATCACCCAAGACAAGTATCACATATCGCCTCGAGTGTGTATCGTGTATCATGAGCTCACCAATATCATATCATGAGAAATCAGTATCGTGTATCACCTCACCTGAGGTATCGTGTACTATGCTCCCAAGGTATCGTGTATCATGGGAAAATTAAAGAGACTGAAAGAAATAAGTGGGAGGAAACAAGAAACTAAAATTAGCCAGGATGGTCAATAGGGCTTAGAAAGACCTTGCAGCTAGGTGATGAATGAACCTAAGATCCGGATGAGTATTAGGTAGTCAAATGAGTGTCATATCTTTTGCCAAAAGTGCAGCCCAACCAAGCAACCAAAAGTGCCTAATGAAAGTTTTATGTTCGTAGTGGAAGGAGAATATCTAACCTCCCTACAGTATGTGTCCACTAACTTGCAAGGATACCCATCTACCTCGACAACCTTAATAGGTCTATAGCAAGAATGAGAAATACAACAAAATCTGAGATAGTTCCAAGACCAACTGTCAAATACAAAGGTGGTGTCTATATAGGACAACTCTACGTAGTAACGGAAAAGCCAGATGAGATAAATGAGAGAGGAGAATTAGAGGAACAAGTAACCTCTGGAAGAACCAATAATGGAGACACAATGAATACCCCAAGGGGAAAGTCAGTGGTCACTCAAGTGTTTAGAGAAGATCTGATACCCCAAGATGACTATATGATGGATGTGTACTTGTTGAATGGATCCAACCTACTATTACAAACCGATTCACATACACAAGGAGAAGGCATCAACCCAGGCACTATATATGAATTGAGGGATCCTAAATATTCATCCAGAGTTACCTATCTAGATCAGAATCAAAGGAGATATTGGTCGATGGATGATGTGGATAGATCCAAACTAAAGTACATGGGATTTCTTGTATTCCCTCCTTGAGAACAGGCAACTACCTCTCAGAATCCATTCGAAACCCACCAAGGTACAAAAAAATTGACATCAAGACAAACTAGTCAACAAAGTCCCCATCAAACCTCATGTGTAGTTTGCTATGCTAGGAACTAGTCTCAATAGACAAACTAGTCAAGGAATGGGAAATATAAATAGGCCAACCAGTATGGAAAGACCACCTCAAGGTGTCTCTCTATGCAACTTTTTCAAGTCTCCTTTTATAACTCTTGCATTCAAATTTGAATTTGAATTCAACTTTTGGCTCTCTCTAAAAATTTATCCTTCAATCTAGGAAATATTCCCTCAATGAAGTAGATGCTTTTCTAACTAACAAGTCCACAAGTTTTTGGTAGGTGATTAAAAATATTCTCTCAAGTTAAATGAACGACTTTTACAAATTTAAAAGGATAAATTTCTACTAGCAATGGTTTTCATGGAGTTTCATATGTTTATGAACTTCAAGCCAAATGTTTGGGCAGTTTAGGACCAGAAGTGCACCCAATACGAATGGCGATTCCTATCATTATCTGAAACCCAGAGCTAGGTAGAAGATTAAGGCCAATCCAAGTGGCTAAGTGTATGAGAAATCACTATGACAGAACAAGGGAGCCTTATGACCACATTGTGGAGTTCAAACAAGTATTGTAAGTAGAACAAGTGGATGATTTTGTCATTCAATATAAATCTTTCAGACTAACCTTGATTGGAACAACTTTGACTTGGTTCCAACCATTCGACCCCAATTCTTTTGGCAACATTGAACAATTCTTCTAGGAATACATTGGAGAATTCACTAAAAGAGGGATCAAACACAATTCGTCTTCATTAATCCATAGTAGAAATGATATCCCTATTTTTAGGTGGTCTAACGAATGAGAATTTAAGGACCTTGATATATGTGAAACGATTGAAAAAACTGAGTGAATGTCTTCAAGAATGCATAGACTTGGAAGAAAACTTAGTAGACGACCTCAAAACCCCACAAAATTCCACTAAATCGGAGGACACGAGGAGCAATGCTACCTTGAGTACAAGCAACGTAAAATAACTGGTAGAGTTAGTAGCCAAGAAATTGGGAGTGCAGGGATAGAGGAACTACCAGAATGCTCCCATGAGAGTGCCAATGTTAAGAAGGTGCACACATTGTGGTGGAGATCACCCATCCCATGTCTTGGAAGAGGAGGTTTAGGGTTACCACAACCTTATCCATACAATAGGCAACTGACCTAGGGACCTAACATGTATTGTCATATTGAGCAAAATTACACCAATCATAATACTGAGAACTGCCTCGTAGTTGTCGATCTGCGGAGAGGTTAGGCCGATATGAAGATCAAGAGTGAATGATGTGTGTGAAGAAGAGGGTGAGAAATGTAAGAACACACACAAACATGCATACACACACACACACTAGGAAAGTTGTGATGGAGATCAATGGAAGGCAAGAAAAGAACTATTAATCATATTCATCATCATCTAGTTACAATAGCTCTTCTAGTTCTAGCTCGTAGGTTCAATCATAAACTAACAACAACCTCAAAATGAGCTGTCTAGCTCTATTTATAGTTTTTGCCTAGTTTTGACCGGTTTCACATCTAGTGATCGGCATAATTACAAAATAAGTTCTTCCTCTAATTTGAACTACCTAACGACTTCCAAAAATTACGAAATTGGTTTGAGCTTTCTACCTAGACTCCTCAAGCTCGAGGATTCCTTTACTTGCACAAAATGGAGTCACATCCATGATAATTAGATGTATATACAGATAATACATTGGTTTAGTGATGAAAATCACTATTGTCATGATGAAATCTTCTGAGTAGTTTTAAGTGCTTCCTCTTCTTCTATGACGAGAACCAGTACTCAAAACTTTGCCTTGAACACTCCCCTCCTCATTTTTTTCATCCCTGAGAGAACTTGATTTAGCATGAGTAGTGTAGTTTGTGAGCAGGTCTATTGCCAAGGTGTATTCGGTGATGCAAAGTCCCCGGATAAGATCACGTTCAAGTTTCTCCCAATCAATGGGCTGGGGTTCATCTAGAGGTGGGTGCATATAATGTTCTAAATACATGATTTGTTCCCAAGCAAACAAGTGTAGCAAATGCATTGGATGACTGATAAACACTTTTGAGTGATATTCCTAGAAGCCGGTGACGAACATCTCTTCAAATGTCTGCTTGTAGTAGGCGGGCATGTACTTCAATCTGTAGTGCCAAGCAAAGCATTCCTTGAGAGAAGTTGTCGTGCACACAAAGTCCAAATTCCCTTATTCAAAGCCTGGTGTATTTACAGTGGGAGCCTTGACGCATTGAAATGTCTTGAATACAATCTGCATTATATCAAAAATCTTTACAGTCATTTGAGCGGTGATATCTCTCATTTTGTGTATTAATGAGGCAACCAATGATGAATGGTGGCCATCATATAGCCGACAGTCAGAGTATTATTTGTGGGAGGCACGAGATAGGGATAATTGAGCAAATCCTTGCATTGACGATTATTCTGGAACTTAATAGCAAATGCCTTCCAAGTATGTCTGCGCGGAACTGGTCCATAACACGGGTTGTACTTCAAGTGTGTCAATGCACACATCCAAGTATGCATCATTTCTGGGTACTTTTGTAGTAGGTCTGCATGCTAGGTGGGTTGATATATGTGGCCTCGCTCTGCTTCTAGTGGAACATCCTCAGGCTTGAATTGCATAGCATGCGTGGGGTGCTTCTGAGTCTCTTTCTCCACTTGAAAATTATATTCCTCTAGCAAAAGGAAATATGGCTTATACTGTAATTCACTGGACATGATATGTCTGGGGGGGGGCGATAGCGGCAAAATAAGGCAACTTCAAAATAACTTCTTTGAAATTTTCAATCGCATGGAGTTGCACCTCCACACGAGCATAGTGTGTCTTACCCAATTCTTTGATGGTCTTTAACTAGGTTGGTGGCAGTAATTCGTAGGTGTCCTGTTCTTCAGGGGATGAGCGGCCGCCAACAACAGGTAAGGGTAACGGCTTGAAAGCAAGATGGACTAAGAGGCGTGTTTGAATTGTCCAATGTAGCTTCAAAATTCTCATGATTCTGCTATTGCAGGCATTGATTCTCTTCCTTTGCAACATTAAGGTGTCGGTGAAGAAGCACCATATTGCATGATAGTTGGGCATTTTGCATCAAGTGAACATCTAATTGGGATTCAACACCCTTGACCTGTTCCTGTATCTGAGCTTCAAGAGTTTGCTGATGCTTTTGATGTTCGACTTTCAAGTTTTGATACTTTATGTTAAGCTCCTCATTCTGCAGGGTGAGTGCATCTAAGCGTACTTGTAAATCTTGTGTAGTCCATTGTAGGGCAGAGTGCTGTTTCTCGAGTGATGAATATTCAAAATTAATTTGCTATAGACACTATATCATGTGCTGGATATCAGCATCAACAGTGGATGATGAAGATGATGCAAGGGTGGGAAATGCGACATGCAGGGTAGTTTGTAATGCGATGGGAGTGGGAGTAGGGATAGGGATAGTGGAGGTAGTGGCAAGTGATGGAAGTGACATGCAAATATGTGACATATGAGATGTGTTATGTGATGTGGTTGATGCATGTAATTGTGCATCTGGTGAAGCAGTGGGTGAGATGTCCATGTCACTAGTGGAACTTTTAATGATTGCAACATGAAAGAGTGATGTCGGTGCTATGGTGCATGGTGGTGGGTGAAATTGTGTGGTGAGAGGTGAGTGAGGAGGTGTGCTTGGTGGCCATAAAAAGGGAACTCGTGGGCGAAGCTCTTGAGAAGGTCTTACAAACGGGAAAGGTGTAGATCGGGGTTGCAAAAAGGAAGTGAAAGAAGTATAGAAGGAGGTTGGCTGTGTGGAGATGGGAAAGGAGTACAACAGATTAGTGGTATATGAGGGGAAATGCGGGGGAGGGGAAATGATGGGTGGTGTCATGATAGGTGGAATGGAAACTGGGGGAATGGGAGCAGCAGTCTGAATGGGGCTAGATTCAAGGGGTCAAATAGAAACGGGGGATGGAATGCGAACCTCGGGGCTATCTACAACATCAAGGGAGGTTGGGGTTTGGACCGATTGAGATTGGGGGGTTTCGCTAAGGGTATATATAGGGGAAGTGTCTTCCTCAATCACGTCAATTGTGGAGGAACCCATGGGGGGTGGTCATGTGATGGGACCAGTAGGAACGTGAATATATGTACCTGGGCATTTGAGAATACAAACCCATCATGGGTCGAACTTGGGTAAGGGCTTTTGTAACAAAAATCGTAATGCTTTCGGTGTGTCAACAGCTTTAACCAACTCATGCATAGCAAAGATAAAGGTCTCTTCAAATCCACCGCTAACCAGTTCCTGTTGTAAGATGGCTTCACTTTGTTCTTTCGTTAATCTGGTTCGTGCCCAAACTTTATGCATGTTATTGTAGAGCCGTCAGATGGATCTAGTCCTCTCCTTCATAGCCTCATTCGCCTAATGCGTTCCAATGCTACTACTTGAGCTTCAGCTCTGATTCGTTCCTCTTCTTCCTTTCGCTTCTTAGCAAGAGTTAGTCGTTTAAGCATGTCTGCGATTAAAGGTTCCTAATATAGTTTAACACGACATCCGCTATATAATTAGGCAAAGGGTTGCTAACTAAACTGCATTGCTAGTCGATATCCTATTGATGATCATGGATATGTAACCTCGTTTCTATAACTTGCGAGCAAGTTGTTTCAGGGTGTAAACTAGTACCAAATCTCCTACTCATAATCCCTTGTCTTTAATATGAGCATCAAAGTAAGCTTTTTGTCTCTTCTTAGCGGCATAAATTCCTGCTATTGCTCGCATTCTTGTCTCTCCCAAGCATCTAAGTTAAGTATTCTTGAGGAAAGCTCATGACCTGTCCATTTGTACTCCTGAGCAATCTTGAGTGTAGGTATCAAAAAATCTAAAGGCAATACAACATTCTGAACAAACACCATATGGAATGGTGTAGCATTAAGCATTGTCTTATAGGCTATGTGATAAGCCCACAAAGCGTGGTGTAATTCTTGATCCCAATCCGAATGTTGATTGTTCGCAATTTTGGTGAGAATGTTGCACAAAATCTTATTAGTACTCTCAGCCTGTCCGTTAGCTTGTGGATGGTATGGGGCTGATTTCTTGTGTACAACCATAAAGTCCTATAAGAGATATTCAATAACCTCATTTAAGAAATGAGTACCCCTATCACTTACAAGCTCGATAGGAAATCCATATCTTGTGAAGACATTCTCGAACAAGAACTTAGCACTGGTGCATGCATCATTTTTCCTAGTGGCCTTAGCTTCTACCCATTTCGTAAGATAGTTAGTGGCAACTATGATGTACTTAGCATGGGAACACCTTGCACGGGGATTAATAGGTCCCACAAAATCTATTCCCCATTTTGAGAATGCATGCCCTCCCATCATGGGCCATATGGGCATCTCATCCCTGCGTATGGGACACTGAGTCCTTTGACATACATCAAATCGTTTGACGTAGGTGTGGGCATCCATATGCAGAGTGGGCCACCATAATCGTGAAACTAATATGGATTTGATAATGTGATCGGGTCCAAAATGGCCTCCTACTGCACCCTGGTGTGTAGCTTCCAATAGATTAATATATTCGCTTTCATGCACACATATCCTCAGATAACCGTCTCGTCCTTGCTTATACAAGTTATCACCAATGAGCTTGTATTCTAAGGTCTCTTGTTCTAAGCTGCATCTACGGGCTACAATCATGTCCTCTGGAAAAGTCTTTGTCCTTAGGTAAGTAACTAAAAATTCACTCCAGTCTGGCGTTAGAGTCACTTGGTACAATGTGGCATCTTCGATTGGGGGTCTATTACTGCACTTAGGACATTTGTCACACAGTCGTCAGACATATTTTTCCATTGTCGGCTAATACACACCTAATATTTTTAAGTTTGATAGTGCGCTTGTCTAGAATGGTGTTGCTCCAATGCACCTACATGTGCTAATTGCAACCAATTGTTGTACTCATGTTCTTCTACACAACATGCAAGGATATCGTGATGATCTTGCTTATAAATAATTCCTACGAGAAGTTGATATCTTTGCGCTCTCACTACCTCTTTCTCTTGGGTTTTTACTCGAGGGTTCTGAGATCTGTATGTTAGTACTGGAACTAATGACTTGGCCCATTTAGGGACAATCTCAACATTGAAGAGATATGCATCTGGTAACTCGTCTGCTACCCTTGTAGTTGCTTCTCCAGATGTTATCCTAGAGAGGGGTTCTTCTCTTAAGTGTGTTTTCCCCTTTTTGACTACAACTTCAAAATCATACTCCATGAAGAGTAAAAACCAACGTATCAATCTACCGGTGTTGCATGGTTTGTTGACCAAATACAAGAGGGCTTGGTGGTCAATAAAGAATTTGAACTTATTTGCCAATAAATAATGGCAAAACTTCTTCACTGCATAGACCATTCCTAGTCCTTCTCTCTCGATGGTGGTGTAATTTCTCTCTGTAGTGTTCAACTGCCTGTTGGCATATGCAATTGGTAAATCTATATTTTCCTCCTCCGTGTGTTGTGCCAACACACATCCTATGGCATGATTAGAGGCATCTATGTGTACATGAAAAGGTTTGTTCCAATCAGGCACCACTAGAATAGGTACTGAACACAATCATTGTTTAAGATCCCTAATGGAACTCTTGCATTCTTCTGTCCACTCAAAATTGGTTAGCAGGTTGTAGAGTGATTTAGCAATGATTGCATACATATGTATGAATCATCAGTGATAAGCACAATGGCCATAAATGCTTGTACTTCTTTGATGTTCTTTGGCTTGGGGTAATTCATTGATTACTCGTACCTTATCTTCATCCATGCACATTCCATTTTTCGAGACTATATGGCCGAGTATCTTGCCTTGCCTGACCATAAAGACACACTTCTTTGGGTTCAAACAGACTTGATATTCCCTACACTTTTCAAAGATGCATTCAAGCTCAGGGATATGCTATGGTCTAAGTACTGAGTGAGCACACAGGTCATCCACATACACTTCTAGGCTCTTTCTTAAAAATTCTTTGAACACATGGCACATCAACCTTTGGAAAGTTGCAAGTGCATTTGTTAGCCCAAAAGGAATTATGCGAAACACAAAGATACCCCACTCTGTGGCAAATGCCATCTTGTGTTGGTCCTCATGGGCAATGGCAACTTGGTTATATCCTGAGAATCCGTCAAGGAAACTGTACACTTCCTTGCCTGCGACTCTTTCCAATAGGTGTTCTATAATGGGTAGAGGATAATTTGCCCAGCCATGGGGTTTGAATTCCTCGTCTAGAAATACTACTCGGACATATGTTGGATCCTCGATTGATCTAGAAGTCTGTACTACTCCTGACGTCCTTGCTGTGGCACGCTCCTCTTCTTTGGCTGCGATTTTACACATCCACAGGTGTGTATCTTCATGTAATGAAGATGGATCTGATGTTAAGGAATGTACTGATTCCTTCTCCTCTTTGTTTCTTTGTACCGTGTTCCATTGCAAAGGTGGTACGTCTCTATGTGAATAGTTTGTGAGGTTCACTTTCGTGGTTACTCCTAGGTGTTGTAGGTACAAAGCGTTGGTTCCCCAATCTTGTACAACCTGCATCCATCACATAAAACGTCTACCTAAGAGCATCTCGTATGCTTGATTCTTTCCAGAATCGCATATTGCAAAGGTGTGATGAAATTCTACTCTGCAAGTGGATAGAGTAATTCCTTCCAACAATCCTAAGGGTCTTTCTATGTGTCCGTCTGCCATCTGCACTTTCATCCTAGTAGGTCTAAGGGCTGGTTTTCCCCAACGTTTGCACAGTGAAGTGGTTGCGATGGCTACTTTTGCACCTGTATCTAGAATGGCATTGGTAGTGTGAACCTTGTATGTAATGGGCAAATAAGCATTACCTTCCTCTCCTTCACTCACGTTGCCCACTTTATCTAAGGGTATCTCAGGCACCTTTCCTCGTGCACTTGGTCTAACGGAGGTTGTGGCTATTTGTGGAAATTGATTTGCTACATGTTTCCATAGTTCAGGTTTGATCTTAAACAACTCGGCCAAAGTTAAATGGCATTGAACTTTAGTGTTCCTAATAGCTTTTGTATTCCTAGAACTGAGTTCTCTTCCCTTACTCGAATAGTGGGGGCTTACTAGGAAGAACTGAGTTCTCTTCCCTTATTCAAATAGTGGGGGCTTTCACTTGAACTGCACAATCTTTCCAAGGGCCCGTAAAGTGAGGTAACTCTTGCAAAGAGTTAGATTCGAAACTAGTGTGCTCACTTGGCAGCTCATCCACTTGATGTCCATAGATAGATGGAATATCTACATGGAACTGTTCTCAGAGTATGGGAGGTCGAGATTCTTGTTCCTATCTCCATCTTTCTTCTTGAATTTCTTTCAAGATGGCATGTGAATCCATCTATCCTATTTGATGATTTTCTAAATCTGACCTAGCCCCTTCAATTAGAGTGGTCTTTAAGGGTTCCATTGGGCTAGTTTGTGTGCTAGAGCTGATTCTCACTGGGTTAGATACGACTTGCCCTAGTTTCTCTAGGAGTCCTTGAAAATGTAGCTCAAGCTTGGCCATAATTTACCAGTTGAGATATTGTGAGGCTTTAAAGATTGCCTGGTCTATTTCCACTATTTTCATGCTCAGTTTGGTTCTCTCAATTTCTAAGTCAGCTCAGGGGTAATTCTTGCTAGATTCTCCTACTTGGGGTTCTTCTTGTATTCTTGCTTGATAGGCTTTGAACATCATATCAAGGTTTTCTGGGGTGGGGTCTACTAGTACTAATCCTGATTTAGAGGTGATTATTCGTGGTTTAGCCTCTTGTGACATCATTTCTAAGATTTTAGTTCTGGTTTCCCTTAGGCTTTCCTCTAACTCATTGATCTTTTTACCCAGTTTCCTCTTGTGTCGCTCTTGTGAATCTTTCCAAGTTTTAAACTTCTTTCTTGTTGATTCTCCTACTTCACTTGCTTCAATTATTTTTCTTGGGTTTTCTGGTTGTGTTTGCCTTTGTGCTTGGGCTCTAGTAACTGCCTGGATGGGTATGTATTGAGGTATAGAACCTTTGGAATGCTACACTATGCCTATCATGTTGATGGGCATCACTTTCATAGAAGTGTTCGTAGGGTTCTTGGGGCGATCTCTTATGAAGTGATCCTTTACACATTCAAGACAAAAGCCTTGAATGTTGAAGTATTATGATTGCACAATAGTGTCTGCATGTGGACAATCTCGTATGAAGTGGTATCCTTGGCATTTATAACATGTTCCTTTGGGTGCTTGTGGTCTTAGTTGTCTAGCCTGCAGTCTCGGGTTGGGGTGTGTGTACATGACCTGAGCATAATCTAGTTCCCAATTTTGCTCATACACAGGGTTCTCATAGTACGGGTCTGAGTTTTTTGGTGACTCCGTGTAATACGCAGGTGGGCTATCCACATGAGTGGAGTCAAAATTGTTTGCATTAGGGTCATTATCAGTGATTAACGGGGTCATAGGTACTAATGCCATGTTGGAATTCTGCTCTGGTGTAGCATACTTTATCGAAACTACATTAGTAGGGGGTGGAGGTTGTTGTCCTAAGACAGGTTTGGTATCTACCTGGTTGATATTGTTGAGGGTAGTTCTACCTAACCACTTGTTTGTTATATGGACAATCTTGAGCAGTGTGGTTTGTGTACTTTCCCTCTATAGTACAATACACTCTGTTGGAGTTTCCTATGGGTTGCAATGCATGTGGACACATGTTTGCCATATGGTCGCCTCCACAAGTATAACACTTCGAGGGGGGCTTGATGCCTGGTTTACTAGACACTCCCAATCATTTGGTCGCTTGTTCCACTAAGTCATCAATTGAATTGGAATGCCTGGATGAAATTTTTGTGGTGCTATTCGAGTCTTTGTGAACCTTAGGAAGTTCTAGTTCATCTCCTAAGTTATCTTCTTTGTCTACACAGATTTGTAAACATTGATCCAAGGTTCTTGGCTCCTTCAAGAAGATGTATGATCTCAGCTTAGCACTTAGTAGGCCATCTATGAACAAAGCTATCAATTTAGCTGGAGTGGGTACTTCTAAAGGGGGACATCTTTCTATGTATCGTTTGAATCTTGGACCGACCATCCTCACAGTCTCTTGAGGGGTTTGTTTGAATGTGTGTATCAAAGAAGATATGTTGTGTCTGATTCCACTCTTGGAAAAGTCTATAATGAAGGACTCCATCATGTGGTGGATGTCTCTAAATTGGTGTTGGTGCAATGGTCGAAACTAATCCAATGCATCACCCTTTAGAGTGAGACCAAAGGCATTAAACTGTGTAAACATGTCTTCCACTTGTTCAGCCTATAAAACCTATTTGAATTCTGCTACGTGCTTGTAGGGATCTCCCGATCTGTCAAAACAATTTTTCATAGCCTTCACTAATTGAGTAGGCCTCAAGGTTCTAGGGTGGTCTCTTGGTCTAGGTAGGGGAAAACCGTCTGCACCCCTATGAGCCCTATGATCCCCGAGAGGTTCTCTTTCAACCCTTTCGCTTTCAGTGGGGATCCTCTCCCTTCCTGCACGATGTATGAAACTACTCTCTGCACCTTCCTTGTTCTTTTCTCTATGTCCTTGAGATGTGCAATCACCCAAACTATCCTTAAGTGCTTGTGATTTCAATAGAGGAAAAACTAATTCACCTCTCCATGTATACACATGTCTTCCATGTTCTTTGACCTTATACATTCGTTCTGAGGTGTCATCTAAGTATACTACCTTTCCTGGAATCTCTGGGTATTTTAATTCATAAATCATGTTTGAACCCACCATAATAGGATGTTCTGGCCTATATCTCCAAAAGGCTTCGTTTGTCTCCTTATTCCAAAACAATTCTACTCCTATTGTCTTGGGGCATCCACTTAGACATTATCACCCTTGTTGGTACGTATTTTCCTCTTGGTGTTCTGGGTTCCTCAATTTGTTTTCCATGTCCTTCCACATCCATGTCTACGTTCTCTACCATCTCTCCTAGGCCATTGGTTGAGTTTGCCCTAATTCCCTTCCTTGTCTATGTAAACCTCGTCTTCAAACTTAACGGCTGGATGTTCTAATCCCCTAGGCTGATTGGGATTATGTAGTTGGATCACTGAGCTATGAAGGCCATCCTCATATACCCGGGCACCCAACCTATTCATATAAATGTACTCGAACTGAGTTTTGTAGGGTCCCTCCATCTTTTCTAGGTGGGCAACATTAAACGATACCCCTGGTCTACTCATGTTAAAAGACATATCTGAGTTACTTGTATCTGAGCTGACCTTGTATGGATAACTGCCTAGCTGTTGTGCCTATGATCGTGCTATAGTTCTTATACTAGCCTCAGAAGATCGGACACTTTGTTTATCACTTTTTCCTAAGTATTTTCTAGACCTCAGGTTCATTAATCCTAATCTCACCTTACTGTGCTTACCCCTTTAATTCGGTCAAACACTTGGTTCTTTTTGAATTTTCTTTAGAGCTTCTTGTCTTGTTTACATTCGTCGCAAGGAATCATTTTGATATGTTTTGATTTTGATTCATTTGAGCGTTACGTATTCAATTCACAAAAATTCCTTTAGGCTTGGTCACTTTACCCACTTACGTCTTCTCTCGTCGACCACTTACCACTTAATGAACTAGGTCGATGCCTGGCTACCCTAGGAGTCCTAAGACACTCCGTTGATCACAAGATAACTATACTCAAGAAATCATCCACAATTCAAGAAATGGAAATTCCACTTACAGAGTTCTCCTAGACTTGAAAAGAAACTGTTTTGACTTTGCCTGAGAACTCGAGGTACTTGCCTGCTTCTTCCTTTGCTCTATGCCACACACAAGAGTTCACAATAAATGTCCAAAAATTGGCCAAAAAATTTAAAAATTTGTTCAGAAAACCTAATTTTGTGTTTGGTTTGACAGTCACAATGGTTAGACACAATCGCGATGATCAGTCACAGTTGTGATGGTGTGACACCCACAATGGTCAGAGGTCAGGATGGTCAAGCCTTAAAATGGTTAGTCACAGTTGCGACTGTCAAGTCACGATGATCACTCAGGATCGCGATGATCAAGTCACGTTGTCTCTCTATATGTTTGTCTCTACATCTTTCTGTGTGTCTATCTATCAATCCATCTCTCTCTCTCTCTCTCGCTCATTCTCTCTATCTATTTGTCGATTTGGTTGTCTATATGTTTTTCTATCTATCCCCCTATGTATCTATGTATCTACATATTTGTCTATCTGTCTATTTGTCTGTCTATCTATGTGTCTCTCTGTCTATTTAGCTATCTATCTATCTATCTATCTATCTATCTATCTATCTATCTATCTATCTATCTATCTATCTATCTATCTATCTATCTATCTGTCTATCTATCTATCTATCTATCTATCAGCACATGACGATCAAGCGATGACGGTCAGTGTCACAATGATCAGGCACAATCGCGACAATCAAGCCACAACGACCAGTCAAGATTGTGATTTTCAAGCACTGTCGTGATGATGAGACGCGATCACAATGGTGTGAGCCAATCGCCATGACGGTCAGTGACCATCGTGATGGTCAGACACAATCTCGATGATGTGTCATGATCGCGATGGTCAAAAAATCATGCAATTTCACAAAATCAAGCCTAGATGTGTGCAAGCACTTACTAAGCTCCTCCTTCATGCAAAAAGTTTGCCCAAAATCATACCTTTCCTGACAGTCGCAATGGTCAGCTTCAACGATAATTTTTTGAGAAAAAATGGAGTTTTTACTTGTGTTTCCTACAAATCCATGGTGTCTAGAGGCTACCCTGCAAGATTAGTGCACTAGAAAACACGAATATACACCTGCAAAAGCTCTCTCTCACTCTCACACACACACAAATGAGGGAAAGGGAAGAGAAAGGGGGAATATGATTGATTTTTTGTGTTTTTTTGGAGTTTGAGATAATGATAGGGAATGATCCTAGAAGAATAAAGGAGTAAAAGTGTGTGAAAACTAACTACAAACAACAAAACAACAAAGAAATTTTACCTTCCAACAATTTTTTCCAATACACTTACCATCACACGCTCAACCTAGAACTCGTCCTTGGCAATAGTGCCAAATTTGGTGTCTCTAGAACAATGGAAAGTACCAACATGAGGAGCTTCACCTCATAATCGTCAATCCGCAGAGAGGTTAGGCCAATATGAAGATCAAGAGCGAATGATGTGTGCGAAGAAGATGGTGAGAAATGCAAGAGCATACACACATGCATACACACACACACACGCACACACTAGGAAAGTCACGATGGAGATCAATGGAAGGCAAGAAAAGAACTCTTAATCATATTCATCATCATCTAGTTACAATAGCTCTTCTAGATCTAGCTCATAGGTTGAATATAAACTAAAAACAACCTCAAAATGAGCTCTCTAGCTCTATTTATAGTTTTTTGCCTAGTTTTGACTGGTTTCACATCTAGTGACCGGCATAGTTAAAAAATAGGTTCTACCTCTAATTTGAACTATCTAAGGACGTCCAAAAATTAGAAAAATTGGTGTGAGCTTTCTACCTAGACTCCTCAAGCTCAAGGACTCCTCGGCTTGCACAAAATGGAGTAGCATCTGTGATAATTGGATGTATATACATATAATACATTGGTTTAGTGATAAAAATCACTGTTATCATGATGAAATCTTTTGAGTAGTTTTAAGTGCTTCCTCTTCTTCTATGATGAGAACTAGTAATCGAACCTTTGCCTTGAATAGAGCAAAGCAGAGAAGTTCCAAGATACAATCTGTACCCAATGCCACAGATAGCACCAAGACCATATGAGCACGGAGGATATGGTCAATCACAACCAGTGCTAGAACAACAACCACCATACCCACAGAACGTAGTACCGGTGAAGTATACTCAACTAGAGGAGAACCTAGAAAGAGCCATAGTGCCAACAACACCCTTGACGAGCACAAAAATAGTGAATCAGGGTTTCAATCAGACCCAAGGAGATTATTACCCTTATGATGCAAGTCTGATAGAATATGACCAAGCGTATGAGCAACAATAATAGGGGTATGAGGGATATGAAAACTCTTATGGACCTGATTATGCTAATCTCATATACACAACACCTAGGGTCCCAACTCCAACTAGGCCACCCACTAGGACACCCGCCCCAAGAGGATCATGCTATAGATGTGGACGAGATCATTTCATAAGGGAATCCACCTTGCCTTACAACCTACCACTCCCCATGTCTGGGAGGGCTATCTTAGTGATGTGGCAATGAGCACTTATTTTGAGATTGTCCAAAGAACCCTAATAAGGTCTGTTCTACTACTCATATTGATGTGATTGAATCATCTGGAAGTGACAAGGAGTATAGAATGTTGTTAAAGGCTATCACTCGAGCCAAAGCCAAAGAGAATGTGAAAAATGAAGCACTGTATGAGAGGTGGATTTAAAACTAAAACCTAAAGTTCAAGTGGTTGAGGACTCAAAAGAACTAGAAGAAACTAACAAAACGAGAAAAACTCAAAGGTGGAAAGGAAGAAGAGAAAAACTAAAAAAAAAAGGATTAAAAAGAAGATTGAGGAAGAAGAGAAAACCTTGAAGGAAACAAAGAAAGAGAATAACCAAGAGATACAAAAGAAATCTCATCAAGCAACCAAGGAATCTAAGCCTAGGTTGGCAGGATCAATGTTAGAAGATCCCATGCCAAAAGACCTAAACATGTGGTTGAAAGCCTATCACTCGAGAATAGAGATAGGGCCTAGCATAGAACAACATGAAAGAAGTTATCCGAGAGGGGTCTTGGAGAAGGAGAGATTGGAAATGCGCAAAAAATTGATGAAGAATTCTCAAACCACACTCAAAAATTCCATACCAACCCTCCGCGAGACTAGGATACTAGAAAATCGGTTCCAAGAATGTTTAAATGATACCAATCAAGAACACAAAGAAGATGAAGAGAGAAAGGAAAATGACAACCTTAAAAGGGAAGAACAAGATTCGATAATTCTAGAAATAGAAGCTACCTAGCCTGACGAACTTTGGGCTAGAGTTCAAGAAGATCGATGGAAGAAAAGTGGTAATGCACCACACCTGTTTGAGAAGCTAGACACCATTGCGAATTTGCCTATAGTGGAAATCGAGGAGATATATGAAGAAATATCCATGTTGGGTCGAAATAGGGAGGAGACAAATAGTATATTCACATTTCCCAATTACATGGGGGAATAATAAAGGAAGTTCTTCATGTAAAGTGATGGATCTGCAACACTTTCTTTGTATCCGCAACTTGATAAATAATCCACTAACCTCTGATTCTAGGCCCTTGGGGCTTGCTTTAGTCCATATAATGCTTTCCTTAGCTTGCAAACATTATTTGGGTACCTCATACTAGCAAATCCTTGAGGTTAGCTCATGTAGACTACTTCTTCAAGCTCTCCATTGAGGAAGGCATTCTTCACATCCAACTGATATAAGCTCCATTTACTTGATGTGTCCACTGCAATCAAAGTCCTAATTGTTGGCATCTTGGCTACGGGGCTGAAAGTTTCATCATAATTTATCCCATAGCTTTGGGAGAAGCCTTTCGCCACCAACCTTGCTTTGTACCTAGCACTGGAACCATTTCAATTTATTTTAATTTTTTAAACCCACTTATTACCTATCACCTTCATGCCTTCTTGAGTTGGTACCAAGCTCCAAGTATGGTTTTCATCAAGTGCTTTGAGCTCTTCCTTCATCGCCTCTTGCCATTCTTTGGAATCCTTAGCTTCTTCATAACTAGTTGGTTGTTTGTCCTTGATTACTTGAGTCATGTATGCATAATGCTTTGCAATGAAATTATCATATGTTAACCTTTGAACTGGATATATTACTATTGAAGAACTTCTTTCACTTCCTTTAGGTGTGGTTGCCATCTTCTTTATTTGTTTTGGCACTCTTGGAGTTTGAATTTCTTCTATCTCTTCATCTTCCAACATGATGTCATCCACATAGCTTCCTTCTTCAACTGAAATCTTCTCCTTTCCTTTTTGCTTTCTTCAGAGCTGGTCTCTCTTTCCCTAAGACTTCCACTCCATGGTGAGGGTGTCCTTGTGTTTCATGAGTTGCTTGGACCACTTAAATTCATGCTTTCTTAAACTCAATCATCATTCTTTTTATCTATCTCACTTATCTCTTCAACCTGCAATGGACTCATGCATGCATACCAAGGCTTCAACTCATCAAAGACAAAATCCCTACTTACCTTCATCTCCTTGGTGATGGGATTATAACATTTATACCCCTTTTGTTCCATAGAATATCCCAAAAAAATACACTTTTTAGATTTGGCATCTAACTTTGACCTCAACTCTTGAGGTACATGTACATAGCATATACAACCAAAGATTCTAAGATGTGAAATGCAAGCTTTTCTTCCACAAAATGCTTCAACAGGGGTTAGATAATGTGTACCTGATGTAGGACATCTATTCATGATGTATGTGGCTGTATATGTAGCCTCTCCCCAATAACAGTATGCCATATTCATTTCATTGAGCATACACCTTGCTACCTCTGCCATGTGTCTATTCTTTCTCTCTTTTACCCCATTTTTTTGAGGGGTATACCTGCATGTAAATTTTCATTGACTTGAAAAGATTTAGAAAATTTATGGGAGAAGCACTCTCCCCCTCCATTAGATCTTGAAGTTTTGATAAACTTGCCAAACTCCTTCTCCACCTGTGCTTTGAATTTCTTGAAGTAGTGGAAACATCTGATTTGTTTCTAATGCAATACAACCATACTTTTCTTGAAAAGTCATCAATGAAGGTTACAAAATACCTATTTCTAGCAAGGGATGCTTCTCTTGTTGGACCCCAAAAATCTGTGTGAATGACGTCTAAAACATTTGCACTTACATAGGTACTCTTCTTGAAGGGCAGCCTTGATTGTTTTCCTTGTTGATACGCTACACAAATTTCATGCAGCATTTTAGATGTAAAATTTGGTAGGCCTCTTACCAAGCTCCTCCTTTGCATGTCCTTTAGCTTTTGTAGCTTGATGTGACCTATTCATTTATGCCTATAGATCCAAATCTGCTATCCTCTTGTCTCCATATGTGACATACATTGTATGGTGTGGCTGATTTATGTCCATTGTGACATTCTCCCTTGCTTTTTTCCTTTTGCTATGAGCTTGAGACCTACCCTTGGATCCTCAGCAAGACATCCTCTTTCATTGAACCTAATTTGATAGCCTTTCTCTACCATTTGGCCTATTGAAATGAAGATTTTGGTAATAGTAGGGACATGTAATACCTCTGATAAGCACTTTGCTCTTTGATTTCCTTCCAAACTGATATCTCCCACATGTTGAATGGTATGCTCTGAGTTATCACCTATTTCCACATGTCCTTGATGCTTTGGGACGTGCAAGTTACTAAAAGTATCCTTTCGACATGACATATGATTGATACATCCATTGTCTACATACCATACATCTTCTCTAGCTTGGGTTGTATCTTCACCATACCTCATGGCAAGTAAATAATCATTCCCTTGGTTGGATGATGTGTTTGCATAATTACCTTGCCCTCTATAATTGTTGTTGTTGTTGCTTTGATTCCCTTGTCTTTGAGCTCTATGATAACATTCATTTGCAAAATGACCGGGCTTACTGCATACAAAGCATCCATTTGAAGTGGGTAATCCTCTTCCACTAAATCTTCCACCTCTTCCTCTATTTGTGGCTCTTCCACCTCTTCCTCTATTTGCGGCTCTTCCACCTCTTTGACATGCATTTTCTTGATGTCCTCGACCTCCTTGGTTGCTTTGATATCTTCCTCTTTCTCTTGTAGCACCTCAATTGTGTCTTCCTCTTCCTCTACCTACATACAAAAATTGCCCTTGGCTATCCTTGGCATTATGACCACCAAGATTCATCTCCCTTGTCACCATGAGAGTGATTAGTTGATTAAAATCAGGAAGAGAGTCCCTTACATACACTGAAGTTGTGAAGGCCCTCCATTTTTCATCATCCCTAAGTCCATTTAGGGTGTGGGAAACAAGATCATCATCATCATCTAGGGCACAATCGATTGACCCTAGTGCATTTACAAGCTCATTAACCTTTAATATGTAATCATTAGGACCTTGAGAGTGTTGAGATATCAAGCTCAACATGTGATGATCCAGGATGACACGTACTAATTTTTCGTTTCTCTGGCATGTATAGTGGTCACGCCGGTATATGTCAGGAATACTTCATTGAGCTTTATTAGATTTATCTACCGAGAGTGATGGCACATTTGTTTCTTGCTAGCTCACTCATTCGCGGACATTAGGTTTTTCTTTATGTACTGGTCTTTATATATTGCACTTGTTGTATTCTTGTTTTTAGGTCATTCTCGTACATTCCTTTTATGTAATAGAAGAAGAAGAAGATCATTCTTCCTTGCCTCAATCTGTGTGTGTGATTCTCCTTGAGAGTAAGAGTGTGTGTGTGAGCTCTCTTCCTTATCTCCTTCCTCGTGACATGGTATCAGAGCTAGCGTGGCTGTAGAGAGCTCGTGCAGAAGGCGACAGTGAAGACTACGCGGCAAGGCATGGAGAAAACACGATTTCACAAACGGCCTCCATTTGCTACGAAAATCACCGTGAAGGTAGAAGACCTCAAAATATTTTCGTAAGTTATCCCTTTAGGGTCACTTGTTTTTGTCAGATCGAAGTTTCAGAGCCATCTCGACCTCCATTTCAAGCCTGTAAGGTGGGGCCCATAGAAAAACCAAGTCAGTTTCAGAAACTATAACTTGCGTTGTGTTCGGCAACACTCATTATTCTAGATCCAGAATTTCAAGCGATTCCGTGTACTGTTGATACACGAAAACTGTGTTTTTCTAACATCGAGCTGTCACATCATAGTGCGATAGTGTTCAAGAAGAAGTGCTGCTTGTAGTGTGTTGCGGTGTTGTGAATTGTTGCAGAAATGGCAAACGCAGATCGAATGAGTCAGCTTATGAGCGATAAGCTGGACAAGAATAACTTCCATGCTTGGAGATTTAGAATGAGGAATTTCCTGATGGGAAAAGGCTACTGGAAGTACATCGAAGGAGAGAATGAAAATGCTTCGTAGTTACCAGAGAGGAATCGGACTGCAGAACAGTTAAGAGCATATGAGGAATGGAATCAAGGAGCACGAAAGATAATGTATTGGTTATCTGTTAGCATATAAGATAGCATGATTGGACACATACAGGATGCCAAGACTCCAAAAGAGGCTTGGAACAGTTTGGTCACTTTGTAGGAGACCAATACAAAGGCACGGAAATTGCAACTCAAGAACGAGTTGCATACATTGGAGAAAAAGAGCATGTCAGTAAGTGACTATATTCTAAAAATCAAAAGCATATGTGAGTCACTTGCATCTATTAGCGTGAATGTAGATGATGATGATAAGGTGGAAGTGTGCCTTCGTGGTTTAGGAGCTGCATATAAGCAATTCATAACTTCCATACAGACCAGGGAAAATATTCAGAATTTTGCTGATCTGGTATCTATGCTGATTATTGAAGAAAAGAATCTTGATGAGGATTCAAACTCCCAAGGAAAGCCCAGTTCTGAGCAGGTATTCTACTCTGGCAGAGGAAGAGGCAGAGGTAGAGGTTTTGGAAGTGGAAGAGGAAACAATAACTGTTAGCTATATATATTGTTGGTTTTTTGGGCACAAATATGCTTCTATTTTGCAGAGTAACCTTTTGATTGCAAGTGTTTTTTGCAAGGAAAGTTGTTTATCGGTGGTAATAAACTATGAGTAGTTGATGTGGCTCGGAGGAGGTAATGGTATGAGAATTTGGTATTTGATTATGAAATGAATCCAGCTTTGCGAGCAGAGATGGAAGAGATGAACCTATATGTCGAAAGAAGTAAAATCTCAAATTGGTGAACTCTTTGATTATTGTATTTTCATTGGCTAATGTGTTCCACTGGAATGAGTCATCTACATTTTTGTTACTTGTGTAATTATCGTGTATTTGTATGTATACATTTTTAGTTCTCGTATATGTTTTGGGAAAAAGAAAAAAATATAAAACAATAAAATAATAAAATAATGGAAAAAAATGTGTGCAGGTGTGCGTGTGGGGGGAGTAGTGGTGTGTCAGAGAGAGTGGGTTAGTGGGGAGGAAAAAGAGAGAGGAAAAAAAAAATCTTTTTCCTCATCGATACCCTTCTCCACTCTCTGGGGGGGAACTCTCTCCTCCTCACTCTCTCGTTTTCTCTCTCGCTGGCAGGCACTCTCTCCCGTGGACAATAGGAGAACAGGGACTTTCTTCCGAGGGAAATTCTCTGTTTCTTTTGGGGATTTTCATTGCAGGTGACGAGGGGTTGTCCTAGGCCAAGCTTGATCATGAGTTCTCTTCTGCAACAGAAAAAATCGTAGGAGATGGAGCAAGTGAGTGTCTGGGTGCCAATCATTTGAAGGTCTACAAAGGTGTGCAAGGGAGGCTGGAAAGGTGGGGAGATGTTTTTTTTTGTTTTTTTTGGGTATGTGCAGGTAACAAGAGGAGGGAGGCATGGAAAATTAGCAATGCAGGGAGGCACTCCAGACAAAAAGGGAGCTTGAATGTAAAAAGGAGTAACCATTTGTTGGGGCTTCAAAGCGCAAGAGACACATGCAAGATTTTGGGGCATTCTCTTCTCGAGACAGAAGGACATGAGTTTTGGATGTCTAAAGGGGATCGGCACACAGAGAGAGAACCAGGGAGATAGGCTCTTCTTTGAGCATTTTCCTCAAAATTCTCTAGCGAGGGAGCATCTTCTATCGAAGAAGAAAGGCAAAGGGTAATGCAAGGTGGAGAGGCTCGTTCTTCATTTTCTTCAGGCATGATGATTCATACGAAAGAAAACATATGTTGAGCATCCAACGATTTACGAATAAAGTGTTGATTGATGGGAAAAGCATTAGCGATAGAGGAGTATTTGATTCGCATGGCTGGAGGACTTTATCGGAGAAGGATAGGAGCAAGTTTAGCCATCTAACGTGCAACAAAGGAAAAAAAGAACATGACAATCACTAGAGCCTAAGGTGATGGCACAAATGACATCAATAGAGATGTAAGAAAGGGAAGAAGCATCATTTGGCACTGTGGGAAGAGAGGAACACTTGTTTTTTCATCCATGTGTTTCTATATGAGGGAAAGATCTCCACTGTGCACCATGGGTAGATGATTCTGTAACGAGCACTAAGAAGCCTACAGTGGGAGATTTCTTTTTTCTTTTGTCCTCGTGGAAGCTCTTGTGGGCTGGCAGCTGCTGAAGGGTCTTTGGAGAGATTGGGAGGGCTGTCGACTACTCTGAGGGGGTTGCGACTCCTCAATTCTGCGACTACTGAGAAATCAAGGGGGGAAACAGCATATAGAGAGAAAAAGGGGGAAGGTTTGGAGGCTACACAGGTAAAGAAGAGGTCGAGGGGACTATCGTGTGCTTCATTCGGGACACGAAAAGCAGACAGTGAGTGGAAAGAATCATAGAGCATTATCATGCAAAGAAAATAAGGAAGGTGGAGCCAAATAGAGCGAGACACAGTAGAGTGTGACAGCTGATGAGATAGATCATAATCAACTAGAGGAGGTGCCTATTATCATGCGCAACAAGGATGGTGATGGCTTGAATATAGTCCCTTCTGTGCTATTGATGTTCATTGCAAGGACATAGTTGCCAGAGAAGGAGCAGCACTTCAAGTGCTTTCCATTTTAACCGTTGGACTTGCTTCACTTGCAATGGCTGACAATTCGCATAGTAGATTATACAGGAGACATATTTGATTCAGTGTGAAAGATAGATTGCAATAAGTGCTGCAGATATGGTACATCAAACTATCCTGTGAGGGAGAGATGCCAGATAATACAAATAGCTGGTTATGGATTTATTGCAGAATGGTTGGATGAATTCTGATGATTAACAGAGAGAGATAAAAGGAGATGTACAAAAGTGAACGCCATGGATCTAGTGAATAAAAGATTTCTTGGAGGTTCAAGGTTTGAGGAAAAGCAAACGTTCTTCAATTCTTTGTATTTGGAATATCAAGATATATGTCAACAAAAATGTGAAGAATGAGGACCAAGAGCAGAGGGCAGTTTTGAAGTTGGATGGACGCCATGTCTAAGATTGAAGAATTGTAATGACGGCCCACACACCATATCGTTGTGAAGCACATCCAGCCATGGAGGATACCCTATTTTGTGTCGAGAGGAAGCTTGCGGAGTACATGTAATCTTGGTTAGTTTGAGGTCCAACATAGAAATTGACGGCCGGTGTCTGCGGTCTCTCCCAATCTCACAATGGTAGATTCGAGTCCAATGTTCGAGGGGAGTGGCCCAAAAAGACATGGGGGTATGATGCTGCCCATGGTCTGAGTCGATCATCTGGCACATTATGAAGAGGGGATGGAGCAGATATAGGGTGCCGTTGATGCCTCAATTGTGAGTGAAAACATACATAGAACTACGAGGGCTTGGGGTTTTCTTTAGCCTTGGTGACGCGAGGATATGCAGGTTCATGGAAGAACAGGAAGTCTAGAATTTTAGGGTTTTCCGGTGTAGTCTTTGACCTCTCATGCTACCTATGCGAATGTAGCTGATGTTATTGGTGGAAAGAAGGGAGCAAGATTTGGAGACAATCACAAGGGGTGTCGCATACATTGTTAAAGAGATCCTCAGCAGAAGTTGCATGTTTTGATGCAGAGACTGAAGATGTTTCTACTTTTCCACATAGTAAGGACATAGAATCTCCAATTTATATACAAATGGTGAATTTATTGCCGGTAGCAGATGTTAGGAGAAACTCTTGTTGTAGGAAAACTTGGGAATTCTTATCTCGAGTGCATACTTTTTGGAAACAATGAAGTGGGTTTGTGTTCTTGGTCAACAATTGTTGTCTGTACAACTTTAGGGCAGAAATTTGGAGGTTCTCATGGCATCGAGCTCCTAATGTTTCTCTGATTAAATATAGTGGAGCGTGATCTTGAAGAGCAGATAACAATCTTGCATCAATACTCTTTGAAAATATGACGGACATTCTTCAGTACAGTAACAATGACATAGGCTTTAAATCAAAAGAAGTTTGGTTGCTGGCATTGTTAAACGTAAAAGTGTTAAATGTAGAATGTTTAATATATTAAAATATATATCTTAAACGTATCTCTTAGATTGTAACGTCTCTGACTAGCCGAAAGTCGTTACCAGACCAACGTGGGTTCTTGGGAGTGGTAGGGGTCTGTTAGACAGAGGCCCTGTACTTATTTCCCAAATCTTCGTCACAACAACAAAAGCACTAATACGCGTCTTAGCTCAGTTATTAGCATTAACTGGACAATACTTGATTTCTATGTTCCTGGGTACCGAACTTCTTCAGACTAACCTGCTATTGGAACAGAGCAGTAGTCCGATCTTCAGACTCAACAGTATGTAGTAAATCAACCAGAGCAAACACTATAACTGACAGATTCATCCGTCACAACACTTTACAGCGATGTTCAAATAAAGGTTCACATTTACCGGAGGTACTAGTTCTTCCTCGTATTCGGAGTCAACAGATAATAACACCGAACACCATGAATCCGATAAAACAAACAGGATACAGTACAACAATGCTTCAAGTTGCCTATTCAAACTCACACCGTAATATCACTACTTAGACTGACTCAGAGTACTTAATCAACCGAAGAACATGCCACAACGCAATACAACGACAGTAATCAAACACACAATCCGTTACTCAACCACTCGTTACGGTGAACTATAGTATACGCAGACGATGCAGAGCATACTCAACACCAATAGTACTCATGACTTCACAACAGTGTAAACAATACTCTCACAAATATTCAGGCGATCAATCTGGCAATTCCAGAAAAAACGTCTCTCCTGACCATTCTCTTTACATTGCTTTATATAGATTTTACAAAATGCGCGTACCAACTTTTTGCGCATAATTCAAGAAACTCCGTTACATCTGGCATCCGTTACATCTGTCCCACTCCGGCGGCCGACTAACACTAGGCACGCATGGTGGACTCGAACCTGCAAGTCATTTTTGTTTACAAAACTATTGTTCGTCAATGATTCCTTCTAAATACATATTTCTGGCTAATCTAAATGTACGGGCTATTTTTTTCTTAAGAGTTTCTAATAATTGTTTAAGGGTGTCTGGCTCTAATACTTGCGCATCTACTCTAACAGAGCTAAGGGCGATGGCTTCGGTGAGCAAAATTTCGGCCTGTGTTTGCAAAAAGGCCTCCTGTAAGTAGAAATCGTTGGATAGTGCTGCATCCCTTGAAATCTTCATTTCAGCTACTTGCTTCTGCATATCAGTGACTCGGTCTTTCTGGTTGCGCAATTGATTATCTAGTCTTTCGAACTGTTGGTTCTGGAACTGTATTGTTTTGTGATACGCATCTCTTTCTCTTCGAGCATTTGCTAAATCCTTCTGATATTTAGCTTCCCTGAATAATTGATGTTTAAGTATAGAATTGACTTCATCTAGAGATTCTTTCGTTCTCTGTAGTTGTTCTTCTGTTTGCTTAGCTTCTCTCTGCTGCTCTTGGTACTTCTGTATTGCTTCCTGCAGCTGGACTCTTGTTTCTTCGAGTAGGTTTCCTAGCGCGATTCTGGTATCTTCTGTATCTTTGATCGTTTGATTTAACTTTGTGATCTCTGCGTCGGCAGCAATCAGTAAATCTTCTTTTTCATGCACTGCTGCCAGAGCCTTATCTCGTTGGCTTGTGATTTCTTCCTGTGCTTGGAGTGTGGCCTGTAATTGCTTTATCTGTTCATGGAGTGCGTGGTTTTCTGCTTTTGCTGCCTGTAACTCTTCCTGGAGGGGGGTGATATCTGCCTCCATCACTTCCAATTTGCGTTGGAAGTCATCTCGTGCATTGTCTGTGATTTGCTTCAATTGTTGCGGCAGTTGTTGGGATAAGTTAATCAAGAGGCGACCCATAGATTCTAACTCAGAGAAGACTGGAATGGAGTGGGGTGGCAGAGGAGGGCGAGGTTGTGATGCGGTGAGGAGTTGTTGGGAATTCGGTGGGGAATAATTGAGGGAGGATGACGAGGATTGAGCGTTTTCGGTAGGGTGACTGGGCTGGATGGGAATGCGGGGTGGTTCTGGTGGGGGAATGGGGTTAACTGGTGGTGGTTTGGGAAGGGCAGAGTCAGTGGTTGTTACCTTTTCTATTTGTTTAGTTTCTGCATTGTTGGCCTCTATGGATTCGACTGCCTTAAGAAGTTTGTCTAGTGCTTCCCTAGTAGATTGTTGCTCGTCTACCTGTTGCTCTGATTCTTTTTCGATCGAAATTGTTTCTGTTTCTGTTCGATCTTGTTGTTCTTGTTGTTCAGCCGACGATTCATTCTACATTGAGGTGGCTGTATCATGGATTGTCTCCTCTTCGTTCTTCTCGTCTTCTTTATCGTTATCTTTATCTTTTCCGGCTGAGCCTTGTGCCTCACTTTCAGATGAGCTGATCCTGATGCGTTTCCGGTGGAATAATTGGTTGAGCTCTTCTTCATCTTCTTCTTCCTCATCCTCTAGCAGCTGTATCGACTCCTCATGTCTTAGGACGGGCCCTCGTGGTGGTGGTTGTGCTGCAAGTATGGCCGGAAAGAGAAATAAAATAATGTGGGGTAATCTAGATCGAGGGGTAGTTCCTTTATTAACTTGTTTCACTATGGCTACACATTCCTTGTGGATGCGGTGAAAGAAAAAGGAGGCGAAGTTGACGGGTTCTTGGGCAGCTAGGTCGATGGCGGAGTAGAAAGGGCGGGATATGCCGTAGGTTCGTTTCTGGAGGTTTAGGATAGCGACTAAGACTGGAGTGCAATTCTTTCGGGTTCAAGGCGGTAGAGGATGGCGTACTCGTTTGATGAATAGTGGCGGAAGAGTGCGGTCATTCGGGCTACGGGGATGCTTGGGCCATTCTCGCGGCCTTGTGGGGTGAGGTGGAAGGCTTCGGCAAAGGCTTGGAAGGTTACTACGGTTCGAGATGGTAGGGAGGGGAAGATCCATTTTCGCTCAGCGATGGGGGATTGGGCGATGGCGGGTATGATCTACGCGAAAAAGGGATGGGCTTCCACTGAGTGGTAAGGCAGCTCAGCGAAGTTGGCCAACCCTCGGATGCGCAGGTATTCTCCTACCTCGGTAGGGATACCATCACAGAAAGCTGCGTAATTCGCCAATGCTTCCATGGCGCACACGAAAACAGAGCACAGCACACGGATACACAGAATACAGAAAACACAAGCACAATCACAAGAACACAATAGCGTTTTTTGGCGCAACTGAAGAGATTAAGTAGAGACATTACGGTGGGGGGGGGGGAAGTGATGGTTATCATTGTGCGGTGGTGGAATGATACTGCTTTCAATTTGGCGTGCATGCTCGAGTAATTAGTAAGGAGGGCGGCTTATGACAAAAACGTGGCTATTTAAAAAGAAAAGAAAAAACAGAAGGAAAAGTAAAGTAAAAAAATGCGATCCACCGCCGAATGTTTTAATGCGGGCTAGCAGCGTGTTGATGCGGTCGCAGCTTCGAACCATTGATTGCTTTTGGAAGTGGATTTCCGGTCAATGTAGTCAACTGAAAAGTTGCTGGACCGATTTGCTATGAGATCTTGTAAGGGCCGAACCACCGTAATTTGAATTTGCCTGCGGATCTATTTGACTTTGCATTATAGAAAAGCACAAGCTGACCCACCGAAAACACTGGAGTCTTCAGGTTTCGATCGTGCGTCCTTGCCTGTCTTAGTTGGACTTCATGCATGGTTAAAAAACTGAGCCATCGGTGCTCGTCTAACTCTCTGAGTGTGTCCAACCGAAATGACAGTGAGTCTTCCGATAGTAGTTTCTGAGCGATTGCCACTCGTAAACTTGGTATAACTATCTCCATTGGTGCTATTGGTTCTAAGACATAAGCTAGTTTGAAGGGTGTCAATCCTGTTGTTACCTTGTATGTAGTCCGGTATGCCCATAACACTGCAGGTAGCAGTTGATCCCATCTTTCCGGTGCTTCCATGATCAATTTCCGAAGCATATTCAGTAAAGATTTGTTTGTACTTTCGGCCAAACTATTAGCACGAGGATAATAAGGAGAACTAAATTTATGTGTGACCTGGAACGACTGTGTCAGTGCCTTCATTAAATTGTTTACGAAATGAGTGCCTTGATCTGAGACAATTTCCAGTGGTAAGCCAAAACGTGGAAAGACATCGGTTAGCAGACACTTTGCTACCGTAATGGCTGTAGCAGACCGTAAAGCCTAGGCTTCTGCCCATCTGGTTGCATAGTCTGTACAGGTCAATATGTAACGGTTGTTACTGAAGACTGCTGGAGGTGTAATCGGACCGATAAAATCTAGACCCCATTTCTGGAAAGGTTCCAATGGTAAGATGGGTTGCAGAGGAAAAAGATGACGTTGCAAAGGCTGTCCAGATCTTTGACAAGTATCACATTGTTTGACAAACTGTGATATATCTCTGTACATAGTTGGCCACCAGAGACCACTCTGCAGCATTTTCCGGTGAGTTAAGTCTGCTGCAAAATGGCCACCGGAAGGAATCGAGTGAGCCAAAGTAATAACTGAGTTAACTTCATGCGGTGGAATACAGCGAAGTAGGATTCTGGTATGATCTACATAATATAGTTCTCCAGCAATTAACCGGAATCGGTGGCTAAAGACTACAATTTTCCTTCGTACTGCCCTAGAAGTCTGAGATGGAAGGCAACCATCAGTGAGAAAGGTCAAGATCTGATCATAATATGAAAATGGGATAGGTGGGTCTGCAGAATCTTCATTAATTGGTTCTGACACATAAATCACGGGTGTTGTGTCATCTATGCCCACCGAAGCTTCACCGGAATCTAAGCGGGATAAGAAATCTGCTAAGGCATGTGAACTGCCTGGCCGGTCAATGACTTCATAGTCGAATTCCTGCAAGAGTAGCACCCATCGTGCTAATCGACCACCTAGATGTTGTTGCCGAACTAGATAGACAAGTGCAGCATGATCTACATGAAATGTGAATTTACGGCCCAGCAAGTAATGTCTGAATTTCTTGACCGAATATATTAGCCCTATACATTCTCTTTCTGTTATAGAGTAATTCTTCTCAGCAAGAGCTAATCTTCGACTTGCATAATACACTGGTCTGAACCATTTATCAATTTTTTGCATCAACACACTTCCTATTGCTATATCTGAAGCATCAACAAATACATGAAATGGGTGGTCCCAGTCCGGCGGTTGTAAGATAGGAACTTGTGTTAATAAATGCTTTAACCGATCAAATGCTATCTGGCATTCCTGGGTCCATTCAAATTGTCGAGGAGTCTTGGTGATTAGCTTGTTTAGTGGTATAGCCAGATGAGCAAGCCACCGTAAGTGTCTCCCATGCCACCGTACTTGGCCCATAAAGCGCATGACTTCTTTTGGAGTAACGGGCACCGAAGCTTCTAGTACTGCCGAAATTTTATCTGGATCTACTTGGATACCTTGTGCAGATACAATGTGGCCAAGTAACTTGCCACATGAAACCGCAAACACAGATTTGTTTGGGTTCAAGCAGAGTCTATACTCTCTGCATTTCTGAAAGCAACACCGTAAATGGAACATGTGTGCTATCATCTTACCGAAAATTGAAAAATCGTCGAGATATACTTGCATGAAGGAAGTGAGGTAAGGAGAAAATATCTCCTGCATACATCTTTGAAATGTGCTTGGTGCGTTTCTCAATCCAAACCACATTACCGTACAATAAAGACACCCCAGTTGGTAATAAATGCAGTTTTTGGTATATCTTCTTCGGCCATTCTCACTTGGTTGTAGCCACTGTATCCATCTAGGAATGAATACATCTCGTGGCCTGCTACTCTATCAAGCATGGTATCCAAAAAGGGGATTGGAAAGGGATCCGGTGTTGCTGCGTTTAATTTCCGGTAATCTACACAGATTCGCAATTGCTTGTTTTTCTTTGGCACAATCACAATCGGAGAGATCCATTCAGCATGCTCTACTGGCATGATGAATCCGACTTTTAATAACCTATCAAGTTCTGCCTTTACCTGAGATGCATAATGGGGATTCATCCGGTAGCTGGTTTGCTTTATCGGCCTTGCTTCTGGCTTCAGCATGACCCTGTGCTGGTAGATGCGGGGGTCCAATCCTTTCATGTCTTTGTAGTCCCATGCAAAGACGTCAGTGAATTCTCGGAGTAGCTGGATTAAACTTGCTTGAAATGTTTCCGGTAAGTTTTGCTTTATCTTCACAGGACGCGGATGATCTTCATCTCCTAAATTGTAAGTGATCAGTTGATCTTCAGGGACATAGAACTGTTGATGTTTCTTTGTGTCGTCTATTGGTTTAAAAAGTTGCTGCAGTTCATCGTCATGTGTCGAAACAGTGTCTTCCTTCTTAGCCTCTTCTGTGATGGGTATTATTGTACAAACTGAAGCGTTCCAATTATCTACAACGGACTGTAGATCAATAGTCCCTAAGGAAATTAAGTCAGCGTTACTCTTCAGAAACTCTTCTTCTTCATCATCTGACAATCCATCTAGCATATGGACTGGTTCAGCAAAATATGGTCTAGCGTGTAGCTCGCAAGGTTATATAGCATCTAATTTTACCACATATCTACGATTGGCATCTTTAAACGTAAGCTCTTGTGCAGACCAGTCCTGTATTACCTTCGCATGCTTCAGCCAAGGTCGGCCGAAAAGAAGGTTGTAATCCAAAGTGGATTCCGACAGATCTAGTATAACAAAGGTCATTTTAAAGGTCGTACCTTGTAAAGTGATGGGTACATTCCGCACAAGTCCTACGGGATGGACTCTTGATTGATCTGCCATTCTGACAAAAAATTGAACTGGTTCGATTTCGGTCCATCCTAACCTTTTGCATAATGCCGCAGTCGCAATGTTAACACCAGAGCCTCCATCAATTAATACCTGCGTAATCTTATGATTCTTATACCATACTGGAACTGAATGATCAACCGTAGAATCAGGTTCCGGTTGAACTGCTACTGTCGCTGGAATACAAGAAGGCACCGGACTGAACTGTTGGTTGAACTGTTGTCGAATTCTAGGTACTAATGCCAGTAGTTGGCCCAGAAGCAGAGTGATAGATGCCTTAGCTAGGATTTCCCAGGCCTGTTGAGATTGATTGACAGGCTCCACTGATGTTGAAGTTGATGCCTCTACTGATGCGAAGGTGTCTACGGTTGGTAATGTATCTGCTGCTGATGATGTCCCCGTTGCTGACTCCCGTTGTTGTGTTCCTTCCTTTGTTAACGATGGCTGGGTTATCGGAATAGGCTCTGGGAAGACTGGTGGTTCTGTTGTGGTCCATTGACTAGCCTTGTTGTACATTCTGTGTTGTTCACGTATCCCTGGTTCAAATATTTCTGCTGCCGATTGTAGTTGTTTACCGGATCGGGTCTAGACTGCAGCAGCCTGTGTTTCCACCGGTGTGATTTGTACCATGTTGGCCATTGGATTTTGACGTTCCTTCTTCCTTTGATCATACTCAGCTGCATCCTTGCAAAATCTCCTAATATGTCCATACTCACCACAAAAATGGCAGCGCGGTGGTGGTAAATTGGGATTTTCCGGTGGTGGTCCGTTCTGCCAGCGGTTTGCATTATAGTTGTTATTCCTCTGTCCTCGGTAATTTCGATATCCTTGCTGCTGGTTGTTTCTCATTTGTGGAGGCACATAATGGTTGGCTGGCTGTCCTTGTTCTTGGATAATTGCATTGACAGTCGCTGTTCCCTGTACTCTAGCGTTGTATGCGCAATTTTTGGTGGTGTGTCCGGCAGTGTTGCAGATAGCGCATAATGTCTGATTAAGTGCACAATTGGCACTAGTATGTCCTGAATTTTTGCATGTGATGCAGTATACTTGTCTGGTTATATCTTCGGCAACATTTTTGTTTGTTTTTAACCACTCCAGATCTTCTGTAAATCCGCCGACTTTGTTTTCTAGTTGCAGAGTCATTGCAATGACTGCATCGAGGGTCATAGCTCCAACACATCTTATGATCATGATCTGCTTAAGTTGTGGAGTCAAGCCATTGATGAACCACTAAGTGATAACGTCTGTTTCGAACTGCTTTCCTTCCTTCTTGATGTCCAGTGTATGGGAACTCGCTTCCAAGCGCGGTGGTTGGGCTGAAGATTCAGGAGAAAATGCTAAACCGTCACCGAAAAACTGTGATTCTCTTACCGAAATATCACCGAAATGACCCGAAATTATGCCCGAATACGGTGTTTTTTTGCCTTCGCCGATTTCTTTGACTAGAGTGCTTCTAATCGTAGATAAATCTGAATCTTTTTCCAAGATTGTTAAACTTGTTTCCAACTGCGTCTTGGTAGGTTCTGGAATTATTATATCTTCGACAGACTGTGCCGAAATAGTACCGGAATGTACCAGAGGCGTAACACATTCCACCGGAATATGACCGGAATCAGTTCTAACGTTCTTAACTTTCTTGACAACTGGGTCAGACCTAGTTGTACTCTTACCTCCCAAAGTTGGCTTTAGTACATTAAGTACTCCAGACTGATGGTTTTTGGGATACGTTTCACCGGATCGAGTAACCGGCATGTATCATCTTTTGTACTAATCGCGTAGTATTACTAACGAAACAGTTTGCAACAATCTGGTTCTGTTGCTACTTCCAATCAAACGATAATCTGGATGTTCGATTCTGACAGACTACTGGCAATCTTGATGCCACCTTCCCACAGACGGCGCCAAGTGTTAAACGTAAAAGTGTTAAATGTAAAATGTTTAATATATTAAAATATATATATCTTAAACGTATCTCTTAGATTGTAACATCTCTGACTAGCCGAAAGTCGTTACCAGACCAACGTGGGTTCTTGGGAGTGGTAGGGGTCTGTTAGACAGAGGCCCTGTACTTATTTCCCAAATCTTCGTCACAACAACAAAAGCACTAATATGCGTCTTAGCTCAGTTATTAGCATTAACTGGACAATACTTGATTTCTATGTTCTTGGGTACCGAACTTCTTCAGACTAACCTACTATTGGAACAGAGCAGTAGTCCAATCTTCAGACTCAACAGTATGTAGTAAATCAACCAGAGCGAACACTATAACTGACAGATTCATCCGTCACAACACTTTATAGCGATCTTCAAATAAAGGTTCACATTTACCAGAGGTACTAATTCTTCCTCGTATTCGGAGTCAACAGATAATAACACCGAACACATGAATCCGATAAAACAAACAAAATACAATACAACAACGCTTCAAGTCGCCTATTCAAACTCACACCGTAATATCACTACTCAGACTGACTCAGAGTACTTAATCAACCGAAGAACATGCCACAACGCAATACAACGACAGTAATCAGACACACAATCCGTTACTCAACCACTCGTTACGGTGAACTATAGTATACGTAGACGATGCAGAGCATACTCAACACCAACAGTACTCACGACTTCACAACAGTGTAAACAATACTCTCACAAATATTCAGGCGATCAATCTGGCAATTCCAAAAAAAACGTCTCTCCTGACCATTCTCGTTACATTGCTTTATATAGATTTTACAAAATGCGCGTACCAACTTTTCACGCATAATTCAAGAAACTCTGTTACATCTGGCATCCGTTACATCTGTCCCACTCCGGCGGCCGACTAACAGCATATTTGGACTACTTCTGAGCTGCATATTCCAATGGATAGAGCTAGTAAAATGTAAGTGTTGATCTATGTGGATTGAATTCTATCGAGTAGTAGTTCAAATATAAAAAAAATTTGTTGAGTTCTTTCGCTAAAAAAAAAAGGGGAATGTTGGTTCTTTTGACTTTGTATTTACTCACTCAACTGAGTGATGCACCTCAATGACCTCAATCATGAAAGATAGGGGGGTTTTGGCATAGAGGCTCATCTTGTCATTTCACCCATGGAAGTGGCCAAAATCTACTGTGGTGATTAGTCGAATGTGCAATTGCACCTCCAACTTAGCATAACACGTGCACCCTAGGTACCATGACAAGGTGTGAATCCCCCTACTTTCCACAATTTTTGATCCCGATGTGAATGGGGCATTCATGTGTGTATATGTGTGAGCAAAGGCTAGTGAGGAGGTGAGAGTGTGTGTATGTAAGAGAGGGAGTGTGTGTGAATGTGAGCAAGAGAAAGGGAGAGTTAGGAAAAAAAAATCAAGGGGCTGCTTTGAGTTTGGGTGCGTGAGATTGAATGATTGTAAGCATGTTAGTGTGCGCACGTATGTGTAAGAGGGTTTTAAGTGTGTTTGGGTAGGCATGTGTCTAGTTTCATAAGTGCACAAGTAAGTGAGTGGGAGTGTTTGAATGGTTGTGAGACTAAAGGAGAAAAAGGGGAATTGGGGTTGCAGATCATATGTGAAGAAGAAAGTGCATGAAATGTGTGAGAAATTGAGTATAAGTGTGTTGAATGTGTGAGTGTCAGTGTATGAAGGTTGGGTTTGTGGTTGAGTGTATGTGAGAGTGTGTTCATGTGTGAGGATTTGAATATCCGAGTTTCGAATGTTTGAGAATGAATGTGTGAGTAGAGTGGTGGCTAAGTGGCCGTGTGGACGAGTGTGTGTTTAAAGGTGTGCTGGTGTGTGAGTGAGTTTGTGTGCTCAGTCCAGTATGTGAATATGTGAGAGCATGTGTGTGAGTGTGTTTGTATCTGGATGTGCATGAGTTTGTGTGCTTGACTCGGTGTGCGTTTGAGTGAGAGTGTCAGAGGTAAAGAGAGTGGACTTTATAGAAGGAAGAAGAGAAGGGTTGAGAGAACGGAAAGAAGGAAGTGAGAAGACTTGGGCTAAGGAGAATAGAGAGATCCTACTAGGGATCGGGAAGGTGAACCAAATCAGGCATAGTTGTGGCTTGAGGGTAAAATAAACTGGGTAAGTTGCGAGAAATAGCATAGAAATAACTAGATATAGGTGCAATCATTTGCACATTCTCCGGGCTTAAGACCCTATCCATTTGGTGATCCTACTGGGGAGGTTAGGTATATCTCGAGGAGACTGCCTTGGGTTCGCCTAGTGCTAAGCACAACCTCCAGAACCCAGAAAAAATATTTCAAAAACCTATGGTGCCTCTAAGTGATTTTCCACTATTTCTAGGCTCTCTTAATGAGGATCTTGATGGCCACATTCAATTATTTGAAGTAATTTGTGGTGTGCATGAGATAGTGGATGAGGGTAGGAAAGCGCGGATCTTTCCAACGACTTTGAGAGGTGATGCAAATAAATGGTATGGAGACTTGGGTGTGCACGAGAGAAGGACTTACGATAATATGAAAACTAACTTCTTGAGGAAGTTTAGAGGTTTGGGTTTTGAAGAGAAACTAGTTGAAGAATCGGATCACTTACGACAAGGGGCGAGCGAGAGCATTGATGAGTATATCGATCGAATGGATACGATTGTGAGGAAGTTAGGAAATGGTGCATCTGATAGAGAGACCTTGAAGAGGCGATTCCTCGTGGGCCTACATGATCAGAAAGTCGAACTATATATTAGGTTAAAGAGACCATCTAGTCTAGAAGATGCAAAGCATGAGGCAAGGGTTTGGGAAGAGGTCCAATGCGTGCTTCAAATGCATAGAGAGAGACCCATTTCACCGTCAAGAAGCCTTCAAGAGAACCCAGAGAACTCTAAAATGGTCGATATCAATGAGGAGAAGATAGTGGAGATCCTAGAAAAGCTAAAAATCCGATCTCGTTGCAAGGGTCGAACCCACTTGCTTCCCAATGAATGTGAGAGCATTAGAGTGTCCTCAAGAGTCGGAGACACGACAACAAGGTTATGAATGGAGAAGAGAGAGGATGTGTGGTGCACATGATTGGAATGGAAGTGTACTTCAAGCTGAGCAAGAATATAGGATAGTGAGAAGAAGAGCAAATTGGAGTCCACGATCATATATGAAAAAAGTGCAATTTGATTTAAGAAAGAAAGTTTGTTGGAGTTGCAATCAAAGAGGACATATGGCTAGAGAATGCCCAAGTGTACGAGGATCGAGGAGTGATAGTCCGAGGACTAGGCATGATGGGATAAAGGAACAAAGAAAGGAGTATACTACAAAGGTGTCAGAATCTCCTCGAAGAAATATATTCATGAGCCCTTGTCTTAGTGAAAACTTTGGGAAGGCTGAAGTTTTTGATGAGCATAGAGCCAAAGTGGAATCAAAACCACCGAGAAAGATTATTGTTAACCAAGGTGTTTCAGAGGTAGGAGTGGTACCTCCAATTCAAACAATGAGATCCGAAGGAAGAACGAGTGAAGATGAGAGGTGTAAGAGGCGAGAACCCATACTTGCAAGGGAGAGAGATTGACACAAGAATGATGTGATTTTAATGCCTAAAATTGTTGATGCCATGGAATGTGACTTTCAAGAAGATGTTGGGTTACAATGCAAAGTCCAACAATTAGAACATGATGTGGAGAAGTTAAGAGATATGGTTTCCCACCTAGAAAGCGAGTTGGCACAAGAAAAGAAGAGTAGGATACAAGAAGAAGAGAAAGTGAAGGAGATAGAGAGAGCGACATATGAGTGCTTTAAAGAAGCAGAAGACGTAAAGGATAGGGAAAATAATAGGATAGATCAATTAGTGAAGGAGAATGAGGGACTTCAAGAGTTGATCAAGAGGTGGGAAATTGATCGAAAAATCCAAAGAGAGAAAATACTGAATGAAATGGAGAAATGTGGAGAATTATATAAGAAAGTTGAAGTATTGATGGGAAGTGTAGAAACTTTGGAGAAGACAAAAATAGGCAAATTTGCATAGAAAGGAAAAGAAGAGAGATTGGGTTCTCGACATGTTGAGAGTGAAGGATGTAGGACGAAGAAAGAAATAGAGACAAGAGGGAGAGTTAGTGGAGACCGAGTGGAGGTGAGTCAGAAAGGAAAGGTAGATAGAATTTTGATAGAAAAGAAAGCTACCAGGAAAGCAGAGAGTAGCAAAGTAAGCAAGACAACACCGATAACAAAGAGGAACCTCGAGAAAAGTGAAACTAGAGACTCTAGGAAAAGATGCACGGGCACATTAGGCGATGACAAGGAGAAACATAGAGGAAATTTGAGGATTCTTGCGAAAAAAATAGATCATAATGAGAGAAAATGTGTGAAGCAAGGTGATAAAGAAATTGGTGAGGGAGATGCTCTCACAATGGATCGAGGGGTTGCAAGGAAGAACAAGTTTTCAAAATGGGTGAATGCTTTATATGAGGAGATAGAGAGAGACTGTAAGGGTGTAGCAAAATGTGAGCAAGAATGTCATGATCCACATGATGTAGTGAGCAATTGGGAAAAGCAGACATTGAGGTATATGTGGTTGTGTCGGATGAACCCTTGTTTTGAAAAAGACGAGCACTTTGAAGTAGATGAGCATTTGTAGGGAGTTATGATTTGGGGAGGTTAAGTGACAAGGATTGAGATGATGGGACTAAATAAAAAGAGAATGAAGAATATTGATAATAAGTTTTGAGTGTGTCTTTTCCTCAGCAGCATGTTGGTGTTGCAACACTAGAGGAGGATGGATTGAGTCGGTAAGGTATGGATATGAGTGGCTTGTGAGGTGATGATTCTTTGGCAAGGGGTGGTTTTGGTGGAGAGGTTTGGAACGGGGTGGATTTGAGGAGAAGTTAAGGCAAGGGGTGGTTTCTGATGAAGAGAGATAAAACTCGAAAAGGGGTGGGATCCTATCTAGTGTTTGCAAGCCAATGTCCTGTTGGGAGGAATGAGAAAAGGAAGAAGCGATGATGATGAGGTGATGATTGAGGTGGTCAAATATGAGTCGAAGAAATGAGAGTAGATGGAGAAAAAGAAAAGAGAGAGAGCATTAGAAAATATCGAGAACGAATGCAAGTGGAGGGGAGAGTTCATTTAGAGAGTGAGAAGCTTAAGAATTGGAAAAAGATTGAGTGAAAAACTTGAGAAAAAAAAAAGTGGATTCCTGGTAGTATGTGTTTGACTAGGTATGCCATTGGCAAAGATAGCTTAGGTCTGACCAGGGTTGGATTCATTAGAATTGCGAGTCTGAGGTGTGAGGATAGACAGATCGAGTTGTGTTGCAAGCGTAGGAGACCAAGTGACACTTTCTAAGGTTGCAAATTGATGAGATGGTTAGTATGTGCGGGTCTTAAGGGAAAGAGTTGACCATAGAGTGTAGTGGCTGGATTTTAGCTCGAGTAGTGGCAGAGAGATGATATGCTTCATCAGGATGTCCATGGTGGGTTATATGTATGTATGTGATATGTTGAGATGGTTGGGAACCAAAGCCCTTTCTTCTGTCTCCTAATTCTCGGGACTTTGGGATTGAAAAAAAAAAGCAAGAAAGAAATAATCGTGTATATGTATGTGTTGTCGGTGCGCTGCAGTGGGCTAGTAGGCGGGTGGAACAACCTTGATCGGATGGTCAAGGCCATGAGCTGACGCTAGTTTCGCTGTAGGCCCGACCTGTATGTGGCTATGCACCTATGTGGGCCGATAGGCGGGTGGAATCACTTTGGCCGGGTGGTCAAAGCGATGAGCTGACGTCGGTTTCGCATAGGGCTAGCGTTGTGCATCACGTGCAAATAAATCAAAAAACAAAAAAGAAAAAAAAAAGAAAAAGGAAAAAACAAAAGAGGAAAAAAGGAAAAAAAAAAGGAAAAGAAGATTCCTCTCTCGAGGGGGGACAGAAGAGAGGAGAGAGCATGATGCTCAGATGGGAATATGTATATATGTCTTGTGGGGATATGGGTTGATTCGGACTTCTGATGGAGCATGTTAAATTAAAGCTTAAGCTTGGATGAAAGTAGTTCATTGCATGTCTATGGAAGACTTTGACTTGAGCTATCTAATCATACTAGCTATCTTGTTTGTTTGCGAGCCTTTTGGGAGTTGTGCACTTGGACTCTTGGGTTGTGCAACGACTTGCGAAATCTTGAATCACATCGACGATGAGTAGTTTTGCTGAAGTGAACACAGGTTAGACTTGAGAGTTCTTGCCGATGCATGTGCATGGTCAGGACATCTTGAGAGAGAAGTGAATGAATTAGTAAGGATTGAAAAGTTTGATTTGATTGATGAAGAAAAGAGAGTGCAGAGCATAGAAAAAGAAAAAACAAGAGAAAAAGATATAGGTGGAAAGGGAGTGGGAAACATGTTAGAGATACCCAAGTTAGAAAAGAGAAGAGAGATGAATCAAGGAGTGGTTGATTATGCAAAAGGGATCAAAATGGGAATATAATATAGAAGTGTGTGCTTACGTTCATTGGTTGCTTGATGTGATCCCTGATGTGCTTTTGATTTTTTGATATTTTAGTATTACTGATATTTTCCGTTGAGTTGAGCCACAGATTTCTTCCTGCAAGCAAAATTCTCTATAGTGACTCGAAGGCAGAAACGGAAGCCAGAAAAGGTAAGGTTGATTGAATCAGAGTCTGTTGATATAACATGAATGCATTTTTCAGGAAAATGAAGTGGCACATATCGCTTGTCGAGGATGACTTCACAAATAAGTGGAGGGGAGTATGTTAGCTATATATATTGTTGGTTTTTTGGGCACAAATATGCTTCTATTTTGCAGAGTAACCTTTGATTGCAGGTATTTTTTGCAAGGAAAGTTGTTTATCGGTGGTAATAAACTATGAGTATTTGATGTGGCTCGGAGGAGGTAATGGTATGAGAATTTGGTATTCGATTATGAAATGAATTCATCTTTGCGAGCAAAGATGGCAGAGATGAACCTATATGTCGAAAGAAGTAAAATTTCAAATTGGTGAACTCTTTGATTACTGTATTTTCATTGGCTAATGTGTTCCACTGGAATGAGTCATCTACATTTTTGTTACTTGTGTAATTATCATGTATTTGTATGTATACATTTTTAGTTCTCGTATATTGTTTTGGGAAAAAGGAAAAAATATAAAATAATAAAATAATAAAATAATGAAAAAAAATGTGTGCAACTGTGCGTGTGGGGGGAGTAGTGGTGTGTCAGAGAGAGTGGGTTAGTGGGGAGGAAAAAGAGAGAGGAAAAAAAAAACATCTTTTTCTTCATCGATATCCCTTCTCCACTCTCTGGGGGGGAACTCTCTCTTCCTCACTCTCTTGTTTTCTCTCTCGCTGGCAGGCACTCTCTCCCGTGGACAATAGGAGAACAGGGACTTTCTTCCGGGGGAAATTCTCTGTCTTTTTTGGGGATTTTCGTTGCAGGTGACAAGGGGTTGTCCTAGGCCGAGCTTGATCATGAGTTCTCTTCTATAGCAGAAAAAATCATAGGAGATGGAGCAAGTGAGTGTCTGGGTGCCAATCATTTGAAGGTCTACAAAGGTGTGCAAGGGAGGCTGGAAAGGTGGGGAGATGTTTTTTTTTTGTTTTTTTCGGGTATGTGCAGTTAACAAGAGGAGGGAGGCATGGAAAATTAGCAATGCAGGGAGGCATTCCAGACAAAAAGGGAGCTTGAATGTAAAAAGGAGCAACCATTTGTTGGGGCTTCAAAGCGCAAGAGACACATGCAAGATTTTGGGGCATTCTCTTCTGGAGACACAAGGACATGAGTTTTGGATGACTAAAGGGGATTGGCACACAGAGAGAGAACCAGGGAGATAGGCTCTTCTTTGAGCATTTTCCTCAAAATTCTCTAGCGAGGGAGCATCTTATATCGAAGAAGAAAGGCAAAGGGTAACGCAAGGTGGAGAGGCTCGTTCTTCATTTTCTTCAGGCATGATGATTCGTACGAAAGAAAACATATGTTGAGCATCCAACAATTTAGGAATAAAGTGTTGATTGATGGGAAAAGCATTAGCAATAGAGGAGTATTTGATTTTCATGGCTGGAGGACTTTATCGGAGAAGGATAGGACCAAGTTTAGCCATCTAACGTGCAACAAAGGGAAAAAAGAACATGACAATCACTAGAGCCTAAGGTGATGGCACAAATGACATCAATAGAGATATAAGAAGAGGAAGAAGCATCATTTGGCACTATGGGAAGAGAGGAACACTTGTTTTTTCATCCATGTGTTTCTATATGAGGGAAAGATCTCCACTGTGCACCATGGGTAGATGATTCTGTAACGAGCACTAAGAAGCCTACACTGGGAGATTTCTTTTTTCTTTTGTCCTCGGGGAAGCTCTCGTGGGCTGGAAGCTGCTGAAGGGTCTTTGGAGAGATTGGGAGGGCTGTCGACTACTCTGAGGGGGTTGCGACTCCTCAATTCTGCGACTACTGAGAAATCAAGGGGGCAAACAACATATACAGAGAAAAAGGGGGAAGGTTTGGAGGCTACGCAGGTAAAGAAGAGGTCGAGGGGACTATCGTGTGCTTCAGACGGGACACGAAGAGCAGACAGTGAGTGGAAAGAATCATAGAGCATTATCATGCAAAGAAAATAAGGAAGGTGGAGCCAAATAGAGCGAGACACAGTAGAGTGTGACAGCGGATGGGATAGATCATAATCAACTAGAGGAGGTGCCTATTATCATGTGCAACAAGGATGGTGATGGCTTGAATATAGTCCCTTCTCTGCTATTGATGTTCATTGCAAGGACATAGTTGCCAGAGAAGGAGCAGCACTTCAAGTGCTTTCCATTTTAACAGTTGGACTTGCTTCACTTGCAATGGCTGACAATTTACATAGTAGATTATACAGGAGACATATTTGATTCAGTGTGAAAGATAGATTCCAATAAGTGTTGCAGATATGGTACAGGAAGCTATCCTGTGAGGGAGAGATGCTAGATAATACAAATAGCTGGTTATGGATTTATTGCAGAATGGTTGGATGAATTCTGATGATTAACAAAGAGAGATAAAAGGAGATGTACAAAAGTGAACGCCATGGATTTAGTGAATAAAAGATTTCTTGGAGGTTCAAGGTTTGAGGAAAAACAAACGTTCTTCAATTCTTTGTATTTGGAATATCAATATATATGTCAACAAAAATGTGAAGAATGAGGACCGAGAGCCGAGGGCAGTTTTGAAGTTGCATGGACGCCATGTCTAAGATTGAAGAATTGTAATGACCGCCCACACACCATATCGTTGTGAAGCACATCCAGCCATGGAGGACACCCTATTTTGTGTTGAGAGGAAGCTCGCGAAGTACATGTAATCTTGGTTAGTTTGAGGTCCAGCAGAGCAATTGACGGCCGGTGTCTGCGGTCTCTCCCAATCTCACAATGGTAGATTCGAGTCCAATGTTCGAGGGGAGTGGCCCAAAAAGACATGGGGGTATGATGCTACCCATGGTCTGAGTCGATCATCTGGCACATTATGAAGAGGGGATGGAGCAAATACAGGGTGCCATTGATGCCTCAATTGTGACTAAAAACATACATAGAACTACCAGGGCTTGGGGTTTTCTTTAGCCTCGATGACGCGAGGATATGTAGGTTCATGGAAGAACAGGAAGTCTAGAATTTTAGGGTTTTTGGAATCTCCAATTTATATACAGATGGTGAATTTATTGCCGGTAGCAGATGTTACGAGAAACTCTTGTTGCAGGAAAACTTGGGAATTTTTATCTGGAGTGCATACGTTTTGGAAACAACGAAGTGGGTTTATGTTCTCGGTCAACAATTGTTGTCTGTACAAGTTTAGGGCAAAAATTTGGAGGTTCTCATGGCATCGAGCTCCTAATGCTTCTCTGATTAAATATAGTGGAGCGTGATCTTGAAGAGCAGAGAACAATCTTGCATCAATACTCTTTGAAAATAGGACGGACATTCTTCAGTATAGTAACAATGACATAGGCTTTAAATCAAAAGAAGTTTGGTTGTTGGCATATTTGGACTACTTCTGAGTTGCATATTCCAATGGATAGAGCTAGTAAAATGTAAGTGTTGATCTATGTGGATTAAATTCTATCGCGTAGTAGTTCAAATATCAAAAAACTTTGTTGAGTTCTTTCGCTAAAAAAAGTATAGGTGTGTTGAATGTGTCAGTGTCAGCGTATGAAGGTTGGGTTTGTGGTTGAGTGTATGTGAGAGTGTGTTCATGTGTGAAGATTTGAATATCCGAGTTTCGAATGTTTGAGAATGAATGTGTGAGTAGAGTGGTGGCTAAGTGGCCGTGTGGACGGGTGTGTGTTTAAAGGTGTGCTGGTGTGTGAGTGATTTTTTGTGCTCAGTCCAGTATGTGAATATGTGAGAGCATGTGTGTGAGTGTGTTTGTATCTGGATGTGCATGAGTTTGTGTGCTTGACTCGGTGTGCGTTTGAGTGAGAGTGTCGGAGGTAAAGAGAGTGGACTTTATAGAAGGAAGAAGAGAAGGGTTGAGAGAACGGAAAGAAGGAAGTGAGAAGACTTGGGCTAAGGAGAATAGAGAGATCCTACTAGGGGTCGGGAAGGTGAACCAAATCAGGCATAGTTGTGGCTTGAGGGTAAAATAAACTGGGTAAGTTGCGAGAAATAGCATAGAACTAACTAGATATAGGTGCAATCATTTGCACATTCTCCGGGCTTAAGACCTTATCTAGTAACCAAGACCAAGGTCAACAACATAATCATGCAGGAGAAAGAGGACAGTTTCGAGGCAGGGGGAGCCAAAGAGGTCGTAGAAATTTCCAAAGAAATGATTCAGGAAATGATAGTAAAGGATGCTGGAATTGTGGTAAACTTGGACACTTTGAACGTGATTGCAGGTTGAAGAATCAAAATAACAGAAGGCAGCAAAACAACTATGCATCCACAAGTACAGATGATTTTGAGAAGCTGTTTATGGTTCAACATCACATGATGAATACGATGTCTGCTGGTGTTTCAAAATCCAATGATAATGTATGGTATGTTGATTCAAGTGCTTCAAATCACATGACCAGTCATGCAGAATAGTTTAGTAGTTTGCAGAAAATGCCAGTTCTTGGATATGTTGAAACAAGTGATGATACATCACATCCTATTGAGCATACAAGAAACATAACATTGTCTATGGAGAACGGGAAGGTAAAACATCTTGCTGATGTGTTGCATGTTCCAAATATAACAAAGAATGTGGTTTCTGTTGGACAAATGGTTGACCAGGGATTACAAGTTAGGTTCAATGCTGATGGATTATATGTAGAAGAGTACAAGCAAGATGGACGATTGATTGCCAAAGGAAACAAAGTGGGTAGGATGTTCACCTTAAATGTGAACATTCCTGAAATGAATGCAGTCATGTTTGCAAAAGGTGCAGGAGTTATTGCAGATATAGAGATATGGCACAAACGGATTGGACATGCAAACTTGCAAAGGCTGAAACTGATGTAGTCAAAGGAGATTGTCCATGGACTACCAAATTTCAAAGTTGCAAAAATGCAAAAGGTATGTGCAGCATGTCAATTTGGTAAACAGTCAAGAGCATCATTTCCACATGACAAGCATGCTAGCGAGAATGTACTAAAGGTAGTACATACAAATGTTTGGGGTCCAGCAAAGACCACATCTATGGGCGGTTGCAGGTTTTATGTTACCTTCATTGATGAACATACACGCAAAGTATGGGTATATTTCATGAAAGAGAAGAGCGAGGTGTTCACTCACTTCCAGAATTTTAAAGCTATGGTGGAAAAGCAGACAGGGAAGTACATTCAAACATTAAGATCTGATGGAGGAGGTGAATACATGTCAAATGACTTCAGCAGTTTTCTAAAAAATCATGGAATTCGGCGTCAATTTTCATGCAGGTACACACCACAATAGAATGGCATTGCTGAACGCAAAAATAGACATATTGCAAAAATAGCAAGAGCCTTGATGGCTGAGAAGAATATGCCTCATTGTTATTGGGCATAAGCTGTGCATACTGCTGTATACATCATGAACAAAACTTCAACTGCTGCTGTACATCAAGTTACACCTGAAGAGAAGTTTACAGGTAAAAAGCCAAACTTATCACATCTAAAAGTTTTTGGCTGTATTGCATATGTACATGTTCCAGATGAATTGAGGATGAAGCTTGATCCGAAAGCAAAAAAATGTGTCTTCATTGGATACTGCCTTGAGCAAAAAGGGTACAAATGTTATAACCCACTCACACGACAGGTGAAAGTGAGCAGATATGTGGTATTTGATGAAATGTCAAGCTTCTATGCAGATGCCAAAGAAGGACTGAATCTTGAACCAAATGACAAAGAAAATGCTGAAAAATCAAGTGCAGAATCTCAAGTTTTAGTGGACCGGATGCATCACCAAGAAATAGTTCCAACTCAAATCCATGGAGTGGAAGATTGCGTGGAATTTCAGTCTAGCAAATTCATCAAATACATCCAAGAAAGGTAAAGAAAAGCTTTCTGCTGGTAGTAAAACAGGTGCAGGTTTTGAAGATGTTGATGGAGATTCAAGTGGTTCAGAAAAGAGTCTTGATGAGGAACTTGGATTGCCCTCTGTGAAGACTCCAGGAGTAAGAAGGGCACATGCATATGATACAAGAAGAAGTGACCCAAGACCAAGAAGATCTGGGAGGATGTGTAATTTAGTGCAACGATTGACATATGATAGTTACATGGCTCGCCATTGTGCCTACATGACAAAGGTAATACAAGATGCTAAACCTTCTTGTTTTGAAGATGCAATTGGTAATGCAAATTGGGAAAAAGCTATGGATGAGGAGATGGCTGCACTTTATGGAAATGATACGTGGAAGCTGGTTCCATTGCCACAAGGAAAGAAACCCATAGGCTGCAAATGGGTTACAAGGTAAAGCATAATGCTGATGGTAGCATAAGCAGGTATAAAGCACGATTGGTAGCTAAAGGTTATGCACAGACATATGGCATTGATTATGAGGAAACATTCAGCCCTAAAGCTAAAATGTCTACTGTCAGAACACTTGTTGCATTAGCTATAGCAAAAGGATGGACTTTGCATCAGATGGATGTGAAGAATGCTTTCCTACATGGTGAGTTACAGGAAGAAGTATATATGGACCAACCACAAGGATATGAAGATTCAAAGCATCCAGAATATGTTTGCAGGTTGCAAAAGGCTTTGTATGGGCTGAAGCAAGCCCCTCGTGCATGGCATGCAAGGACTTCTGATTACTTAACCAACATTGGGTTCTCTATGTGTGATGTAGATCACTCACTATATGCAAGGAAGGCTGATGATGGCATCACTATTGTGGCTATTTATGTTGATGACCTGATTGTAGGTGGTGATAATGAAGAAAGCATCAAAGAGGTAAAGAAACTTCTTATGCAGGAATTCGACATGAAAGATCTTGGTGTGCTGCACTATTTCTTGGGTATTGAGTTTATACATACAAAAACATGTATACATACAGAAACATGTATATGGATGTCACAAAGGCAATATGCCTTGAAAATTCTACAAATGTACTGAGTTTATACATACAGAAACATGTATATGGATGTCACAAAGGCAATATGCCTTGAAAATTCTACAAATGTATGGTATGGCTGATTGCAAGCCAATTTCTATGCCATTGGATTAGAATTTGAAGTTGGATACTACATCAGGTGAAGCATTGGAAAATGCTACTATGTACAAGAAAATTGTGGGAAGTCTTATATATCTTACAATTACAAGGCCTGATCTAAGTTATACTGTTGGACTTGAAAGTCAGTTTATGCAGGTTCCCAGGAAGCCACACTTGGATGCTCTGAGGCACACTCTACGTTATGTGAGTGCTACTTTGGATTGTGCATTGTTTTATGAAGCTGGTGTAGATTTGCAGGTTCATGGATACACCGATGCAGATTGGGCTGGTAGTACTCTAGATAGAAGATCTACTAGTGGCTTTCTTTTCTCACTTGGAGGTGTAGCTATTACATGGAGCAGTAAGAAGCAACCCACTGTTGCTTTGTCGAGTATAGAGGCTGAGTATAGAGGTGCTGCAATGGCAGCATGTGAGGCATCATGGCTAGAGATGTTACTTGCAGATTTAGGTATGGAAGTGCAAAAGCCTATCACTATCTATTGTGATAATCTTAGCAGCATACAGTTAGCACGGAACCCTGTTTTCCATGCTAGAACAAAGCATATCGAGGTACATTATCACTTCATCAGAGAGAAGGTATAAGCAGGTGATATTGATCTTGTTTATGTGAGAACAGATGAGCAGGTTGCTGATATTTTCACCAAAGCACTTGGAGCTAAGAAGTTGAAGAAGTTTCGGGAGATGCTTGGATTACAGGATATGGCGTTGAGCTTGAGGGAGAGTGTTGAGATATCAAGCTCAACATGTGATGATCCAGGATGACATGTACCAGTTTTTTGTTTCTCTGACATGTATAGTGGTCACGCCGGTATATGTCAGGGATACTTCATTGAGCTTTATTAGATTTATCTACCGAGAGTGATGGCACATTTGTTTCTTGCCAGCTCACTTATTCGCGGACATTAGGTTTTTCCTTATGTACTGGTCTTTATATATTGCACTTGTTGTATTCTTGTTTTTAGGTCATTCTTGTACATTCCTTTTATGTAATAGAAGAAGAAGAAGATCATTCTTCCTTGCCTCAATCTGTGTGTGTGCTTCTCCTTGAGAGTGAGAGTGTGTGTGTGAGCTCTCTTCCTTATCTCCTTCCTTGTGACAGAGAGTACAATCTCTCCAAGCACTCCGACACCTTCTTCGATGTATCCAAATCTTGAATATGACATATCATGGAGGTGCTAATATGCTCAGATAAAATGAAACTGACCCTTTTGTCCCTTTCATCCCACTCTCTTACTGCTCTTCTCTGGTCGTTGGTTGGATTTACCTCATCTATGTAGGGTTTTGGTTCTCCACCACTCATAAGTCCCCACAAACCTTTCCCAGTAAAAAAATTGCTTATTCTAAATCGCCATGGTTGGTAGTTTCCTTTTTTGAGCTTCTCAATTTGAGCACTGAGATCAGCCATGGTGCATCCTAGCTCTTTTTAACTTCCCCCTTGATACAATGAAGTTGAAAAAGATGGCTTTTACCTCAAAAAATAGGGCTACTCCTCTTGATGAAGTTTCATCTTTAATTTGATGATGTATTTGCTTCCCCTTGTTGTTGATGTGCCCGTTCTTTGCTTCCTTCCTTCAAACTTTGATGAAGTCTTTACTTCACTTAAGTAGCTCCTTCTTCTCTCTTTGATACTCCACTTATAGCTCTGATACCAGTATTTGAGGATAAAAACTCCTATGTGCACAACAAAAGCAAATGAACCCTCCTAGGATCTTGAATTTTTTCGGACATAGGCTCTGTATTTTTTGAGTTTCTCTCATTATATGTAGATACTGAAAATGAAATTTTAAAGGCTGAAAATAAACTTAGAGAGCTTAAAATCATTGATCATCTCTTGGAAAGAGTTACAGGCAAGGAAGTATATAGCTTCCTAGATGGATTCTTTGGGTATAACCAAGTAGCAATCGCAACTGAGGATCAACATAAAACAGCTTTCACAACTGAATGGGGAGTTTATGCTTTTAGAGTGATGCCATTTGGGCTCACAAATGCCCCCGCTACCTTCCAAAGGTTGATGTGTCATGTGTTTAAGGAATTCCTAAGGAAGACTATGGAAGTCTACGTAGATGATTTATGCACCTATTGAGTCCGAAGAAGTGAACACATTTCAGAATTACGAAGGATATTTGAAAAATGTCAACAATATCGAGTGTGCCTGAATCCTAAAGAATGCGTCTTTATGGTGAGACAAGGAAAGATCCTAGGACACATCATATCTAAGAATGGAATTTCCATGGACGAGGATAAGATTAAGGTAATCATAGAGTTACCTAGACCTAAAAATGCAAAGTTAGTACAAGCCTTTATGAATCCTTATGGATATTATCGTAGATTTATCCACATGTATGCCATAATCACTAAGCCACTATATGGATTATTAACTCAATTTACTTGGATGGATGAGTGCAAAAAAGCATTTAATGAATTGAAACGACGATTAAGTACAACACCTATATTGAGGATACCCAATTGGAATAAACCTTTTCATATCCATGTAGATGCATCTAATTATGCAATAGGATGCATTCTAGCTCAACCAGCAGATGAAGGAAAATTAGACCACCCTATCGCATATGTGAGTAGAAAACTCAACCAAGCAGAAAGGAATTACACCACCATGGAACAAGAAGGTTTAGGAATGGTGTACACAGTCAAGAAATTTAGACACTACCTTCTAGCTAACAAGTTCAAGTTCTTTATCAACCATCAGGCCTTATTGTACCCAGTCAATAAGCCCTGTAATACCGGAAGGCTAGTGAGATGGTTTCTATTGCTGATGGAGTTTGATTTTGAAGTAGTGGTAAAAAAAGGGAATACTCATGTGAGAGCTAATCACCTATCTAGGTTAACACATGGAGAACCACCCAATGGAGTGGTGGATGATCTACCGGATACATACTTATTCAATCTAGAAGTATGTCCGAAGTGGGTAGAAAACTTGATTCCTATACTCACACATGGACCACATCATAGAATCAACAAAGATGACAAAAAGGGATTTCTGCAATCACGTAATTTGCACATTGTGGCAGGAAGTGTGTACTATAAAGAACCAAATGGCATATTGTTGAGATGTGTAGAAGAGGCTGAACAAAAGAACCTTATTGAGCAACCTCATGTAAATTGATGGAAAATGCATAAAGGAGCCCATGGAACACTAAGGGAATTAAAAAGATTGGGAGTTTACTGGCCAGATATGCCAAAAGATGTACATGAATACATTTACAGTTGCCAAGAATGCCAAGAAAATACTCCAGAGGACCATACATCACTACAATTCTCTACAATATTGTTGATGTATGAAACATCACAAGAACTAAGCTAAAGTGATATTAGAATTCCTCCATAAACATCATTAGCTTAGCAACACTCCAAATTTGAAACCTTTATCACTAAACTTAGTAAAATTCAAAAATTCACTTTCCAAAAATCTGCACCTTTTCTTCTAGCTTCAAATCTGATCTGTATTAGCTTGATCCTTGTAAACTCTTTTGATCATTTGCTAATAGAATTTCTTACTTTGACCAACACATTTCAAGCAAAACTTTCAAGTAATAACTTGAGAATATTTTGAATTCACTTCAACATTTGAATTGTGTCTGAAATCTGAAAAATGACCATCGATTTGACATACCTTCACTGTTAGACTCATTTCTCTGAGTACACATCCCATTTTGCAAAGATCTTTTGGTCAATTGTAGTTGAAGGTATTAGCTTCAAAATGAGCTATCATTGATGAAAAACCTTACGCTATACTATGAGATCTGACCTTTAGAAGATCAAGGAAAAGTGCACCAGAAAACTCGTAACTGTCAACTAACTTTCACACTCATATGAAATCACTTGGAATTCACTATACAAGAGGAATTAGGTCAAATCCTTCTACACAAACATGTATTATCTATTAGAGGATGTGCACAAAATGGCTTGGCTTCATTCTGCTCATAGCCATGGAAAACTCTCCTACTCTGAGTAGTTCTTCCTCAATGTCTCTCTTAGAAAACACCCGACTTTTTCTCTAGTCACTCAAGACTTACAAATCAAGTTCTTCTTTTAGTTTTTCACTCAACTTGAATTATATACATATGATCCACATACTCCTGGACTCAAACTTGTAATTCTAGAAGTTCTATATCAGAATTAAACTCTAATTTTGCACTATATTACAAGTGTGATTTTGTCCCTTCACTTACGCTTAATTTTCTGAATGCTTTGCTTTCATTTCTCTTTGTCTTTCTTCTTCCTTCATATACCTTCATATCGTTATGTCTAATTAGAGAGTGAAGCCCCAAAAACTCCCCCTCAATCACTAATTAGCATTCTCTATCTTTTTCATACATCCTTCTTCTCTTTTATTCCTACCATTTCTTTGAATCTACTTGTCTTCACTCCATCCAAATCTTTGTCAGAATATCTACAATTTGATCTTTTGTAGAAGTGTATACCACTTCAAGCTCCTTCTCCATTACCTTTTCTCTCAGAAAATGATATTGAATCTCTATGTGCTTTGTTCTTGCATGAAATACAGGATTTGCTACAAGATACAATGAACTCATATCATCTCCATGTATGATAGGTATACCTTGATCAATGTCCAAGCTTTTGAACAATGTCTGCATCCATATCACTTCTTTAGCTGCTTCCACAAATCCTTTGTACTCAGCTTCAGTTAATGATAAAGCCATTGTATGGTGTTTCTTTGAACACCAACTCACAAGTTTATCTCCTATGTATATCATATACCCATGTGATGACCTTCTATCATCTTGACTCCCTGCCCAATGTGAGTCACTATATGCTCTCAACCTTATATCTGATGTAAAAGGATAAAATAATCCTTCCTTCAAAGTTCCTTTGATGTATATAAGAACTCTTTGATCTGCAATCCAATGTGGGTCTTTTGGACAATGCATGAATTGAGAAAGAACTCCCACTACATAACTAAGATCAAGTCTTGTTAGTGTAGCATAAATCAGGCTTCCCACTAAAGATTGATACTTCCTCATATCCTTGAACTCGACACCATCATATTTATTGAGTTTATGATTGGCCTCAAGTGGTTTTGATGACTCTTTGCAAATCTCCATGCTAAACTTCTTCAGAAGATACATTTCTTGTGATACATATATGCCATGATCTGCATAAGTGATTTCCATTCCAAGAAAATATGACAATTTTCCTAGATCACTTATCGTGAATTCCTTTTCAAGTAATCTCTTCACCTCCTTAATTCCTTCATTTGAAGTACCTGTGATTATAATATCATCTACATAAATACAAATGTAGATCATACCTTCATCTGTTCTCTTGATAAGTAAACTTACATCTTCCTTTGAACTTTGATATCCAAGATCATTAAGATACTTCACAAGGCTATAATTCCAAGCTCTTGGAGCTTGCTTTAACCCATAAAGTGATCTTCTCAATCTGCAAACATAATTTAGATACTTGTAATCTGCAAACCCTTGAGGTTGCTTCATGTAGACTTCATATGATATATATTCATTTAAAAATGCATTCTTTATATCCAATTGACTCAATGTCCATCCTTTTGATGCTGCAATAGCAATGATTATCCTTATGGTTCCATTGTGTTGAGGTGTATACCTGCAAGTTACTTCTCTCTTGATACCTGCATTCCAAAGATAATAATTGAATTCTTGGGAGAAGTATTCTCCCCCTCCATTAGACCTTAGCCTCTTGAGATATTCTCCTTCATGCACACGTAGCCGTAATTGGTTGTCTTTTCCTCTCCTAAACAAATGTCTTCCCATAAGTACGTAGTCCTTGCTCATTTCTTCTAGGGATCGTTTTCTTGCCAGGCTAACTCCTTCCTCGTGCTCTCTTGTCTTTAGGAATTTGACCAATGTTTTGCTCCAATTGGGTGCTATTGTTGAGAAAGGTATGGATGTATGATCCTCGGGGATCGTCTCCTGGCATTTTGCACAGTTATTCATGTAGTCATGGACAACCTTAGGCAGGTCAGGCCAATATACTCCCAATCGCTTTAACTCCCTAATAGTTCCATGAGTTCCTTTGTGTGTCCTCCATTTGTTCACATGTGCTTGTTCAATCAGCTTCAATTGTTTGTCTTCCTCAACACATCTTAGCAATACACCATTGGGTTCCTTATAGTACACACTACCCGCGATAATGTGCAAATTCCTTGATTGTAAGATTTCCTTTTTACTCTCTTTATTGCTTGAGTATTGTGGGCCATGAGTGAGTATCGAGATTAGTTTCTCTGCCCACTTTGGACACACTTCCAAATTAAACAAATAAGTGTCTGGCGGATCATCAGGTACTCCACTTGGTGGTTCTCCGTGTGTTAACCTAGAAAGGTGACCTGCTCTTACATGGGTATTTCCCTTTTTCACTATCACTTCAAAGTCGAATTCCATCAATAGTAGAAACCATCTTACCAGTCTTCCCGTGTTACAAGGCTTATTGACTAGGTACAATAAAGCCTGATGGTCTCTGAAGAACTTGAACTTGTTGGCTAAGAGGTAGTGTCTAAATTTCTTCACTGCATAGATCATTCCTAATCCTTCTCGCTCGGTAGTTGTATAATTCCTTTCCGCTTGATTCAGTCGTCTACTCGCATAGGAAATTGGGTGATCCAACTTTCCTTCATCTGGTGGTTGGGCTAAGATACATCCTATTGCATAATTGGAAGCGTCCACATGAATATGACATGGCTTGTTCCAATTTGGTGTTTTCAGAATTGGAGCTGTGCTAAGCCGCTTCTTTAACTCATTGAATGCCTTCTCACATTCCTCTATCCAAGTGAATTGAGTTAAGAGTCCATACAAGGGTTTGTCGATTATGGCATACATGTGGATAAATCGAAGGTAGTATCCACAATGTCCCATAAAGGAAGCTCTAAAATGACCTTAATCTTGTCTTCATCCGTGGATATTCCATTTCTAGAGACTATGTGTCCTAAGATCTTCCCTTGTCTTACCATGAAGACACACTTCTCTGGGTTCAGGCAGACTCTATATTGTCAACATTTATTAAATATCTTTTGCAATTTAGGAATGTGGTCTTGTCTTTGATTTGAATATGTACATAGGTAATCTACATACACTTCCATGCTTTTCTTCAGGAATTCTTTGAAAACATGACACATCAATCGTTGGAAAGTAGCAGGCGCATTAGTGAGTTCAAAAGGCATCACTCAGAAAGCATAGACTCCCCATTCAGTCGCGAATGCGGTCTTATGTTGATCCTCAGTATCAATAGTTACTTGGATGTATCCAGAGAATCCATCTAAGAAACTATAGACTTCTTTTCCTACAACTCTTTCCAATAGATGGTCCGTAATGGGTAAAGGGTAGCTGTCATGTATGGTGGCTGCATTGACCTTTTTCAAGTTAATGCACACTCTCAATTTTCCATTCTTCTTAGGCACAACTACTAGTGGCGATACCCACTCGTTGTGTTCTATTTCATATATGAATCCTGCCGCTATTAGCTCTCAATTTTCCATTCTTCTTAGGCACAACTACTAGTGGCGATACCCACTCGGTGTGTTCTATTTCTTCTTTAATTTTAGCAGCATAGACCTCATTGTATGTATAAGGGCATTGTTTTGATGGTTTTGCATCTGCCATCATCGGTATTGGATGAGAGCAAATCGAGGGTTCCACACCCTTGAGATCCTTATATGTCCACGCGAATACATCTCAATATTCTCGGATCAATTGTATTAATTCTTCTTCCTCCTCAATTGACACATCTTTACATATGTATGTACATCTTTCTTCTCTCTCTTCCACTGTTACTATGATCTTTTTTGTTTGTTCTTTTTTGTCGTACACTTCTCCTTCTCGAGCCTCTCTCTTAGGCATTTGAATGGCTACCTTTCTCTCTTCTACTTCATATCTTTTAAAATGCCTTGGAACCTCGAAAAGATCTGGATTTGGTCCAATTTTACTCATTCTTTCCTCTTGCTCTTGTACTCTGGGGGCGGCTTCTATTGCCAAGATCTTTGTCAGTTCCTGCTTCTCTTTGGTTCAAATGGTGTCTAGATAGCTCTCTTCTGAATCGAATTCTAGTTCCATGTCTATACTCTCATATTCCTCTTTCCACTCTTTTTCTAAGATTTTCCCTGCTTCCACTTTTTGAAGGACAACCATGTACAAGTTTACATCATAGCTTTCTTCATCCGTGCACTCGTTCATAGTTAGTACTTCCTCATTCACACATGCATCCAAAGTGGCTAAGATTTCCATCCATCCATGCGGTTCAAAGTTTCATCAGGAAATATTTGAGGCATGTACCTTGGGTTCTCTACAGGTTGGTAGTTAGGATGTCCTATTGGCCACAACTATCTTTTATTATCCTCTTTCTTGGCTTCTTTACACATCCATAACTGGGCGTCCTTGTGCATCCTTGATTGATCGCTTGATCCAGCTCTATGATAGATAGGTCATCTTCCTCCTTGTGTATGGGATTCCATTGTAGTGGAGGGACATCTCAATATGAAAACATATGCAAGTTTATCTTGGTGGTATTTCCTTGATCTTGTAGGTATAATGAATCTCTTCCCCAGTCTTGCACTATCCGCATTTGTCTCATGAAGGGTCGACCTAATATCATTTCATAATTGTTAGCCTTTTCAAACTTATAGATGGCTAATGTGTGTTCAAATTCAACTCCACAGGTGGTTAATTTGATCCTTTCTAATATTCCTAAGCGTTTCTTCACATGACCATCTGCTAATTGGAGCTTCATGCGTGTGGGTCGTAAAGTAGGCTTTCCCCATTTCTCCCAAATTTCCTTGGTGGCAATTCCTACTCCAGCTCCTGTGTCTAGCATAGCCTTGGTCATGTACCCATTGTAAGTGACAGGTAGGCATGTATTACCTTCGTCTGCTTCACTAAATTCTCCCACCTTATCCACAGGGATTTGTATCTTAGGTGAGTTTTCTTTTCCCTTGTTTTTCTTTTCATCCTTCTCTTGCCCTGATTCCAGTTGACTTGCTAATTGCTTCCATAATTGCAGTTTAATCCGAAGTAATTCTTCCACAGTCAGTTTGCATTGTACTTTCGTCTTCTTAAGTTCCGTTAGATTGTGTGAATTCTTTTCTGAGTTTCCTTTTCCTTGTCCATGTACTGTGGGTGCTCGGATTATCATGGATTCCTTTTCATATTCTCCCATGTAATTTGGTAAGGTTGAAATGCTCTGAGCTTCTTCTCTATTTCGGTCTAGTCTTGATACTTCCTCATATACTTCTTCCATGTTGGGATTTGGTTGATAAACTTCTACGTCTAATTCCTCAAAGGGAGGCTTAGTCACTCCATTCCATTTCCATTGTTCTTCTCGGATTCTATTCCATAATTCCTTTGGCCAATCAGCCTCTAAGTCAGGTATTGTTGACATAGGTTCGTCCTGGCTTCTCACTCGCTCACACTTATCATCCTTCTTTTTAAGCTCTTTATCCTTGGCTTTGACACATTCCTTGTATTGATCATCTGCTATCCTCATCTTTGGAAGGGATGGGATAGTCTTTTCTAGGGTTGCTTGTGCTACCTCTATAAGTTTTTGACATATCGCAAGCCTCTATTTTTCTAGTTCTCCTTGTGGGTAAAGCTTGTCGTATTGTTCCACATTTGGTCCAATCTTTATTCTAGCTTGGTAAGATTTCAACCACATGTCTAAGTTGTCTGGTTTTGGGTGAGCTAGAATTGATCCTGGTTTCTCTGCTTCTCGGATAAGTGGTGGAATGGGAAACTCTTCCCGAATCTATGGTCCTTTATGCTCTTTCTTACTTCTGGTTTGTTTCTTATTGTCTTGACTCTTGTTTTTTCTCCATTTATCTTTGAGCTTCTCTCTTCTTTCCTTCCATTTTTGTGCTTTTATGTTCTAGGCATTCTCACGAGAATCCTCTGAATCTTCTACTATTTGAATTTTGGGACTTACTATTCTACTGTTTTCTTGTTCCCGTTCGGATTGTTTTCCTTTCTTTTCTTTTGTTTGAGCTCAAGTAATGGCCTTTAAAGGCATGGTGTATTCCTTATCACCTCCAGGTGCTTCTATCACTTCAATTACATTAATTGCTGCAGTGTCTTGGACTTTTGTTAGATTCTTAGGGCAATCTCTGAAAAGATGTTCTTTTCCGCAGTCATTGCAATATCCTTCCCAAGTCCTAGGAGGTGGTGGGTTGAAAGGCCAAGGAAATTCTCTAATAAAATGGCCTCCTCCGCATCTATAACAAGGTCCTCTTGGCACAGGTGGTCTAATGGGTGGTCTCACGAGTGGTTGTGCTTTAGGTGCAGTATACATTAAAGTTGCTACCTCCATTCCATAAGACTAATCATAGCCTTCATATCCATAGTATGCCGAATCATATGCTAGTTCGTATTCTAACATGTTGGCTTCATAAGGATAGTAATCTCCTGGGTGCAACTCATATCCAGGGTTTGCTAATTCTACACTAGTCATCGTTGAGGCTGGCACTATGGCTCTTTCCAAATTTTCTTCTCGTTGGGCATACTTCACAGGTACCACATGTTGAGGATGTGGAGGTTGTGGCCCTAGCACCGATTGAGGGTTTCCAAATTATACTGGTTCATATGGTCTGGGAGCTAGGAATTGTATCTAGGCATATCTCTACTAGGTGGATATCCATATGGTTGATACTGAGGCGGTTGGAGGTGTTGTGCCTGCCTATTGAATGGGCAGTTATCCCTGGTGTGGTTGGTGTATTTTTGTTCTATGTGGCAATACAAAGTAGTTCCTTGATGGGGCTGTCTGTTGTAAGGATAGGTCTGAGGTATACCAGTTCCTCCTCGTACACACATGTGAGTGGGGTGATCCCCTCCACATAGACTACATCTTCGTAGCATAGGAACTCTTAAGGGGGGGTGTTGGTAATTTCTCTGTCCTTGGACTCTCAATTTCTTTGCTACCAACTCTGCTAATTCCTCCACATTATTGGAGTTGGATGTAATGGTACTCCGAGAGTCTTCTGATTTAGTGGGGCTGGGCGTGCTCTTGAGATCCTTAGCTAGATTTTCTTCTACGTCAATGCACTCTTGAAGACACTCACTCAGGGTTTGTAACCTCTTCATGTAAACTAGCGTTCTTAGGGTTCCATTCATTAGTCCATCCAAAAATAATAAAATCGTTTTTTGCTGAGTGGGTCTCTCTACAGCTGGGCATCTATCAACATACTGATTGAATCTTTGGGCGGCCATTTTCACTGTTTGATTAGGGTTCTGTTTAAAGCTATGGATTAAAGACACAGAATTGTGTTTAATCCCTCTCTTAGTGAATTCCCCAATGAATTCTTGAAAAAATTGCTCCATGTTTTCAAATTGGTTGGGGTCTAATGGCTTGAACCAAGTCAGAGCCGTTCCTGTGAGGGTGAGTCCAAAGGACTCATACTGCATGAAGAAGTCGTCTACTTGTTTCGCTCTTAGAACTTGTTTAAATTCAACAATGTGATCATACGGTTCTCCCAATCCGTCATAATGATTTCTCACACACTTGGCCACTTGAATCCGTCTTAATCTGGCTGTCTAGGCATTACAGGGAAGGCCAAAATTGCTGGTCTAACTGGGGGTATTTCAGGCTATACTCCTATTGGTGGTCATGGTCTTACCGGTGGTCGGTATTGATTACCTACTCCAGGGTGGTCTGATTGTGTGTTTGCACTCATGGAGTCGCAAGTTGTACATGAGTACGATTTGGAACACTCCATTGGCTAATTTTTCCTGACATGGTGTGCTCTGCCTCTTATTGGGTTTCGAAGGGGTTCTAAGAGGTGGTTGCCTGCTCTCTCTGAGGGAATACAGGCAAACCCATGTATTTCAGTTGAGCCCTGTCTATGGCGTCTACCAACCAATATCTCCTCTGGTTCTTATCTAGGTATGTTATTCTAGTCTCGCCTTCTAGATCCTTTAGCTCATAAAATGTCATCGAGCTTTCTTCTCTTCCTTGGGCCAATGAGTCTGTTTGAAGCAACAAGTCCATTCCATGGATCAAATAGGCTTCCAATAGGTAGTCGTCTTGGCAAGTCTCCTCTCAAGACTCGTGTCACTTGGGACTTGCCTCTAGGAGTTGTCACTAACTCCTCAGGGTTTGGTCTCCTTGAGTTTTCTTGTCCCACTAGCTCTCCCCTCTCATTGATCAATTCAGGGTATTCTGTCACCCTGTATATATGACCCAACTTGTCCACGTATGCTCCTCCCTCATACTTAACAGCTAGTCTGGGCACAATTTTTGCATCCATGGAAGTCACCATCCTAGCCACTCCTGGGCGTTAGTAGAAACGTACTGTAAGGAAGTGCAGTACTCTCCCTCCATAGTGTTCATGAAGTCTCTACTTGGAGCGGGACCTTGCATGTCTTCTGAAGCCATGAGTATCTCCTCCTTTGAGTGACTAGAGGTGTCTGAATAGACAGAGTGCTGACTGACATGAGCGGCACTCCCTACAGAAGATATGACACTTTTTCGGCTACTTAGCACTCTCCTTGACCTCAAGTTCATTCACCCTCCTGGGACTCTCTAGGTCTCTGAAACTCTCCCTAAGTGGCTCTCAAAAAGCCTCAATTATGTCCTTCAAAATGCTTCAAATGCTCTGGGCGATATCACTTTAGACGATACTGCTCTAGGCGATACCAAGCAGTGCACGATATGATACCACACAAGATCACGATACGATACCTGAATACTAGGCGATACGATACTGTAGCAATAGGCGATATGATACGGCTGTTGGGCATGATACAATACCGGCTTCTCTAGCGATACGATACTAAAACTGGGACGATATGATACCTGCTTCTGTGGCGATATGATACTAAAACTGGGACGATACGATACTGAAAACCCAGACGATATGATACCACATTTTGGATGATACGATACCAAAAAGGGCACGATACGATACTGATCTTCTCACACGATACAATATCACAGCAGGTGGCGATATGATACCAAAATGGTATCGCGATACGACACCGGAATGAGAGACGATACGATACTTGAGGGCTGCACGATACGATACTACTGCAGGTGGCAATACGATACCAGCGACCTGCACGATATGATACTGGATGCTCTGGCAATACGATATCTAAGTAGGGCACGATACGATACTAGCAGTTACATGATACGATACGACATAACCACATGATACGATATCAATGCAAGTGGTGATACGATACCACCAACTTGCACAATACGATACTAGTATGGTATCACGATACAATACTGGGACAAGACACGATACAATACCAAAAGTTGACTGTCATATAATACCACTTTGGTAAAGTGCGATCGCGATACCAACCCGGAGATATGATACCACAAGTGGTATCGCGATACCAAGACTGGTAACCGACGATACAATACTTCGGCGAGTATCGCGATACAAGGGAATTTTTGGTATCATGATACCAAAAACTCAACCGATCGCGATACTCAAGCCAAAATATCTCCAAATTCAAAAATTTTTGTTTCCCCTTGCTCTTCTCTCACCCCTCTTCACTCCTAGCCTACTGTCTCACTCCAAGAAGCTCAAAAAACACTCTGTCCCGCCCCGCGATACCAGAAGCGCAAGTGATCACGTTTCTGTGCACTTCTAAAGTGTTTTTGCCAATGAAATCTTACCTCTGTGATGTCTTGCTTGCACCTTGAGCTCACTATCTAGCTTTGGTAGCCTAGAAAGCATGATATCAAACCCACGATACCGATCGCTATGCTCAAGTGATACTACTTTTTGAACAAATGAGAAATGATCTGAAATTTTTGGGTTTTTATACTTTTTTTTTTGGAGATTGAACTTAACTACTCTACTTTGACAAATTTTCTGGAACTTTTCTTGGTGACCTTGGCTTACTCCTACTTCACTCCTCTTCTCCTAACCTAACCCTAACTCTTCCTTCTCTCCCTTTGTACTAACCCAAAACCTAAAAACTCATTACACACACCTCCGGATGTGAAGTAACAAGTGCTGGAGTGGTTGACTACTTGCCACTGATGGAGTTCACTTATACAAGTACGATTTCATCACTCTCGAGCTATAACCATCACGAAGGCACCTTGGCTGAGTCTTCCCCGACAACAGCACAAAAAACATGTGTACCTAAGTCGAGAAGACTTAAGGACTTGTGCCAAAGAGACTAAATCTCATTTGCCACACAAGTGCGTATAGTGGAGAATTGACACACGCTTATTTGTCAATCCAATGAAATGACCTAACCAAGTGTATGAGGACATGTGATCACGTGATGGAAAATGAAGTGGTTCAGCTTATATGCATGAGAAAAGACTAATCCACCTCTCTAACTCATTGAAATACTGAAGTGTCTTTCGCGATACCACTTACAATAGTTTTCACTAAATCGAGGATTTCTCTCAGCTCCGAACTTCGAATATGGCCAATAGAGGATTCGTTTCGAAGCTCTCAATGAGACGCTTCTAATGGACAAGTGCTTTCACTCGATTCTGACAACTATGCTTCAAGTTATGATCAAAATAGTGAATGGTGGGAAACACCCACACTCACTCCACAACTCCTACAAGCTCACACTAGAGTAGCTCAAAAATAGTGGGGAGGGGTAGACAATAGTCCTACACACATATTCCAAGCATTACACACACATAGAAGATAAAAAAAAAGATGAAAATCTGCAAGAAAGAAGAAAATTTGAAAATCAGGAGCTCTCCTTCTTCACAATGGCAAAAAGTCTCTACAAGGAGTCACAAAGTGACTTATATACATGTGCCCTAAAAATTGGTCCTTTCGCACAAGAGACCGGCACTTTATTACTAAAAAGTGAATTTCCTACTAATTTACAAGGAATATATTACAATAAGTTGGGATTATGCATCTAGAGGACTCCTCTAGTGCATTTACATGGCTTGAGGGAATTTCCTAAGACTTTGAAGAAGAAAAATGTGCCCATTAATTTGAAAAATTTAGGGCTCCTCTTTTGTGCCTCTTTATTTTGCAACACTCCATAAACTCCAAGTAGGACCTGTGTGCATAAAGAGAATATGTACTTGAATTTTAACATAAGATGCAAATCTTATGTTAACCACCATCCAATGTCTTTGAAGTACACCGAAATCTTCATGTAGAAGACAATCTTCAAATACATCATGTAGATGACCGATCCACACCACCAAGCTGCTAATAGCTTCTCCATAAGCAAGAGTGTGAGCACACTCTTCTTCTCCAAGAAGAACTCCATAGCTGCTCCTCAACATGCTCCAAGATAGCAACATGGCTGCCCCATGTGCTAGAAGCACTACCTCAAAGAGGTACCAAGCTTCCAAAGCTTGTGTTGCAAAAGGTGTAGGATGAATATAATGAGCCCATGACTCTTCTTATATAGCTTTGTATGTATCCTTGAAAAGCTCATAATAAAGCAAAACGATCGCTCTCGAGTAAAGCAAGTAATCATTAATCGTAAATCCATCGCGATCCATGAAAATCTTTGTCACCATTTGTAGCTCAGTGATGAGTAGCACCTCCTTTAATGTCAATCCGGGAAGACGTGAGGATGGTATGAAGACCTCGAGCAAGTGGCGTCACAAGTGCGTGAGTGAGAAGCACACAAGCATGCACACACATACACACACACGCGCACACACGGCAAGACAAAGAGAGAGGATCAATGGAGTTCTTTAGATTACTTTCAATAGCTCTTACAAGTTTGTTTCAATTACAATCTAACCTCAAAAATGAGCTCTCTAGCTCTTTTTATAGTTTTTGACTAGCTTTTGGCCCTGTCCAGACCTAGTGTCCGGCCTAGTTAAAAATTAGGTTCCAGGGCTTATTTGAGGGCTCAAACGAAGTCTAAAAATTATGAAATTTGGTACGATGGTATTTCTAATACTCCTCAAGCTCGAGGACTCCTCGGCTTGCACAAAATGGAGTCTAATCTACCAAAAACGGGATTTACAATGTTTGTGTAGTGATTAAAATCACTTGGGTTGTACATAATCTATGGGAAAAAATGATCTGGCCTTGTTGCCGTATTGTGCATGACTCCTTTGTCGCTTTGTATGCCAACACTCCCCCCTTCCTAGCGTCTGTCGCCCCTGACAGACCTTGGTTCGCGCGGGTGGTCGATGTAATATTGGATGACATTGGTGGCCAGTTCATGTTCTCCTATCCTTAAGCCTCTGGCTAGATCGGCTTCCAATGCCTCCCAATTTATTGCACCGGGGGTTTCTGGTTGCGGGGTGGTGTAGTACTCTGAATACATTGCTTGTTCACAAGCAAACAGTTGAAGTAGATGTGTCGGCTTTGGTGCGAAAATCTCCGAGTGGTACTCCCAGAAACCTGATCTGAACATTTCTTCGAAGGTCTGTTTGTAGCAGGCGGGGAGGTACTTGATGCGTGCATGCCAAGCGTAAGCCACACGGATACTGGGGGTGGTGCTCATGTCATACACCAAGTCGTAATTTCCATTGCTAAACCCCGGAAGACGTACCTGTGGTGCGGCTGCATTTCTAAAGGTCTTCAGCACTACTTGCATCATATCTAAGATTTTAAGCATCATTTGCGCTGCTACATCTTGCATGGGCTTCAAGCGCGGCATCCAGTGGCGAATGGTCCCCATCATATATGCTACCGATGGTGGTCCTTGTGGTGGCGCGATGTACGGGTAGTTCAGCCATTCCTTGCATTGCGCATTGTTCTGTACCTTGATATTAAATGCCTTCCACGACCTGCGGCGGGGGACTGGACCGTAGCATGGGTTGTACAGGAGGTGCAACGGCGCGTTGTTCCATGTGCGTAGCATTTCTGGATAAGTCTCTAAAAGTTTCTGCCGCCATATTGGTTGACGAATCTTGCCTTTTCGCACCTCTGGAGGAAGGTCTTCAGGTTGAAATTGGGTCGCAAAAGTAGGAATCTGACCCGTGACTCTTTGTATTTCTGCATTATAATCAGCCAAGATAATATAATATGGCCTGTACTGGAGTTCCGATGAGAGGATCAGGCGTCTCGATGACAAGTTCTTGAAGTAATCTGATTGTAAAACAGTCTCCTCTATGACCCTCATAGCCTGATTTTGCACTACGGTGCGCTCTTCATGCGAGGTCCCTATTTCCTCCACTTGTCGTAACCATGGCGGCCGTGGTGCCTCAAACGTGTCCTGCGCTTCTTCTGTTTGTTGGCCTCCTGGGAATGGTTGCGGATCATATTCTTCATCAAACGTTTGTTCCACAGGAATTTGCACAACTTCTTCGTCCGTGGGAGCCTCCGGAGGGGAAGATGGCCTCTCATATTGTAGTAGGCGTGTCTGCAATTCAGTTACCTGTTGCTGGAGATCTTTTATGGCCTCTGCGTCGGAGGGAAGCGAAGCTGCAGAGTGGGTGGTTGGAGGGGCAGCTGTTGGGCCTTGTTGGTGTTCCTGCTTCAGTTGTCCTAGCTCCTCCGATAGCTTATCATGTGCTTCGAGTAGCATGGCATAATCTTCCAATATAATCTTGATATTATCGGGGGTCACTGCTTGAAACTTGGATGGGCTGATGGGTGCCCCTGGTGTGCTCTCAATAGCTGCCTCCAGGTTCTCTTGATTTTGTATTTGCAGACGTCTGTTCTCTTCCTGAGCAGCCGCAAGATGGCGTTTAAGTAGCGCCATATTTCGCTGAAGTTTTGAGTTGCGTTCCAGTTGTGTCCGTAGGTGACTTTCTACCACCTGCACTGCTTCCTGATCTACGTTCTGTAGCTGTACTTCCAATATATTATGGGCGTCTTGGAGGGTTTGGAACTGTGTGTGGAGGCGAGCATTCTCCTCTTCTAGTACCGCAAGGCGGAGCTGTAGTGTCGCTGAGTGCTCTTGCAGGCGTGCGTTTTGTTGCTGGAGCTGAATGTAATCTGTTCTTAAATTTGATATACAAGCCAACATGGTGTCCAATGCATTACCTATAGATGAGTGGGGGGTGTTTACCGTGGACGATGCATGGGAAGGGAATTGGGGAAGGGAGACAGTGAATGATGTGTCTACGAAAGTTGTGTGTGTGGGTGAAATTGGTGGAGGGGGAATGGGAGGAGGTGAAACCGTGGGTGGAGGTGCCGTGGGTGGTGAAATGTCCATACCTTCAGGAGTGGGTGTTAGTGTGGGGCCTGCCATATACATTGGTATGGTAGGTGGTGTGTGTGTGGAAGTGGTGAATAGGTGTGAAGTGGGGTGGGGAGCTGAAAAGACAGGGAATGGTTGAGGGCCTGGTTGAAAAGCCCTAGTAAAGATGTCCTGGAGGGATTGTAGAAATGGAGAGAGGGATATCGGGGGTTGGGGTCGTAAATTTGAGGAGGGTGGAAAGGGTGGCATGGTAGTAGGGAAACCCATGAATGTGGATCTGGGGTCAGGATGACCCGTGGCTGAAGGCATTGGGGATGGTTGTCCTAGGGCAGGCTCGGGAAGGGTTTCGGTGGGTTGTGTAGTGATGGGGTTTGCTTCAAAGGTCGGGTTATCAGTGGTAGAGAATAGGGTGGCACTAGAGATGGGAGTACGAAAGATGAAGGTTGGGTCAGTGGGTTGAGTGGTCGATGGGATTTCCACTGTCTCTGTTCTCGGAGGCGATGGTGGGGGAGTAGGTGGTAGTGGTTCGGTGGACTCCTCATGGGTGGCGGGGTGCTGTCGACTAGTTGTTTGGGAGGTTGGTGTAGTAGTTGGCTCCTCTGCAACTGTAACGGGAATTTGGATATTTTTACCTGAGCGAGGCCGTGTCTGGAACCTTCGTGGGTCATATTGAACTGAAGGCCTCTGAATGGCAGTGCGCACAGCTTCTACAACTCCATATGTTTCTGCCATCAATAAGAGACCTTGCCTGTACTCTGAGTCAACTCCCGCTTCTTCCAACAACTGAGTCATAAGTACTCTGCTGCTCTGTTCAGTGAGTAACTGCTGCGATCGCACTCTTTCCATAATCTGATACAGCCTTCGGAGTTCTGCTGTATATGCTGGGGCTTCAGTGGTCTCTTCTTCATACGCTTCTTCTTCTTCCGGTTGTCCGTGTTGTTGACTTTGCTGAGCGTCACTCCAATGGACATGTCTACCGTCTGTAGACTTTCTTCTTCTCCGCGAGGATGTGCCCTGCTCCTCTGCCTCTGAATAAAACTCCACGTCAGAGAATTGTGTGCTTTGTAGGAATGCTTCGAAATCCTGGGGGTCCAGTCCTTCAGCCTCTCCAGTGGCAGCAAACTCGAATTCAGGTGTAACCGGAGGAGCCGATGGGGTGGGTTGTGTCGTAGTGTCAGATTCCGACCTGGGTATCCTAATGGTAAAAGGAGGTACAGTGCCCTCTCTTAATGGTGATGCCTCAGGAGTAGTCAGGACTTCCCTTGTCTGGACACACGGAATCGCGCCCCTCATGCGCTTGGACTGATGTGTGGATGTCTTGAGCCTTTTAAACATTTGTAATTGTGCCCAAGTTAAGGCACGCTCAATGGGGACATCATATGCCAAGCATCGGTAAATGATGCGTGTGAGTGCACAGCATCCGTTCACCACTAATTTCCTAGAAGCCCGTTTGTTCGCTTCATACAACTGATCTATAATCCACACTGGTAGCTTAATAGGTAGCGCACCTGCCTCCGCCAAGTAGAGAGCAAACCAGATCTTCTTGTGTGGTTGCGTGAATCGGTCTTGACCGGGGAAGGCGAAATGTTGCATGCACATGCGGAGAGGGATGGACACATTTGGGGTGAGGGCTGCCATGTCTTTCAGCTTCACTACTTTCCTGTCCTTCATGTTGTTGGGAACGAGAGCATCCTTTTCTGAGGGTACATGCGTGCCATGCATATTTAAAGCGTCGCTTACCAACTCCACAGTAAGTTCAAACCTCTTCAACTCGTTGTTGCCCAGCAATGAGGGGAGAACAAATGATCCGGGTTGGTCCTTAGCTTCATTAGCTTGTAATGTGGAGACCAAATAGTAACATCGGAGGAGATCGGGTTTAGGTAGTGGGGCTTCAAAATATTCCGCCAATCCTGCTCGTTGCCATATGATCTGTAGATCTTCTGTGTTTTGTAAAGTCTCGAACTCCTTGGAGAAAAATTGGAATCGCACCCATGATCTGTCATACTCGCATTTAGACTCCCAGATATACTTGGCCTCACCTAATGGACCGGGCATGCCATTGAACCAATGAGAATTCGCATGAACTCTTTCCGTGATTCCTGTAGGTGGATCTGGCACCGGGAGTTGCTGGAGGTGTTGCATCTCCACTGGTCGTTCAGTCGGGGGCACATCCACGGGTAGGCTATCCACATCAATTCCTGCAGTAAGTATCCCTACTTGTGAGCCCGAACCTGTCGCTTCTGCCATTTTTCTTCTTGCTTTCTGATTCTGTGAGAATATAGAATCATGTGTTAACATCGTAATGGACAAAATAAATCCGTTGTTGTCCCCGTTACAACATTAACATGAGGTAGATGGTGAGTTAGTGGTTAGTAAGTGCACGAAGACAGTGAGTGTAGTTAACGTTTGTGTATTCCTAGGAGACTAATGCCGTTAGTAAGTGGGGTGAATTTACAAATCGGGGTCGGGGGGTTTATTACAGATCTTAGACTGCCAAATGCAGTGGATGGGCTTTGCTTTCGGTTTCGTAGAGACTCCAGAGAGCTGTGTCGGTGTCGCTGTTTGGGAGTGGGGCCTTTTAGGGACCCACTTATAAGTGATTACATGCATGCTCACGGGTCTTGGTGTGTTCCTAAGTGTTGAGCACGAGGGAATACTGGTTGTACTCGTAGATGGGTTATGCTGCATAGGTTGTGGCCTTGGTGTAACTACTTGTGCCCTCAAGCAAGCCTTAGGCACCCAAATTTGTCTAGATTGTGGGCTTGCCTTCATCGACTTCTTGGGCACCCAAATAGATTTTACTTTAGCAGAAGAATTTCTGACAGACTTCTTATTAGCGTCGTGTTGTTGGTTACTAATAAGAGGCTTTGCCCGTGTAGTTGACGGTGGTGCGCCCGGTCGTTCGCCTTTCCGCACCCACACCTGGTTTATTTTCTGGGACATTCTGCTGCGCAGGTATTTTTGATCTCGGACATAGGTAGTACTCTGCTTCTTCTGCTTGTGATCCGCCTTTGGTTGCTGCCTCCTTCTGGCCTTTGGAAAAGAAGGGAGTTCCGTTGCATCCCTGACTCCTTTTTTGCAAATATCATTCCTCTGCAACATAGGGTTTTGAACAAGAACAGCATGGTCATCTTCATGTGTACCCCTGGAAGGACCAGGAGTCTGTGCCTTTCCTAGCTCCTTGAGTGCTCCATTGTTTAATTCTACTGTGACTCGACTATGATTGAGCCAAACCTGGAGAAGTCCACTTCTTAGGTTTAGATTGACTGCTTGGTCATAGATCCAATCCTGACCCAAGACGAGAGGTTCAGTGAGATCCTCATCTTGACACACTAGTACTTTAACGGTCATTGCCTCATCGTGAATGTAGAGGGGAAGTTCCACCTCGCCCATGCAAGGGGTTTCCACTCCTCCCAATCCTATAAGATATGCTTCCACAGGATTGACAGTCAATTGTAATTCTTGGCAGTAAGACAATTTAACAGCACTAGTGGCTGCACCTGAGTCAATCAAGGCTCTTACGGTCCTTGCACTCTTTCCGTGTCCTATATCTAAGGTTACGAAAGGACGTCTATCAATTATCCTATGCGAGCTTGTTCCTGCGACTTCACACATGGCCATAGGAAATCCATGGTCTGCATAGTCATTCGCTCCAGGCTGATCTCTACCTTGCCTTCGTAATTTCATCCTTCTGATGCGTTCTAAAGCTTCAGCTTGAGCCTCTTCTCGAACTCGCTTTTCTTCCTCTTTGCGTTTCTTAGCAGTGTTGAGTCGACTGAGCATTTCCTCCGTGAGGGGTTCCTGATACAACTTGACTCTGCAACTGCTAATATAATTTGGGAGAACATCACCCTCTAATGTGGCCAATTGTACTGCTCCACTTGTGGAGATCCTATTGATGATCATAGGTCCGTAGCCTCTCTTCTCTAGCTTCCTTGCGTGTTGTTTCAGTGTATAGACTAAAACTAGATCTCCTGCTTTCAAGCCTTTATCCTTCACATGGGCATCGAAATATGCTTTCTGTCTCTTCTTGGCTGCATATATTCCTGCGGCGGCTCTCAGTCTTGTTTCTCCTAATCGTTCAAGGTCAAAGATCCTAGAGGAGAGCTCATGACCTGTCCATTCGTGCTCTTGTGCTACTCTCAATGTAGGAATCAGGAAGTCCAAGGGTAGCACAGCGTTTTGGCCGAATACCATCTGAAAGGGGGTGGCTTGGAGTACCGTTTTGTAGGCAACTCGGTATGCCCAAACAGCATGGTGTAGCTGTTTGTCCCAGTCAGAGCGTTTAGTGTTCACTAATTTTGTCAGCACATTGCACAAAATCTTATTAGTGCTCTCAGCTTGACCATTAGCTTGAGGGTGATAAGGGGCAGACTTCTTGTGTATTACCAAGAATTCTTGGAGTAGATTTTCAATAACTTCATTCAAGAAATGAGTGCCTCTATCACTTACAAGCTCTATAGGTAGTCCATATCTCGTGAATACATTCTCAAACAAGAATTTGGCAGTTGTTTGAGCATCGTTCTTGGTTGTAGCTTTTACCTCTACCCACTTGGTGAGATAATCTGTTGCCACAATGATGTATTCCGCATGAGAACCCTTAGCTGGGGGATTAATAGGACCTACGAAGTCTATTCCCCACTTAGAGAATGCACGTCCACTCATCATAGGTTTCAGTGGCATCTCATCTTTGCGTATAGGATACTGAGTCCTTTGACAGACATCACACCGTTTCACATAGGTATGTGCATCCATGTGAAGGGTAGGCCACCAGAAGCCCGCAAATAGTATCGCCTTGATTACCCGATCTGGTCCAAAGTGTCCTCCTGCTACACCTTGGTGAGCAGTTTCCAAGATCTTCAGATATTCACTTTCGTGGACACATAGTCTCAGGTAACCATCTTTACCGCGCTTATATAGATTATTACCGATGAGTGAGTAATCCTGGGCTTCTTGTTCTAAACTCCTTTTCCTAGCTAGAGTCATGTCTGGAGGGAATGTGTTTGTTCTCAAGAATGATACTAGAGGTTCACTCCAATCTGGCACAATGGATACTTGATAAAGAGTGGCATGTTCCACTGGTGGTTTAGTGCAACAGATTGGGCATTCCTTGCACAACTTTTGGACATCAGCTTCCATAGTTGGCCAGTGCACTCCGAATCTTTTTAGAGTCTGTAAAGTTCGTTGTTTTGAATGGTGTTGCTCTAATGCACCTACATGTGCTAATTGCAACCATTTAGCATACTCATCCTCTTCTACGCAACAAGCCAAGATCCCTTGATCTGTGTGCTTGTACATGCTTCCTGCCATGATGTGGTATTTTTGGGCTTTTACAACCTCTCTGTTCTGTGTGTTTACCACAGGATGGTTAGGCCCGTATGTCAATACTGGTACTATTGGCTTGGCCCACTGCGGTATAACTTCCAAATTAAACAAGTAAGCATCAGGAAGGTCATCTGACACTCCTTGTGGGGCTTCTCCCGATGTGAGCCTAGAGAGATGATCGGCTCTCAAATGAGTCCTACCTTTCCTTACCACAACCTCAAATTCGTATTCCATTAGCAAGAGAAACCATCTTACTAATCTACCTGTATTGCATGGCTTGTTTACTAGGTACAACAATGCCTGATGATCAGTAAAAAATTTAAACTTATTTGCAAGCAAATAGTGTCTAAATTTTTTGACTGCATAAACCATGCCTAATCCTTCGCGCTCTGTAGTGGTGTAATTCCGTTCAGCCGCATTCAATTGTCTACTAGCATAGGCAATTGGAAGATCCATATTACCTTCACCAGTAGGTTGTGCAAGCACACATCCAATAGCATAATTGGATGCATCAACATGAACATGGAATGGCTTATTCCAATCTGGTGTGGTCAAGATTGGTGCTGAACACAATCTTCGTTTAAGCTCCTGGAAGGAATTCTCACATTCATCCGTCCACTCAAAGTTAGTCAGGAGTCCGTACATGGGCTTTGCAATGACAGCATACATGTGTATAAATCGTCGATAATAACCACAATGCCCCATGAAAGCTTGTACTTCCTTGACATTCTTTGGCCTAGGTAACTCCGCTATGGCTCTCACTTTTTCTTCGTCAGTAGATATGCCATTCTTTGACACTATATGTCCTAGGATCTTGCCTTGCCTGACCATAAAAACGCACTTTTCTGGGTTCAGGCAGACTTGATATTCTCTACATTTGTCAAAGATTTGTCTGAGTTCAGGAATATGGGTTTGTCTAACATTGGAATGAGCGCAGAGATCATCAACGTAGACTTCTAAACTCTTCCTCAAGAACTCCTTAAACACGTGGCACATCAGCCTCTGGAAGGTAGCTGGTGCATTGGTAAGCCCAAATGGCATTACTCTAAAAGCAAAAATGCCCCATTCTGTGGCAAAGGCTGTCTTATGCTGATCCTCTGGAGCTATGGCTACTTGATTGTAGCCCGAAAATCCATCAAGGAAGCTGTACACTTCCTTGCCTGCCACTCTTTCTAAGAGATGCTCTGTGATGGGAAGCGGATAGTTATCTCGAATCGTGGCGGCATTAACCTTTTTCAAGTTAATGCACACACGCAGCTTGCCATTCTTCTTGGGCACCACTACGATGGGGGATACCCATTCGGTGTGCTCAATTTCGTAGATAAATCCAGCTTCAACCAGTCTATCTATCTCTTCCTTGATCTTAGCAGCGTAATTATCATTATATGTATAAGGCTTTTGCTTAGAGGGTTTAGCATCTGAAGTCATGGGAATGGTGTGTGAGCATATGTCAGGGTCAACACCTTTCAAATCCTTGTAACTCCAAGCGAATACATCTCTGTATTCTCTTAGCAAGGCAATCAACTCTTGCTCTTCTTCTTCTGTCAAGTCATGGCCTATATACGTGCATCTCTCCTCTCCTTCTTCTATGGCCACTACTATTTTCTTAGTAGTTTCTTTGTTATCATAGGCCTCTCCTGATTGTGCCTCTCGTTTAGGCATTCTTATCATGACTCTCCTGTCATCTATCTCATACTTCTTAAAATTTTCGGGGACCTCAAACAAAGATTCTTCCTCTTCTGGTGAGGCTTCTCTCTTTTTTCGTTTCTTTCCTTCTTCCTTCGGGGTCACATGTGTTGTTAATCTTACATTAGTTGTAACCTCTCCATGCCTCTGGGGTTGAAATTCTACTTCATGGAAGTATTCTTCATCTGATGCAAATGGTGGGTCCATAATGATTGACTCTAGATCGGAGTCACTTGCATCCTCAAATGCATCAGGGCTAGGTTCACATTCATCTAGAACTGCCTCTCCCATGATTGGCTCTATGGAGAAGACTGAAATATCATAGCCATCCTCATCACAGTGAGGTGTCCATTGTTCTTCGTTGATGGCTACGTCCATTGTTGCTAAGATTTCTGCCCAGCCATGGGGTTCAAATTCCTCGTCTGGAAAAACTACAGGTGCATAGGCTGGGTCTTGAATGGGTCTATGGGTTTCGTTCGCACCTACCTCTCTGGCTTTCTCTCTCTTCTCTTCTTCTACTGCTACCTTGCACATCCATAAGTGAGTGTCTTCGTGCATCCAGGAGGATCCTGATCCTATGGAATGCACAGATTCTGTATCATCTTTGGCTCTATGGATGGGATTCCATTGGATAGGAGGGACATCTCTATGAGAATAATCCTTGAGATTGACTTTGGTCGTAACACCCAAGTGTTGCAAATACAAGGAGTTGGTTCCCCAATCCTGTACTACTTGCAATTGTCGCATAAATGGTCTTCCCAAAATCATCTCATAGGCATGATTTTTGCTGAAGTCACATATAGCAAAGCTATGTTCAAACTCGACACCACAAGTGGTGGGAGTTATTCCTTCTAGCAATCCTAGGGGTCTCTCTATGTGACCATCTGCCATTTGCAATTTCATTCTCGTTGGCCTGAGTGCTGGCTTGCCCCAACGCTTCCATAAGGAGGTAGTGGCAATTGCAACTCCTACACCTGAGTCCAAAATTGCCTTTGTGGTGTAGTCCTGGTAGGTAATGGGAAGATAGGTGTTCCCTTCTTCACCTTCGCACATATCTCCTATCTTATCCAAGGGAATTTCTGGCACTGTCCTATGGGATCCTATCCAGGAATGAGGTTTTGCAACTTCAGTTACTCGACTGGCTGCACATTTCTGCGCGTTTAGTCTATCCTCATGCAGTTCTTCCAAAGTGCGATCGCGTTGCACCTGGGTGTTCGTTATTACCTCCGTGTTCCTTGGTATGACTGAGTCGTCGTTCCTTACCATGACTGTGGGTGCTCTCATACATGTGGACTTTGCTTCCCATGGGCCTGTGAAGTGGGGTAGCTCCTGTATGGAATTAGACTCAAAGTCCAATTTCTCATTAGACTGAGTACTCTCATGTTCCCCGTAAATGGATGGGATGTCTTGTGGGAATTGGTCGTGGGCATCATCCACAAGTTCAAATGGAGGGGCGACCTCACTTTCGTTATCCCATTTATCTTCTTGAATCTCTCGTAGGAAGTCTGGTGCAAACCGATTCATAGAAGAAGAAGTGTCTGGCTCCGTAGAATTAGGCACATAAGCAACCTGGGAAGGAGGGCTTATTCTATCGTTGGCTCCCTCCTCGTTCCCACAAATGGCTGGAGCACAAGCTTCTTGTAGAGGATTACTTATTCTATTACTCTTCCGAGCAGGCTCATACGCTCTCTGAGAAGGAATGTAGGTCACCTGTGGAGGTACGTAAGCTTTCGGGGTAGGCTCATCTGCCTTTTGGGGAGGAAGATATGCGTCTTGAGGAGGCGCGTGGGCTTCCTGAAGAGGCTGGCTTATCCGTTCTCTTGCCCTTTCCTTTCTTTGAGGGGTAGGTTCCTTTTCTGGCTGTGCTATTGGCCTCTCTATTCTTTCTAAGGATGGGAAGTTGTAAGGTTTTGGCCACATAAACTTCCGATGGGGGATGGTTCATGTTATTGCTTGCTTTCTCTCCCTCTTGATTTTTTTCTTCCTTGGCAGATCTTGCAATTATCCTCTCTAACTTTTCTAGGAATCCATCCAAGTGTAATTGCGTTTTGGCTGAGCCTGAGTAATTGAAAAGGCGACTGGCTTCAAACATAGTCTGAGCCAATGCGACCATTTTCGCGCATAGTTTGGTTCTTTCTATCTCTAGGTCAGCTCTAGGATAGCACTTGTCATGATCCGTGACGTTTGGCCCTTCTTGGATTCTGGCCTGATATGCTTTAAGCATCATGTCTAGGTCTTCGGGAGTGGGATCAGCTAATACTGATCCTGTTTGGGGTGGTGGGTGGGTTACGTAGGGTGTCTTCGAGGGTGAAGGGATGGAGGGTGATGGGGATGGTAGCGGTGGGAATGTGTGAGAGTGCGGTTGAGATGTGATCTCTATGATTTTAGCCTTGGTTTCTCGTAGACTTTCCTCAAGTTCACTCATCTTCTTTGCCCATTGCCTTTTCATGCGTTCGCGGCTATCTCTCCAAGCTCTTGTTCTCTTTTTATTTTGGCTCTCAGTATCGCTAGCATCTGGGCTCTTTTCCTGGCCTACCCCTTGGTTTTGCTGCAATGCCTGAGCCCTAGTGACTACCTGTACTGGTGCAGTGGAAGTGACACTTCCTGAGGAGTCTACCACTAACCCAACAACGTTGATAGGGGTGATTTTTGGCATGCTATTGGGGTTCTTTGGGCAATCTCGTAAGAGATGCTCTTTTCCGCAGTCTTGGCAAAAGCCTTGGATAGTCAAGGACTGAGGTTGTGTGGGCGGAGGCAAGGGACAATCACGAATGAGGTGATCTCCTTGGCATCTGTAGCACGGTCCTCTTGGGAATGGAGGTCTTACTTGCCTAGATTGAGGCCTAGGATTGGGGTTTGCATACATGACGTTCGTGTAATCTGATTCCCAACTAGGTTCGTTTGTCTCTTCGCTATAATAGGACTCACCATGTTCTGGAGACTGCATGTAGTAAGCCTGGGGGCTATCCACATGGGTAGAATCAAAGCTATGATCACTTGGGTCATTTTCAGAGATCAAGGATGTTACAGGGACTATAGCTCTATTCAGGTTTTCTTCTGCAACAGCATACTTTACCGGAATCACATTAGCTGGGGCTGGGGTTTGTTGTGCTAGCACAGGCTGAGGCCTTTGTTGGTTTTGATATTGAGGTTGGAAATTTTGTTGTGGCCTGCCATATGGTTGTGGAGGGTACTGGTTCTGGTATCTGCCTTGTTGGTAGGGCTGAGGGTAGGGTTGCCTAACCGCCTGCTTGTTGTATGGGCAGTCTTGTGCGGTGTGGTTGGTGTATCTCCGTTCTATGGTGCAGTACTGGCTACTAGGGTTTACTTGGGGTTGAGCCATAATGGGACAGACGTTCGCCATATGGTCACCACCGCATGTATAGCACCTTTTCACAGGAGCAAACCTTGGAATTTGTTTGCTAGTCACACCTAATTTCTGAGCTACTTTTTCGGCCAGTTCCTCAATTGATGTGGCTTGTGTGGAAGATTGACTAGATGCACTATCTGAATCTTTGTAAATTTTGGACAGCTCTAGCTCTTCTCCTAGGTTATCTTCAATGTCAATGCACATACGTACACACTCTTCTATAGTCCTAGGGTCTTTCAGATACACATAGGATCTCAATTTTGGACTCAACAATCCGTCAAGGAATAAGGCTACTTGTTTAGCAGATGTGGGTAGCTCCGAAATAGGGCACCTTTCAAGATATTGTCTAAATCTTCTTCCGGCAAGTCTCACAGTCTCTTGAGGGGTTTGTTTGAAGCTGTGAATCAGTGAGGAGGTGTTGTGCCTTATGCCACTCTTGGAGAACTCAATAATAAATGCTTCTAGGAGTTGGTCTATGCTCCTGAACTGGCGCTCATCCAATGGTTGAAACCATGTAAGTGCCGTATTCCTCAGGGTTAGACCGAAGGCATTGTACTGCGTGAATAGATCCTCAACTTGTTCGGCTCTCAAGACTTGCTTGAACTCCGCCACATGATCATAGGGATCTCCTGTGCCGTCAAAGTAATTCTTCATGGACTTAACTAGCTGGGTGGGTCTCAAAGTTCTTGTGTGCTCCCTAGGTCTCGGCAGAGGGAATCCATCTACATTTCTTTGGTTCCTGTGGGCTCTATGCATCTCGGGTTCTACCCTATTCGTCTCGGTTCTCGTTCTTTCTCTGCCCACTGGGTTGGCAAAACTTACTTCCGGTCTATCTCTACTTCTGTCTCTTTGCGTATCATGAGCTTGGGAAGTTCCAGCCCCAGGGTGACCATAGGATACATTTGATCTAGGTTGGGGGAAAATAAATTCGCCCTTCCAAGTGTAGGCATGTCTATCATTTTCTGTCACCCCAAAGATCCGTTCTGAAGCATGATCTAAGTAAGTCACTCTACCTGGGCTGTCCGGATCCTTAAACTCATAGATCATGATATTTCCTATGTCTGTTGGCTGATTAGACTTATACCTCCAAAAGGCTTCATCAGTTTCTCGATTGAGGAGCAACTCTATGCTCTTGTTGTCTTGGGGGACCCATTCAGGCGTGATAATCCTAGTGAGAACTGATTTACCTCGAGGGGTTCTAGGTTCCACTCCCATGTTTCCTTGTTCCAAGTCACCTAAGTCCGCTTCTGAAATTACATTTCCAAATTCATCTGTCCTATCTGGATGACTGGTGACTACGTATATGGTTCCTTCCTTGTCCAGGTATGCACCGTTTTCAAACTTGACAGCTGGGTGCTCTAGTCCTATGGATTGGTCAGGGTTTTTAATCTGGACCACAGATCTTCCTAGGCCGTCCTCATAGATGCTCGCACCTAATCGGTTGGTCCTAAGGTATTCCAACTGTGTTTTGTAAGGGCCTTCCACCCTGTACAAGTAAGGCATACCTGAACTTCCCGTAGGTCTATCCATGCCTTGAGACATCCCTGATTCACTGGTATCCGAGCTAGGGTAATGAGAGTGGTGACTCAACTGCTGGGCCCAGGACCTAGCAGTGTGGTTGACACTAGCCTCTGAAGATCTAAGGCTTTGTCTCTCTCTTACTAGGTGTCGTCCTGATCTAAGGTTCATATGCCTATCTGATTAGCCCCAAATTTTTTCCAGAGTACAACCTCGTTGCCGCTCAATTGGTACCAGTCACTTGATTCTTTTTAGTTATTCCTCGTGTTTAAAGTCTTATCTGTTATTACGTCGTCAGGAATACTTGAATGTTCTCCGTACTTTCAGGTTGATCGTTCCACGTTAGGTTCTTTCCTTTATGTTGTCGACAGTACAGAGATTAAGTTTTTAGCTTGAACTTGAGTTTTTAAGTAGTCTTCAACTTGATAGTGGCCTATCGTCGCCCTGACTTGCTCCTACTTCTAATCGCTCTTAGCCTAAGCTAGGAATTGACGAAGAGGAGTTGAGAATATTCCGACCTTTCTTGCCGAACATTGCTCTTTAGTGCTCGAGAAGTTGATTCTCAAGCGTGTGCCACACCGTTGCTTGGATACTCTCAGTCGCTTCTCAATAGGCCTGCATAAATCCCAAGATTAGCTCCAAGTAGATCTTTCAATTGACAGACAATTTATTTCAGACACTTTTTTAATGACCCTTGTTCCCCCTTTTGCATTGTTAGAAATTTACTCTAGAGCTCCCTTGGTGTTCCTACCCCTCAGTGTGTCAACTTCCAAATATCCTATCTGAAAATCAACGCATTATTCTTATAAAAAACAGTTGAGGGCGTGTAGTATATATCACGAGCTTTCCGACAAGCCCTAGAGCTCAGAAAATGGATTTCGTATGAAAAAGTTATGACCGTTCAGGGTTTAGGGGGTTAACTAGACAAACAGAACCTTTCGGGGGTTTTAATGCATTTTCTAAGGCCTTCGTAAGTAGATGAGTACATGAAAGTGCAAATATGCCCAAAATTTAGCCTAAATTTCCAAAAATTCACTCCTTAATTTTTTGCCGAAAATGCCTGTCTATCGCGATAGACGGTGTCTGTCGCGATAGACACAATCTATCGTGAAATTCTGTCTGTCGCGATAGACGGTGTCTGTCGCGATAGACGGTATCTATCGTGGATTTCTGTCTGTCGCGATAGACGGTGTCTGTCGCGATAGACGGTGTCTATCGTGGATTTCTGTCTGTCGCGATAGACGGTGTCTGTCGCGATAGACGGTATCTATCGTGGATTTCTGTCTGTCGCGATAGACGGTGTCTGTCGCGATAGACGGTGTCTATCGTGGATTTCTGTCTGTCGCGATAGACGGTGTCTGTCGCGATAGACGGTGTCTATCGTGGATTTCTGTCTGTCGCGATAGACGGTGTCTGTCGCGATAGACGGTATCTGTCGCGGATTTCTGTCTGTCGCGATAGACGGTGTCTGTCGCGATAGACGGTATCTGTCGCGGATTCCTGTCTGTCGCGATAGACGGTGTCTGTCGCGATAGACGCTGTCTGTCGCGGATTTCTGTCTGTCGCGATAGACGGTGTCTGTCGCGATAGACGGTGTCTATCGTGGATTTCTGTCTGTCGCGATAGACGGTGTCTGTCGCGATAGACGGTGTCTGTCGCGATAGACAGAAAAAACGCAAATTTTTGAAAAACTTCTAGTGATCTAGAATGCCCTCAAGGTGTAGGTTACAGTGCTACTCATGCATTCACAAAATGTTAAGATTTTCTGTCTGTCGCGATAGACAGAGATCGTCGTCTCGGGAACTGTGCAGAGCCTGTCGTACCTGCGCACACTGCTGGGGATGATGGTACAGCAAAAAACCTGCAAAATAGCTCAAGAAACATGCAAAAACAGCGCATGCAAATTCGCTCTCTCGCTCTCTCTCACAAGTGAAATGAGGGAAATGAGGTGGAGATGGGGATATAGTCAAAAACTGAAATTTTTGCGATGATGGAGATGGAGGTGGGAGATGGGAATGATGATGATGGTGATGAAGATGGTGAAGAAAGTAAAAGAAATTCGATGAGAGTGAAGAAAATACCTACCACTCCAACGCGTCAACTCTACGTCTTACCATCACACGCTCGTCCTCAAAGCTCGATCCCCGGCAACGGCGCCAAAATTTGGTGTAGCTCAGTGATGAGTAGCACCTCCTTTAATGTCAATCCGGGAAGACGTGAGGATGGTATGAAGACCTCGAGCAAGTGGCGTCACAAGTGCGTGAGTGAGAAGCACACAAGCATGCACACACATACACACACACGCGCACACACGGCAAGACAAAGAGAGAGGATCAATGGAGTTCTTTAGATTACTTTCAATAGCTCTTACAAGTTTGTTTCAATTACAATCTAACCTCAAAAATGAGCTCTCTAGCTCTTTTTATAGTTTTTGACTAGCTTTTGGCCCTGTCCAGACCTAGTGTCCGGCCTAGTTAAAAATTAGGTTCCAGGGCTTATTTGAGGGCTCAAACGAAGTCTAAAAATTATGAAATTTGGTACGATGGTATTTCTAATACTCCTCAAGCTCGAGGACTCCTCGGCTTGCACAAAATGGAGTCTAATCTACCAAAAACGGGATTTACAATGTTTGTGTAGTGATTAAAATCACTTGGGTTGTACATAATCTATGGGAAAAAATGATCTGGCCTTGTTGCCGTATTGTGCATGACTCCTTTGTCGCTTTGTATGCCAACACCATTCGTGATCCATCTTATGAGAAAAGCATGATAAAAAAATATTTCCATGCTGCTCCAATCTGTTGCCATCCAGTTTCAAACTCGGGTGGGTTCTTTGCAAGGTTTGTATTATAGCCAAGATGCCCATGCACTATTGTTGTACAAAGAGTAATACACAACTATACACATGCTTGAATCTTATCAAAATTTGACCATGGAATAATGTATTGTATGACATTCTATTCCAACACACAAAATGGATTGGCTTCATCCTGCTCATAGCCATAGAAAACTCTCCTACTGTGAGTAGTTCTTCCTCAACATCTCTCTCAGAAAAAACTTGATTTTTTCTCTACTCACTTAAGACTTACAAGTCAAGTTCTTTGTTTTGTTTTTCACTCAAATTGACTTATATACATATGATCCACATACTCCTAGAATCAAACTCATAATTCTAGAAGTTCTATATCATAATTAAACTCTAATTTTTCACTATATTAGAAGTGTGAATTTGTCCCTTCACTTAGGCTTGATTTTCTGAATGCTTGGCTTTCACTTCTCTTTGTCGTTATTCTTCCTTCATATACCTTCATATCTTTATGTCTAATTAGTGAGTGAAGCCCCAACAAATAGCACTTGATTGGAGTAGAGCATTGGTTAAGTTCTTGAAAGCATGTGAGCATGAGGAAGGAGCGAGTCTAGCAAGAAAGTGATCCTTGGAAGAAATGAGCAAGGACTATACTATAGTGGGAGATCAATTATTCAAAAGAGGAAAGGATAATCAACAAGATTGCTCACGATACGATACCAAGGAGACAGGCGATACGATATCAAAAATTACACGATATGATACTGGTTCTATGGACGATACGATACCAAAGGGTCAGACGATACGATACCACTTTTTGCACGATACGATACTAGATTGGATAGGCGATAAGATACCAAAATAATCGACGATACCATACTTGGCCTATCGATGATACGATACCAGCAATCACACGATACGATACCAGGGTAAGGGACGATACGATACTTGTCTCTAGATGATATGATACTGGAAATTACACGATACGATACTAGAAATATGGACGATACGATACCACATTTTTACACGATACGATACCAAGATTTTAGGCGATACGATATCACCGTCATGCGTGATACGATACCGCTCGGTCAACGATATGATACCACTGGGGCGACCGCGATCGCGATCGTGATACCAACACTTGACAATACGATACCAGAATGGTATCGCGATACCTCAAGTGGGCGTGCACGATACGATACCTCGACAAGTATCACGATACTTGGGAATTCTGGTATCGCGGTACCAAAACTCAACCAGACACGATACTTGGAGATTTTTAAGCCCAAATTCAAAAATTTTTGCACAAATGTGTACCTTAGGTTCTCCTTGTCACTCCTATTAGCTTGTAGATGCAAAACCACCCTTCAAAGTCACGATAAGACACTCAAGATACTAAACGCAGCTCATGTCACTATGCGATACTGTCACTCAGTTTTTTTGAAGTCTTAATTGCGCGATTCTTTGTATTTCTTCCACGCTCCAGATCTGTACACTCTCTGAACTCCTTGCACACCAAGAATGAAGAAGAAGAGGAAAAAAATGGGAATGTATAGGCAAAAGAGCGGAAAAAACAGAGAAAGTGAAGATGAAAGAGATGATAGTGATAATGATGAAGAAGAAGAAGGAAAACTCAAAAACTGAACTGAAAATGGTGACTTTTCTACCTTCCAACATCGCTACTCTACGTCTTATCGTCTCAGGCTCGTCCTCCAAGCTCTCTCCCCGGCAACGGCGCCAAATTTGGTGTCACTATAGCACAATGGTGAGTACCAACGTGAGGAGCTTCACCTCATAAATGTCAATCCGCGGAGACGTGAGGACCGGTATGAAGACCAAGAGCAAGTGAAGTGCACAAGTGCGTGAGTGAAAGCATACAAACATGCACACACATACACACACACGTGCACAAGGTAAGAGCAAAGAGTGGAACAATGGAAGTACTTCAATTACAAAACAACTCTCCTACAAAGCTGAAATCTACAACAAGCTAACCTCTCAAATGAGCTCTTCAGCCCTTTTTATAGTTTTTTGAGTGGTTTTGGCCCTGTCCACACCTAGTGTCCGGCCTAGTTAAAAATTAGGTTCCAAGGCTTATTTGGGGACTCAAACGGAATCTAAAAATTATGAAAATTGATAGGATGATACTTCTAATACTCCTCAAGCTCGAGGACTCCTTGGCTTGAACAAAATGGAGTTCTAAAAATGGAAAATGGTATTTACAATGGTTTTTAGTGACAAAATTCACTATATTTATAGGGATTTCCTTTGAAAATTTGACATGTGATTCTTGGAGCTCCCTACATGCTCCTTCTTCTTGTGTCTCTGCTTCATTGATGCACTTCACTACTTGTGTGTGACCTTGACTGTCAACAATTTCAATCTGACTTTAGAGGAGCTACTCGAGGTTAAGCCAAAATTGTGGAAACACATAGCAAATCAAGTGCTAGAGGTAACTAAATCCTACTCCTAGATAAGCTCTCATAGAATAGTGCCAGAAATACCCTTGTATAAGATAGGAGACATGAATGAAGGAGAAGAAGGTAACACCTATCTCCCTATCACCCACTAGGGCTACACAACAAGGCTATTTTGGACTAGGGAGCAAGATCTGCAATTGCTACCAGTTCCTTACGAAAGCATTGGGGCAAACCAACACTCAAGACAACAAGAATGAAATTACAGATGGTTGATGCTCACATAGAGAGACCTTTAGGACTGCTATAAGGAATAACTCTCACTACCTGTGGTGTAGAGTTTGAGCATGCTTTTGCCATATTCGACTTTAGCAAAAACCAAGCCTATGAGATGATTTTGGAAGGCCATTCATGAGACAATTGCAAGTAGTGCAGGATTGGGGAACCAATTCCTTGTAATTGCAACAGTTAGGTGTATATGTGCCTTTATACAATGGAATCCCATCCATAGAACCAGAGATGATACAAAGTCAGTGCATTCGATAGGATTATGATATTCTTGGATGCATGAAGACACTCACTTATGGATGTGGAAGGTGGTAGTAGAAGAACAGAAAAGAGAAAACTCTAGAGAGGTAGGTGCAAAGGAAACTCATAGATCAGTTCAAGACCCAGCCTATGCACGTGTAGTAATTAGAGACGAAGAGTTTGAACCTCATGGTTGGGCGGAAGTCCTACCCCTGGACATAGCCATCAATGAAGAACAATGGATACCACATTGTGATGAAGATGGATATGGCATTGTGGTTTTCACTATAGAACCAATAATGTGTGATTCGATTATTGATGAATGTGATCCTAGCATGGAACAAATTGAACAAGCAAGTGACTCAGATCTAGAATCAATTATTATGGACCCCTTTTTGTGCTTCAGAAGAAGAATACCGCTGTGTAGTAGAAGCTCACCCTCTATAAGATTTAGCAAAGATGGTAGGTATGAGGATAGGCAAGGGTGTGTGTATATCTTCTCCCAAGACCCAGAAAATTCAAATGACTTAGGGCAATGTGCTGACAAAGGACCTTGGGAACATAACATAGGACAACCAGATTTACCTAGACCACATGAAAACTACACTAGTACTGAGCAACAACAAGGGAGGAGAACACAGGCTTCTCCAAATCCTTTTGAAAAAGAACCAGAAGGATATAATGAATTTTCACTAAGAAGAAGACATCATTGGCAACCTCAGGGTAGAATGCTTAGACCATATCAAGTAGCCAAATGCATGAAAAATCAATATGAAGGGTATTCTGATCCTCACGCTCATGCTGCAGAGTTTAGGCAATTAATTAGAGCTGAGGAGGTGGAAGATTACAAAGTTCAATTTGAAGCATTTGGTCTAACCCTAACAGGACCAACATTATCTTGGTTCATCCCTTTGAGAAAAGAAATGTACCTAGATATTGAATCCTTCCTAGAAGCCTTTATTGGGGAATTCTCAAAGACCGGAATAAAACATAGCACAGCCACTCTGATACACAATTTTAAACAACAAAAAGATGAAAATGTTAGAGAGGCAGCCAGGAGATTTAAGCAATATATTGATAGATGTCCTAAAGAAGAAGTACCTTCCATGGCAAGACAAGTATCCCTATTCATAGAAGGATTAAGAAGTGCTCAATTAAGGACCCTAGTGTACTACAGAAGATGCCCTGATCTAGGAGCTTGTGTAAAAGAAGCAATAGATTTGGAGGATAACAGAGGCCAAGATCTATTAGCATTTGATCAACCCAGATCAAATGAAGATAAAATCCCTCCAGCAGAAGAATTGGCTCAGGCCATTGCTAAAGCCCTAGAGATAAGCACTAAAACCAATTTGATAAACTCCACGATAAACACAAATAAAAAATGCTACAATTGTGGAGGAAGTCATCTGGTACAACATTGCCCATATCAAAAGCCTCCACATTTGCAAGATAGAAAAACACTCAAATATTGTACACTAGAGAGGAAATGGACAAATCATACCAGGGAGGAATGCTTCTATAATAAACAACCCATAAAGGAAAGAGACTATGGGAGCCAAAGAGAATCAGGGTATATTGAGCAACCAAGATCTGTGCTTGGGCAACAACCTCCTATACCAACAAATGTGGTACCAATCAAATACACACCAATAGAGGAGGGAAACTCAAGAACAAAGTCACCATACAGGGAGGATTATCAATGGAATGAAGGATATCAAGAAGAATGGGAAGGTTATGAATCAAGAGAACCAAAATTACAAGCCCTAGACTTGGGAAATGGAAGAATTGAGATGGACACTACCACATTCATGTATATAACCAATAATTATATGTCCAACCAAAAACCTCAATTCAAAGGGGGACCAAAGATAACTTGTTATAGGTGTGGGGGAGATCATTTCATTAGAGACTGTCCACAACCTCCTACATTAAGAATAGAAGGAGCATATTGCAAGGATTGTGGATGGGAGCATTTGATAAAGGATTGCCCAAAAAATCCTCAAAAACAACAAAACACACCTAATAACATACCACTAAAAGTAGACAGTATCATGGAACAGGAAGAATTGAGTGACATTGACCAAGTAAATGTAAATGCTATAACAAGGTCACAAACAAAACAACAAAGAACAACTAAGGAACAGAATGAAGGTTCAATCTCAAAGGTAAAGAAAAATAGACAAAAAGGGAAATGGGAAAGGAAACAAAAAATAGGTAAAAATATTGAAGAAGAAAATAGGGAACAATCAAACAGTACTTCTCCTCAAAAGACACAAACTCAGTTGGAGATAGGAAATTCACAAAGTCTATACACTCTAATAAAAGCATACAAAGGAAGAATTCAAGAGGGACCAAGCCCTACTGATCATACAATGGCTTATCCTATGCCAGACTTAGAACATGAAAGAATGCAGAAGTGTAAACAAATCATACGGGAAGTGCACCTCAAAATGGGGGAAGAAGACAATTCTCAAAAAACAGTTGAGGAATCTAAGACAACAAAAACAAGAGGAAATAGTATCAAGGAAGAAAACCCACAAGTAACACTCCAGGTGAATATAGATAAACGATGCACAATTCTTTATCATACCACATGGGAAGATTTAATGAAACAAAATCCTCACCTACAGAACCAAATGAAAAAATGGGAAACAACACCAAAAAATCTTCACCCACAACTACAGGAAATGGAGGAGTTGTGGTATATTCCCATTGATAAGATAGGAGGATATTGTGAAGGAGAAGAGGGAAACTCAACTTTAAAAATACAATTTGGTAAAAACCAGGGCAAAGCTATTTTGGATAGTGGATCAGGAGTGGCCATCATGACTAAACAAACTTGGGAGAAATGGGGAAAAAATGAACTATTACCCACAAAAATGAGATTGCAACTTGCAGATGGACACATAGAAAAACCCCTAGGAATATGGGAAAAAGTGATTGTGGACATATGTGGAATAGAGATAGAACATACCTTTGCTATAGTTGAATTCCCACAATCCACTTCATATGAAATTATCCTAGGAAGACCATTCATGAGACAAATGCAAATTGTGCAAGATTGGGGTAATGATTGCTTATACCTGCAGAGCAAAGGAAGAATAACCAAAGTAAATCTAAGAAATGGGCACTACTGTGACATATCTCCTCAAGAATGGTATAAAATTCATCAGAATCAAGAGTTGAGTGAGGAATCAGAAATAGAAGACCAGGATGAGGCTGAATCATCAGTATGGAAGTGCAATATGATAAGAAATCTTACCAATAGGAAAAGGAGATTAAGAAGAGAGGATTGTGTGGAAGGAAGGAAGTTACAAGATGAGAACTATGTACCACAACAATTCAAGGATGAGGAATTTGAGCCCTATGGGTGGAATCAAATCTTGGCTACCATGGATCTAGCCAGTGATGAATATGTGGGAGTGGAATTTCAAAATGAGGAAGGGTATGATGTTTTTCACATTGGAATTCAAATGATAAAGGTATCCAGAACAGAAGAGGACATAGAAGAAGAAATGATATTAGAAAAAGGGAACACACAATTTTTGGAGGAAGTAAAAGCTGAAGATGCTATTAAGGATAAAATCTCAGGCAAGTACAAGAAAAACAAACACAAGGAAATGGAAGAAAATCAAGAGAATGAGAAGAAGACAAGGGAAACGAACAAAGATCAACAGTTTGATGTACCAGAAAATTTCAAGACTTATGAAGTAGAAAACAGACTACTTCTCAAGAGGAAGCCAAAGAGGAAAAAGAAGAAAGGAGAGGCTTATGATAATGAGGAAGAAACCAAAAAGATCATGATCACTCAGGAAGAGGGAGAAGAAAGACACATTGTAGTGGCTGATGACATGACCACTCAAGAAGAGGAGGCACTAAGAAACTTGGCAAGAAACTATAGGGATGTGTTTGCTTATAGCTATAAGGATTTGAAAGGTATTGATCCTAAAATTTGTGAGCATAAGATTCTTATTACACCTAAAGCAAAACCTAGTAAACAGAGACATTACACATTCAATGATAAATACTCTACTAAAATAAAGGAAGAAATTGACAAGCTATTAGCTGCCAATTTCATCTATGAAATTGAGTATACAGAATGGATATCTCCTATAGTTGTGGTACCAAAAAAGAATGGGAAACTTAGGGTATGCATCAACTTGAAAAAGGTAAATGCAGCAACTATAAGGGATAACTATCCACTGCCTATAACAGATCATCTTCTAGAAAGAGTTGCAGGAAAGGAGGTTTATAGTTTTTTAGATGGTTTTTCAGGATACAACCAGGTTCCCATAGCATTGGAAGACAACATAAAACTGCCTTCTCCACAGAATGGGGAATTTATGCCTTTAGGGTTATGCCCTTTGGGTTATGCCCTTTGGGTTAACCAATGCTCCAGCAACTTTTCAGAGATTGATGTGTCATATCTTCAAAGAATTCCTGAGAAAGGTAATGGAAATCTATGTAGATGATCTTTGTACTTTTTCATTAAAAAGACAAGATCACTTGCAGGATTTAGAAAATATATTCAGGAAATGCAGAACCTACAGAGTATGTTTAAATCCAGAAAAATGTGTATTCTTTGTAAGACAAGGAAGAATGCTAGGTCACAGTCTCTAAAAATGGAATTTCAACTGATGAGAAGAAAATAAAGGCCATAATAGAGCTTCCAAGACCAACAAGTGTAAAGGAACTTCAAACTTTCATGGGACATTGTGGGTACTATAGGAAATTTGTACACAAATTTGCTGACATAGCCAAACCCTTATATGCCCTAATTACAAAGTTTGAGTGGACTAAGGAGTGTGATCAAGCCTTTGAAACTCTAAAAACTTGTTTGGTAACAACCCTAATTCTGAAAACACCTCAATGGGATAAAAATTTTCATGTCCATGTGGATGCTTCAAATTATGCTTTGGGATGTGTGTTAGCACAACCAATAGAAGGAAGCAAGTTAGATTTTCCAGTGGCCTATGCTAGTAGACAATTGAATCTAGCAGAGAAAAATTACACAACCAGTGAAAGAGAGGGATTGGGCATGATATTTGCTGTAAAAAAATACAGACATTACCTTTTGGCCAACAAGTTTAAGTTCTTTGTAGACCATCAAGCTTTGTTATATTTGGTTAATAAACCTTGTCACACAGGGAGAATAGTCAGATGGTTTCTTTTGCTAATGGAATTTGAGTTTGAAGTGGTGGTCAGACAAGGGAGAACACACTTGAGAGCAGATCATTTATCTCGAATTCAGTCTAAAGAACCCAGTTCACCTTTAGATGACAATCTGCCAGACACCTATCTGTTTAAAGTAGAGAGTGTTCCTGAGTGGGCCATGACCTTAGTACCATTATTAACCATGGGACCTTGCAGAACAGTTGGGAACAATGCACACTTAGTGTTACAAAGCAGAAACTTTATGTTACTAGCTGGGCATTTGTACCATCTCAACCACACAGGCATATAGGAATATTGCACTCCTGAGGAAGAGCAACACGAATATATGAGGAGAGCTCATCATTGGAACCCTTGCACTCATGCTTCTAGGGTAGTCACCCTAAGTAATCTCAATAGGATGGGGGTACATTGGCCTAATAAGATTCAAGATGTAACAAAATACATTGCTAATTGCAAGAAGTGCCAAATATTGCAAGATTCAGAATTCATAACTCTATACTGGCTCCAGAAAAATCCAGATTGGAGTGAAAATATCATTGAAGAATTGAGAAGGAAAAAGAAAGGAAAACAAGTGATAGCTGGTACAGATTCAAAAAGTTTACAAGTAATCTCTGAAGAATATCAATTGATAGGAGAAAAATTGTATAAGAGAGGAATGGATGGATACCTAAGAATTTGTGTTCCTGAGAATAAATATCTGGAAATGTTGGAAATGGCACACTCTGGAGTGGCAGGAGGACACTTCTCAAGTGACAGAACTGCTAAACTCATTTTATATTCTGGCTTTTGGTGGCCAACGCTATTTCCTGATGCAAGAACCTATGTAAAAAGGTGTGATGTCTGTCAAAGGGTAAGTCAACCAAATAGAAGAAATGATATGCCATTAGTTCCATTAATTTCAGCTCGAGCCTTTAGTAAATGGGGGTTGGATTTCATTGGACCTATACATCCTCCAGCAAAACAATCCCATGCTGAATACATCATAGTGGCTACAGACTACCTGACAAAGTGGGCTGAGGCCAAAGCCACTAGAAGAAATGATGCCCATACTACTGCCAGATTCCTATATGGAAACATTATCACCAGATTTGGACTTCCAATTGAACTAGTAAGTGATAGGGGGACCCATTTTGTAAACCGAATCATAGAAAACATCACTGAATATTTCTTGATCAGTCATAGAAAGTCAGCCCCATATCACCCACAAGCCAATGGGTTAGCAGACAGTACCAATAAAGTACTTTGTACTGTACTATCAAAACTAGTAAACACAAACAAGAATGATTGGGATCTACAACTTAATCATGTCCTATGGGCTTATAGAGTGGCTTATAAAACTGCAATAGGAAACACACCATTCAATCTAGTATATGGACAAAATGCAGTTTTACCTATGGAATTCCTTATTCCAACATTAAAAGTCGGAAGTCACTACAATTGGACTGGACATGAACTGTCAGAGAGAGTAATAGAATTGGAAAAGTTGGGAGCATCTAGACTCCAAGCCATTATGAGTTTATATGTGGACAAGAAAAGGCAAAAATCTTATCATGATGTTCACATAAAAGAGAAAGATCTACAGGTAGGAGATCTAGTGTTGGCTTACACAGTCAGAGAACATCAGAAAAAGTTCCAGAAAAAAGGACATGGACCATATATTATACATTAGATAAGCAACAGTGGAGCCATTCAACTAGCTAACATAGATGGAGAAATCATGCCAAACTTCATAAGTGGATGTAGAGTTAAGAGGTATGATTGCCCATTAACTGTTGATGAATGGAGGAGGTTGCAACAAGCTCAAAACAGGAAAAGAGAAGAGGAAGACATTAGAAAAGAAGCTCAACAGGAAGCTATGGAAAGGATAAGAAAACTCAAAGAGCTTAGGGAAGTCTGTCTGTGTGAAACTCCTCTCAAACCAAAGGAACATGTCCCTGTGATGATAATGGATTTTCAAAATGAAAGCATTAGGGTTTTGATAGATTCTGGAGCACAAGTAAATCTGATTAGTTCAACTTTGGTAAGTAAATTCAACATAAAAAGAACTAAAAGTAGAATTCTAATCAAAACTTTGGAAGGGCAAATAGTACAGAGCATGTCTTCAATGTCTATTGAAGTAAAGTTCAATGAAGAATATATGAAAATAGACTGTGAAGAATGGCCAGATCATTTGATGGCTGAAAAAGTGATTTTAGGTCAACCATGGCTCCAACAAGGTAAAGTGATCTTGGATTTTGAAAAAATGAAGCTTAAATTGAACATAAATGACAAAAGGTTTTTAATATTTTTATTGAGTAATGAAAAACAGGAAATTCAATCAGATGTTCATGATGTACACTTGGAAGGATTCACTTTTGCATTTGAAGATACACAAACATTACCAATACAAATGTTAAATGATCAAGCTTTGTGTAATCAAAATCAGCAAAAGATTGGAAGAACAAAGAAGGGTGGAGAGATAGGAAGAAGATGGCAATCATGGCATTGTCCAAAGAATCAAAGCATCAGAACAAGAAGCACATGGAATCAAAGTCTACAGGAGGTCTGCTCATCAAAACAGAAATCAAGGACAAAATGGATATGGAGACCAAAAACTCCTACAAAATGCTTATCCAAAGGGAATGGTTGTTTGCCTGAAACCAAAACAATTGGGGTCAGGAAGTATTGGGTTAAAAAATCAGAGTTGTTCTAGTGGAAAAAAGATCATCCAGATTTGATCTGTATTTAGAAAATCATAACATGTTGAAAAAATTATGAAAAAAATATATATTTGACCTGATTTTCTTTTCTACAAAAGAGAATTAGGAGGGGAAGAAAAGAAATAGAAAAAAATTATTATTAAAAAAAAAAGAAAAGAAAAGAGAAAATATATCTATAAAGAAAAAACAGAAGCAATCATTGTTGAAAAAAAAGAGAGAAAGAAAAATTGAGAAAAATTGTTTATTTTCCTTTTTTACAAAAATTATATAGCACAAAGCAAGATCTAGGTAGAAGAGTAGTAGAGATCTATTTATTTTTTATTAATTAATTTTTGTTTCTATCATTGATAAATGTCTTGTTTTTCTCCAAAAGAGTGGTTAGGAAAAAGGACTGCACTAGACATCTTGCTACACCTCTAATGATCACTTTTTGAGTCTTTTTTGAAGAAACAGAATTTATTGTGGATCCTATTTTCTTTCTTATGTCATGACATCTCAAAATAAATATTACTCTTTGATTTCTTGTAACTTATGTGGGTGGAGTTTTTCTTTGTGTATTTTATTTTCTTCAGAATGGTGAATACAAAGGAGTTATCAATTCATGACTTCAAGGCAGAATCAGTCACTCTATCAAGAGGCCATTGGTTCCTAGACAGTGAAGCTGTGGAAGAACAGGTGGACCTAGAGTCAGATGAAGAGCCAGAAATTCCAGAAGCTGAGAAGGTGGTGAAGGAACTCAAGGAGACCTTAAGCATAATTGGTCAGCACATATTCACAGTGGGAGTAGGAGGATATAAATATACAATTATGTGTCAGGAGTTCTACAGGTTCCAAAGAGTTGCTGTCAATATGAAAAGATGGAAGGCAGTAGGGTTGCACAAATTATTGGAAGAGCCTATCTTTTTCATTGATTTTGAGAGAGTGGCACAAGTAATGAGCAGTCTGATGGAAATAGGAAGAGGGAATGATGCCTATTTCAGGTGCAAAGTCAAGAACAAGGATAATCAGGAGGTGGGTATCACTATCAAAGTAGAACATATCAGAGCAGCATTACAATTCTACCCAATGGGAACCAAGCTTGATCCAAGCTTTGTAAAGAAGAATAAGGAAACTTATACAGGGTATGCAAAATTCACTGACTTTAAAGGAAGAGAGAATGAAGAATATGCCACAAGGATGTTCTTACAATATTTTTGCTTTCCAAAGCTACCAAGGTATACCATGCCACATAAGTCTGTGCCATTGTTGATTTTCAACAACAAGGATAGAACCAAACCCTTTGGAGTAATGGATGTCACACCATACATCCATGAACAGCTGAAAGAAGCAGCAAAACACTGGGAGCAGAAGAAATTCATGAATGGAGCCCAGTTTTTAACAAGGATCATTTATCATGTCCTAGGAATGGAAGATCAATTGAAACTAGCTCCAGAGGCACAATATTTTACAAGCCTGATGTCAAGAATCAAGAGTCCTCCAAGGAAAATGGCTGAGAGGGAAATAGAAGGACAAACCCGCATGAGGGGAACATGAATGAAAAGAAAAGTGATATCTGAGGAAGTGATTCCTGTAAAGAAAAGGAGGTTGGACCCAAGGAAGGTTGAACTAGAGATGGAGGAAGCTACCAAAGAAGAACATGAAGAGGCACAGAAGCAGGTTCAATCCTCTAGTGAACCTCATCCACCCCAAACAAGCAAAGAACAATTGTACACTTATTTAACCCAAGGAAATGACAAAAGAGCTATGTATGAGGCACAATATCAGAAGATGCTGGAAGATTATTCATGCAAGGCTACAGATTGGGTTCAAGAGGAGGTGGAGCATTATGAAGCACTCCATGATCAAATGATGACAGCTGAACCAGAAGAGGTGTTTGTTAGAAAGGAAGTTGAGTTGCTAGCCTACTTCAAGGAATTGCAAGGACCTCCAGAAACCAAAACCACTATTGTGGTAAAAAAGAAGGTTCCAAAGAAAATAGTGCAAAAGAAGAAGTTGACCAAGTAAGGGAAAGGGAAAATCAGTTGTTGAAACTGTGACCACAAAAGAAATGGAGGAAGTGATAGTGGAAGAAACACAGAAGCAATCCATTGTGGAAGAAGCATCAAGACTCAAAGAACCAGAAAGAGGATGACCTTCACATTTTTCCTCTGATTCTGACAGTGATATTGAGAGCTTTTTATTAAAGAGTCTGAATTTATCAATACCAAATACTCCTAATGTGATTACACAGGCCCCTGAGAAGCAGAGAACACCTGAAGATTTGAAGAAGAAGTCTCAGGAGAAGCAGATGCAGGAACAGGAAATGAAACAGCTTAGTTTTGAAGATGAAAGAAGGTTGATAAAAGGAAAAGCAGCTATGATAAAACAAGAAAGTGAAATGAGAGAAGAAGTCATAGTTGTGGACTTGTGCATACAGGAATGAAATGAGTATGGATAAAACCCTCACAAACCTACTTCAAATTAGATGGGGGCATAGCAAAAAAAGCCAAAAAAGCACAGATAAGCAGTCCAGTTATAAATAAAAAAGGTGCAGATCAAGATCAAATTCAGGAAGAAGAGGAAATAGTAGTGAAAGGCAATATTCAAGAAGTCACAGGAGGAGTAGTGGAAAAGGAGATTATCCAGAGTATAAGAGATGTACTGCATGATTTGAAGAACAATGAAGAATTTACAACCAATGAGGATCAAGAACAAGAGGGAGCAATGGATCTCATGGACATTGATGAGCAGGAAGAAGAACACAAAGAAGAAAAAAGTAATGATCAGGTCAAAATTTTTGAGGAGACTGAATCAATTCTAGCCCAGGAAAAGGAAGGACAAGAAGAACAAATAGGTAAATGTCAGGGAAACTCTGTTGGGGAAATTGAATATACTCTGTTTCAGGAAACCCTAATCCAAGAAAAGGAGGGACACCTCTCTGAAGAGAAGCAACGGGTGATGGAGAAGGAAAAGGTACAGGAAATAAAGCTGACTTCAGATGTCTTAGAGTAGAAGAATCTGGGTGCTCAAATTTTGGAACATGAAGAAGACATGGCCAATCCAGAAACACTGGAAACTCATCCAAGTAATGAAGAACACCAGGCCAAGGATTTAGAATATGAAGAAGAAGAGGAGGATGAATGTAAAGAAGACAAACAACTAGAAGCTAAACAAATGAAAATGGAAGGGGGATTGGAAAGAATACCAAAGAATATAAGATCAGCATGTCAGATTATTATGAATAACATTGAACAGTTCAGACCTTCAAGCCAGAACATGATCATTTCAGGGATGGTAGCAGAGTCCGAATTTGAGAAAGGCAGTATGATTATTAAAGAGCACAAAAGGGAGAAGGAGCAAATGTCAAAACAACTGAGGAAGGTGCAAGAGAAAAATGAGGAATTTACAAACAAAATAATTGCTTTGGAAGAGTTAGAAGTGCAGAAGCAAAATAAGATTCAATATCTAGAAGAAAAGAGTGTAAAACTAACAGAGCAGAATACTAAATTGGAAAAGGAGTTGAGAAAGATTGAAGGAAGATATAGAACCTTGCAGACCTCTTATCAGATTTTGACTAAAGCAAATGAAGAAATCAACAAGCTACTATTGGAGGAAGGTCAGTTAAAGGAAGAAAGTCAGACAGTTCAGATGATAGAGGCAGAAAAGGAAGAATTACACACAGAGATTAAGAGATTACAAATAGAATTGAAAGAAGCCAAGGAACTAGAAAAGCAGGCTAGTATACATGCTGCTACATCAATGAGAGGATATAACAAGTTACACATGGATATGGAAAAAGAAAGAAGTGATTGGCAGACAAGGAGGGAAAAGGAACAGAATGAATGGAAAAAAGAAAGAGAGTTATGGGCAAAATAGAATGGAAGTCTGATGATGACGATAGAGGAATTACAGAAAAAATTGGATAAGCCACAAGTTCAGGAAGAAACATATGTGGAGACCACATATACAGAAGAATATGGGGTAGAAAATAATGATGGAATACAACGTGACAGTGAACCAACAGATAAAAGATCAGAAGGAGAATATTCAAAAGATTTTGTAAAAAAATTGCTGACAAATAGAGATTCCAGAATGGAGTTTATCAGGAAAATGCATGATGAATATGAAGAACAAATTGTCACATTTGCATTAAATAAGGGGATGAATCCAGATCAGCATCATTGGGCCGCAGATGGATTGGGTATACCATTGTGTATGATCATGGAGAGTATCAAGAACTATCAGTTGGCCAGAGTTGGGCTACCTCCAAACAAATATCTTGAGTATGAAGAGGATATCAATGTGACTAAAGAATTATTTGAAAGAGCCAATCCAAAGTGGAGGAACAAGTGGTTGGATGCCAACAAAGAATGTAGGAAAATTTGGAAGGAGGCACCTCTTCATCTAAAAATTAATCCAGCTTACTGTCCAGTGGCAAGAAGAAGAGAATGGACAATTTTTTGGGAAAGACAAAGAGAAGGTCAAATTCCACCTAAGTGGTTGAATTTCCCAAAAATAGCCGGTCCAAAGGCAGGCACATGGCCTACAAAAAGTTACATGGTGGATACAGCTGAGTCCATTATAGCTACATACAAAGATGTAAATGATCCTGCATGTATTCTACTTATCAGAATAATGAGATTAATTTTGGCCTGTATAGAAACATACACCGATACAGATATCAGAACTTTAAATTACATTGGCTTCAATTCCCCCACAGATGCGTTATTGTTTGATCTTAGCGAAACGCCTGATAGAATCTGTTTAATGGCATATTACAGCAGAATAATATTTTTGGGCAGTCATTACTTACAAATTTTTGAAGATGCATTTGATTACGGGTTTTTTGAAAGAGAATCTGAGATTTTTGGAAATTTGTCAGTTGTTACTAAGTCCAGACTCATAGCATATGAAGCTGCCTATACAGAGTACTTGAAAAAGGACATCATAGATAAACCAGAAGCTGCAGTACAGTGGAGAAAGACATTGTTTGAAATGGTCAATAATCTAAACATTACAGAAAGGAAAAGTCATGACTTGCTGTCACAAGTCTATCAAAGAAAGAAGAAGTGAAGGAAAGCTATCAGTACAGAAGAGCAGGAAAGTCTTTTGTCAGGAGCCAAAAGGTTTAGGAGGGGAAGGATGTTAAGAGGATGTTTTGGAAGAAAAATAATTGTAAAATGACAAAAACTTGTAAAAATATTTATGCAACTGTTGTAAAAATAAGGAAGAGTCTTCCTTATGTAGGATGGAATCTTATGTAATTTTTCTAAGATTTTGGAAACTCCTAGATAGCATATTTTTAGAAAAATAGAGGAAAGGACCAAAATTCAAGTGTGAAAAGGGATACTTGAAAATGTATATAAGATAATTTCCTCTATTATGAGGGGGTTGGTTAATCATTTGTTTACATGCTATCCAAGTGAATAGAGAAGGAGTTTTTTGCTAAAAATCGTGTTTTCTCCTCTTTGTGTGGTTTCTTTGATTTGTGAGTCCAATTCTTGTGTATCTATGGAGATTTGTGAGCTTCTATTGTGTAATTCTGATTGAATGTGTATGAAGAGAGCTGAATACTGATGTGTTGAGTGATAAGTTAATGAAGAAAGGTGCTGGAGATGAAAATCATCTATTTTCACAGAATCGCGATTGTCTCGTCTGTATGGTACAGGTAATATTTTTGAATTTTGACTTCATAATTGTGTTCTACTAATAAAATAGCATGTATTAGACACCAAGATTGTGGAAAATGGTGGAGATTTGCTCAAGATAATCCAAACCCTAGAAATTCCTCTTCATTTTCACCATTCTCAGAAATCCAGCCATTATTCTCTTATTTCTTGGATTCTATCATCTAGAAGGGGTTGTGGTCTCATGAATACTTCCAGGATTGACAAAATAAAGATGTATTATTGATTCTATATGCTAAATGATTGGAGAGGACAACTCCAAAGATCAATAACAAACACCGGAGAAGTGTCATATCATCGATAGGAAGTACCACTCAGGTCAGCCAGCACTCTACCTATTTGGACACCTCTAGTGATTCGGAGGAGGAGATACCCATGGCTTCAGAAGACATGCAAGGACATGTTCTCAGGAGAAACTTCATGACTACTGTAGAAGGGGAGTACCACACCTCCTTGCAATATGTGTCTACCAATGCCCAGGAGATTCCTATCTTCCTAGATGGGTTAAATGGATCAGTTGCTAGGATGGTAACCTCCACCAATGCCACAATTGTGCCTAGACCAGCTGTCAAGTATGAAGGATGGGTGTATATGGATAAGTTGGGTCACATTTATGTGGTGATACAACACCTAAAATTGATCAATGGGAGAGGAGAGTTGGAAGGACAAGAACATTCAGGAAGACTAGACCCTGGAGAGTTAGTAACTACTTCCAGAGGCAAATCAGTAGTGACACGAGTCTTGAGAGGGGGTTTGATACCTCAAGATGACTACTTATTGGAGGTCTATTTGATCCATGGAGCAGATTTACTGCTACAAACTGATTCACCTACACAAGGACGGGAAGAAACTGGCACGATGACATTTTACGAGTTAAAAGATCTGAAGACGAGTCTAAAGTAACCTACCTAGACAAGAATCAAAGAAGGTATTGGCTGGTCGATGCCATAGATAGAGCTCGACTGGAGTACATGGGATTGCCTGTATTCCCTCAGCATGAGCAGGCAACCACCTCTTAGAACCCCTTCGGGACAAACAAGCCATTAGAGTGTTCCAAGCCAAACTCATGTGCAATTCACAACGCCTGGAGTGCAAGCACACAATCAGAACCACCCTGGAGTAGGTAACCAATACCAACCACCTGTAAGACCAAGACCACCACTAGGAGTGCAACCTGGAATACCCCCAATTAGACCAGCAGTCCCTGTAATACCTAGACAGCGAAAGACCGTAAGAAGATTGAGACCTATTCAAGTGGCCAATTGTGTGAGAAATCATTATCATGGATTGGGAGAACCATATGACCACATTGCTGAATTTAAACAAGTTCTAAGAGCTGAACAAGTGGATGATTTCTTTGTGCAGTGTGAGTCTTTTGGACTCACTCTCATAGGAACAGCTCTGACATGGTTCCAGCCATTAAACTCCAATTGATTTGGAGATATTGAGCAATTCTTTCAAGAATTCATTGGGGAATTCACTAAAAGAGGGATTAAACACAACTCTTCATCATTACTCGATAGCTTTAACAGAACCTCAACGAAACTGTAAAAACAGCTACCCGAAGATTCAACCAGTATGTTGATAGATGCCCAACAACGGAATGACCAAGACAACAAAAAATGATCTCTTTATTCTTAGACCGACTAACGAACATAACTTTAAGAAATTTGGTCTATGTAAAGAGACTGCAAACATTGAGTGAATGTCTTCAAGAATGTATTGATTTAGAGGACAACCTAACAGATGATCTCAAAAGTACAGCCAGTCCTTCTAAATCAGAAGACACCCGAAGCACAATAACATCCAATTCCAGTAATGTAGAAGAATTACCAGAGCTGGTAGCAAAGAAATTGGGAGTCCAAGGACAAAGAAATTATCAGCACCCGGCCCCAAGAGTGCCCATGATACAAAGATGTAGCTCATGTGGAGGTGATCACCCCACTCACATGTGTGTACAAGGAGGAACATGCATACCCCAAGTGTACCCTTATAATAGGCAGCCCCATCAAGGAACTACCTTGTATTGACAAATCGAACACCAATCACACCATGGAAAATTTCCCATTCAATAGGCAGACACGGCCTCTACAACCACCTCTGTATCGACCTTATGGATATCCACCTAGAGAGCCAAGCAAGGAGATGCCCATGTACAATCCCTACCCAGCACCACCAGGAGCACCTAGGCCATACGAGCAAGCACAATATACACAACCCCAGCTAGTGTTAGGACCACAACTATCACATCCCCAACATGTGGTGCCTGTCGGGTATACCCAACCAGAGGAAAACCTAGAAAGAGCCATAGTGTCAGCATCACCAATAGTCAGTGTAGAGTCAACGAACCCAGGATATGAGCAATCCCAAGGGGAGTACTATTCTTATGATGCTAGTATAATGGATTACGATCAAGTTTAGGATCCGCAATACTATGCATACGAAGGATATGACAATACCTATGGACCAAAAGTGATGACATTAATGTACACCGCACCTAAAACACAGGCACCCGTAAAACCACCTAGGAGACCACCTGTGCCAAGAGGACCGTATATAGATGTGGAGGAGACCACTTCATTAGAGAATGCACTCGGCCTTACAACCCACCACCTCTTAGGACTTGGGAAGGGTATTGTAGTGATTGTGGAAAGGAACATCTCTTCCGAGATTGTCCAAAAAATCCCAACAAGGCTCAAGACACTGCACCTATTAATGTAATCAAAGTGATAGAAGCACCAGGAAGTGACAAGGAATACACCGTACCATTATAGGCCATTATACGAGGACGAACAAAGGAACGAGAAGGAAAACAATTGGACCTTGAACAAGAAAACAGTAAAATCTTAGACCCCAAAATTCAAATAGTGGGAGATTCAAAAGACCCTCACGAGAGTACTCAAGCAAAAAAAATCCAAAAGTGGAAGGAAAGAAGAGAAAAGCTCAATGAAAAATGGATGAAAAACAAAAATCAGGAAAATGAGAAACATACACGAAGCAATAAGAAGCTTAAAAAACCAGAGATTCGGGAAGAAGTTTCCATTCCACTGCTTATCTGAGAGTCAGAAAAGCCAGGATCAATTCTAGCCGATCCAAAACTGGATGATTTGGATATGTGGTTGAAAGCCTACCAAGCTAGAATTAAGAGTAGACCAAATGTGGAGCAACATGAAAAGCTTTACCCACAAGGAGAGTTAGAAAAGGAGAGGCTTGCGATAAGTAGAAAGCTCATAGAGGTAGCACAAATAGCCCTAGAAAAGACTATCCCTGCCCTCCCCGAGATAAGGATAGCGGAGGATCAATACAAGGATTGTGTTAAAGACAAGGATAAGGAACCTAAAGAGAAGGATGATAAATGTGAGCTAATGAAAACCCAGGATGAACCTATGTCAACAGTGCTGGATTTAGAGGCTGACTAACCAAAAGAATTATGGAATAGAATCCGAGAAGAACAATGGAAAAGGAATGGAGTGGCTAAAACTCCTTTTGAAGAATTAGATGTGGAAGTTTATCAACCAAGTCCCAACATGGAATAAGTATATGAGGAAGTATCGAGACTAGAACAAAATAGGGAAGAAGCTCAGAACATTTTGACCCTACCAAATTACATGGAAGAATGCGAAAAAGAATCCATGATCTTCCGAGCGCCCACAGTATGAGGAGAAGGAAAGGGAAACTCAGATAAGAATTCACACAATCTAACGGAACTTGAAAAGACAAAAGTACAATGCCAATTGACTGTGGAAGAACTACTTCGTGTTAAACCGCAATTATGGAAACAATTAGCAGGTCAACTAGAGTTAGGGTAGGAGAAGAACGAAAAGGAAAGTAAGGGAAATGAAAGCCCACCTAAGGTACAAATTCCAGTGGATAAAGTTGGAGAATTTAGTGAAGGTGACAAAGGTAACATGTGTCTACCTATCACTACAATGGCTAAATGGGGAAAGTTGCTTTACGACCCACTCACATGAAGCTACAATTAGTAGATGGTCATGTTGAAAAACCATTGGGAATATTAGAAAAGATCAAATTAACCACCTGTGGAGTTGAATTTGAGCATACTTTAGTCATCTGTCAATTTGGAAAAGCAAATAACTATGAGATGATATTAGGACGAACCTTCATGAGAGAGCTTAGGGTAGTGCAAGATTGGGGACGACACTCTTTATACCTTCAACATCAAGGAAACACCACCAAAATAAACTTGCACACCTTTGTGTACAGAGATGTACCACCACTACAATGGAACCCCATACATAAAGAAGAGGGTGATTTGTCTATCCATAGTGCTGGATCAAGCGATCAATCATGGATGCATGAGGATGCCCAATTGTGGATGTGTAAGGAAGCCAAGAAAGAGGATAATATGGACAATAGGACATCCTAATTATCGGCCTATAGAAGATCCAATGTACATGCCTCAAATCTTCCCTAATGAAACGTTTGAACCACATGGATGGATGGAAATACTAGCGACCTTGGATGTATGTGTGAATGAAGAAGTTCTGACGATGAATGAATGTGTGGACGAAGAAGGCTGCAACGTAAATTTGTACATGGTTGTCCTTCAAGAAGTAGAAGCAGGGGAAATATTGGAAAAGGAGTGGAAAGAAGAATACGAGAGCATAGAGATGGAACCGAAATTTGATTAGGAAGAACGTTACCTAGAAGCCATTCGAACTGAAGACAAGTATGGAATGACCAAAGTGTTAGCAATAGAAGCAGCCCCCATAGTACCAACGCAGGAGGAAAGTGTGAGTAAGATCGAACCAAATCCTGAACTTTTTGAGGTTCCTGAGCATTTCAAAAGATATGAAGTAGAAGAGAGAAAAATAGCTATTCAAATGCCTAAGAGAGAAGCAAGAGAAGGAGAAGCATACGACAACAAGGAACAAATTAAAAAAATCATAGTGACCATAGAAGACAGAGAAGAAAGATGTACATACATACGAAAAGACGTGTCAATAGAAGAGGAAGAAGAATTGATACAGTTGATCCGAGAATATCGAGATGTATTTGCTTGGACCTACAAGGATCTCAAGGGTGTGGAACCCTCCATTTGTTCCCATAGAATACCAATGGCATCGAAGGCAAAACAATCTAAACAACACCCTTACACATACAGTGAGGTCTATGCTGCTAAAATAAAAGAAGAAATATACAAGCTATTAGCGGCTGGATTCATTTATGAAATAGAACAGACGGAATGAGTATCACCACTAGTGGTTGTGCCTAAGAAGAATGGAAAACTCAGAGTATGCGTTAACCTGAAAAACATGAATGCAGCCATGATCCGTGATAGCTATCCATTACCTATCACCGACCACCTATTGGAAAGAGTTGCAGGAAAAGAAGTCTATAGCTTCTTGGACGGATTCTTTGGATACAACCAAGTAGCTATTGCTACTAAGGATCAACATAAGACCACATTCGCTACTGAATGGGGATTCTATGCTTTCGGAGTGATGCCTTTTGGATTCACTAATATGCCTGCTACTTTCCAAAGGTTGATGTGTCATGTTTTCAAAGAATTCCTAAAGAAGAGTATGGAAGTGTATGTAGATGACCTATGCACCTATTCAAATAAAAGGCAAGACCACATTCCGGAATTGCAAAAAATATTTGATAAATGTCGACAATATAGAGTCTGCCTGAATCCCGAAAAGTGTGTCTTCATGGTAAGACAAGGGAAGATCTTAGGACACATAGTGTCTAGGAATGGAATATCTACAGATGAAGACAAGATCAAAGTCATTTTAGAACTTCCTAGACCGAAAAATGCAAAAGAAGTGCAAGCATTTATGGGACATTGTGGATACTACCATCGATTTATCCACATGTACACCATAATTGCCAAACCCTTGTATGGACTGTGACCCAATTCACTTGGTCGGATGAATGCGAAAAGGCACTTAACGAGTTAAAAAGGCGACTTAGCACGGCCCCAATTCTGAAAACACCGAATTTGAACAAGCCTTTTCATATTCATGTGGATGCTTCAAATTATGAAATAGGATGCATCTTAGCTCAGCCGGCAGACGAAGGAAAGTTAGATCACCCTATTGCCTATGCAAGTTAACAACTGAACCAAGCCGAGAGAAACTATACAACTACGGAGTGAGAGGGATTAGGAATGGTGTACACTGTAAAGAAATTCAGACACTATCTCTTAGCCAACAAGTTCAAGTTCTTCATAGATCATCAAGCCTTATTGTATCTAGTCAATAAGCCTTGTAACACGGGAAGACTTGTGAGATGGTTCCTGCTATTGATGGAGTTCGACTTTGAAGTAATTGTGAAAAAGGGAAATACCCACGTAAGAGCAGATCACGTCTCTAGATTAACACATGGAGAACCACCAAGTGGAGTACCAGACGATTTGCCAGACACTTACCTATTTAATTTTGAAGTGTTTCCAAAGTGGGCAGAGAAGATAATTCCAATACTCACTCATGGCCCACAACACTCAATTAATAAAGAAAGTAAAAAGGAAATTTTGTAATCATGTAACTTGCACATTATTGCAGGACATGTGTACCATAAGGAACCCAACAGTGTATTATCTAGATGTGTTGAGGAAGACGAACAAATGAAGTTGATTGAACAAGCCTATGTAAACAAATGGAGGATGCACAAAGGAATTCACGGAACTCTAAGAGAATTGAAACGATTGGGAGTATACTGGCCTGATATGCCTAAAGATGTCCATGATTATGTCAGTAATTGCACAGAATGTCAGGAAACCATACTAGAGGATCACACATCCCTACCCTTCTCTACAATAGCACCCAAATAGAGTGACACATTAGTAAAATTCCTAAAGACACAAAAACAAACGATCCCTAGAGGAAATGAGTAAGGATTATGTAATTATGGGAAGACAATTATTCAAGAGGGGAAAAGGCAATCACTTACGGCTATGTGTACATGAAGGAGAATACCTACCCATATTAGAGATGGCACATGCAGGTGCTATAGGAGGTCATTTTTTAGCCGAGAGAACTATAAAAATGATCCTCTTTGCACGCTTGCGGTGGCCAACTCGACATATGGATGTCGACACCTATGTACAAAGTTGTGAGACATGCCAAAGGGCCAAATACCCGATTTGGCAAGATGACATGCCATTGAAACCTATGGTTTGCGTAGATAGTCAATAGTGGAAGGTTAGATTGGGACAAACAATTGCATCATGCAATTTGGGCCTTCCGAGTTGCTTACAAGGCTGCCATTGGAACTACCCCATTCAACCTTGTGTATGGACAGAATGCAATCCTGTCGATCGATTTTTTAGTGCCAACTTTGAGAGTAGCCCAACAGTATGAATGGACAAGACATGAATTATCCAAGCAACTAGACCAAATTGAGAAGCTTCATGAGACTAGAATACAAGCGGTTGTAGGAATTTATGCGGCCAAGAGAATACAAAAGGCATATTATGACGCACACATAAAAGACAAATGACTAAAAGAAGGAAACTTAGTTTTGGTCTACACCTTGAAGCAACATGCCAAGAAATTACAAAAACGTAGATATGGACCTCTAATCATCGATAGGATTTCCACTAGTGGAGCAATTAATCTAGCTACTCTGGATGGATATATTCTTCCTAATTACATAAGTGGATGTCGAGTAAAACGATATATGGAGCCATTGACGGATCAAATGCTAGCACGCCTCATAGGTGCGCAAAATAGGAAGAAAGAGGAATAACGAATTAGAGAGGAAGCATGGAAAGAAGCCTTAGAACCTATCAAGAAACGGAAAGAGTGGATAAGGCAAAGAGATGAACAGTATCTCCAAGGAGAAGAGCCTATTCCCATGGCTAATTACCAGGTTCATAAGTCTGACACAACCAATGTCACCATGTCCCAGCCTTACTTAAACCTAGGAATTGGAACGACAGAGTACCAGCTGATAGACACCTTGATAGATTCAGGAGCAACACTCAGTTGTATACGAAATACCGTCATCACAGATCTTCAAACAATTATAACAACCACAAAAGCACACATGATAGGTGTGTGAGCTCAAGTTATAACATGCATTGGAGAGGCCATAGTATCCCTCCACCTAGGAAATTCAACTATGGAACAACGAGTTCTAGTGTGCAGAGATGAGGATCTAATCGAAAACTTAATCCTAGGACAAGACTGGATCATTGAGAATGAGGTGAGTATCCACCTAGCTCAAGGATACATTTCTGCCAAATTAGGACTCTTGAAAGTACGGCTTCCTAAGCCTCTGATTGAAGCTCAAAAAACACGACAATGAATGTGGATTCCCAAGAAGGTAAGACAAGTGGCCATTCAAGAGATAGACAAGCACGAGGAAATAATATATCGACACAACAGTACCATAAAGACTAGCGAGATTCGTCGCAGATACCTCAAGAGAAGGAACCCCACAACTCTAACAACAAAAAAAGGAAGAGATACACATGCAGCACAACAACATGAGCAAAAGACAAGACTTAAAAACCTCTACTATGAAATGGATATGGAAACCAAAGCAACAGCAAGGAATGGAACAACAGCGCCAAGAAGGATTCTCTTGCACACATGAAGCATCAAATGCACCTAAAGTATGCATAATAGGACCACATTACGAGGCCAGGCATTCGACACATGATATACATATAATAAAATTAGTGGTGCACATTCTCCAATTGGAGACCGGTCATAGCTTCTATTTCCATAGGAATGGACCTACTATGTAAATAAATAATTGCTTCAGCTACACTAATTCTTGTTTTCTGTCCGAAGTGAAAATGAAAAAATGCGGTAAGAAATTCTACTGATGCAAACATGGGAAACCGCGTGACACGACGCATGAAATATCACTACAACACACATCCCTAAATGACATGTTGGCCACAGAAGCTAATGCTCTTTGCATTATGAGTGCAAATGGCTTCTAAAGACTCAGAAGATCTACCGACTGAAGAATACATGGTTAAAACCATTGAATTTTGGATTGCCCACTACGCCACTGTACTTGATTTAGCAATGAAAATGACTAATAAGATTCTAAGCATGTTACTTTTAGTCATCAAGGTCTTCCAACATGCCAAATATACTTTTTTGAATTTCATAGGCATTACTCAGGGATCCGAAGCACTCATTTTTTATCTCTCCACTATTCTGAGCCCATTAATGATTATGGCATTCTACTCAAGGCTTATGCTTTTGCCAAGCACATATATGTAGATTTTTGAAGAAGCATTTTTCACAGGCTTCTTTGAAATTGATTCTGAGATCTGTGTAAAAATCAATTCCAATCTTAATGCAAGACTGGTGGCCTATGAAACAAGCTTCTTTGCTGATCATCGACAGGCACCAGAGGATGGGGTGAAGTCAAGTCAATGGAAAGAGTTCATGATATGTCACACCAATCTGCTTAATCAATGAGAGCAGGCAACAATACAAACGTACTCATGTCACCACACTATTGGGGATGACAGAGTTCAGGAGGAGGGACGTGTGGAAGGGGAATCAAGCAAAAAGAGAAGAAGAAGAAGATCAAAGAATAAAGTTGCTCAATAAGGGATGAAGATTATCAAGAAAATGAACAACTCTTTGTCCAAAGCCCTGCAGGGGCTTTCACCAGGCAACAAGGCCAAAGATCCAAGTCCTGAGGAGTGGAATAAAAGAAAGATAACAACCAGGACATTTCATGGGAGGTTGCACACAACTTCCTCATCCACTAGAAGCTGGCGGTGAAGCGAAACAAGTCGAGGAGAGAGACAGAACACATAGGACGCTTCATTGGATAAGATAACCAATTGTCTGAAGGTCCTAGGTGCCTCCTCCTCCACTAGATGCGTGCGGTGGGAAGAAATGGAACAGGTCCTAGAGTGTGATAAAGAAGATTCAAGAATAGGACCTTTAAAATGTAATGCTCTCTTAAAAGAGAGTAGAGGTCAGCAAATTAAGGCGCGCGGTGGCAGAAGGTAAACAGGATCAAAGCAATACAACAGGGGAAGGTACGTAAGCAACAAGGGCAGATCAAGGCCAATAAGTATCCATGAAGGAGTGCAAGAAGATATCTGGCAGACCCTGATCCTTAAGAATGTCCATCAACATCTCGGTCTTTGGAAGGTCCAGATTGAAGGCTGAAGTTCCACACCTTCATACCTTCCATTGATGGCATGCGTGGCAGCCCGACTTAATACAACAACCCAAATGTGTGATATACAGAATACCAAGGGGCAAACAGAAGTAAAGGACATACCTCCGATAAAATAACAAATTGCGTGACAATAGTTATCACTTCTTCAACCACTGGGTGCGTGTATTCAAAAGCCTTAGACAAGCTACAAGCGGAGAGCAAAAGCCTGTCAAGGGACGACAAAGACAAAGAGGGGGAGAGTGTTGTAGAGCAAAGAGGAACAAAAGGGGAGCCCCAAAATTTTCAAATTCATGGGCATATTTTTCTTCTTCAAAAATTCCCTCAAAGCTATGTAAATGCACTAGAGGAGTCCTCTAGATGCATAATCTCAAATCATTGTAATATATTTCTTGTAAAATAGTAGGAGAATAGAGATCAATCAATAAAGTGCCGGTCACTTGTGTGAAAGGACCATTTTAGGGCACATGTATATAAGTCACTTGGTGACTCTTTGTAAAAGACTTTTTGCCATTGTGAAGGAGAGCTCCTGAATTTCGAATTTGCTTCTTTCCTGCAGATTTTCATCTTCTCTATGATCTCTGGTGTGTGTGTGCTTGGAATGTGTGTGTAAGACTGTTGTCTAGCCCTCCCCAACACTTTTGAGCTGTTGTAGTGTGTGTGCGAGCAAGTAACAATTGTGAAGTGAGTGTGGGAGTTTGCCATCATTCACTATTTCTATCATAACTTGAAGCACAATTGTCAGAATCGAGTGCATGCAATAGAAGTGTCTCATCGAGAGCTTTGAAAAGAACCCGCTATTGGCCATATTTGGAGTTCTGAGCTGGGAGATATCCTCGATTTAGTGAAAACTACTGTAAGTGGTATCACGGCAAGCACTTTCAACAGTTAAGTGAGTTAGAGAGGTAGGTTAGTCTTTTCTCATGCATGATAGCTAAACCACTTCAATTTCCATAATGTGCGCACAAGTCCTCATACACTTGGTTAGGTCCATTCTTCGGATTGATAATTAAGCGTGTGTCAATCCACCACTATATGCACTTGTGTGGCAAATGAGATTTAGTCTCTTTGGCACAAGTCCCTAAGACTTTGTGACTTAGGTACACATAAATCAACAATGGATGTTGATGGTAATGTGATAGAATCTTCTCCAAATTATCACCAAGATGTAGACCACAACTCCTCCAAGAGTGTATGTGAACACTCCCTCCAAGAGGGCCTCCAAGATCTCCTCCTAGCTTGAGAAGATTGATCACCTCCAAGTTCCACTCTTGCTAGAGCTGCTTGAGTTGATGATCTAAAGTGTGGCTTGGCTTATTCTTTTATAGCCTTAGTGCTCTTGTGAAATGCATTCTACGAAAAGCCATAAAGCGACAATCATTACAATGTTAATGTGTTTTGAAAAATATATCATGATCCATTGATTAAAAAACAAGTATGGCATTATTATGCTTTTCAAAAAGCAGATTAAATGAAACATAAAGATTTGCAGTCAACATGTATTGAACTCATGTTAGCCCATCAAGAAGTGATTGTATTATCCAACGTGCCATTCACTTTTGCATGTGATGAACATACAAGCTAGAACATATGATCAATATATGATTATTATGCTCGTCGATTCTTTTTGAAAAGGTTGGTATAAAAGTATTATTATTTCTTAAGAACTTCATCTTCAAGTCTTGGACCATGTGAGCATTGTTTTCCAACAATCCCTCCTTTGATGTCAAAATGGTACAAGGTTCAATAACCTGCAAAACTTATGATATCTACGAATATCTCTTAACTGATTTCCACTGAATCTTTAGTTTCTTGTGCCTGAACCTATATACTTGAGAAATTGCAAAATGAATGTCTGGCCATGTATCAGATAAATATATCAAGAAACCGACTGATTGAATATATAATGTAGCACCAAAGGTTTCTGAATTGGCTATCGACTGCAATAACACATTGACATCCATTGGTGTCTGCATAGGCTTAGAATCTATCATCTCAAACCTTTCTAATAATTTCTCAATGCATTTATGTTGTGTCATGTAGATACACTCATCTCTGTATTTAAACTCAATCCCTAAATAATAATGTAAATTCCCTAAGTCATTTACATCAAATGTATTCTTAAGTTGTCCTTTAAACAACTGAAGATCTCAATCCTTGGGACCTATCATGATCATATCATCAACATATATGATAATAATAATCAAAACATCCTTTCTAGCTTTCAGATAAAGAGTGGGAGCTGCATCTGAGTTTTCAAAACCAATAGATGGAAGATAAACATGTATCTTCTCATACCAAGCTCTTGGTGCTTGCTTTAGTCCATATAAAGCTTTGAAAAGCTTGCACACTAAATGCTCTTTACCTGTTTCTTCAAAACCTTCTGGCTACTGAACATAAACATCTTCATGTAGATCACCATTAAGAAATGCAGTTTTGATATCTAGCTGGTATACTTTCCAACTAAAGAATGTAGCTAAAGAAAGTACTATCCCGACCACTATCATTTTAGATGTAGGTGCAAAAGTCTCATCATAGTCAATATCTTTCTTTTGTGCATAACCTTTGACAACTAATCTTGCTTTATATTTGTCTATGGTACCATCTGCTTTTCTTTTGATTTTGAAGATCTGCTTAACACGAGTAGCTTTCTTATCTTTTGGTAACTCACAAAGCTTCCAAGTTTGATTCTTATGGATAGAATCAATCTCTTCTTGCATAGCTTTCTTCCACATAGGACTACTTAGTGCATCTTGAACACTAGCTGGTTCATTCTCAACTGAAGTAAGGGCTAAAACATTATGAATCTCAAAATGTTCTGCATAATTTACATGGTTTCCTTGTTGTCTCTTGGTTTGACCTCTGGTTCTTCTAGTGTATTCTTTTATTCCACTATCCTTCCAAGTTTGATATAACCACTTTGGTGTATTCCTGAAAAGTGGTGGTATCTCTTCTTGTCCTTCAATATCTCTTTATTATGGAACTCTGGAACCTTATCCAACTTCAAAAGTCAGAGCTTCAAGAGGTACTGATGATGGACTAGGTACTGATGTAGGTAATGAAATTCTCTGTTAATCTATATCTTGTAGGCTTCGAGTAGGTTCATCACCCCCCTTGTATGGCTGAATGTAAGTATCCAAATTCCTTCTTAAAAATGCATAGTCATATGCCTTTATGAAATTAGGAATCTCTTCCTTCGTATCATAAATCTGGCTTTCTACAACATATGCATTGTGTGAGAGTAGATTATCACCTATATTTGGAACATAGAATCTGTATCCTTTGCTTTAAATTGCATAACCAATAAAGACCACTTTAATGGCTTTTACATCAAGCTTACCATGATCCTTCTTCTCAATGTGAACATAAGTTGGGGAACCAAAAACTTTGAAGTAACTCACATTGGGCTTCTTCCCATAACAAGCTTCATAAGGTGTAATGACCTTTAGAGATTTTGTGGAAGAACTATTCAGAATGTGATTAGTTGTATGTACTGCATCAAACCAAAACTTGGGAGAAAGCCTTTTGGATGACATTATACTATGCACCATCTCAACAAGTATCCTATTCTTTCTCTCTGCAACACCATTTTGTTATGGCATGTAAGCAATAGTGAGTTGATGAGAGATACCTTTGTCTTCAAGAAAAGACTTAAAGTCTTTAGACATGTACTCTCCTACTCTATCACTTCTCAAAATCTAGATCTTTGATTGACTTTTATTTTCAACCATAGCTAAGAACTTGAAAATAGGAAAAACCTCTAACTTCACTTTAAGAGCATAAATCCATGAATATCTTGAGAAATCATCGACGAACATAACAAAGTACCTAAAACCTTGAATAGAATCTGTTCTCATCAGACCATTCACCTCTGAATGTATGATCTGTAACTTGCTCGTGGCTGTGATAAATCCATGTTTCTTGAAAGGTAGTTTGTGAAGCTTTCCTTCAAGACGTCCTTCACATGATTTTGCATCATCTCGTCAAGAAAAAGTAGGTAACCTCTCCACCATACCTTGATCTTTGATACCCTTGAGAGCTATGTAACTGATATAACCAAATCTAGCATGCCATAACTTCATGTTCTCCTTAGGTGTAGTTGACCTAGCAAAATTAGCATGACTAATTTTGGATAATACAAACATTTCACTTTTGTTTTCACCTTGAAGTAGACAATGCCCATCATGAGGTGAGAGGATCTGACATGAATCTTTCTTAAAAACTACTTTATAACCATTAGAGAAGAAAGTCGAGATAGAGAGCAAATTATTCTTTATTTCTCGAACATAAAGAACATTGGGAATTGTGAAATTTCCACCTGCTCTAGACTTAAGGTTCACTTATCCAACACCAACAAAATCAACATCATGACCATCTGCAATGGTCACTCTTCTACCTGAAGAGTTAGAAAGGGAAGAAAATACCTTTTTGCAACCTATCATATGCTTAGTAGCTCTAGAATAAAAAGTCGAAGGATTATTTGAGATTGCATTTAACGCTGCCTCATCAAAAGCTATCTCTTCAATAATAGCACATGCATATGAATCTACCTTTGAAGATTTAGGTTTTGGATCATCTTCAACACTATTACCTGATGCTTTCTTCTTTTGATTGAAAATCCTTGGTCTGCATTACACAGAAACATCGGGCACAAATTTTCTTCCATTTCTAAAGAAATTTACAACTGAGTGATGAGAGAGACTCAGCTCACTTCTAAGATGTCTAATGACTCATACAACTACTGATTACTCTATTCTCATGCTCTCTCATATTTGCCCCGACTTTTTACTTATATATATATAGGCAAATATTTACAATATCATGACTATACAAAATTATAAGTGAACTATCTCTGTATTAATGTACATATGTATACACCTCTTCATCTTCTAGATGTATTCTTCCTTCATGCTTCAAAACTTGAATTTTCCTTCAGTCCTTAACTTCCAAACCTTCATTAAAACTTCAATTGTTGATTGCCCTGCACCAATAGCTCCCCCTCAATCATCAATTGAGGTTTTCTCTATCTTCTTTATACCTGCCATGTCTTTGAATCTCTATAGCTTTGGTCCACCCAAGCTTTTGGTTAGCATATCAGCTATCTGATCTTTTACTGAAGTATGTATGACTTCAATCTCTTTATCCATCACCTTCTCTCTTAGGAAATGGTATTGAATCTCAATGTGTTTAGTCCTGGCATGAACAACAGGATTAGCAGCTAAATACAATGAACTCATGTTATCTCCATGAATAGTAGGAGTACTCTGAATGATGTCAAAACTCTTCATCAGAGTCTTAAGCCATATCACTTCCTTTGTAGCTTCAACCATCCCTTTGTACTCTGCTTCTATAGATGATAAAGCAACTGTGTGTTGCTTCTTTGAACACCAAGAAATTAACTTATCTCCCACATAACACAAGTATCCATAAGCTGATCTCCTATCATCAGGATTACCTGCCCAATCTGCATCACTATATATCTTGATGTTTGTATCTGATGTAAAACCATAATACAAACCTTCTTTGAGTGTACCCTTAATGTACCTCAACACTCTTTGACCTGCAATCCAATGTTCTTTCCTAGGACAATGCATGAATTGAGTCAAAACTCCAACTGCATATGACAAGTCAGGCCTAGTTAATGTAGCATAGATCAGACTACCAACTAAACTCTGATACAATTTCATGTCCTTGAACTCTTCACCTCCATATCTGCTCAATTTATGATTCACCTCCATTGGAGTAGGTGCTACCCTGCAATCATTCATCCTAAACTTGATTAACAAGTTTCTCAAATACCTTTCTTGAGTCACATACACTCCATGTTGAGTATATGAAATCTCCATGCCCAAGAAATATGACAAGTCTCCTAAATCACTGATTTTGAACTCTTTCTCCATTTGCTTCTTTAGGCTTTGAATACCTTTCTCATCTGTACCTGTAAGAATTATATCATCAACATATATGCATATGTATATGAACCCATCATCACTTGCTTTAACAAGCAAGCTACTATCTGCTTTCGATACTTGAAATCCAAGTTCTTTCAAGAACTTCACAAGTCTATAATTCCATGCCCTTGGGGCATGCTTCAAACCATACAAAGCTCTCTTGAGCTTGCACACATGATCTGGATACCTTCCATCTCTGAATCCTTGTGGTTACTCCATAAAAACATCATCTGAAATATAACCATTTAAAAAAGCATTCTTCACATCTAATTGACATAATTTCCAACCTTTACATGCAGCAATAGCTATGAGTGTCCTGATGGTTGTCATCTTTGCCACAGGACTATAGGTCTCATCATAATCTATACCATAAGTTTGAGCAAAACCCTTCACAACAAGTCTAGCTTTATACCTAGACACACTTCCATCTGCATACCTTTTTGTCTTATAGACCCACTTGCATCCAATGATCTTCTGGCTATTTGGTTTAGGAACCAACTCCCATGTCTGATTCTCCATCAATGCATCATATTCTTCCTGCATAGCTTTCTCCCAATTTTCCTTACCTTTTGCCTCTTCATATGTAGAAGGGTCTTCATCTGCCTTTATCATATAAGCATAATCTTTTGTAGCCAAAAAAGAAGTATCATAGCTATACCTTGTAGGTTGCCACTTGTGTCTTGATGACCTTCTAAGTTCTCCACTCCTTGAGGTTTTTGGTTCATTACACTCGGGATCAAATCTTGGCATTTCTTCAACTTCAACCTGTACTTCATTATTCTCCTCTTCATCAAATATCTGAACCTTTGATTTACCTTTCTTTTGGTTCACAACTTCTTCATCATCTGCATTAATATTAACTGTACCTGCATACCAAGTACCTTGCTCATCAAATGTAACATCCTTTGATACAAGAAATTGTTTTGTGGATGGACTCCACAACCTATATCCCATCTGCTTATCATCATAACCAATGAATACATACTTTTCAGCTTTAGGTTCCAATTTGTGCCTTAATTGTGATGGCACATATGCATATGCCAAACATCCAAATACTTTGCAATGATCTAATGTAGGTCTCTTACCCCACCATGCCTCATATGGTGTCATACCTTGCATGGTAACCTATTAACCAAATAAGTAGCTATATTTACAGCCTCAGCCCACAAGTAATTTGGGCAATTTTTCTCCTTCATCATGGATCTTGCAAACTCAACAAGAGTTCTATTCCTCCTTTCTGCTACACCATTTTGTTGAGGAGAGTACCTGCAAGTAACCTCTCTCTTTATACCTGCATTCCACAAGTAATCACTGAACTCATTAGAGAAATACTCTCCCCCTCCATCTGACCTTAGTCTTTTCAACTTATGACCTGTAATTCTCTCTGCATACACATGATAATGTTTGAATGTATTGAATACCTCTGACTTATCTTTGATCACATAGATAGTGATCCATCTGGTAGCATCATCAACATAAATCACATAATACCTTGAACCATTGATACTGAAATCCTTTGATGGTCCCCACACATTTGTGTGTACCAATTCAAGCTTTTCTGAATACATAAGACCATGCTTGGAATAAGATTGCTTATGAGCCTTACCTAATTGACATGCCTGACATCTGTATGTCATATGTTGACCTGCAACATTAGGTAATCCAAGCACTGAACCATTATTAACCATATCTTTGATACCTCTTTCATTGAAATGTCCAAGCCTCTTGTGCCAAAGATCTAACTTAGAGATCTTATGTCCTCCATAGGTGAACAAGGCATGACCAACATTACCTTGGATCTTCAATGTGAATAATCTTCCTTCTTTCTTACGTGAAACAATCTGTTTATACCCATTGCTAGGGTCTTCCACAATCACTCCTTCATTAGTGAATCTTACTTCATAACCTTTTTCAACAATTTGTCCTACACTTATCAAATTCTTAGGAATTGTAGGAACATACAAGACCTTACTCAAGAGGGTACTTCCATCCTTGGCCTTCACTGATCCAATTGACTTCACATTGTGCTTTGTATTGTCACCTGTTTGAACTACATGATTAGTTACCTTATTTTCAAAATCAATCATCAAAGCTATGTTGCCATTCAAGTGATTGCTACACCCTGAGTCAATGTAGAAGACTCTTTGGTCTTCAATTTGCCTTTCACAAGTTGCATTCATTATCAATGTTGAATCCTCCTTCTGATCTGAAGCATAATTGTAGTAGGTATTGCTGTATTGTTGACTTTGGAATCCTCTACGTGCATTTCTTCCAAAATAACCTCTACTACCTCTACCTCTGAAATTACCTCTTTGATTTCTGCCACCTCTTCCTCTTGAATTAAAATTCTGATTATATCCACCATTACTCTGAGTATTATGCCAACAATCATTAGCTAAGTGATTTGTCTTACCACAAATCCAGCAAGCCTTGTGTAGCTCAGTGATGAGTAGCACCTCCTTTAATGTCAATCCGGGAAGACGTGAGGATGGTATGATGACCTCGAGCAAGTGAAGGCACAAGTGCGTGAGTGAGAAGCATACAAACATGCACACACATACACACACATGCGCACACAAGGTAAGACCAAGAGAGAGAAGCAATGGAGTTCTTTTTAGATTACTTTCAAAATGCCCATACAAGTTCAATTCTATTACAAGCTAGCTTCAAAAATGAGCTCTCTAGCTCTATTTATAGTTTTTGACTAGGTTTTGGCCTTGTCCAGACCTAGTGTCCGGCCTAGTTAAAATTAGGTTCTCTGCCCTATTTGAAGGTTTAAACGGAGTCTAAAAAATGTGAAAAACTGATAGGTAGGTACTTCTAAAGCTCCTCAAGCTCAAGGACTCCTTGTCTTGCACAAAATGGAGCTACAAAAATATGAAATGGTATTTACAATGGTTTTAGTGATGAAAATCACTATTTTTGTAGGGATTTCTTCTAACATTTTGACATACATTTCCTGGAGCTCCCTACTTGCTCCTTCTTCTTGTGTGCCCAAATCTTTGATGCATGAAAAATTTAAATGGCCTACTTGCCAGATCTTCTTTGACTACTGTGTCTGCTTGTGCTTTCTCTTCGCTCCAACTCCCTTCGTAGGCTTCCTTGTCTTGTGAGTCCTTCAGTTCCCTGACTACTGCCAACACCCCCCCCCTCTCTGGCGTCTGTCGTCTCTGACAGACCATTGTCTAGCTGTGCGTTGGACATAATATTGCACCACATCGGAAGCAAGGTGGTGTTCTTCTAATCGTAGCCCCCATGCTAGGTCTGTTAACAATGCATCCCAATCGACTGGACCTGGGACGTTGTGGTCAGGATTTGGATTCATGATTGATAGTCAAGCAGGGAACACCATCTTATAGCTCTGCTAAAGGTACACTAAAATCAAATGAAATTGTTAAAGATGCTAACTTTCCTGATTGCAATGGCAAGATGGAAGCTACTCATTGGAAGGAATTAAGGTGATAAGATGTTGAAGTCAAATCAAACATATAAAGAATCTAATAGACTCTGGTGATTTCTATCCTTTATATATAGCTTTTATCATGTATGAGTGCTTGAGATCATTGTTTGCAATACATTGGTGATAAGAAGCATGGATTGCTTCTCTTTACATATTTCTTGTACTTGCAAGAGCATTTGCACATGTGTATATCCAAGTGTATGCTCGCAAATTTCCATGCACCCATGTGAATGCATCCATGAGTATGTGTGTATGTATATGTTCATATATGTGCACATGCGTGTTTCACGTATATGCTTAAATGTGTAAGTGCATGAGTAATAGTTCATTTAAAAATGAATACATGTATGTGTGAATTCATGTGTAATAATTTGTGTATATATGTGTGTTAGTATATATGAATTTATGTATGTGCACAAGTATGTATGTGTATTTTCGTGGTGCTGACAGATATCAACAAGAAAAGAGGAAACTTTCCATTCGGGAGAAGGGGGAAGCGCAGGGCCTAGAAGGAGAAGGCTTTCAGGAAGCGGAGGGAGTAACGGTGCAATGGAAAATGGCAATAATAGCAGCAACATGCTGCGGTTCTATACGGACGATTCTCCAGGCTTCAAAATGAATCGAACATTCGTTCTTGGCATGAGTGTTTGCTTCATTGCCTTTGTCGCTCTCCTGCACGCTATTGGGAAGATATATGCGTCCCGATCCATTTAATTGCAGGAAAGTCCTCTTCGACTGTTCGAATTTTTATTCGAGAGTCTCTGCCTTACGAACATAGTGTATGTAAGGGCTATGCAACCATCATGCGGTTAGGATTGATATCAGACATATTCTCGTTTTGCGTTCGTCAGATTGAACACAGGTTGTGACATTTCGTACAGAAATTCAGACATACCGCATAACTGGTCCAAAGTCACGCTTTAGACTTTTTCTATTAGTTGACAGGTTTATCTCCTGCCATAGATGTTGACTGGTTATAATAGAATGTTGGTCAATGATCTTAGGAGGTATGAAAAGCATCGTCTTTTATGATCGAGATTTCATTTTCAGATGAAAAGCGATTATTTTTTTTTTTAGCAGTTTTTTCGCAGTTACATTTGTTGCTCAGAGGAATCAGATTAGTTATGTAGCTAATTGCTTATGTTGAGCTCTTGAATCATTTTGGTTTTCTGAATGCTTTACATAGCTTTGATTTACTTCTACCAATGAAATGTGTAGATTGGCGTTTAAAGTCAGAGTGCAAGATTTGTTAATCACCGTCCGTTGTTTTGTAGCTGCAGACTATGCGAGATTGTGTAAGTTGTTTATTTGAAATTCGCAGCAGGAGAATTTTCCAATGGCTGTACATGATGAACCAAACGCGGACACTTCAATGTAAACCCTTTGACAATGGCGCTGTGGTTAATAATGGTATTTTGATCGAATACTCAGTGAATAGAAGATGACGATTAAGTTCGCGTTTGCTACCTTAGTGGATCTGGTCGACAGTTAAAGTATTTCTGCCGCCCAACTTAATGCTACCTATTTTTAAATTATTTCTGGTTGGTGGGTGGTTGCCTGTAGCTGAGTCATCAATGAGAGCCAGATCGGGCTAAGCTTTGTTCAATATCTTGGACGCTCAATGGTCTGTTCTGTGCGCATGCCCACCTGGTTTCGGTAATTTGTAGGAAAACTTGTCTGCATGTATGTTCGATTGTATACTTTGGTCATGTCTGTCTATTCATCTGCTTATACCTTACCTGTTTATCCATTCTATGAAGTTGGCTGTAGCTTTGCCATGGGAAGGGTGATATTTTTGTATTATGCTATAAACAGAAAACAGTTCTAAATCTGATTGCTATAATATGTTTCACAAGCTATCCCCTATATTCTCTTTTGCTGTATATGATTCATAAGTCCTGTGTACGTTGTGTTGACCAATCACTTGATGACTTGGGGTTTTAAGAGTTTATATGTGATTGATGATGGGTTTATTTGATGCCCTGGATGTGATTGCAAAAGGATATCCCTACACTGTGCGCTGCATGGAAATTTATACGTCTTGAACATGCTGTTTTAATCTAGAACAGGATAAAATGTATTGTTAGTGTGGATTGATCCCTCATTTCTGAACGGCTACAGCTGTAAGGTTTTTTTTTACAATAAAACTTGAGACTTCGATATGTGAAGGGGTATTTGACACTAAACATACGTGAAGTAATATAAGGTGGTCTTGCACAATACATACATTCAGCACCATGACGGCTACATAGCGCTCTCACAATTGTAATATTAAGGGCCTAAAAATGATACTGAACCTACCATTTTGGAAGGCTTGTAATGTTTGACCTACCCATCCTGGGGGAACTTAAAAGTGCTTCTCTAAGAAGGAAAGGCGTTTGGTGCCTTCTTTCTGCTAGAGTTTTTGTGTATGCTATAGTGTCTATTGAGATGAGATTGTCTTTGAGCATTATTCAATCTATTCTTTAAAGTGTCATGAATTGAAAATGCTCTGCATGTGTGACCTAAGAACTAGTTCAAGTACTATGAGATTGACATAAATACAGAAGCTATACTATTCAATCCAGTATGGCTGGTGCGGTAACTGTAAGCTCAATTTATAAAGAATCTTTAACTTGGACCTACACGCTTGGTCGGGCTCAAAATATGTCCCATACTAATTTTACATGTTCGAAGCAATACTGGTTCTCGTAGTAGTGGCTTGAGAGCATAAAATGTACTTTTAGATCATGTTCGCCGGTTCTGTAATATCGGTGTATGTTACAAATTGCAACAGCTAGCTTTACAAGTTGGGGAACTAAGATAAGCATAGATACTTTCCGAATTTGAATGTACCTCTTCATGAATCTCCTTGCTCATGCGCCTTTCTTTCATCGATTCAACAATCCGACCTCTACTAAAACTATCCTCGCTGAGTCAGTTTGTCATTTGACTCTAGAATATTAAATTAAATTATCTTACCTTCAAGAACTCTTCATTCCCATAAAGAAAACATGGGAATGTTAAGAAGGCTTTTGTGATTCCACAGGAATTCGCTGCAGTGCACAAATATATAGAGGCTTCCCATGCACAGACCGTCTCTGTCCACATAGTATTTCAGGATATTGCTGACCATAACAAGTCTTGCAAAGTCAGAAGACTGTCTCCTGGCAGTCCATTCGTACTAGCAAGCTAGTAAATGTAAAGAGTGTCTCCTGTCAGTTCATCCGGACAAGGGAGCTAGACAATCATAGGTCTTTAGATTATTCGAAAGTAGAATGAAACAACTTTTTCGTTCTCCATAAAATCTCTCAAGAGTTCCACTGATCGTCATCCCTTTGTCAAACAAAGAATGGTCTGTTTATCCTTGAGAAAAAGAAAATCATTGGCTCTTAACCTGCTCGGGACATAAATCGAACCAATTTTCGTGAATTGGTAAATTTTAGGCCTTAATCTTGGAACTTTAAGAAACTATAGTTTCTCATACAAAGCACTCCTTCTTTGAGCATAAATATACAAGTATCCATATACCCCCTATTCCTCTCTCCTTTCTATGAACCCTTCGACATCCTGGTGAACCCGACGTGAAAGGAGGGGGTGAGTAAATCATAGTGTTAGTGAATTAAAAGAACCAAGTTAGCAACCGAAATTTAAGCGATTTAGCACATTAGACATGGAAGATCTCCTCGCTCAATTCATACGATTTCAAGAAGAAGATAGGCGTCAAAAAGCCATCCAATCACTTCATGAACGTCTAGTCAATCGATGTGGCTTTTTCAATGGCAAAAATATATCTAAGTTCTGCAAAGAATATGAACTCGAGGCCAAATATCTAGGTGTCGGATTAAGTCCGATGACGGAAAAAGAATTATGTGAAAACTTTATCTATGTGTCGGATTACGACGTGCGAGACCAAATAATGCAAATAGATCAAACGACATGGTCTCGATACAAAGCGACACTTCTTAGGCAGTTTATGCTAGAAGACCTTGATAAAGTAACTCGTAGATCTTTCTTGAGGTGGGTTCATATGCCCAAAGACCAGCCGATTCTCGAGATCAAAGAAGAATTTGAGCGACAATACGATGATCTTTCTGAGCACGATAAGAGGTGCATAAGTCATGAAAGGGTGTCGTTGTTTCTTCGAACAATCGACGTTAAAGCCAGAGAGGAGTTAATTCCACTCCTACAAGATATAGACTCCGACTCAGGGCTCACAGAGGATTGGACGCTTGTCCATGAAGCTGTAATGAGATATGTGAAGAAACAACAAACAATAGAAAAATTTTTAAACGATTGGCAAGCTGACATTTATGCAAATGAAGAAGATACACAAATTCCATGCATTTTAGAGACTAAAAATAATTTGCAAATCTATAGAATAATAGAAAACCCAGTTGGACATAAAGAATATATGCATGGAATACACGTACATGCTTATGAAGGGGATCACTATAAAGAACCTATAAACATAAGTGATGCAATCTCTGAGGATTCAAGGTACCAAGAGCCTGTAGATACTTTGATCACATCTACAAATACTGTATATGCACAAACCCCAAAGATGGGAGGAGCAAGGGAATATGTGGAAGCTAAACAAAACAAAAACAAACCAATATCAAATATACAACAAAACAAAAATAAACAAAACACACCAAGAAACCAACATGAGGCTTCCTATAATCTGATAGACTCCTCGCTTCTAAGGGATGATAATCAAACAAACAAAGAGGCAAGATATGATAATAACCAAGATTTAAAGATATCTACCGGAAGTCGAGGTAATCAGAAAGAGATTGCAAATAAAATAACTCAAAATAATCCAGTGAATCCATGTGATGATCAAGCACAAGATGGTTCCTTAAAAGACGAAATCAAGCAATACTTGAACTATTTGATACCATCTAAGAGTAAAATATCTCTTGAAGCATATGATTCAAATATGAATCATGGACAAATGACTAATTTGTATGAAGAGAATGCAAGGGAGCATGATGCTAATCAGGAGGGCATGCAAATTATGAGTCCTCTAAAGAATGGTATGTATGCCGATGGTGAAAAGCATGATGCTAAGCCTACTGATTGTTTAGATCAAGATCAAGAATGTGAAAAACTCTTGAGTGATACCACATTAAATGAGTCGTTAGAGGTACAAGAGAGTGATCTGAATTATAGGTGTAAGAATGAGTTGTTGATTGAGCTTCAATATAATGATATGTATGTGAATGATATTGTACTCCATGAAGAAGGACATATGAATGATCATGAGAGCGATGAGGATACTCCACTGATTACTCCTCTTTACATTGATATGTATGTTAAGAATGATCATGTTGAGTTGAGTTCATATATCAAAGAAATCAAGCATGAAGTGGAAGATACAACGTTTAATGAGATGTATGATAAATATGATGTGTGCATAGCATCAAAAGATATTGAATGTGAAACCGTTGAGTCAAATATTTGCATTGATGAAGCTAGATATAAATGTTACCAGATGGATGAAGTTTCAATTGACTCAAGCGTCTATGATGAGATATTCAAGTATGAAGTATTTGAGCAAGATTCAATGATAAAAGAAATGTATGAGGAGTGTGGCAAAAACACATCCTCTAAAGATAATAAACAAGAAATAATTGAGATAGATAAAGAATCTGATGATGGCATCTTGAATAGGAAAACTGATTTGACATCAAATTACATGTATATCTTTGAAAAGGATCAGGAGAATATAGATGAATGTAGATTTTCCAATGAATCTTACTTGGAGAAGCAAGAATTTAGTGATTTAGATGATCAAGATTTTCTTGATTGTGATGATATTGAGTTTCTTCATGATAATGGGCAAATGAATCTGGAAAAAGAAGAAGATGAGGAGTTCTTGGAGAGATTAGAGATAGAAGCAGATTCTATAATTTGTAGCACTCAAGTAAGGAGGGATTATGATAGACTGAATCATGAAAATGAACATAATTTGCAGTCAAAGAATGATGAACCTTCCTATTCAGAGTATAAATCTTATGAGTGTATTCAAAACCTTAATTGCAATGAAGAAGAAAGATTGGATAATCATAATGGAAATGATGAAATCCTTTTAAATTATTTCATTCCTAAAATGGATCAAAACATATGCATGATGGATTTGTTTGATGATGTTTTAAACACTCCAAATTTCAAAAATCTATATACATATGCTCATTTATCGTGTGCATCTTCATATGATGCATTGGAGGGAGTTGTGAATAAAGGCAACTATGCTCAAATAATTGAATCATGGATGTTTGAATTTTCAAAAAGCTATGTATGCCAGTCAAGCCTACAAGGAATGGACGAGCAAATGAAATGGCTTGTCCACATATCTAACTTGTTTAAGAATGCTACCTTGATTAATGCAGTTCAGAGATGGCTTCTTTTCAAGCACAGTTTCTTTGGTGAGTATGTTTTAAAGAAGGTGAGATTGAAGGAAGAATTTTTTTCAATAAAATTCCATAAAGCTTAAAGGAATGTTTTTGTAAATAGGAATGTATATATCTTATGTTTTTGCTTTGATTTGAAGAAAGACACAGGAATCAAATCAATACATTGAAGATAGCGACTCAGAATGAAACAAGAAGAGGAGATTGGATGCGACCAGCTCAAGCGGCTTCCGACTTCATACTGGTGAGATGTTATCACTTCAGTTTTTTCTTCTCTCTTGTATATGTGTATATAAAAAGACTGCATGATTAAGCATATAATGCATATAGAAACGTATAAATAAGAAAAATTAAGTAGAAATATATATCTTGTGCCACTAATTAGATTACATATAATGTATAAGGACCAGGATTATATGAGTAAGGTTAGAAGATGGACTAGAACTTTCGAGAGCAAGACCTAGGAAGGTGAAGGGAAGACCTAGACTAAGTATTTGTATATACTAGTGTTTATGAGCACTTGATGAGTGAGACACTTCGACTTCTACTCTTGATCTCTCATCTGGCCTGATCTTCAGACAAATTATATCTTGAGAAAAGAATTCTTATACCAGCCAGCTTTTTATATGTATGTGTATGTGTTGTTGGGTGCTGCGATGAGCTAGTAGGCGGGTGGAACTACCCTGGTCGGGTGATCAGGGCCACGAGCTGACGCTAGTTGTGTCGTATGGCCTGACCTATATGTTGTTACGCGCTCATACGGGTTGATAGGCGGGTGGAGTCACTCTGACCGGGTGGTCAGAGCCACGAGCTGACGTTGATTTCGTATGAGGCTGACATTGTGCATCGTGCGCTATGTCGGGTCGGTAGATGGGTGGGCTAAACCTGGCCGGGTGGTCAGGTCCACGAATCGCATCCGATTTCGACATAGGCCGAAAAGTGTGGAAAAATAAATAAATAAAAATAAAAAGCAAAGATATAAAGGTTGAGCTGGATAAAGAATTAAAATAAAGAAAAACAGAATAAAAATATGAGAAAAATAAGAAAAGGGTCTGAAGGGGTTTCAGATGATAGAAGATCATTAGGGAAGCCAGAAGCGAGTTTCATAAATTGAGTTAGTGAAGACTGGTATATGCAAATGCTTCGGATAGGCTACTAGATCTGACCGGGTCGAGTTAACGAGAGAGCTAAGAAGTTTTCGATTTACTCATATGATTTCTACTCTAAGTGCATTAATGTATTCTGGTATGTTGTATGAGATGCTTTTGTCTACTTTCTTCTCTTAATTCATGGCAAGACTAATGCATTTTCAGGTTTCATGCATCAAGTTAAAATTTTCTTTAAGTTCTGTTTATATGCTATGACTGCTTGATCCTTGCTTGTGTTTGATGTTATGTATGCAGGTTGGTGCATCCAGAGGATGCACAGGTTCAGAGGGGGTGGATGTGGTCAGGATTTGGATTCATGATTGATAGTCAAGCAGGGAACACCATCTTATAGCTCTGCTAAAGGTACACTAAAATCAAATGAAATTGTTAAAGATGCTAACTTTCCTGATTGCAATGGCAAGATGGAAGCTACTCATTGGAAGGAATTAAGGTGATAAGATGTTGAAGTCAAATCAAACATATAAAGAATCTAATAGACTCTGGTGATTTCTATCCTTTATATATAGCTTTTATCATGTATGAGTGCTTGAGATCATTGTTTGCAATACATTGGTGATAAGAAGCATGGATTGCTTCTCTTTACATATTTCTTGTACTTGCAAGAGCATTTGCACATGTGTATATCCAAGTGTATGCTCGCAAATTTCCATGCACCCATGTGAATGCATCCATGAGTATGTGTGTATGTATATGTTCATATATGTGCACATGCGTGTTTCACGTATATGCTTAAATGTGTAAGTGCATGAGTAATAGTTCATTTAAAAATGAATACATGTATGTGTGAATTCATGTGTAATAATTTGTGTATATATGTGTGTTAGTATATATGAATTTATGTATGTGCACAAGTATGTATGTGTATTTTCGTGGTGCTGACAGATATCAACAAGAAAAGAGGAAACTTTCCATTCGGGAGAAGGGGGAAGCGCAGGGCCTAGAAGGAGAAGGCTTTCAGGAAGCGGAGGGAGTAACGGTGCAATGGAAAATGGCAATAATAGCAGCAACATGCTGCGGTTCTATACGGACGATTCTCCAGGCTTCAAAATGAATCGAACATTCGTTCTTGGCATGAGTGTTTGCTTCATTGCCTTTGTCGCTCTCCTGCACGCTATTGGGAAGATATATGCGTCCCGATCCATTTAATTGCAGGAAAGTCCTCTTCGACTGTTCGAATTTTTATTCGAGAGTCTCTGCCTTACGAACATAGTGTATGTAAGGGCTATGCAACCATCATGCGGTTAGGATTGATATCAGACATATTCTCGTTTTGCGTTCGTCAGATTGAACACAGGTTGTGACATTTCGTACAGAAATTCAGACATACCGCATAACTGGTCCAAAGTCACGCTTTAGACTTTTTCTATTAGTTGACAGGTTTATCTCCTGCCATAGATGTTGACTGGTTATAATAGAATGTTGGTCAATGATCTTAGGAGGTATGAAAAGCATCGTCTTTTATGATCGAGATTTCATTTTCAGATGAAAAGCGATTATTTTTTTTTTTAGCAGTTTTTTCGCAGTTACATTTGTTGCTCAGAGGAATCAGATTAGTTATGTAGCTAATTGCTTATGTTGAGCTCTTGAATCATTTTGGTTTTCTGAATGCTTTACATAGCTTTGATTTACTTCTACCAATGAAATGTGTAGATTGGCGTTTAAAGTCAGAGTGCAAGATTTGTTAATCACCGTCCGTTGTTTTGTAGCTGCAGACTATGCGAGATTGTGTAAGTTGTTTATTTGAAATTCGCAGCAGGAGAATTTTCCAATGGCTGTACATGATGAACCAAACGCGGACACTTCAATGTAAACCCTTTGACAATGGCGCTGTGGTTAATAATGGTATTTTGATCGAATACTCAGTGAATAGAAGATGACGATTAAGTTCGCGTTTGCTACCTTAGTGGATCTGGTCGACAGTTAAAGTATTTCTGCCGCCCAACTTAATGCTACCTATTTTTAAATTATTTCTGGTTGGTGGGTGGTTGCCTGTAGCTGAGTCATCAATGAGAGCCAGATCGGGCTAAGCTTTGTTCAATATCTTGGACGCTCAATGGTCTGTTCTGTGCGCATGCCCACCTGGTTTCGGTAATTTGTAGGAAAACTTGTCTGCATGTATGTTCGATTGTATACTTTGGTCATGTCTGTCTATTCATCTGCTTATACCTTACCTGTTTATCCATTCTATGAAGTTGGCTGTAGCTTTGCCATGGGAAGGGTGATATTTTTGTATTATGCTATAAACAGAAAACAGTTCTAAATCTGATTGCTATAATATGTTTCACAAGCTATCCCCTATATTCTCTTTTGCTGTATATGATTCATAAGTCCTGTGTACGTTGTGTTGACCAATCACTTGATGACTTGGGGTTTTAAGAGTTTATATGTGATTGATGATGGGTTTATTTGATGCCCTGGATGTGATTGCAAAAGGATATCCCTACACTGTGCGCTGCATGGAAATTTATACGTCTTGAACATGCTGTTTTAATCTAGAACAGGATAAAATGTATTGTTAGTGTGGATTGATCCCTCATTTCTGAACGGCTACAGCTGTAAGGTTTTTTTTTACAATAAAACTTGAGACTTCGATATGTGAAGGGGTATTTGACACTAAACATACGTGAAGTAATATAAGGTGGTCTTGCACAATACATACATTCAGCACCATGACGGCTACATAGCGCTCTCACAATTGTAATATTAAGGGCCTAAAAATGATACTGAACCTACCATTTTGGAAGGCTTGTAATGTTTGACCTACCCATCCTGGGGGAACTTAAAAGTGCTTCTCTAAGAAGGAAAGGCGTTTGGTGCCTTCTTTCTGCTAGAGTTTTTGTGTATGCTATAGTGTCTATTGAGATGAGATTGTCTTTGAGCATTATTCAATCTATTCTTTAAAGTGTCATGAATTGAAAATGCTCTGCATGTGTGACCTAAGAACTAGTTCAAGTACTATGAGATTGACATAAATACAGAAGCTATACTATTCAATCCAGTATGGCTGGTGCGGTAACTGTAAGCTCAATTTATAAAGAATCTTTAACTTGGACCTACACGCTTGGTCGGGCTCAAAATATGTCCCATACTAATTTTACATGTTCGAAGCAATACTGGTTCTCGTAGTAGTGGCTTGAGAGCATAAAATGTACTTTTAGATCATGTTCGCCGGTTCTGTAATATCGGTGTATGTTACAAATTGCAACAGCTAGCTTTACAAGTTGGGGAACTAAGATAAGCATAGATACTTTCCGAATTTGAATGTACCTCTTCATGAATCTCCTTGCTCATGCGCCTTTCTTTCATCGATTCAACAATCCGACCTCTACTAAAACTATCCTCGCTGAGTCAGTTTGTCATTTGACTCTAGAATATTAAATTAAATTATCTTACCTTCAAGAACTCTTCATTCCCATAAAGAAAACATGGGAATGTTAAGAAGGCTTTTGTGATTCCACAGGAATTCGCTGCAGTGCACAAATATATAGAGGCTTCCCATGCACAGACCGTCTCTGTCCACATAGTATTTCAGGATATTGCTGACCATAACAAGTCTTGCAAAGTCAGAAGACTGTCTCCTGGCAGTCCATTCGTACTAGCAAGCTAGTAAATGTAAAGAGTGTCTCCTGTCAGTTCATCCGGACAAGGGAGCTAGACAATCATAGGTCTTTAGATTATTCGAAAGTAGAATGAAACAACTTTTTCGTTCTCCATAAAATCTCTCAAGAGTTCCACTGATCGTCATCCCTTTGTCAAACAAAGAATGGTCTGTTTATCCTTGAGAAAAAGAAAATCATTGGCTCTTAACCTGCTCGGGACATAAATCGAACCAATTTTCGTGAATTGGTAAATTTTAGGCCTTAATCTTGGAACTTTAAGAAACTATAGTTTCTCATACAAAGCACTCCTTCTTTGAGCATAAATATACAAGTATCCATATACCCCCTATTCCTCTCTCCTTTCTATGAACCCTTCGACAACGTCTAGATGGGGCACCCGTAATTGATCTGAGTAGATGGTCCTCTCCACAGCGAATAGTTGGAGGAGATGTGAAGGCTTGGGTACAAATATTTTTGAGTGATATTCCCAGAACCCTATGATGAACATCTCCTCGAAGGTCTGCTTGAAGCATGCTGGGAGGTATTTTATTCTTGCGTGCCAGGCATATACTACCTTTATTGAGGGGGTAGTACTCATGTCATATACCAGATCTTGGTTTCCTGTAGTGAAGCCAACTCCTGAAAAGTGGGGGTCCTTGATATTCTTGAATGTCCTGAATGTGATGAGCATTAATTCGAAGATCTTCATGCACATCTGTGCCATCACATCAGGGGTGTTCCGTAGGCGAATGCTCTAGTGACGGATTGTAGAAATCATGTAAGCAACAGTAGGAGATCCTTGTGGAGGTTCTAGATAGACATAATTTAACCACTTTGCACAACCTTTGACGTTCTTTACAGCAATGGTAAATTCAGGCCAGGTCCGTCTGCGGAAGACTGGAACATAACGGGGATTGTATTTAAAAAAGAGTGGTATGTTAGTCCAAGTACGAACCATCTCTGGATAGGTCTCAAGAAGACGGATCCTCCAGGTGGGTTGATGAATGGATCCCTTTTTAGCACTCTCTGGGATATCATCGGGCCCAAATTGCGTGGCAAAGGTTGGAGCCTTGCCACATCGTCGTTGAATCTCTGTGTTGTAATCTGCCAAGAGTACACAATATGGCACATACTGATCGTCGTTGGTGCCTATCCATCTATGATGAGACATACTGCGGAAATACTCTGACTTTATGATGGTGTCTTCTAATTTGGCCATTGATTGGATTTGGATTGCCACTCGATCTTCATGGGTTTTCGCTGTCTTTTCGAGTGTCTGGAGCCATTCGAGTACTTCGACTTCCAAGGTTTCCATTCGAGGTTTGCTGACCTCCTGGCATCGGCATAGGAACATATGGTTCCTCGTATGATTCGTCCACCTCAATGGGTACCAATTCATCTGGCTCTGGTTCTACAACTGGAGAGGGCTGTCTTTCATATTCCAGTAACTTCTTCTACAATTCTGCCACTTGCTCTGTTAATGCCTTTACTTCCTCTGAAGTCGTGGTTGTTTCTATGACTTTGGGTTGTGCCTCCTGTTCCCTGAGCTGGCGGCGTAGCGCATCCCGTTCCTTTTCCAAATCGTCATGTGCTTCTAATAGATCTGCATAGATTTCCAAGATTGTCTTCATTGTTTCTGAGGGGACTGCTTTGAATTGTTCTGGGTTGATTTTGTGGGGAGAGCCTTCCATGGAAGCTTCTAGGTTTTCTTCGTTTTGCTTTTGCAGACGCTTCTTTTCTTCAAGGGCGGTAGCCATGTGTTTTCTAAGTAGAGTCAAATTACGCCGAACTCTTAGATTATCTGCTTGGTAGACTTCTAGTAAAGCTTCGAGTTGTTTGACACATGGCACTTGTGATGGTTGGGGTGTCTCGAGGAGGGTTTGATGAGCTTGCTCGAGTGTGGTGTAACGTTGATTGAGGTCTTCATTTTCTTCTTCTATAATTGTAAGCCGTCTCTGTAGTTGTTGATGATTTGTAGTCAGTTGATGAAAATGGTCTTCGAGAGCCTGATACTCACTCTGAAGTTGATACACACATTGATGTAATGCCATGAATATACTATTTACATTAAACGATGTAGGGAAAGATGAAGATGCAGGGGAATGGGGAAGGGGAAGGGAGTTGTGAATGCTGTGGAGTCAAGTGGTGAGGTAGGTGGAGGGGGTATGGGAGATTGAGGCTGCGTGGGGGGAGGCAGTGGTGCTGTGGCTGGTGATGTTTCCATTGTGTCGAACGTGTGTGTGACTGTGTAGATGGGGACAGTGGGTGGGGTGGATGTGATATTTGTGAAGAGTGTTGTGAAAGTGGGCATGGTAACTCCTCCGAATTGGATGCCGGGAGAGAGAGGAATTCCCATGATGAATGTGGTAATGGAAGAAATAGGCATGGTAGTGCCAGGTGGTGAGGTGACTTGTGTAGTGAGAGGTGAGGTGGGTGGTGAGAGTGGTTATGCCTGATGTTCTTCTGTTTGTGTGTTACCTCCTGGTTCTGATACATTGATGTGGATTTGTTTGCCAGATCGCATGGGGCGAGTAGGCACTCGTTTCTCAAATCCATGAATATAAGCCATGGCTGCATGAACAGCCTCATCTAAACCTACCGCGTCAGCGTGCAGGTTCATTGATTCAATAAACATGTCATCCACACCTTCCTCGGCTAACATTTGGCTCATGATCATCTTTCCTGTCTCGAGCGACAATTTGTGTTGTTCTTGGACTCGCTTCATGGTTTTGTATAATCTTTTTATTTGGGCCGAGCATGCCAGGGCACTTGCTAGTTCTAAAAGTTCGTCATATTCTTGATCATACTCCTCGTTTGCTTCTTCTTCTTCTGTCTCTTCTTCATCCTCTTCTACTTCTACTACTCCCGGTTGGGTTGGGGCTGAAGTTGTAGTAGTGGGTTGTGGTCCTTGGGTCTGCTCTGCTTCTGTCTCCAGGTTAGACTCATTGATCAAACGGGCAATTTCTTCATCTGTCAAATCAGCAAGGGTGTAACCTTGTGGGAACTCCAAGTCCGATGGAATCGGCGGGAACACCAGATTGGGTCATTCGGCGCTTGGTCTGGGTAGGCGAATGGTAAATGGTCGGACACGTCGCGTTTGTGGAGGGGTCACCTCTAGTGTGGTGGTGGCTCCCCTTGCTTGGGCACATGGTAATTGAACTCCCCCTCTCATCTTCTTCGATGGAGGACCCGCCGTTGACAGCCGTCTTTGGAATTCTTGGGCCGTGGACCATACTAGTGCTCTTTGAATGGGCATGTCGTACGCTAAGCATCTGTAAATTATTTTTGTCAGGGCACAACATCCATGAAGCACATTCTTCTGTTTCTTATTCCAGCGTTGATGGGCTAGGTGGATCTGATCTATGATCCAATGTGGTATATTGATGGTGAGATTCTGTCTCCGCCAAGTACAAGCTGAACCATATCTTTTTTGGTGGCATAGTGAAGCGTTCTTGGGCGGGAAAAGCAAAATGCTGCATGATCGTTTGTAGGTGGAGAGCAATGGTAGGTGTCATTGCTACCATGTCCTTCAATTTATTGAGATCCTTATGCTTCATCCTGCCTATAACCAATGTTTCTTTCTCAGTGGGAATATGCATACCTTGCATGTTCAATGCTTCCTGTACCAAATTGAGGGTCAGTTTGAATCTCTTGAGTTTGTGGCCTGACAGTGAGGGTAGCACAAAAGTACTATCGCCTCCCTTGGCCCTGCTAGGAGTGATGGTACTGATAAAATAGGAGCAGCGTAGGAAATCTGGCTTAGGCAAATGTGCCCTAAAATAGCTATCCAAGCCCGCTTTGGTCCATACCGATCGCATTACTTCCGCATTCTAATATTTCTCAAATTCGCGAGTGAAGAAATGGTAGCGTCCCCATTTGCCATTGAACTCAATTTCTGCTTCCCAAAAGTAGGTGCCATCACCCAATGGCCCTGCGACATCACTAAACCAATGAGCGTGTTTCCCCACTTGAGAAGTGTGTCCCTGAGGAGGGTCCTGAATAGGGAGCACATGCACCGCTTGAAGTTCTTGAGGCCTCTCAGTGAGTTGGGGTTCAAGGAGGAGGGTTTCAATGTCCACAATTTGTGCGCTAGACCCTGCCTGGGAACTGGTGCCTCCTGCTTCTACCATGTTATTGCTTGCTTGCTAGTTCTGTGAGAATATAGAAGCAGGCGTTAACATTGTAAAGAACAAGGTAGAACAATTTTTGTCCCCCTTACAACATTAACATGAGGTGAATGATGAGTTAGTCGATCAGTGAGTGCTCGATGATTGTGTGTGTTGTTAATCCTATGAGCTAAGTGAAAAGATGTAGTTAGTAGATGGAGAGGAATGTACAAATGGGATCGGGGGGTTTATTACAAGCTTTTGGCTGCCAAACACAATGAATGACTTTATGTTTTGGTTTTGTGGAGACTCTAGAGGGCTTTATAAGGGTGTCTGCTTGGAAATGAGGTTGTATAGGGGCCCATTTGCAAGTGATTCTGCATGTGCTCATGTGTAAATGTGCGTTTGTGTGTGTTGAATGAGAGTGGGCATCGGCTCTTTGAGTGAGTGAACCCTGTCGTGTATGGTGTGATTTGTGTGTGGCTAGTTGAGCCCGTAAGCAAGCCTTAGGCACCCAAATTTGTCTTGATTGTGGGCCGCCTTCATCGACTTCTTGGGTACCCAGATAGATTTCACTTTCACAAATTTTTTTTTGGGAGTCTTCTTATTAGTATCATGTTGTTGATTATTAATAGGAAGTTGAGATGGTTGTTGTGGCTTGACCGCAATAGGATGCTCTCCTTTCTGCACCCACAATTGTTTCAATGGCTGAGTCATCCTGCTTTGCACGTTCTTTTGGCCTCCAGCATAGGTAATCTTCACTAATTGATCTGCCTTTGGCTGCTGCCTCCCTCTAGCCTTTGGAAAAGAAGGGAGTTCCGTTGAGTCCTTGACTTCTTTATTGAGATCATCATTCCTCTGCATCACATAGCTTTGGACAAGAATAGCATTGTCAACTTCATGTGTACCCCTGGAAGGACCAGGAGTTTGTGCCTTTCCTAGTTCCTTGAGTGCTCCATTATCTAACTCAACTGTAATTCGACTCTGATTTACCCATACCTGAAGAAGTCCACTTCTTAGGTTTAGGTTGACTGCATGATCATAGATCACGTCTTGACCCAAGACAAGAGGTTCAGTGAGGTCCTCATCTTGACACACTAGTAGTTTAACTGTCATTAGAACATCTTGAATGTAGAGGGGAAGTTCCACCTCGCCCATGCAAGGGGTTTCCACACCTCCCAATCCTATGAGATACACTTCTATAGGATTGATATTTAATTTCAATTCTTGACAGTAAGAGAGTCTAACGGCACTAGTGGCTGCACCTGAGTCAATCAAGGCCCGTGGAGTCCTTGCACTCTTCCCTTGTCCTATCTCCAAGGTTACAAAAGGACGTCGGTCAACTATTCTATGGGGGCTTACACTTGAGACTTCACACATAGCCATATGATATTCTGGGTTCGCATAGTCATCTATCTTTGGCTGATCTCGTCCTTGTCTTCTCATCTTCATTTTTCGGATGCGTTCCAAGGCTTCTGCCTGTGCTTCTTCTCGAACTCGTTTTTCCTCTTCTTTACGTTTCTTGGCAGTGTTGAGTCCATTGAGCATTTCCTCGGTGAGAGGTTCCTAATATAACTTGACTCTGCATCCGCTTATGTAGCTAGGGAGAATATCGCCTTCGAGTGTGGATAATTGGACTGCTCCACTAGTCGAGATCCTATTTATGATCATAGGTCCATAGCCTCTCTTCTCTAATTTTCTCGCATGTTGCTTCAGAGTGTAGACTAACACGAGGTCCCCTGCTTTCAATCCTTTATCCTTCACATGGGCATCAAAGTATGCCTTTTGCCTTTTCTTAGCTACATATATTCCTGCTGCAGCTCTTAGTCGTGTTTCACCTAATCGTTCGAGGTCAAAAATTCTCGAAGAGAGTTCATGACCCGTCCACTCATGCTCCTGTGCTACCTTTAGTGTAGGTATCAAGAAGTCCAATGGTAGCACTGCATTTTGGCCAAATACCATCTGAAAGGGTGTGGCTTGGAGTACCGTTTTATAGGCAACTCGGTATGCCCAAATAGCATGGTGTAGCTGTTTGTCCCAATCAGAGCGTTTATTATTCACTAGTTTAGTCAACACATTGCATAGAATCTTATTTGTGCTCTCAGCCTGGCCATTAGCTTGTGGGTGATAGGGGGCAGACTTCTTATGTACTACCAAGAATTCTTGGAGAAGATTTTCAATAACCTCATTCAAGAAGTGAGTCCCTCTATCACTAACTAGCTCTATAGGTAGCCCGTATCTTGTGAATACATTCTCAAATAAGAACTTAGCTGTCGTTTGAGCATCGTTCTTTGTGGTAGCTTTCACTTCTACCCACTTGGTTAAATAGTCTGTGGCCACAATGATATATTCAGCATGTGAACCCTTGGCTGGGGGATTAATAGGACCTACAAAGTCTATTCCCCACTTAGAGAATGCACGTCCACCCATGATAGGTTTTAAAGGCATCTCATCTTTGCGTATAGGATACTGAGTTCGCTGACAAATGTCACACCGTTTCACATAGGTATGTGCATCCATGTGAAGGGTCGGCCACCAAAGTCCTGCAAATAGGACGGCCTTGATCACCCAATCTAGTCCAAAGTGTCCTCCTGCTACACCTTGGTGGGCAGTTTCCAAGATCTTGAGATATTCACTCTCATGGACACATAGTCTCAGGTAACCATCTTTACCACGCTTGTATAGATTATCACCAATGAGTGAGTAATCTAGGGCTTCTTGTTCTAGACTTCCTTTTCTGGCCAATGTCATATCTTGAGGGAATATCTTCGTCCTCAGAAAGGCTACTAGTGGTTCACTCCAATCCGGCACTATGGACACTTGATATAGAGTGCATGTTCCACGGGTGGTTTAGTGCAGCAGATAGGGCATTCCTTGCACAACTTATGGACATCAGCTTCCATAGTAGGCCAATGCACTCCGAATCTCCTAAGTGTCTGCAAAGTTCTTTGCTTTGAGTAGTGTTGCTCTAATGCACCTACATGTGCTAATTGCAACCATTTTGCGTACTCGTCCTCTTCCACACAACAAGCCAATATCCCTTGATCTGTCTGTTTGTACATACTCCCTGCCATGATATGGTACTTCTGTGCTTTTACTACCTCTCTATCTTGAGTGTTTATGACTGGGTGATTAGGCCCGTATGTCAGTACTGGCACTAATGGCTTAGCCCACTGAGGTACAATTTCCAAATTAAAGAAGTAAGCATCAGGAAGGTCATCTGATACTCCTTGTGGGGCTTCTCCAAATGTGAGCCTAGACAGATGGTCTGCTCTCAAGTGAGTCTTCCCTTTCCTCACCACAACTTCAAAGTTGTATTCCATTAGTAAGAGAAAACATAGTACTAATCTACCTGTATTGCATGGCTTGTTTACCAAGTACAACAGTGCTTGATGATCAGTAAAAAAATTAAACTTATTTTCAAGCAAATAGTGTCTAAACTTTTTAACCGCATATACCATGCCTAATCCTTCTCGTTCGGTGGTGGTATAGTTCCGTTCAGCTGCATTTAACTGTCTACTAGCATAGGCAATTGGAAGATCCATATTACCTTCACCCGTAGGTTGTGCGAGTACACATCCAATAGCCTAATTGGATGCGTCCACGTGAACATGAAATGGCTTATTCCAATCTGGTGTGGTCAAGATTGGTGCTGAACACAATCTTCTTTTGAGTTTGTTGAAAGAGTTTTCACATTCATCGGTCCACTCAAAGTTAGTCAAAAGTCCATACAGAGGCTTGGAAATGATGGTGTACATGTGTTTAAAGCGCCGGTAATAGCCACAATGCCCCATGAAAGCTTGTACTTGACATTCTTTGGCCTAGGTAACTCGGCTATGGCTCTTACTTTCTCTTCATCGGTGGATATGCCGTTCTTTCACACTATGTGTCCTAGAATCTTGCCTTGCCTGACCATGAAAACACACTGTTCAAGCAGACTTGATATTCTCTGCATTTGTCAAAGATTTGCGTGAGTTTAGGTATATGTGTCTGTCTAATGTTGGAATGAGCACAGAGATTAATCAACATAGACCTCCAAATTCTTCCTCAAGAACTCTTTAAACACATGACACATCAATCTTTGGAAAGTTGCAGGAGCATTGGTAAGCCCAAATGGCATTACTCTAAAGGCAAATATGCCCCACTCTGTGGCAAAAGTTGTCTTGTGCTAATCTTTTGGAGTTATGGCTACTTGATTGTAGCCCAAAAATCCATCAAGGAAGCTGTACACTTCCTTGCCTGCTACTCTTTCTAAGAGATGTTCTGTGATAGGAAGCGGATAGTTATCTCGAATTGTGGCTGCATTGACCTTTTTCAAGTTAATGCATACATGTAGCTTTCCATTCTTCTTGGGCACCACTACAATGGGGGATACCCACTCAGTGTGCTCAATTTCATAAATAAATCCAGCTTCTACCAGTCTATCTATCTCCTCTTTGATCTTAGCAGCATAATTATCGTTATATGTATATGGTTTTTGTTTAGAGGGTTTCGCGTCTGAGGTCATGGGAATTGTGTGTGAGCATATGTCTGGGTCAACACCCTTCAAGTCCTTGTAACTCCAAGCGAATACATCTCTGTATTCTCGTAGCAAGGCTATCAATTTGCCCTCTTCTTCTTCTGTCAGGTCATGTCCTATGTAAGTGCACCTCTCTTCTCCTTCTTCCATGGCTACCACTATTTTGGTGGTTTCTTTGTTATCATAGGCCTCTCCTGATTGTGCCTCGCGTTTAGGCATTCTTACCATGACTCTTCTATCGTCTATCTCATACTTTTTAAATTTTTCAGGGACCTCAAACAAAGATTCTTCCTCTTCTGGTGTGACTTCTCTCTTCTTTCTTTTCTTTCCTTCATCCTTAGGGGTCACTTGTGTGGCTAACCTTACATCATTTGTATGCTCTCCATGTCTCTGGGGTTGAAATTCTACTTCATAGAAGTATTCTTCATCTGATGCAAAAGGTGGGTCCATAATGATTGACTCTAGATCGGAGTCACTTGCATCCTCAAATGCATCATGGCTAGGTTCGCACTCTTCTAAAACTGCATCTCCCATGATTGGCTCTATTGAGAAAATTGAAATGTCATAGCCCTCCTCGTCACAGTGGGGTGTCCATTGTTCTTCATTGATGGCTACATCCATTGTTGCTAAAATTTCATCCCAGCCGTGGGGTTCAAACTCTTCATCAGGAAATACTACAGGTGCGTAGGCTGGGTCTTGGATTGATCTATGGGTTTCTTTTGCACCTATCTCTCTGGCCTTTTCTCTCCTCTCTTCTTCTACTGCTACTTTACACATCCATAAGTGAGTGTCTTCATGCATCCATGAGGATCCTGATCCTGTGGAGCGCACGGACTCCGTGTCATCCTTGGCTCTATGGATGGGATTCCATTGAATAGGAGGTACATCTCTATGAGAGTAATCCTTGAGATTGACTTTGGTCGTAACACCTAAGTGTTGCAAATACAAGGAATTGGTTCCCCAATCCTGGACCACTTGCAACTGTCGCATAAATGGTCTTCCCAAAATCATCTCATAGGCATGGTTTTTGCTGAAATCACATATGGAAAAAGTATGCTCAAACTCAACACCGCATGTAGTGAGAGTTATTCCTTCCAAGAAGCCTAAGGGTCTTTCTATGTGGCCATCAGCCATCTGCAATTTCATCCTCGTGGGCCTGAGTGCTGGCTTGCCCCAACGTTTCCATAGGGAAGTGGTAGCAATTGCAACTCCTGCACCAGAGTCCAGAATTGCCTTGGTTGTGTACCCATGATGGGTGATGGGAAGATAGGTGTTTCCTTCTTCACCTTCACTCATATCTCCTATCTTGTCTAGAGGAATTTCTGGTACTGTTCTATGAGAACCTACCTGGGAACGGGGTTTCACTACTTCTGGCACTTGGTTAGCTACATGTTTCCATAATTCTGGCCTAACTTTGAGTAGCTCTTGTAAAGTGAGGTTGCACTGCACCTTAGTGTTTTTCACTGCCTCCGTATTCCTAGGTATGACTAAGTCTTCGTTTCTTACCATGACCGTGGGTGCTCTCATACAAGTAGACTTGGCTTCCCATGGACCTGTGAAATGGGGTAATTCCTGTAGGGAGTTAGACTCGAAGTCTAACCTCTCTTGATTTTGTGCACTCTCCTGCTCTCCATAAATGGAAGGAATATCTTTTGGGAATCGATCCTGCGTGTCATCCACAAGTTCAATGGGAGGAGGGACTTCACTTTCATTAGCCCATTTGTCTTCTTGAATCTCTCATAGGAATTCTGGTGTGTACCTATTCATAGAAGAGGAGGTGTCTGGTTCAGTGGAATTGGGCACAAAAGCTTCCTGTGGGGGAAGGCTTATTCTTTTACTTGCCTCACCTCTTCCTTGATTTTTTTCTTCCTTGGCAGATCTTGCAATTATGCTCTCTAACTTCTGTAGGAGTCCATCCAAGTGCAATTGTGTCTTAGCTGAGCTAGAGTAGTTGAAGAGGCGACTGGCTTCAAACATGGTCTGAGCCAACGCGACCATTTTCGCGCACAGCTTGGTTCTTTCTATCTCTAGGTCAGCTATAGGGTAGCACTTGTCATGATCCATTACATTTGGCCCTTCTTGGATTCTGGCCTGATATGCCTTAAGCATCATGTCTATGTCTTCAGGAGTGGGGTCAGCTAATACTGATCCTACTCTAGGGGGTGGTGGGATGGTCTGAGGTAGGTGAACAGATGGTGGGTTAGATGGTGATGGAAATGAGGGTGGTGGTGGTATGTGAGAGTTTGTTTGAGAGGCGAGTTCAACAATTTTGGCTTTTGTTTCTCTTATGCTTTCTTCTAAGTCGCTCATCTTTTTAGACCATTGTCTTTTCATTCTCTCTCGGCTATCCCTCCAGGCTCTAGACCATTTCTTGGTTATGCTCTCGGTTTCACTAACCTCGGCATTCTTCTCTTGACCTATTCCTAGGTTCTGTTGCAAAGCCTAGGCTCTAGTGACCACTTGCACTGGTGCAGTGGAAGTGACACTTCCTGTTGAGTCTACAACTAAGCCAATAACATTAATTGGAGTTATTTTTGGCATATTATTGGGATTCTTTGGGCAATCTCGTAAGAGATGCTCCTTTCGGAAATCTTGACAAAAGCCATGTATTGTTACTGACTGTGGTTGTGTAGATGCAGGCATTGGGAAATCACGAATGAGGTGATCTCCTTGACATCTATAGCATGGTCCCCTAGGGAATGGGGGTCTTACCTGCCTAGGTTGAGGTCTAGTGTTGGGATTTGTGTACATGAGATTTGCATACTCTGGCTCCCAACTAGGTTCACTCGGTTCTTCACTATAGTAGGATTTGCCATGTTCAGGAGACTGCATATAGTAAGCCTATGGACTATCTATGTGAGTGGAATCAAAACTATGATCACTCGGGTCACTTTTTGAAAGCAATGGAGTCACTGGGACTATGGCTCTATTCAAATTTTCTTCAGCAGCAGCATACTTCACAGGAATCACATTAGCTGGGGTTGGAGGTTGTTGTAACACAGGTTGAGGCCTTTGTTGGTTTTGGTAGGGTTGTTGTTAGGATTTCTATGGTCTACCATATTGCTATGGAGGGTACTGGTTCTGGTATCTTCCCTGTTGTGGATAGGGCTGAGGGTAGGTTTGCCTAACTGCTTGCTTATTGTATGGGCAGTCTTGTGCTGTGTGATTTGTGTATCTCCGTTCTATGGTGCAATATTGGCTGCTAGGGTTCACTTGGGGTTGAACCATGATGGGACATACGTTCGCCATATGGTCACCACCGCAAGTATAGCACCTCTTTATTGGGGCAAATCTAGGAATTTGTTTACTAGAGACACCTAGTTTTTGAGTTACTTTCTCCGCAAGTTCCTCAATTGATGTGGATTGCGAGGAAGAGAGGCTAGAGGCACTATCTGAATCTTTGTAGATTTTGGAAAGCTCTAACTCCTCCCCTAGGTTATCCTTGATGTCGATGCACATGCGTATAGACTCTTCTATAGTCCTAGGGTCCTTCAAGTACACATATGACCTCAATTTGGTACTTAGCAATCCATCCAAGAATAAAGCCACTTGTTTGGCAGGTGTGGGTAACTCAGGAATAGGGCATCTCTCAAGATACTGCCTAAATCTTCTTCCTGCAAGTCTCACGGTCTCTTGAGGGATCTGCTTGAAGCTGTGTATCAATGAGCAAGTATTACGCCTTATGCCACTTTTAGAGAATTCGGTGATGAAAGCCTCTAAGAGTTGGTCTATGCTCCTGAACTGTCTCTCATTCAATGGTTGAAACCACGTAAGGATTGTGTTCCTAAGTGTTATACCAAAGGCATTATATTGCGTGAATAGGTCCTCAACTTGTTCAGCTCTCAAGACTTGCCTAAACTCTGCCACATGGTCATATGGGTCTCCTGTGCCATCGAAGTAGTTCTTCATGGACTTAACTAACTGAGTTGGTCTCAAAATCCTCGTGTGCTCTCTAGGTCTTGGTAGAGGGAATTCATCCGCATTCCTTTGGTTCCTTAGGGCTCTAAGTCCCTCAGGTTCCACTCTATTTGTTTCCGTTCTTGTTCTTTCTCTTCCCACTGGGTTGGCAAAGCTTACCTCCGGTCTATCTCTATGTCTGTCTCTTTGAGCACCATGAGCTTGGGATGTTCCAGCTCTTGGGTGACCAAAGGACACATTCGATCTTGGTTGGGGGAAAATAAATTCACCTTTCCAAGTGTAAGCATGCCTATCATTTTCTGTAACCACAAAGACCCTCTCTGAAGCGTGATCTAAGTAGGTCACTCTCCCTGGGCTATCAGGATCTTTGAACTCATATATCATGATTGTTCCTACCTCATTCGGCTGATCAGATCTATACCTCCAAAAGGCTTCATCAGTCTCTCAGTTCAGGAGCAGATCTATGCTCTTATTGTCTTGGGGAATCCACTCTGGTGTGATAATCCTAGTGAGAACAGATTTGCCTCAGGGGGTTCTAGGTTCTACACCCATGTTTCCTTGCTCCAGGTCACCTAAGTCCGCTTCTGAGATCACATTCCCAAATTCATCTGTCCTATCTGGATGACTGGTGACTACATATATTGTCCCTTCTTTGTCCAAGTATGCTCCATTTTCAAACTTGACCGCTGGATGTTCTAGTCCAATGGATTGGTCAGGGTTTTTAATCTGGACCACAGATCTTCCTAGGCTGTCCTCATAGATGCTAGCACCTAATCGGTTGGTCCTAAGGTATTCGAGTTGTGTCTTGTAAGGGCCTTCTACCCTATGTAAATATGGCACTCCAAAGCTTCCTGTAGGTCTCTCCATACCGTGGGACATCTCAGACTCACTTGTCCCAGAGCTAGGGTAGTACAAATGATGGCTCAACTGTTGGGCCCAAGACCTAGCAGTATGATTGACACTAGCCTCTGAAGATCTAAGACTTTGTCTATCTCTCCCTAGGTGTCATCGTGATCTAAGGTTCATAAGCCCAATTGAATAATCCCAAATTTTCCCAAGTACACTTTGCGTTGCTAAGTTCTTTTGTATTAGTCACTTGTTCTTTTTTAATTGCCCTTAGGGTGTCACTTCTTGTCCAATTAATCTTCGTCACAAGGAACACTCACGTTTTATCGTACTTTGAGTGTGGTCGCTCGATTTAAATTCCTTTCCCTTAGGTTGTTTTGCAATTGTAATCTCCTAACACTTGCACTTGAGTGATTAGAGTTCTTGGACTTGGTCGTTCTTATCGTATCCCTAATTAGTCAAAACCTCTATCCGTACTTAGCCTATGCTAGGGATTGATAGAGGGTGTTGAGAATTTCCAACCTTGAGTTTCTTCCCTTGGTTGCCCTTGTGTGCCCAGGAAGCGTGTTCCCAAGCTTGCACTTACTCTTGCTTCGAGTACCCTTCGATGCTCTCAAAGAACCTGAAAAAGTCCCAAAGTTAGCTCAAGACTTAAATTAGATTGATAGACAGATCACTTTCATGCATGTACTTCACTAACCAAATTGCCTTTTGCCTTTATGGGAAACAATCCCAAGGGACCCTTAGTTTTTCCTACCCCGGGATATGATCAACTTCAAATTACCCTATCTAATAATCTTGATGTTAGTTTTACCGTAACCAGTGGAAGTTTCGGTTGTACTCCCCACGAGTTTCCCAACAAAACAAGAATCACAGCAAACGGGTTTCGTATGAGAAAGTTATGTTGTTGAAGCTCAAGGTCAAGCATAGGCATATAAGCGCATCAACGAAGTGAAGACACAAGAAGAAGGAGCAAGTAGGGAGCTCCAATAAGCACCTGTCAAATTTTCAGAAGAAATCCCTATAAAAATAGTGATTTTTATCACTAAAAATCATTGTAAATACCATTTTCTATTTTTACAACTCCCATTTGTTCAAGCCAAGGAGTCCTTGAGCTTGAGGAGTATTAGATGTATCATACTACCAATTTTCATAATTTTTAGATTCCGTTTGAGCCCCCAAATAAGCCCTAGAACCTAATTTTTAACTAGGTCGGACACTAGGTCTGGACAAGGCCAAAACCACTCAAAAACTATAAAAAGGGCTGGAGAGCTCATTTTTGGGGTTAGCTTGTTGTAGATTTCAGCCTTGTAAGAGAGTTCTTTTGGTAATCGAAGATCTTCCATTGTTCCACTCTTTGCTCTTACCCTGTGTGCGTGTGTGTGTATGTGTGTGCATGCTTGTGTGCTTTCACTCACGCACTTGTGCCATCACTTGCTCATGGTCTTCATACCGGTCCTCACATCTCCACGGATTGACATTTATGAGGTGAAGCTCCTCACATTGGTACTCACCATTGTGCTAGAGTGACACCAAATTTGGCGCTGTTGCCGGGGAGAGAGCTTGGAGGACAAGCGTGTGACGGTAAGACGTAGAGTAGCGACGTTGGAAGGTAAAAAAATCATCATTTTCAGTTCAGTTTTTGAGTTTTCCTTCTTCTTCATCTTCATCATCATCACCATCTCCACCCACCATCTTCTCAGTTTTTTCCATTTTTTAGAGTACATTCACCTTGCTTTTTACTTGTGGTTGTGAACAAGAAGCTTAGAGGGGGGTGCGGAACTGAATGGCTGAAGAAAAACTCTTGAAACACTCTCTAAATACCAAGAATCCGAGCGGCCATTTTCGTGAAGTGATAAAATTTGCGCCAAGTATCGTGAGTGCAATATCGCGGGTTTGAAGGAAGATTTGGCACCTACAGACGCATAGGAGTGACAAGGAGGACACAAGGTACTCATATTTGCAAAAAGTTTTGAATTTGGACTCCAAAAAATCCAAGTATCGTGTTTCTCCCGCGGTTGAGGTATCGCGATACCTGACAAGTATCGTGATCTCCTGTGGTTGAGTATCGCGATACTTCACAAGTATCGAGTATCGTGAGATCCCTGATCGCGATACTTCATAAGTATTGAGTATCGTGAGATCCCTGATCGCGATACTTCACAAGTATCGAGTATTGTGAGATCCCTGATAGCGATACTTCACCAAGTATCGAGTATCGTGGTTGCCCGATCGCGATACTTCCCAAGTATCATGTATCGAGTATCGCGTTTGCTCAAGTATCATGTATCGTGTTACTCCTGATCGCGATACTTCACCAAGTATCGAGTATCGTGGTTGCCCGATCACGATACTTCCCAAGTATCGTGTATCGAGTATCGCGTTTGCTCAAGTATCGTGTATCGTGATTCCTGATCAAGTATCGTGTGTCGTGTATCGTGTTTTTGAAGTATGGAGTATCGTGTGCATCCAGGTATTGTGTATCGTTTTTTGGCAGATATCGTGTATCGTCTGGTTCAAAGATCGAGTATCGTGGTCAAATTCTCAAGATCTCTATCGGATATCGAGTATCGTGGACATCAAGTATCGCGATAGTTCCCAAGTATCGTGTATCGCCTGTTTTGAAGCATTTCTTGAGAAGCCCTGTTTCCCTGTTTTAACCCCCAGAACCCTAAATTGGCATAACTTTCTCATATGAAATCCGTTCGGAGTGATCTTGGGTTTGTTGGAAAGGGTATTTTTAAGTTGACCCTCAGGTTGGACTAGGAAGCAAGGGGTTCCACAAGATTTTGAGCAGTTCAAAGGACAATTGTGGACTTGGAGACAAGGCTTATGAACCTAAGATCAAGTAGACACTTAGGAAGAGATAGATAAAGTACCAAATCACTTGAAACTAAGGTCAACTGCACAACCAAGTCAGGGACTCACAACTCAGGGGTTAACACTACGTGCTGAGCTCATAGACAGTCAAAAATGTCACTTAACTGGGAGAGACTCTTGGCTTCTGAAGACATTCATAGATCCATACCAAGGGAAGGTCTTATTCCTACAGTGGAAGGGGAATGTAGCTCAGTGATGAGTATCACCTCCTTTAATGTCAATCCGGGAAGACGTGAGGATGGTATGATGACCTCGAGCAAGTGAAGGCACAAGTGCATGAGTGAGAAGCACACTAACATGCACACACATACACACACGCGCACACATGGCAAGACAAAGAGTGAGAAGCAATGGAGTTCTTAAATTACTTTCAAAAAGCTCTTACAAGTTCAAAACTATTACAAGCTACCCCCAAAAATGAGCTCTCTAGCTCTATTTATAGTTTTTGACTAGGTTTTGGCCTTGTCCAGACCTAGTGTCCGGCCTAGTTAAAAATTAGGTTCTCTACCCTATTTGGAGGTTCAAACGAAGTCTAAAAAATGTGAAAAATGACAGGTAGATACTTCTAAAGCTCCTCAAGCTCAAGGACTCCTTGGCTTGCACAAAATGGAGCTACAAAAATGTGAAATGGTATTTACAATGGTTTTTAGTGATGAAAATCACTGTTTTTGTAGGGGATTCTTCTGAAGATTTGACATACACTTCTTGGAGCTCCCTACTTGCTCCTTCTCCTTGTGTGTCCACCTCTTTTATATGCATTAGTGTCCTAAAAAAATGTTGGCCTACTTGCCAGATCGTCGTTGACTGCTCTCTCTGCTTGTACTTTCTCTTCTCTCTGACTCCCTTCTTAAGCTTCCTTGCCTAGTGAGTCCTTCAGTTCCAACACCCCCTCCTCTCTCGCGTCTGTCGTCCCTGACAGACCCTTGTTGGGTGGGTCGTTGGATGTAGTACTCAACAACGTCTTGTGCTAAGTGATGTTCTGCAATCCGCAACCCTTTGGCCAAGTCCGTGAGTAAAGCATCCCAATCTACCGGCCCGGGAACCTCTGGATGTGGTATACGTAACTTTTCTGAATGAAGAGCTTGTTCCACTGCAAACAACTGCAATAAATGTGATGGTCTAGGAATGAATATCTCTGAATGATATTCCCAGAATCCCGTGACGAACATTTCTTCAAACGTCTGTTTGAAGCAGGCTGGTAGATACTTGATGCGCGCATGCCATGCATATACAATATTAATAGATGGTGTTGCACTCATGTTGTAGACGAGGTCCTGATTACCTTCATTAAATCCAAGAGCTGAGAGATGGGGCTCCTTGACATTTTTGAAAGTTCTGAAGGTAACCAACATGAGTTCAAAAATTTTAAGGCACATTTGGGCCATGACATCTAGTACATTTTTAAACCTGACCCCCCAATGCCGAATCGTCGAGATCATGTATCCTATGGTAGGTTGGCCTTTGGGTGGTGCTAAGTAAACATAATTGAGCCATTTCTCACATCCTTTGTTTGTCAGCACCGTTTTTGTGTATTCTGGCCATGACCTTCTTCGAAACACAGGGCAGTAGCATGGGTTGTATTTGATGTACAAAGGCATGTTATTCCATGTTCTTACCATCTCTGGGTAGGTTTCCAGTAGACGAATCCTCCACATCGGTTGATGAATATTGCCCTGCTTGGCACTTGCTGGGATGTCGTCCGGTGCGAACTGTGTAGCCGAGGTTGGTTCTTTTGATGTGTGGCTCTTGATTTCCGCATTGTAATCCGCCATTAGGACACAGAAAGGAACATACAAATTGTCGGATGTGCCGATCCACCTATGATGGGAGAGATTCCTAAAATAATCCAATTTTATGACTACTTCTTCCAAGTGTGACATAAATGCTATCTGAACTGCCACTCTATCATCATGGGTTGTGGCCACTTTCTCTAAGCTCTGCATCCATTCAGGAGCCTCTATCTCTATGGTGTCCATGCCCTCTTCTGTTTGCTTGCCCCCTGGTGCAGGCATGGGAACATACGGGTCTTCGAAAGTTTCCTCTATCTCGATTGGCACTAGATCTTTAGGCTCGGGCTCGACAAGGGGAGAGGGCTGACGTTCGTATTGCATGACTTTGCTACGTAATTCTTCGAGTTCTGCCCTGAGTTTTGTGACTTCTTCGGATGTGTCGTCTGTGGCTGTGGCTTTGCTTTGTGACTCCTGCTGAGTTGCCAGTTGCTTAAGTAGATCATCCCTTTCTCGTTCTAACGCTGCATGGGCCTCCAGGAGGTCGGCATGGGTTTCTAACACAGTTTTCATATTCTCTGAGGGAATGGCCTTGAATTTTTCTGGGTCGATTTCCTGTGGGGAACCCTCCATGGCTGCTTCCAAGTTCTCTTCATTCTGTTTCTGTAGCCGTTTATTCTCTTCGAGAGCTGTAGACATGTGTTTTCGTAGGAGGGCTAGGTTGCGTCTAAGTTTGAGATTCTCCGTTATCTGGGAGTGTAGCAATTCATCCATATGTTGTCTTTCCTCTGCATCTGACTAGGGTGGATTGGCTACTAACTGTTTGTGTTGTTCCTGTAAGGTGGTATGCTGTTGTTGTAGTAGCCGATTTTCCCTTTCGAGATCCATGAAGCATAGTTGAAGTTCCTCATGACTTCGAAAGAGTCGTGTATGTTGGTTATCAAGATGCTGGTAGTGCTATTGTAGTTGCGACATACACTGATACATATTATTAAATACATTATTAATAGGGATGGATGCGGGAAGGGGGTTGAATGCAGAAGGGAAGGGAAAGGGGAAGGGAAATGGAAGTGTGGATGTGGTGCTGGAAAATGGTGAAGTGGGAGGTGGGGGAATGGGAGATGGTGGATGCATGGGGGGAGGGAGAGGTGCGGAGGTGGGTGAGATGTCCATAAGATCAACGGTCGATGCAATAGTGGGAGTGATTGTGAATAGTGGAATTGTGGGTGCGGTGATAGTGGTGAAAGTGTACAGTGGTGTGTGCAATTGTGAATACGAACTGCCCGGAAGTGTGATCGGGGGTTTGAGATTTTCTGTGGCAGCGGTTGGAACTACTGTTTCAGTGGCCGTATAGACAAAGGAAGTGGAGATAGGGTGTGTGGGTTGTGTGACGGTCTGTGCTTCAGTATGGGTAGTGGACTCGGAGGTGGTGACGGTCGTGGTTACACTGATTGTGGGAGGTGAATGTGGCGGAGTTGGAGGTAGGGGTGGCAAAGGGGGTGATGTAGGTTCACTTGATACATGGGCCTCCTCAGTATCGTGGACAATGTGTGCGGTGCCCGTGGTTGTGGATGTGCCTTGTGGTTCTGATACTAGTACATTCATCTGCTTTCCTGCTCGAGGGGGGCGTCTGCCATATCTTCGTTCCGTTCTTCGTGCTTGTGCAAGGGCGGTATGCACCGTTTCAGGGATGCCTAATGCCTCAGATATCATGTCAAGGGTGGCACGGTATTGCTCGTCGACGCCTTCCTCCTCAAGGATCTGATTCATAAGGGCCTTGCCTGCTGCTAGGGACAGTCTATGTTGCTCTTGAACTCTGTTCATGGTGTCATAGAGCTTTTTCAATGCTTTCGTATAAGCTGGGGCCCCTTCAAGTACCTGTAGAGCTTCCTGATCATATTCCTGCTCTTCTTCATTTGATTGCTCCTCGTGTTCCTCCTCTTGTTCCCCTTCTTCTTCACCCTCTACATCGACGACATTTGGTTGTCTGGTATGGGGTTGGTCTGTAGCCGTTTGTTGCCCACTAGCTTGTTCTGCCTCAACTTCTGCATTAACAGCGTCGATGATTCTGGCTACCTCCTCATCAGTTAGGTCTTCTAAAGTGAATCTGTGAGGAAACTCTAGGTCGGTTGGTATGGGTGGGAAAAAACCAGATTACGTACGTCAGTGCTGTGCCTTGGTAATCTTATAGTGAAGGGTTGCACCCACCTTGGAAGTCGTGGAGTGGTCTCTGGAGTCAATGTCACGCCGCGGGCTTGTGCGCAGGGCATCTGAACGGCGCCCCTCATTTTCTTGGATGGTGGTCCTGCGGAGGATAATCGGCGCTGAAACTCTTGTACCCTGGTCCAAATGAGTGCCCTTTGCACTGGTACATCATACGCGAGACATCTATACACAATCCTGGTCAGAGCATAGCATCTGTACAGTACAAACTTTTGTTTTTTATACCACCTTTGATGAGCCAAGTGGATTTGGTCGATAATCCAATGAGGCATGTTGATTGTCAAATCAAAGGCATCAGCCAAGTATAAACTAAACCATATCTTTTTAGGTGGCATTGTGAACCTCTCTTGGGCGGGAAATGCAAAGTGCTGCATGACCATTCGCAAATGAATAGCGATTGTAGGCGTCATTGCCACCATGTCTTTTAACTTTGTCAAATTCCTGTTCTTCATATTGTCAGGGACCATAGTCTCTTTCTCCGTAGGAATGTGCATACCTTTCATGTCTAGAGCCTCCCTTACCAAGTTGATAGTTAACCTGAAACGCTTGAGCTCATTGCCCCTTGTGAGAGATGGGAGGACAAAGGAGCTGTATCCCTTTTTGTCTTTGCTCGGAGTGAGGGTGCTAATCAAATAAGAGCATCTTAGAAAATCTGGCTTTGGCAACTGGAATTTGAAGTACTCGTAGAGTCCTGCCTTCTTCCATATAGGTTTCAGTCCTTCATTATTCTACAGTCTCTCAAATTCCCTGGTGAAAAAGTGATACCTGCCCCAGCGCCCATTGAATTCTATCTCGGCCTCCCACATATAAGTGCCTTCACCTAGGGTTCCTGCCACATCACTGAACCAATGAGAGTTTTTACTGACTGGCATAGTGTGCCCTTGTGGAGGGTTCTAAACCGGTATGGCATGTAATGCCCTTAATGCCACAGGGCGTTCCTTCAATTCCTCTTCAACTGGGAGACTTTCAATGTCCACGACTTGGGGGCTGGTGCCTGCCTGAGAGCTAGTTCCTGTCGTATCTGACATGTTACTTCTTGCCTCTTGACTCTGTGAGAATATAAAAATATGTGTTAACATTGTAAAGGACAAGATAGAACCGTTTTGTCCCCATTACAACATTAACATGAGGTTCGGGAGAGATTAGGGGGTTAGTAAGTGCTCGGTGCTTGTGTGTGTAGTTAGGTATTGGGTAGGCTTAAGAACTACACGGAACGATGTAGTGTGAGAGTGACATAGTTAGTAGGTGGACAAGGATTTACAACTGGGGTCCGGGGGTTTATGACAAGTTTTAGGTTGCCAAATGCAGTGGATGGGTTTTGCTATTGATTTTGTGGAGACTCTGGACAGTGTGATAGGGGTATCTACTTGAAAATGGGGCTTTTTAGGGACCCATTTACTAGTGATTCTACTTGTGCTCATGGAAGGATATGTGTCCGTGTGTGATGTGTAAGATTGGGCTTCAGATGTTCGAGTGAGTGAAACATGTTGTACTGGTTGTGGCCTTGCTGTAGCTATTTGAGCCCGCAAGCAAGCTTTAGGCACCCAGATTTGTCGTGATTGTGGGCTGGCCTTCATGGACTTCTTGGGTACCCAAATAGACGTCACTTTCGTGGAAGAATTAATGAAGGACTTCTTATTAGTGTCGTGTTGTTGACTACTAACAAGATTGGCCGTGGGGTTGGCCTGGTCGGAGTAGAGTGTTCTCCTTTTCGCCTCCATACTTGTTTCAACGGCTGAAACAATCTGCTTTGCTCCTTTTTTTGGCCTCTAGTATAGGTAGTGCTCTACTTCTTCTGTATTTGATCTGCCTTTGGTTGCTGCATCCCTCTGGCCTTTGGAACAGAAGGGAGTGCCGTCTTATCTTTGACTCCGTTGTTGAGACAATCCTCTTTCTGCATCATACAGTTTTGGACAAGAATAGCATTGTCAACTTCTTGTGCGCCCCTGGAAGGACCAGGAGCCCGTGCCTTACCTAGTTCCTTTAGTGCCTCATTTTCCAATTCAACTGTAATTCGACTATGATTTACCCATACCTGAAGAAGTCCACTCCTTAGGTTTAGGTTGACTGCATGATCATAGATCCAGTCCTGACCCAAGACAAGAGGTTCAGTGAGATCCTCATCTTGACACACTAGTACTTTGACTGTCATTACTTCGTCTTGAATGTAGAGGGGAAGTTCCACCTCGCCCATGCAAGGGGTTTCCACACCACCCAATCCTATAAGATATGCTTCTATAGGATTGACAATTAATTTCAACTCTTGACAGTAAGACAATTTAAGAGCACTAGTGGCTGCACCTGAGTCAATCAAGGCTCTTACAGTCCTTGCACTCTTTCCTTGTCCTATATCTAAGGTTATAACAGGACGTCGATCAATTATCCTATGAGAGCTGATACGTGAAACTTCACATATAGCCACATGATATCCTTGATCTGCATATGCATCTGGCCTAGGTTGCTCTCTGCCTTGTCTTCTTAATTTCATTCTCTGTATGCGCTCCAATGCTTCTGCTTGAGCTTCTTCTCGAATTCGTCTTTCTTCTTCTTTGCGTTTCTTAGCAGTGTTGAGTCGACTTAGCATCTCTTATGTCAGAGGTTCCTGATATAACTTGACTTTGCACCCGCTTATATAGCTCGGGAGAACATCGCCGTCTAATGTGGCTAGTTGTACTGCTCCACTTGTTGAGATTCTATTAATGATCATGGGTCCGTAGCCTCTCTTCTCTAGTTTCCTTGCATGTTGTTTCAAAGTGTAGACTAGTACTAGGTCGCCTACCTTCAAACCTTTATCTTTGACGTGGGCATCAAAATATGCCTTCTGTCGTTTCTTAGCTGCATATATCCCTACAGCTGCCCTCAGTCTTGTTTCTCCTAATCGTTCAAGGTCAAAAAGTCTAGAGGAGAGTTCATGACCCGTCCATTCATGCTCTTGTGCTACTTTCAATGTAGGTATCAAGAAGTCCAATGGTAGCACTGCATTTTGGCCAAACACCATCTGAAAGGGGGTGGCTTGGAGTACCGTTTTGTAGGAGACTCGGTATGCCCAAACAGCATGGTGTAGCTGCTTGTCCCAATCGGAGCGTTTATTGTTCACTAATTTCGTCAATACATTGCATAAGATCTTATTGGTGCTCTCACCCTGGCCATTAGCTTGAGGGTGATAGGGGGCAGACTTTTTATGTACTACCAAGAACTCTTGGAGCAGATTTTCCATAACTTCATTCAAGAAGTGAGTGCCTCTATCACTAACTAGCTCTATAGGTAGCCCGTATCTAGTGAACACATTCTCAAATAAAAACTTAGCTGTTGTTTGAGCATCGTTCTTCGTTGTGGCTTTTACCTCTACCCACTTGGTTAGATAGTCTGTCGCAACAATGATGTATTCCGCATGTGAACCCTTAGCTGGGGGATTAATAGGACCAACAAAGTCTATTCCCCACTTAGAGAATGCACGTCCACCCATCATAGGTTTCAGGGGCATCTCATCTTTGCGTATAGGATACTGAGTTCTCTGACACACATCACACCGTTTCACATAGGTATGTGCATCCATGTGAAGGGTTGGCCACTAGAAGCCCGCAAATAGTATTGCCTTGATCACCCGATCTGGTCCAAAGTGTCCTCCTGCTACACCTTGGTGAGCAGTTTCCAAGATCTTAAGATATTCACTCTCATGGACACATAGTCTCAGGTAACCATCTTTACCATGCTTGTATAGATTAACACCAATGAGTGAGTAATCCTAGGCTTCTTGTTCTAAACTCCTTTTCCCAGCCAGAGTCATGTCTGGAGGGAATGTTTTCGTCCTGAGAAAGGATACTAGTAGTTCACTCCAATCCGGCACTATGGACACTTGATAAAGAGTGGCATGTTCCATAGGTGGTTTAGTGCAGCAGATTGGGCATTCCTTGCACAACTTTTGGACATCAGCTTCCGTAGTCGGCCAATGCACTCCGAGTCTCCTTAGTGACTGTAGGGTTCGTTGCTTTGAATAGTGTTGCTCTAATGCACCTACATGTGCTAATTGCAACCATTTAACGTACTCATCCTCTTCCACACAACAAGACAAGATCCTTTGATTTGTGTGCTTGTACATACTTCCAACCATGGTGTGGTACTTCTGGGCTTTTACTACCTCCCTATCCTGTGTGGCTATTACTGGGTGGTTAGGCCCATATGTCAATACTGGCACTAATGGCTTAGCCCACTGCGGCACCACTTCCAAATTAAACAAGTAAGCATCAGGAAGGTCATCTAACACTCCTTGTGGAGCTTCTCCAGAAGTGAGCCTAGAGAGATGATCTGCTCTCAAATGAGTTTTCCCTTTCCTTACCACAACCTCGAAATCATATTCCATTAGCAAGAGAAACCATCTCACTAATCTTCCTGTATTGCATGGCTTGTTTACCAGGTACAGTAGAGCTTGGTGATCAGTAAAAAAATTGAACTTATTTGCAAGCAAATAATGTCTAAATTTCTTAACTGCATATACCATGCCTAATCCCTCTCTCTCAGTAGTGGTATAATTTCGTTCAGCTGCATTCAATTGTCTACTAGCGTAGGCAATTGGAAGATCCATATTACCTTCACCCGTAGGTTGTGCGAGTACACACCCAATAGCATAATTGGATGCATCCACGTGAACATGGAATGGCTTGTTCCAATCCGGGGTGGTTAAGATTGGTGTTGAACATAATCGTCATTTGAGCTCATTGAAGGAGTTCTCACATTCATCAGTCCACTCAAGGTTAGTCAAAAGTCCGTACAGAGGCTTTGCTATGATGGCATACATGTGTATAAACCGTCGATAATAACCACAATGCCCCATGAAAGCTTGTACTTCCTTGACATTCTTTGGTCTAGGTAACTCGGCGATGGCTCTCACTTTCTCTTCATCAGTGGATATGCCATTCTTTGACACTATGTGTCCTAGAATCTTGCCTTGCCTGACCATAAAAACGCACTTTTCTGGGTTCAGGCAGTCTTGATATTCTCTACATTTGTCAAAGATTTGTTTGAGTTCAGGAATATGGGTTTGTCTAATGTTAGAATGAGCACAAAGATCATCAACATAGACTTCTAAGTTCTTCCTCAGGAACTCTTTAAATACATGGCACATCAGCCTCTGGAAGGTAGCTGGTGCGTTGGTAAGCCCAAATGGCTCTAAAGGCAAATATGCCCCATTCAGTGGCAAATGCCGTCTTATGCTGATCTTCTGGAGCTATGGCTACTTGATTGTAGCCCGAAAATCCATCGAGGAAGTTGTACACTTCCTTGCCTACTACTCTTTCTAAGAGATGCTCTGTGATAGGAAGCGGATAGTTATCTCGAATTGTGGCTGCATTAACCTTCTTCAAGTTAATGCACACACGCAACTTTCCATTTTTCTTGGGCACCACTACGATGGGGGATACCCACTCAGTGTGCTCAATTTCGTAGAGGAATCCAGCTTCAACCAGTCTATCTATCTCCTCTTTGATCTTGGCAGCATAATTATCATTATATGTGTATGGCTTTTGCTTAGAGGGTTTGGCATCTGCGGTCATGGGGATGGTGTGTGAGCATATGTCAGGGTCCACTCCTTTTAAATCCTTGTAACTCCAAGCGAATACATCTCTGTATTCTCTTAGCAAGGCTATTAGCTCTTGTTCTTCCTCTTCTGTCAGGTCATGGCCTATGTACGTGCATCTCTCTTCCCCTTCCTCTATGGCTACCACTATTTTCTTGGTGGTTTCTTTGTTATCATAGGCCTCCCCCGATTGTGCCTCTCGTTTAGGCATTCTAATCATGACTCTCCTGTCGTCTATCTCATACTTCTTAAAATTTTCTGGGACCTCAAACAAAGATTCTTCCTCTTCTGGTGTGACTTCTTTCTTCTTCCTTTTCTTTCCTTCTTCCTTAGGGGTTACATGTGTGGCTAGCCTTACATCGTTGGTAAGCTCTCCGTGCCTCTGGGGTTGAAATTCCACTTCATAGAAGTATTCTTCATCTGATGCAAAAGGATGGGTCCATAATAATTGACTCTAGATCGGAGTCACTCGCATCCTCAAATGCATTAGGGCTAGGTTCGCATTCTTCTAACACTGCCTCTCCCATGATTGGCTCTATGGAGAAAACTGAAATGTCATAGCCATCCTCATCACAGTGGGGTGTCCATTGTTCTTCATTGATGGCTACATCCATTATTGCTAAGATCTCTGCCCAGCCGTGGGGTTCAAATTCTTCGTCAGGAAAGACTACAGGTGCATAGGCTGGGTCTTGAATGGATCTATGGGTTTCTTTTGCACCTATCTCTCTGGCTTTTTCTCTCTTCTCTTCTTCTACTGCTACTTTGCACATCCATAAATGGGTGTCTTCATGCATCCATGAGGATCTTGATTCTATGGAATGCACCGACTCAGTATCATCTTTGGATCTATGGATGGGATTCCATTGGATAGGAGAGACATCTCTATGAGAGTAATCTTTGAGATTTACTTTGGTCGTGACACCTAAGTGTTGCAAGTATAAAGAATTGGATCCCCAATCCTGCACCACTTGCAACTGTCGCATAAAGGGTCTTCCCAAGATCATTTCATAGGCGTGATTTTTGCTAAAGTCACATATAGCAAATGTGTGCTCGAACTCAACACCACATGTGGTGAGAGTTATTCCTTCTAACAACCCTAAGGGTCTTTCTATGTGGCCATCGGCCATTTGCAATTTCATCCTTGTGGGCCTGAGTGCTGGCTTGCCCCAACGCTTCCATAGGGAAGTAGTAGCAATTGCAACTCTTGCGCCTGAGTCTAGAATGGCCTTGGTGGTGTATCCTTGATGGGTGATAGGAAGATATGTGTTTCCCTCTTTGCCCTCACTCATGTCTCCTATCTTGTCCAATGGTATTTCTGGCACTGTTCTCTGGGATCCTACCTGGGAACGAGGTTTGGCTATTTCTGGTACTTGTTTGGCTACATGTTTCCATAGCTCTGGCCTTACTTTGAGTAGCTCTTCTAAGGTGAGGTTGCATTGTACTTTAGTGTTTTTCACTACCTCTGCATTCCTAGGTATGACTGAATCTTCGTTTCTTACCATGACTGTAGGTGCTCTCATACAAGTGGACTTTGCTTCCCATGGGCCTGTGAAGTGGGGTAATTCATGCAAAGAATTAGACTCAAAATCTAATCTCTCCTGAGATTGGGTGCTCTCCTGCTCCTCATAAATGGATGGGATGTCTTGTGGGAATTGTTCATGTGCATCATCCACAAGTTCAATGGGAGGAGGGGCTTCACTTTCTTTAGCCCATTTGTCTTCTTGAATCTCTCGTAGGAATTCTGGTGTGAATTGATTCATAGAAGATGATGTGTCTAGCTCCGTAGAGTTAGGCACATAGGCTTCAGGCACATAGGCTTCCTGGGTAGGAAGACTTGCTCCTTCACTTGCCTTGTCCTTATGTTGAGAGGCGGGTTCCTTTTCTGATTGTGCAATCAACTTCTCTATTCTTTCTAACAGTCCATCAAAGTGCAACTGTGTCTTTGCTGAACTAGAGATGTTAAATAGGCGACTGGCTTCAAACATGGTCTGAGCCAATTCCACCATCTTAGCACAAATTTTGGTTCGTTCTAGCTCTAGTTTTGCTCTAGGGTAACACTTTTCATGATCAGTTACGTTTGGCCCTTCTTGGATTCTGGCCTGATATGCTTTAAGCATCATATTAAGGTCCTCGGGAGTGGGATCTGCTAGGATTGATCCTACTCTTGGGGGTGGTGGGATTGTGTAAGGTGGGCTGGAAGGTGGTGGGTCAGATGGAGACGGGAATGGTGGTGGTGGGGTAGTGTGAGAGGGAGTTTGAGATGTGAGTTCAGTTATCTTGGCTTTTGTTTCTCTGAGGCTTTCCTCAAGTTCACTCATTTTCTTTGCCCATTGTCTTTTCATTCTTTCACGACTATCTCTCCAAGCTCTAGTCCTTTTCTTCATCATGCTCTCTGTTTCACTAACATCTGGGCTCTTTTCCTGGCCTACCCCTTGGTTTTGCTGCAATGCCTGAGCTCTAGTGACTACTTGTACTGGTGCAGTGGACGTCGGGCTTCCTGTAGAGTCTACTACTAACCCAATGACGTTAATGGGAGTGATTTCTGGTATATTGCTGGGATTCTTTGGACAATCTCGTACGATATGCTCCTTTCCACACTCCTGGCAATAGCCCTGGATCGTTACTGACTGGGGTTGTGTAGGTGGAGGCAAGGGACAGTCACGAATGAGATGATCTCCCTGACATCTGTAACATGGTCCTCTAGGGAATGGGGGTCTTACTTGCCTAGGTTGAGGTCCAGGGTTAGGGTTTGCATACATGACGTTTGTGTAATCTGACCCCCAACTAGGTTCATTTGGCTCTTCACTATAGTAGGACTCACCATGTTTGGGGGACTGCATGTAGTAAGCCTGGGGACTATCAATATGTGTAGAATCAAAGCTATGGTCACTCGGGTCACTTTTTGAAAGCAATGGAGTCACTGGGACTATCGCTCTATTCAAATTTTCTTCTGCAGCTGCATACTTTACCAGAATCACATTAGTAGGAGCAGGTGGTTGTTGTGCTAGCACTGGTTGGGGTCTTAGTTGGGCCTGATGTTGCGGTTGGTAATTTTGCTGAGGCCTAGTATACTGTTGTGGTGGGTACTGACTCTGGTATCTGCCTTGTTGAGGGTATGGCTGAGGGTACGTCTGCCTAATAGCTTGCTTATTGTAGGGACAATCTTGCGCGGTGTGATTGGTGTACCTCCATTCTATGGTGCAATATTGGCTACTAGGATTTACTTGGGGTTGAGTCATAATGGGACATACATTCGCCATGTGGTCGCCACCACAAGTATATCATCTTTTCACTGGGGCAAACCTTGGGATCTGTTTGCTAGTGACACCTAATTTCTGAGCTACTTTCTCTGCAAGTTCCTCAATTGATGTGGATTGCGTGGAGAAGAGGCTAGAGGCACTACCTGAATCTTTGTATATCTTGGAAAGCTCTAACTCCTCCCCTAGGTTATCCTCGATGTCAATGCACATGCGTACACACTCTTCTATGGTCCTAGGGTCCTTCAAGTACACATATGATCTCAATTTGGTACTTAGCAATCCATCCAAGAACAAAGCCACTTGCTTGGCTGGTGTGGGTAACTCAGGGACAGGGCATCTCTCTAGGTATTGCCTAAATCTTCTTCCAGCAAGTCTCACGGTCTCTTGAGGGGTTTGCTTGAAGTTGTGAATCAATGAGGAGGTGTTATGCCTTATGCCACTCTTAGAGAATTCAATAATGAAAGCCTCTAGGAGTTGGTCTATGCTCCTGAACTGTCTCTCATTCAAGGGTTGAAACCACGTAAGGGCTGTGTTCCTAAGGGTTAGACCAAAGGCATTGTACTGTGTGAATAGATCCTCCACTTGTTCAGCTCTCAAGACTTGCCTAAACTCCGCCACATGATCGTATGGATCTCCAGTGCCATCGAAGTAGTTCTTCATGGACTTAACTAGCTGAGTCGGTCTCAAAATCCTTGTGTGCTCTCTAGGTCGTGGTAGAGGGAACTCATCCGCATTTCTTTGGTTCTTGGGAGCTCTAAGTACCTCAGGTTCGACTCTATTTGTTTCCGTCCTCGTTCGTTCTCTGCCCCCTGGGTTGGCAAAGCTTACTTCTGGCCTATCTCTACTTCTGTCTGGTTGAGTTCCATGAGCTTGGGATGTTCCAGCTCCAGGGTGACCATAGGACACGTTCGATCTTGGTTGGGGGAAAACGAATTCACCCTTCCAAGTGTAAGCATGTCTATCATGTTCTGTAACCACAAAGATCCTCTCTAAAGCGTGATCTAGGTAGGTCACTCTGCCTGGGCTATCTCGATCTTTAAACTCATAGATCATGATTGTTCCTATATCAATTGGCCGATCAGATTTATACCTCCAAAAGGCTTCGTCAGTCTCCCGATTCAGAAGCAGATCTATACTCTTATTGTCCTGGGGAACCCACTCTGGTGTGACAATCCTAGTGAGAAACGATTTGCCTCGGGGGGTTCTAGGTTCTACACCCATGTTTCCTTGCTCTAGGTCTCCTAAATCCGCTTCTGAGATCACATTCCCAAATTCATCTGTCCTATGTGGGTGACTGGTGACTACATATATTGTCCCTTCCTTGTCCACGTATGCTCCGTTTTCAAACTTGACAGCAGGGCGCTTTAGTCCAATGGGTTGGTCAGGATTTTTAATCTGTACTACAGATCTTCCTAGGCCGTCCTCATAGATGCTAGCACCCAATCGGTTGGTCCTAATGTATTCCAACTGCGTCTCGTAGGGGCCTTCCACCCTGTGCAAGTATGGCACTCTTGAACTTCCCGTAGGCCGGTCCATGCCTTGAGACATTTCTGATTCACTAGTCTCAGAGCTAGGGTAATGCGAGTGGTGGCTCAACTGTTGGGCCCAAGACCTAGTAGTATGATTGACACTAGCCTCTGAAGACCTAAGGCTTTGTCTATCCCTTACTAGATGCCGTCCTGATCTAAGGTTCATATGCCTATTTCAGTAGCCCAATTTTTGCTCAAAGTACAACCTCGTTGCTGAGTTCTTTTGTATCACTTACTTGATTCCTTTTTAAGTTGATTATCGTGTTTATGTTCTTGTCTGATATCACGTCGTCAGGTATACTTGAGTGTATTTCTGCACTTGAAGTTGATCGTCCCATGTTACGATCTTTTTCCTTTAAAGTTCTCAACCGTACAGAGAATAGATCGTTAGCGTGAACTTGAGTATTTAAGTGGTCTTCAACTTGATAAATGCGTATCGCCGCCCTGGCCTACTCCTATCACTAGTCGTTCTTAGCCTAAGCTAGGAATTGATAGAGGGAGTTGAGAGTTTCCAACCTTTTGTTTCCTTCTTGGTTGCCCTTGAGTGCCTAGGAAGCGCGTTCCCAAGCTTGCACTTACTCTTGCTTAGAATGCCCTTCGATGCTCTCAATAGATCTGTAAGAATTCCAAAGTTAGCTCGAGACTTAAATTCCAAAGACAGAACCAATCACTTTCATTCATGTAACACAAACACCAATTTGCACTGTGATTTTTTTTTTTTTTTTTTTTGGAAAACAATTCTAGAGATCCCTGAATTTTGTTCCCCCTAGGTATGGTCAACTTCCAAATACCCTATCTAATAATCTTGATCTTAATTTAACCATAAACAGTGGAAGTTTTGGTTGTATTCCCCGCGAGCTTTCCGACAAGACAAGAATCACAGCAATTGGATTTCGTATGAGAAAGTTATGTCAGTTCAGGGTTCTGGTGCTAAAACAGGGTTCAAACAGGCTAACGGATCACAGGATTTTTCTCAAAAACACGTGTGTAGGGACCTCACAAATCACTAATGACTCTCTAAGTATGCCCAAAATTCCCCAAGGACTTGAAAAGATTAACCCTAAATTTTGGCCGAAAAGCCTGTCAATCGCGATCGACAGGTCTGGCAATCGCGATTGACAAAGGTGTCCATCGGGGCCTGTCGGTCGCGATCGACACGTCAGTCGTGATTGACAGTGTCAATCGCGATCGACAGAGTCGGTCGTGAGTCCTGCCAATCGCGATCGATGGTGTCAATCGCGATCGACACTTTTTCCGGGAATTTCGCCGTGAATTCAGTCGATTGGGGCTGTGTCCGTCGCAATGGACACGTGGCTACACGAAAAGTCAATCAATCGTTGAAATTCAGTCGGTCGTGATCGACGGTGTCAATCGCGACTGACAGAGGTGTCGGTCGTGGCTGTCGATCGTGATCGACAGTGTCAATCGCGATTGACAGGGTCCTACGTGGCAGTCAGTCGGTCATGGGGTCTGTCGGTCGCGATCGACAGGTCTGTTGGTCGTGATTGACAGGTCTGTCGGTCGCGATTGACAGGGTCTGTCGATCGTGGCTGTCGATCGCGATCGACGGTGTCGGTCGCAATTGACAGAGAAACACGGAATTTTTCAACTGTTTTTGGTGATTTAGAATGTGCTCATCATGTGGATTATGGTGGTGCACTTTGTTTTACCAAATGGGCGATTTTTCTGTCGATCGCGATCGACAGAGGTCTGCGACACAGAGACAGTTTCGTGACGTTTTGTACCTGCGCGGAGTGCTGGAGATGATGATGCTGCCAGAACCTGCAAGAAAGCTCAAAAAGCACGCAAAAACAACGCACACAATATCGCTCTCTCGCTCTCTCTCACAAGTGGAATGAGGGAAATGAGGTGAAGAAGGTGGTATAAGCAAAAAACTAAAATTTTTTCGTGATGATGGAGATGGAGGTGGGAGATGGTGATGATGATGATGGTGATGATGGTGGTGAGGTAAGAAAGAGAAAAATAAGAAGAGTGAAGAAATTACCTACAATGCCAACGTCTCAAATCTACGTCTTACCATCACACGCTCGTCCTCAAAGCTTGATCCCTGGCAACGACGCCAAAATTTGGTGTAGCTCAGTGATGAGTAACACCTCCTTTAATGTCAATCCGGGAAGACGTGAGGATGGTATGATGACCTCGAGCAAGTGAAGGCACAAGTGCATGAGTGAGAAGCACACTAACATGCACACACATACACACACACGCGCACACACGACAAGACAAAGAGTGAGAAGCAATGGAGTTCTTAAATTACTTTCAAAAAGCTCTTACAAGCTCAAAACTATTACAAGCTACCCCCAAAAATGAGCTCTCTAGCTCTATTTATAGTTTTTGACTAGGTTTTGGCCTTGTCCAGACCTAGTGTCCGGCCTAGTTAAAAATTAGGTTCTCTACCCTATTTGGAGGTTCAAACGAAGTCTAAAAAATGTGAAAACTGACAGGTAGATACTTCTAAAGCTCCTCAAGCTCAAGGACTCCTTGGCTTGCACAAAATGGAGCTACAAAAATGTGAAATGGTATTTACAATGGTTTTTAGTGATGAAAATCACTGTTTTTGTAGGGGATTCTTCTAAATATTTGACATACACTTCTTGGAGCTCCCTACTTGCTCCTTCTCCTTGTGTGTCCACCTCTTTTATATGCATTAGTGTCCTGAAAAAATGTTGGCCTACTTGCCAGATCTTCGTTGACTGCTCTGTCTGCTTGTACTTTCTCTTCTCTCTGACTCCCTTCTTAAGCTTCCTTGCCTAGTGAGTCTTTCAGTTCCAAGAGGGAATATAGGATGTCTCTTCAATATATATCCACTAACTTGCAAGGAATACCCATCTACCTTAATGGTCTACAGAGGACAGTAGCAAGAATGATAAACACCACAGAATCTGAAATAATTCCAAGATCAGCTGTCAAGTATGAAAGTGGAGTTTATAGGGACAAGATGGGCCACATATATGTAGTAACTGAAAATCCTGATCAGATTAATGAAAGAGGAGAGTTAGCTCGAGATCAGGCAACTACCTCACAAAACCCATTTGAGACTCAACAAAGAACAGAAAATGTGTTGTTAGGACAAACGAGCCAAGGTAGTATACCCAATGGGCCATATGAGCAGTTCACCACGCCAGGAATTAACCCCCATGGCCACTCTAGCCAGGGAATGGGAAATATGAATGGACCCACCTTTAGGACAGAACCGCCCCAAGGTGTCCCCATCATAACTCGATCCCTAGAGCCCAACAGAAGACTGAGACCAATCCAACTGGCCAAATGTATGTGAAATCGTTACGATGGCACAGGAGAGCCTTATGACCACATTGCAGAATTCAAGCAGGTATTGCGAGCGGAGCAAGTGGATGACCTTTTCATGCAATATGAATCCTTTGGGCTAACCCTTACGGGAATAGCCTTAACTTGGTTTCAATCTCTGGATCCAAATTGCTTTGAACATATTGAACAATTCTTCCAAGAACTTATTTGGGAATTCACTAAGTGAGGGATCAAGCACAATTCGTCATCCTTAATACATAGTTTCAAACAAGCTCCTAATGAGACAGTAAAAAATGCAGCATGAAGATTTAAGCAATACGTTGCCCGATGCCCTGTGACAGAGAGACCTTCTCAGCAAAAAATGATATCGTTATTTTTAGAAGGTCTAACCAATGGAACATTGAGAATCTTAGTATACATAAAACGACTACAAACCCTAAGTGAGTGTCTTCAGGAGTGCATAGATTTGGAAGACAACTTAGCTGAGGATCTCAAAACAACACAGGATCCTACCAAATCAGAGGATACAAGGAGCAAGGAAACTTCTAGTTTGAGTTATGTGGAGGAAGTGACAGAGTTAGTGGCCAAGAAATTAGGAGTACAAGGACAAAGAAACCACCAAAACTCCTCCTTGAGAGTGCCAATGTTAGGAAGTTGCACACTTTGTGGTGGAGATCATCCATCTCATGACTGCACCAGAGAATCATTAGGGTTATCACAACCTTACCCTTACGATAGACAACCAACTCAAGCACCTAACATGTACTCAACTACAACACTGAAAACTATCCAATGAATAGACAGCCACAAGCGTTTGTACCACCCCATTGTAGACCATACGAGTACCCTCTTGCAGATCAAGGCAGAGAAGTTCCTAGGCATAACCCATGTCCAGGACCACAAAGATTCCCTAGACTGTATGAACATGAAGGATATAGCCAACCTCAACCTATGCCAAGACAACAACCACCCCACACACTAGCTCCGACACAAGGGAAGAACATCACGATACAAGTTGTTTGTCTTGAGTGTGGCAAAGAACAGCTCCTGAGAGATTGTCCCGGACATCCCGCTAGTGCACCAAAGGTTACACCCATTAATGTAGTAGGCCTAGGAAGGGATTCAGGTTCTAGTAGTGATAATGTGGCTCCTATACACGCAGTTACTAGGGCACAAGCCTTACAACAAACTAAACCAGCTGAGCAATCAGAGCCAAGTGAAGCAGGAGAGCCTAGTAAGTGAAGAACAAGAACATGGAAGGATACTAGAGAAAAGGCCAATCGTAAGTGGACCAAAAAGTTATCCGAACTAGAAGAAAGCTTGAAAGATGCAAAAACAAAAATAGAAGATATTGCCTCTCAAAGCCCCTCGCAGGTCAAAGCTCCATCCACACCACCTCATCCCCAACCACCAACCAGTGTAAATAGACCACCACAATCAGGGTCTGTTCTTGCAGATCCAACCCCAGAAGACTTGGACATGATGTTCAAGGCATACCAGGCTCGACTTTAAGAAGGGCCAACACCTGCAAACCTAGACAAGAGCTACCCTAGAGAAGATTTAGAGATTGAACGGACAAAAGTGTGCATAAAAATGGTGGAACTAGCTCAAGCTATGTTTGAGGCCAATCAATCATTCAATCAGATGAATGCTATTACACCGGGTTTGCACTTCCAGGGCTTACTAGATAGATTAGAGCAGTTGGTAAATAAACCTCAAGTTTCTTTAACTCCACAGTCTCAACTAACTATTGAAAGAGAAAGCTCATCACCAAAGAAAGTTTATGTTCCTGACTCCATAGATGATGGGGAGCCTCTTTCAATTCAACAACACTCTCAAAAGTTCTTGCGAGAAATACAAGAAGAGAAATGGGCCAAAGAGAAGGATAATCCTCCTCCTATTCTCGAGATTGATGATCTTCATGACCAGTTTCCCCAAGACATCCCGTTTATCTATGGAGACCAAACAGAGCAACAAGAAGGTGAACGATTAGATTTTGAATCTAATTCCTTACAAGAGTTGCCACAATTCACAAGCCCATGGGAATCTGAATCTCTCCAGATCAGAGCTTCCACAATAGTGATTAGAAACGAAGACTCGGTGATTCCAAGAAACACTGACGTCGTGAAGAAAACTAAGGTTCAGTGTCATCTTACAGTAGAGGAGCTGCTCAAAGCAAAACCTGAGCTATGGAATCACGTGAAGGATAAGGTTCCCGAACTTGAATCCCATATGCCAAATGCACGCTCTAAACAAGAAGTTCCAAAGATACCTCTCGATAAAATAGGAGACATGAGTGAAGGTGAAGAAGGTAATGCTTATCTTCCATTCACCTACCAAGGTTACACAACCAAAGCGATCATAGATTCAGGTGCTGGTGCTGCTATTGCAACCACCTCCTTGTGGAAGCAATGGGGCAAGCCCACATTAAGACCAACTAGAATGACGCTTCAAATGGCCAACGGTCATTTTGAAAGACCTCTAGGATTGCTCGAAGGGATAACTCTAACCACTTGTGGTGTAGAGTTTGAGCACACCTTTGCTATATGTAACTTTGAAAAAAATAATTTCTACGAGATGATCCTAGGAAGACCCTTCCTATGACAACTGCAAGTTGTACAGGATTGGGGAACCAAATCCTTATACTTGCAACGCTTAGGGGTCACAACCAAGGTCAATTTGAAGGACTACTCCTTCAGAGATGTACCACCCCTACAGTGGAATCCTATCCACAAGGAGCAAGAAGATTCAATCTCTCTGCATTCTAAAAGTTCATCTGATACATCCTGGATGCATGAAGATACTCATTTGTGGATGTGCAAGGCCGCAAAGGAAGAGGAAAAACGCTTAAAGGCTAGAGAAAAAGGAACTTCTCAAGGAGATAGACCAGTTAGAGACCCAACCTATACACCGATGATATTTCCAAATGAGGAATTTGAGCCTCATGGTTGGGCAGAAATCTTACCTACCATGGACATTGCTGTCAATGAAGAACAATGGACACCTCATTGTGATGAGGAGGGTTATGATATTTCAGTGTTCATGTGTCACCCCTTGCTAGAAGAATGTGACTCTAACGACTTCATAGAAGAGGAAGAGAATGATGATGATCTACAGTCCATTGTGATGGATAGTTGCCTTATTTCAGAGAAGCACTATCTAGAAGACATAGGAGTATTTACACAAAAAGAAGAAGAACCTCTCACAAGCATCAAAACGGTAAATTCAAAGGATGGGAGTGAAGGTAGTCAAAAGAAAAAGAAAAGAAAAGTAGCAAAACAAGGAGAGGAGGAGCAATTATTTGAAGTACCAGAAAATTTCAAGAAATATGAAGTGGAAGACCGAAAAATTTTGGTATGAATGCCGAAGAGAGAGGCCACAATAGGAGAAGCATATGATAACAAAGAAAAGACCAAAAAAATTGGTCACCATCGAAGATAACGAGGAGAGATGTACATACATAGGAGATGACCTAAGTAAGGAAGAGGAAGTAGAGTTGGTAGCCTTGTTAAGGGAATATAGGGACGTGTTTACATGGCACTATAGAGACTTGAAGGGAGTAGATCCGAAAATTTGTTCTCATACGATTCCCATGATAGCAGATGCCAAGCCCACCAAACATAAGCCCTACACATATAATGACACTTATGCAGCCAAAATAAAAGAAGAAATTGATAGATTGATTGAAGCTGGATTCATCTATGAGATTGAGCATACTGAATGGGTGTCTCCCATTGTAGTGGTGCCCAAGAAGAATGGAAAGTTACGTGTGTGTATTAACCTAAAAAAAGTTAATGCCGCCATGATAAGAGATAGTTATCCACTTCCAATCATTGAACATTTATTGGAGCGTGTTGCAGGCAAGGAAGTTTATAGCTTCCTTGATGGATTTTCAGGTTACAACCAAGTAGCCATTGCCCCAAAAGATCAACACAAAACGGCTTTTGCCACAGAATGGGGAATCTTTGCATTTCGTGTGATGCCATTTGGGCTCACCAATGCACCTGCAACATTCCAAAGACTCATGTGTCATGTCTTCAAAGAGTTCTTGCGAAAGAGCTTAGAAGTATATGTGGATGATTTATGTGCTCATTCCCAAGAGCGAAGATACCACATCCCTGAGCTCAGACAGATCTTCAACAAGTGTAAAGAATATCGAGTGTGTCTGAACCCAGAGAAGTGTGTGTTCATGGTACGACAAGGTAAAATCTTAGGTCATATTGTGTCTAAGAATGGAATATCAACAGATGAGGATAAAGTAAAAGCCATAGCGGAGTTGCCGGGACCAAGGAATGTTAAAGAGGTACAAGCCTTTATGGGCCATTGTGGATATTACCGTAGGTTTATTCACATGTATGCAATTATAGCTAAGCCTCTTTATGCCTTGTTGACAAATTTTGAGTGGAACGATGACTGCGAAAAGTCCTTCAATGAGCTAAAAAAACGCTTGTGCACAGCACCAATACTGACCACTCCTGATTGGAATAAGCCATTCCATGTACACGTGGATGCATCCAATTATGCAATAGGATGTGTGCTATCACAACCAACTGGTGAAGGGAATTTAGATTTGCCTATAGCATATGCTAGTAGGCAATTGAACGCTGCTGAACGAAACTACACCACAACCGAAAGAGAAGGCTTAGGCATGGTATATGCAGTAAAGAAGTTAAGACACTATCTATTGGCCAACAAGTTCAAATTTTTCACTGATCATCAAGCTTTATTATACTTGGTCAATAAACCTTGCAACACAGGACGCTTAGTAAGATGGTTCCTTTTACTAATCGAATATGATTTTGAAGTGGTTGTTAGGCAAGGTAAGACCCACCTCAGAGCGGATCACCTATTGCACATCACTTCAGGTGAGTCACCGCGAGGAGTGTCTGATGAATTGCCCGACACTTATCTGTTCAATCTAGAAATTGTTCCTAAATGGGCAAATAAGTTGGTACCAGTCCTAACCTTCAGACTTGCAAATAAGAATGTGAAATCAAACAAAGATGAAATTGTAAAATCACAAAAATATCAAATATTGGCAGGAAGCATGTATAAACAAGACACGGAAGGTGTTCTAGCTTGTTGTGTCGAGGACGATGAACATAGTAGTTGGTTGCAACAAGCCCATGAAGGATTTCTAGGGAATCACTATTCTAAACAACAAACATTGCAAAATCTAAAACGTTTAGGAGTGTATTGGCCTAGTATGGATAAAGAAATTCATGATTGGATTAAGAATTGTCCAATGTGCAAAAAGAGACCCCCGGTGGAGCATGCGACTCTTTATCACATATCATTAATTCCAGATTGGAGTGCTCCATTGGTAGAATTCATGCGGTCAGGAACACTACCTAGAGAGGCAAGTCTAGCAAGAAAACGAAGTATGGAGCAGGAGGCTAAAGACTATGCCTTAGTAGGCTATAACCTATACCGAAGAGGCAAAGATGGCTATTTAAGACTGTGTGTTCATGAATGATATTATTTGAAAGTCTTAGAAACTACACATAGCAGTGTAGCAGGTGGACACTTTGGGCCTGACAAAGTGATCAAGTCTATTCTATTCTCAGGACTTTGGTGGCCCACTCTTCATATGGATGCACATACCTATGTGAAGAAATGTGACACATGTCAACGTGCCCAGTACCCAATTCGAAAAGATGAGATGCCTTTGAGGCCAATGATGGGGGGACAAGCATTCTCGAAGTGCGGCATAGACTTTGTAGGGCCTATTAACCCCCCAGCTAGAAACTCCCATGCCGAATACATTATTGTAGCCACAAATTACCTCACAAAGTGGGTAGAAGTCAAAGCCACAACAAAGAACGATGCTCAAACTACAACAAAGTTTTTATTCGAGAACGTGTTCACGAGATATGGATTACCAATAGAGTTAGTTAGTGATAGAGGTACACACTTCTTGAATGAAGTCATTGAAAATCTTCTCGAAGAATTCATGGTGATACATAAGAAGTCTGCCCCCTATCATCCACAAGCTAACAGTCAAGCTGAGAGCACGAATAAGATCCTATGTAATGTATTGACAAAATTGGTAAATAATAAACGATCTGATTGGGACAAACAACTTCATCATGCTGTTTGGGCCTACCGAGTTGCCTATAAAACGGTACTCAATGCCACCCCATTTCAGATGGTCTTCGGACAAAATGCTGTGCTACCATTGGACTTCCTAATTCCAACTTTAAAAGTAGCACAAGAGCATGAGTGGAATGGACATGAATTATCCTCTAGGATCTTTGATCTAGAACGCTTAGGTGAGACAAGGTTACGAGCGGCTGTAGGCATCTATGCTGCAAAGAAAAGGCAAAAGGCATACTTTGCACATATCAAAGATAAAGGATTAAAAGAGGGAGATCTAGTGTTAGTTTATACACTAAAGCAACATGCCCGTAAATTGGAAAAAAGAGGATACGGACCCATGATCATTAATAGAATTTCCACTAGCGGTGCAGTTCAATTGGCCACACTAGAAGGCGATGTCTTACCAAACTATATCAGTGGTTGTCGAGTCAAGCTATATCAAGAACCTCTTACAGAGGATATGCTAAAGAGACTCAACACTGCTACGAAGCGAAAAGAAGAAGAATTAAGGGTTAAAGAAGAAGCACATGTAGAGGCAAGAGAACGCATTAGGAGAAATAAGTTCAGACGCCTAGGCCTAGAATTTGATCGAGAGGCCCCAAGATACCACATGGCCATGTGGCAAACATCAAGTGCAATTGCTTCTCAAATAATTGATCGACGTCCTTTTTTGACCATAGTGGTAGGACAAGGGAAGAATGCAAGGACTGTGAGAGCATTGATTGACTCAGGTGCAACAACTAGTGCAGTTAGACTATCCTACTGCCAAGACTTGCAATTGAACATAAAGCCCATAGAAGCCTATCTCATAGGTTTGGGAGGTGTGGAAACCCCTTGTTTGGGCGAGGTGGAACTTCCCATCCACCTTCAAGATGTTCCAATGAAAGTCAAAATGCTAGTATGTCACGATGAGGACATTATAGAGCCCCTTGTCTTGGGTCAAGATTGGATTTACGACCATGGAGTCAACTTGAACCTACGACGTCAACTCGTTCAAGTTGAGGTGCCTGAACAATGTATCACATTAGAATTAGAGAATTGCATGTGCACAAAGCCAAGTAGCACACATTCTCTTAGTTCTTCCGAAACTAATCTTTGTAAAGAAAATGTCGTGTGTGTCACAAACCCTACGAAGCAAAAGGACTCAATCATGGAAGCACAAGCTCATAGGCCAGCAACCCTCTCTTCTCTCTCACATACTAATGCGAGTGTAACTCGACCAAAGAGGCAAGCAAAAAAGACATCTGCTATATCAACTAGACAGACAAAATTCAAGAAGAAAGAAGCTCAGGGCATGAAGCAGATTTGGGGACGAAAAGAAGAACAACCACCAGTCTGCCACAACCCTTCCCAGTGAGGCAAGCCAACCATGCTAAAAGAAGCATCAAGAAACGAGGACCAGCTCAATCCTACGGTCTTCAAAAAATTTGGGTACCAAAGCAATCGAGGGAGGCCGACCATGATAACGTACGAATTTGGGTGCCAAAGAAGTTAGTTGCAGCTCAACATGGGCGATACAAATGTGGGTACCCAAGACACTCTTACATGCACAAACACCACAAATCTCCCTCCCAAGCAAAGCTTACACAAAGACGCGAAGGAGAAGCGAGGGTCAACACCAGGCACAAATAACCAAAGCAGATCAACCCACCTCTTCAACAATCATAAAAAGGCAACCAAAAAGGGTAAGGGTTTGGAAGCCAAAAGTATTAGCAGCTTCCACAAAATCAAAGAGCCAACCACGCTGGATACCAACTTTTAGACACCATTCCACGATGAAGGGGCTAGAAGTGATCTCCACAAAGCAACGTACCATTCTCAAATGGATCCCTATAATGAGGATTACATTATTGCAAGATTCAATCGACACCTCCAAACAAAGATTGCATCAAGTCTACAAGTAACGTCAAAAGCCTCGACTAGCAAAAACCATGTGCCTTTGGCATAACCTTGTCTTTTGCACCATTCCGGTCATGCATTTCCAAAGTATGCATTAATATAGGGCCTCCTTACATGGCCGTGCATAGACACAATTGAGAATCCCAGGCACATGATACACGTATGAAATATGTAAAATATTTTATTGATACAAACACCTTTCTTCTTGTTTGATTCCATTGTTCCAAAAAAAAAAAAGAGGAAGAAGAGAGAGAGAGAGAGCGACCGGACAAGGGTGTGCGCTCGAAGAATCTCTTATGCGAACCATCAACAAGAACATCTGTCAACAACCAAAGATAAGTTGATGGTCAATCACCATGATGGAGTACCACACGAAGAGATGAAGATCGACGAACCTTTCAACATGGTAAGATGTGCATGATTCAACAACACTATAACCATGATAGATTAGGAAACCTCTTCGTCGGCATACCCTTGAGCACTTCGCTCAAGACCAAATTTCTTGCACCATACTTCTTCCCATGCATTTTCCAAGTACGCATACATAGGGCCACATTACAAGGCCATGCACAAGGCACATATTTTGTTCAACCCATGCACTAATGCACTTACCCATCATACATTAGGGGTTACAAGTACTTGGCATGAAAACTACGAAATCCATCTTTGGAAGAATCAGAGGACATCAAGGTGACCACTACAAGAGCAAGAAAGCCATCCACCACCAAGAGTTGCTCATAATCAACATTGACCACCTCCTTTGAGCAACAAGAGTTTTGGAACCTCACAAATGCACCATCAAGATGGAATACAAGGAAGAAGTATATACAAAGGGACTACAAACTACAAGAGCTAGCAGTGGCAAAGTGAAGAACTAGACAAACGACCAGGATACATTGGGAAGATGGATCGCTCCTGTTGAACGGAAAGGACACTACCTCTCAACGTACTACATGGAACAACCACTACAACAAGGGTCTGTCAGGGACGACAGACTCAAGAGGGGGGGGAGTGTTGAAGCTCAAGGTCAAGCACAGGCATAAAAGTGCATCAACGAAGTGGAGACACAAGAAGAAGGAGCAAGTAGGGAGCTCCAAGAAGCACCTGTCAAATTTTCAGAAGAAATCCCTATAAAAATAGTGATTTTTATCACTAAAAATCATTGTAAATACCATTTTCTATTTTTACAACTCCATTTTGTTCAAGCCAAGGAGTCCTTGAGCTTGAGGAGTATTAGATGTATCATACTACCAATTTTCATAATTTTTAGATTCTATTTGAGCCCCCAAATAAGCCCTAGAACCTAATTTTTAACTATGCTGGACACTAGGTCTGGACAAGGCCAAAACCACTCAAAAACTATAAAAAGGGCTGGAGAGCTCATTTTTGGGGTTAGCTTGTTGTAGATTTCAGCCTTGTAAGAGAGTTCTTTTGGTAATCGAAGATCTTCCATTGTTCCACTCTTTGCTCTTACCCTGTGTGCGTGTGTGTGTATGTGTGTGCATGCTTGTGTGCTTTCACTCACGCACTTGTGCCATCACTTGCTCATGGTATTCATACCGGTCCTCACATCTCCGCGGATTGACATTTATGAGGTGAAGCTCCTCACATTGGTACTCACCATTGTGCTAGAGTGACATATGTCAATTCAGGGTTTTGGGGCTAAAACAGGATTTAAAACAGGTTAACAGGCAGACAGGACTTCTCAAAATTGCTTTGGGTGTAGGTCTCACAATGCTCTATTAACCCATTAAAAGCTCCCCACAAATTGCCAAAAATTAGACCACTATTTTTACCCTAAAAAATTGGCCGAATTTGCCCGTCAATTGCGATCGAAAGCTCTGTCAATCGCGATTGATATGTCAGTCACGATCGACGTGTTGGTCGCGATTGACTGGTCCGTCGTGGCTGTTAGTCGCGATTGATGGGTCAATCGCGATTGACACGTGGCCCGGATTTTCAGTCAATCGTGGTCAAAGGGTCGTTTACTCTGTCGGTTGCGATTGATGGGTCGATCGTGATTGATAGGTCCGTCGCGAGGGTCTGTCCGTCGTGGTCAAGCAATCGTTGACTGGGTCGGTCACGATTGACAGGTCCGTCATGGCTGTCAGTCGTGATTGACTGGTCGATCGTGATTGATAGCTCGATCGCAATTGACACGTGTCACGCGTAGGTTCTGTCGGTCGTGGTCAGTCAGTCGTTGACTGTGTCGGTCACGATTGACGTGTTGATCGCGATTGACAGGTCCGTTGCGAGGGTCTGTCGGTCGTGGTCAAGCAATCGTTGACTGGGTCGGTCGCGATTGACAGGTCCGTCGTGGCTGTCAGTCGCGATTGACTGGTCGATCGTGATTGATGGCTCGATCGCGATTGACACGTGTCAGGCGTAGGTTCTGTCGGTCGTGGTCAGTCGGTCGTTGACTCTGTCGGTCGCGATTGACGTGTCGATCGCGATTGACAGGTCGGTCGGCAAGTGTCCGTTGTGGTTTGTCGATCGCGATTGACAGGTCGATCGCGATTGACAGAAAACTGAGGAATTTTAAAATTTCAAGCACATATTCATGAAGCTCTAGGCCTATACATCACATTTATGCACTTAGTTTTGCAAGAAGGTCAATTTTTTTGTCGGTCGCGATTGACAGAGGTCAACGCCTCGGGACGTGCACAGTCAAATTTTTTACCTGCTGAAGCTGGTGCAGCTGCTGGGGATGCTGGTTCCTGCAGAAAATCTCAAAAATCACAGAAAAGCACAAGCACACAATCGCTCTCTCGCTCTCTCTCACAAGTGAAATGAGGGAAATGGTATGGGTGGGGTGATATGACCAAAAACTGAAATTTTCGAGATGATGGAGATGGATGTGGGAGATGGTGAGGATGATGATGGTGATGAGAAAAACAAAAGAAAATAGATAAAAGTGAAGAAAATACCTATGACTCCAACGCCTCAACTCTACGTCTTACCATCACACGCTCGTCCTCAAAGCTCGATCCCCGGCAACGACGCCAAAATTTGGTGTAGATCAGTGATGAGTAGCACCTCCTTTAATGTCAATCCGGGAAGACGTGAGGATGGTATGATGACCTCGAGCAAGTGAAGGCACAAGTGCGTGAGTGAGAAGCACACAAACATGCACACACATACACACACACGCGCACACAAGGTAAGACCAAGAGAGAGAAGCAATGGAGTTCTTTTAGATTACTTTCAAAATGCCCATACAAGTTCAATTCTATTACAAGCTAGCTTCAAAAATGAGCTCTCTAGCTCTATTTATAGTTTTTGACTAGGTTTTGGCCTTGTCCAGACCTAGTGTCCGGCCTAGTTAAAAATTAGGTTCTCTGCCCTATTTGGAGGTTTAAATGGAGTCTAAAAAATGTGAAAACTGATAGGTAGGTACTTCTAAAGCTCCTCAAGCTCAAGGACTCCTTGTCTTGCACAAAATGGAGCTACAAAAATATGAAATGGTATTTACAATGGTTTTTAGTGATGAAAATCACTATTTTTGTAGGGATTTCTTCTAACATTTTGACATACATTTCCTGGAGCTCCCTACTTGCTCCTTCTTCTTGTGTGCCCAACTCTTTGATGCATGAAAAATTTAAATGGCCTACTTGCCAGATCTTCTTTGACTACTGTGTCTGCTTGTGCTTTCTCTTCGCTCCGACTCCCTTCGTAGGCTTCCTTGTCTTGTGAGTCCTTCAGTTCCTTGACTACTGCCAACACCTTGACTCCATCCTTATTACTCCTGACTCTTCCTCTACCTTTGCCACCTCCTCTTCCTCTTAGGAAGTTGGCTTGACTAGTTGTGCCTTCATCTTCATTTGTTTGTTGCTTCCTTGCTATTTTTCTTCTTATCCTTTGAATACATTGCATGACATGTACTCTTATCACCTTCACCTTTGACATCCTGCTCAAAGGTTACCATATGTCCTAGCAACTGATTTAAGTCAGGAGTAAAATGATCAAGTGATAATTCAGTAGACAAAATGAATGGCTTCCATTTGTCATTACCTCTCAAACTTGTGAGGATTTTCCTTAACAATTTATCCTCCTCAATGTCTTCATCAACTGCTCCTAATGCATTTGCAATGTCCTTCATCCTTGTTACATAGTCTGAGATGGATTGAGAAGCCTTCTTCTTGAAGGTAGTAAATTCTGCCCACAAAGATGCCTTCCTTGACTTTGTGGTGTTTTGAAAATGCTCCTCCAAAGCATTCCATATATCACTTGCACTTTCAAGACCTCTAATGTGAGGTTGCAAGTAGTCATTGACTGCGATATAGATAATGCTCCTAGCTTGAGCATCTCTCTTCATCCAATTCTTCAAATCTGACAATTCCTCCCTAGTTGGAAAACTAGGATATCTGAACTGAGGCTTTTCTTCTTCACCTGTGATGTAACTTATCAAGTCTTTGCTCATAAGATGAGCTTCCATCCTCATTGACCATGCTGGATAGTTCTCTCTATCCAACTTCTCTATTTGAAGAGAATCTCCCATCCTTTCTTCACCTGTATATTAAATTCTTCAATCTTTATGAGTAATAGATGTACCTTTACTTCGAATAATATTCCTTTTGTCTTCCTTGATGTCGTATGACCTCCTTCTCAAGCTTTGCCCTCAAGCTTTCACCTTTTGAACCTTCCGATGTTGAATTCTTTGCACCTGCAGCAGTCAGGGTCCTCCTTCCTTCAATTCTGATGCTTCTTGCTCTGATACCACTGATGGAGAATGTTAATCTCCAAAAGAACAAGCTACTCTTGTAATTAGAGCACCTCTATAACCAAAGTAACTCAAACTTTCACCAATTTTATAGGATCAATGATTAATTATGAAGATTTTGAAAAATCTGTGAAGGAGATGACTACACAGGAAGTCTCCTGCACATATCTCTCTCATTACCTTATCAATTGTGTAAAGTTTTTTATGAAACATTGCACAAGGTGTTGTCTACAATTTCCGCACCTTCTCCAAGTTGAATCACTCCAAAAGATTCAGTGTATCTTGAGAAATGAACTCAACAAGTTACCTGTGTCTAAAACTGCTCTTCTGAGAAGTTGATTTAGACACCTATAACTTTTAACACTTGGTTCTCTCAATCTAGAACCTGTTTATGAAAATGCTTTTAGCCATAGATAGCTTATCTTCCAACTTAAAGATTGAGTGCTTGCTTGCTCAAAACTTTACACTGTGGAGGAAGAACTGACCAAAACATTAACATAGAATTTTGCGCCTGTTTCAAGAACCAGTGAACACTTCTTCACATATGAATGTTCCTACACATAATTCTCACAACCTGTTTACATTTAGGCTCTCAAACTTTAACCATAGACTCATTAACTATGGACTTAGACACCTACAAAAGGATTCTCAAAAGAATTTTGCACCTGTTTCAAGAACCAGTAGCCTCTTCTCCAACTTGTCTTGGCCTTCGATAAGTGCCATTGAAAATATTCCATAAGTTCTTTGATACTAATAGATTCATCATCATAAAACTCCACATTGGATAATTAGACATGCCCTCAAGCTTGTCTTCATTCTCAAGTCTATAATCACTCATCTTGTTAAGGGTGTATGTCAACTAGGCTCTCATACCAAATGTTGGTATTCTAAATTTTGAATACCATATGTTGGAAGCGGTAGTGGGCTTATCATAGGGTTTACAGGATCTTCCAACATATGAACCTTAACATACACACCTTAATAATAAAAAAGAAGATGAGTGAGAGATAGAAAAAGAATAGACAAGATTTCAAGTGTAACGGTAAGCTATGAGGATCACCTACACTAAATTATATATGAATGTCAAATTACAATGTGTGTATATGATACAAACTGACAATATCGATATCTAGGAAGAAATAGGAACTAGATACAAGAGATTGTGTGCCTAAGAGGTATGAAGAGTGTGTGTGTGAGAATATGGAGAATACCAATAGTTTAGAAATATTTTACAACAAACCTAAATTCTGATCAACCTAAATCAGAAATGAGCGACCTAGCAAGTAAGAACGGAAATAGACTTGCTACTCATAGTAAATCAACAATGGATGTTGATGGTAAGTTGGGAGAATCTTCCCCAAATAATTGCCAAGATGTAGACCACAACTCCTCCAAGAGTGTATGTGAACACTCCCTCCAAGAAGACCTCCAAGATCTCCTCCTAGCTTGAGAAGATTGATCACCTCCAAGTTACACTCTTGTTAGAGCTTCTTGGGTTGATGATCTAAAGTGTGGCTTGGCTTATTCTTTTATAGCCTTAGTGCTCTTATGAAACACATTCTATGAAAAGCCATAAAGCCACGATCATTACAATGTTAACATATTTTGAAAAACATATCATGATCCATTGATTAAAAAACAAGTATGGCATCGTTATGCTTTTCAAAAAAAAATTAAATGAAACATCGAGATTTGCAATCAATAGGTATCAAACTCGCGTCAGCCCGTCAAGAAGTGACTGTATTATCCAACGTGCCATTCGCTTTTGCATGTGGTGAATATAAAAGCTAGAACATATGATCAATATATGATTATTATGCCCATTGATTCTTTTTGAAGAGGGTGGTATAAAGGTATTATTCTTTCTTAAAAACTTCACCTTCAAGTCTTGGACCATGTGAACATTGTTTTCCAACAATACCTGAGCTCAGAAAAATCTTTGACAAATGTAGAGAGTGTGTTTTTATGGTCAAGCAAGGCAAGATTCTAGGATACGTAGTGTCAAAGAGTGGAATATCCACTAATGACGACAAAGTGAGAGCTATTGCAGAGCTACTTAGGCCAAAGAATGTCAAGGAGATACAAGCTTTCATGGGGCATTGCGGTTATTATTGACATTTCATTCATATGTATGCAATCATTGCAAAGCCTGTGTACACCCTTTTGACCAACTTTGAGTGGATAGAAGAATGCAAAAACTCCTTTAATGAGCTTAAGTGATGATTATGTTTAGCATCAATCTTGACTACACTAGATTGGAACAAGCCATTCCATGTTCATGTGGATGCATCCGATTATGCTATTGGGTGTGTACTAGCACAACCTAGCGGTGAAGGTAATATGGATTTTCCCATTGCTTGTGCCAATAGACATTTGAATGCGGTTGAACGAAATTATATCACTAGCAAAGAGAAGGATTAGACATGGTGTATGTGGTTAAGAAGTTTAGACATTATTTGCTTGCAAACAAGTTTAAATTTGTTATAGGTCATCAAAAACTATTATATCTAGTGAACAAACCTTGCAATATTGGCCGATTAGTCTCTTACTAATGGAACATGACTTTGAAGTTGTGGTTAGGAAAGGAAGGAATCACCTTGGGGAACGAAGACTTTCCCTCAAGAGATGACATTGACTACATGAAAGAGCTTAGAATAGGAAGCACTAAATTTTTCACTCATTGTAGATAATTATACAAGCATGAAAGAGATGGATACCTACGACTATGCGTCCATGAAAGTGAATATCTCAAGATCTTAGACACTGCTCACCAAGGGGTGGTAGGAGGACATTTTAGACTAGACGGTGTGATTAAAGCAATTCTATTTGTAGGTCTTTGGTTGACAACCCTTCACATGGATGCACATACCTATGTGAAGAGGTGTGATATTTCTCAGCGAACTTAGGATTCAATACGTAAGGATGAGAAGCCATGGAAACCCATGATGGAAGGTCAGACATTCTCTAAGTGGGGAATAGACTTTGTAGATCCTATTAATCACCCAGCTAAAAGTTCACATGGTGAATACATTATTGTTGCCACATACTATCTAACCAAATGGGTAGAAGTGAAAACCACGACCAAGAATGATGCTCAAATGATGGCTAAGTTCTTATTTGAGAATATGTTCATGCGATACAATTCACCAATAGAATTGGTGAGTGATCATGTCACCCACTTCTTGAATGAGTTCATTGAACACTTGTTACAAGAATTCATGGTGGTTCATAAGAAGTCTGCCCCTTATCACCCACAAGCTAATGGACAAGCCGAGAGCACAAATAAGATCATATGTAATGTATTGATAAAACCGGTAAATAACAAATGCTTTGATTGGGACAAACAACTACACCATGCTCTTTGGGCATATCGAGTAGCCTATAAAACAATACTCAATGCCACACTGTTTCAGATGGTATTTGGCTAGAATATAGTATTACCCTTAATTTCTTGATACCAACATTGAAAATAGGACAAGAGCATCAACGGGCCAACCATGAGCTCTCATCTAGAATCTTTGATCCTAAGTGATTAGGTGAAATGAGATTAAGAAAAATCACAGGAATATACATAGCCAAGAAAAGGCAAAAGGCATACTTTGATGCCCATGTGAAGGATAAAGGCTTGAAAGCAGGAGATTTAGTCTTAGTGTACACCTTGAAGCAACATGCACAGAAGTTGGAGAAGTGTGGCTATGAACCCGTGATTATTAATAGGATATCAACAAGTGGAGTAGTCCAATTAGCTACTCTAGAAAGCGACATCCTACCTAGTTACATCAGTGAATGCAAAGTTAAATTGTATCAAGAACCCCTCATAGAGGAAATGCTAAATCGGCTCAACACTACAAAGAAACATAAGAAAGAGGAAAAAAGAGTTCAAGAAGAGGTGTAAGCAGAAGCCTTAGAATGCATCCGACGAATGAAATTGAGGAGATATGGTAGAGATTAGCCTAGGTTAGATACTCATGCCACTCCAAGACATCACATGACCATGTGTAATTTCTCCTCGAATCAATCAACATCCTTTTGTGACCCGAGAGGTAGGACAATGAAAAAGTGCAAGGATTGTAAGAGCCTTGATTCACTCAGGTGCAACCACTAATGCAGATAGGCTTTCTTACTTTCAAGAATTACAATCAAGTAGCAATCCTCTATAATCATATCTCATAGGATTGGGAGGTGTGGAAACCCCTTGCATGGGCAAGGTGGAGCTTCCCATCTACCTAAGTCCCAAATCTGAGGTGATCTATTCTAGCAACATATAAAAGTTATCACTACCAAAATATATAATCCATGCTAAAAGTTTGGAGAATTACACCTTGTATCAAACCCCCTGACTTTATTTTGTAAATCAATCTCCATCAAAGTAGATGCATTCTTAGTAAAATGCACATCCAAAGTATGCATCTAGGAAAAAAATCACTAGCCCACTAACCAACACTCACAAACGCAAGGAACACCTCACTCACTAACTCCCTAACCACTTTGGGTATCATGTTGGGATTGTAAATGAGACAAAGTATCATCATGTTTTTGTTGCAATGCTAATATGATCTCCGCTTCTAGCAGAATCAGAGAAAAACAGTACTAGCAACATCATGACTGACACAATGGGCACCAGTTCATATGCATGAATGAATCAATCAACAATCGACATGGAAAGTTTACCTATTGAAGTGCCATTGATCGAGTCAGCTATAAAATTACATCATCTACAGCAAATACCCATACAGGATCCTCCAATATGATTGACAAAAAGAGTTAGTGCAAATTCTCATTGGTTCAATGGCATGCAAGGGCCGTTAGGAGAAGCGACATACATATGGGAGTCCAAGTGCAAGTACGAGAATGTATGGGGATGTTTTTTACTTTTTTCAAGAGAATTTGAGACTCTTCAGAACACATCCAAACTACAAACAATCTCGCAATGTGTAGGGTTGGCTGACTACTTCAAGGCACCCTTACCCAAGTTTCTTAACTACCACTATTTGGTATCTACATTATAGGTGAGTGACATAAAGGACCGACACGAAACCTTTCTCATTCCATCTTTATCACACAAAAACAAATTGAAAAAGTTTTAACTCACCTCGGAATTGGTAAGAGATGCTCTTAATATGCACAAAACACATGTACCTTCAGAGAAGGATGCTTTGATACATGACAACATGAAGAATAGGAAGCTATTGAAGTTAAAGGATATGGAAGCACTTACACCTAAGGTATCCATCCCCCTTCCATGCATGCAAAAATTTGCATTTTTGGGACAAGATAGATGCACTCAGCCACATGGTTTAGTCTTTATCTAGTAGAGACATGCTCAGGAACCATTAAGCTTCCTATATGGATTATAGAGCAGTTATATGAAGCTAATAAAAGATGGTCTAGGAAACTAGTGGTGAATGGATGTTATGCTATTACATGCATCACTTATAGATGTCTATCATATGATGTGCCCATCGAGCGCGCATTGACCTGGACACAAGTACAACTCTTTAAAGGGCGTGGAGCTTTTGACCACCAATTTAAATGAATGTGTCCAACCAAGAGAAGTGGTCACGATCTCCAATGTCCAACCAATAGGGGAATCCATAGTTCCTCCTTTTATGATTCAGATCCCCCAATCTAAGTCTAGAGACACATTGCAATCTGCTTCTTCTGCTCCCCTTTTGCCTTCAGAGTTTGAATTTGGTACCGCTGGAGATATCGAATGGATGAGCACCTTTGATTTTGAATCTTTTTTGCAGACCACTCAACTATCGGATGTAGAGTCCTTTTCCAATGCAGAAGGAACTAGCATCTCCACACAAAGAAGGGGAAAATCAACAGAAGGCCACCACATACATTGGGAAGATGAATAACAAAGGACCCTATCTCAACAATTAGAATGACCAGAGGGTGAAGAAGAAGAAGAAGAAGAAGAAGAAGAACAACAACAACAACAACAAGAAGAACAAGAAGCTATCAAAGCTCCCGATTATACTACAAAACTCTGCACATTATACCAAACAATGGAAAGAGTGCGAGCCCAACCATTGCTTTCTGAAGAGAGAAATAGAATACTCAAGGCCCAACTATTGGAAGCGTTCGATGTTGATTCTCACTTCAGTAAAACTCTAAAACTCCTCTTAGAAACTTGTGGTGTAGTGAAAGCTATATGCTACACTCTGCACACTCCTCTTAGAAACTTGTGGTGTAGTGAAAGCTATATGTTACACTCTTGCCCAATACGACCCACATAGGAAACAAAGGTCAAGGAAGAACATTCAGATTCCCATCCCACTATGGAGGAAACTACTACGACAACTGAACCAATTGAGACAACTTTCCAAGCAGCTGACACTACCATGGCCAATCCACCGAGGTAATCACTGGGAACTTTTGGTCATGAAACGACTATCATCCATGAAGATACAATAGAACCACTACCTCCAACACCTCCACTGATGGAGAGTGATAATCTCCAAAAGAACAAGTTATTCTTGAAGTTAGAGCACCTCTATATTAAGAATAACTTAAAACCTTCACCAATTTGGACGATCAATACTCAATTACCAAAATCTTGAATAAACTATGAAGAAGATGACTACACAGAAAGTCTGTTGCACATAACACAGTCATTGACTTATCAAATGTGTAAAGTTTTTTATAAAACTTTGTGCAAAGTGTCGCCTATAGCTTGCACATCTCCTCCAAGTTAAATCATTCCAAAAGACTCAGTAGATCTTGAGAAATGATCTTAACAAGTCACCTATGTCTAAAACTATAGTTCTTTACAATGGACTTTGACACCTGTAACTTTTAAAGCTTGGTTCTCCCAAACTAGAACCCGTTTATGAAAATGCTTTTAGCCATAGATGGCTTACCTTCCAACTTAGATTTTGACTCCCCATTTGTGCAAAACCTTACACTGTGCACTGAGAACTGATCATTTCTTTGACCATCGGGATGGCGCTTTTTCAAGAGACACTCAACACTTCCTCACATATGATTCTTCCTACTCATAATTCTCATAGCTTGTTTACAATTAGGCTCTCAAACTTTAACCATAGACTTATTAACTATGGAATTAGAAACCTATAAAAGGATTCTTGAAATGACCAAGCACAGAAGGAGAACACACAGAAAAATCGGGCACAACTTTTCTTCATTACTTAAAAGTTTTACATCTAGATGAGAGACCTATCTTACTACTTCCACAAGTGTCTAATGACTTCTAATTCTCATCAAACCTTGTACTCTCACACTCTCTCATAATTGCCCTGACATTTTTCCTTGTATATATAGACAAAAAAATGTACAAGCTCATAACCATACAAAAGTATAAGTGAGCTATCTCTAAGTTAATGTACATATGTATACATATCTTCATCCTTTGAACATATACTTTCTTCATGCTTCATGACTTGATCTTTTCTTCAATCCTTGACTTCAAAACTTCATTAAAACTTCAATTGTTGATTGCCTTGCACCAACAGCTCCCCCTCAATCATCAATTGAGGTTTTCTCTATCTTGTTTATACCTACCATGTCTTTGAATCTCTGTAGCTTTGGTCCATCCAAGCTTTTGGTTAGCATATCGGCTATCTGATCTTTTGTTGAAGTATGTATAACTTGAATCTCTTTATCCATCACCTTCTCTCTGAGAAACAAGTCTCCCAAGTCACTAATCTTGAACTCTTTTTCCATTTTCTTCTTTAGGCTTTGAATTCCTTTCTCATCTGTACCTCTAAGAATTATATCATCAACATATATGCACATGTAAATGAACCCATCATCACTTGCTTTAACAAAAAAGCTACTTGAAAATCAAGTTCATTCAAGAACTTCACAAGTCTATAATTCCATGCCCTTGGGGCGTGCTTCAAACCATACAAAGCTCTCTTGAGCTTACATACATGTTCTGGATACCTTTCATCTCTGAATCCTTGTGGTTGCTTCATGAAAACATCATCTGAAATATAACCATTTAGAAAAGCATTCTTCACATCTAATTGACATAATTTCCAACCTTTACATGCAGCAATAGCTATGAGTGTCCTGATGGTTGTCATCTTTGCCACATGACTATAGGTCTCATCATAATCTATACCATATGTCTGAGCAAATACTTTCACAACAAGTCTAGCTTTATACCTAGACACACTTCCATCTGCAAACCTCTTTGTCTTGTAGACCTATTTGCATCCAATTATCTTCTGACTATTTGGTTTAGGAACCAAATCCCATGTCTCATTCTCCATCAATGCATCATACTCTTCCTGCATAGCTTTCTCCCAATTTTCCTTACCTTTTGCCTCTTCATATGTAGAAGGGTCTTCATGTGCCTTTATCATATAAGCATAATCTTTGGTAGCCAAAAACGAAGTGTCATAGCTATACCTTGTAGGTTGCCATTTGTGTCTTGATGACCTTCTGAGTTCTCCACTCCTTGAGGTTTCTGGTTCATCACATTCTGGATCAAACCTTGGCACTTCTTCAACTTCAACATGTACCTCATTGTTCTCTTCTTCATCAAATATCTGAACCTTTGATTTACCTTTCTTTTGATTCACAAGTTCTTCATCACCTGCATAAATATTGATTATACCTACATACCAAGTACCTTGCTCATCAAATGTAACATCTTTTGATACAAGAAATTGTTTTGTGGATGGACTCCACAACCTATATCCCATCTGCTTATCATCATATCCAATGAACACATACTTTTCAGCTTTAGGTTCCAATTTGTGCCTCAATTGAGATGGCACATATGCATATGCCAAACATCCAAATACTTTGCAATGATCCAGAGTAGGTCTCTTACCCCACCATGCTTCATATGGTATCACACCCTACAAAGCTTTACATGGTAATCGATTGACCAAATATGTGGCTGTATTTATAGCCTCAACCCACAAATAATTTGGGGAATTTTTCTCCTTCATCATGGATCTTGCAAACTCAATAAGAGTTTTATTCCTCCTTTCTGCTACACCATTTTGTTGAGGAGAGTACCTGCAAGTAATTTCCCTTTTTATACTTGCATTCCACAAGTAATCACTGAACTCATTAGAGAAATACTCTCCCCCTCCATCTAACCTTAGTCTCTTCAACTTTTGGCTTGTAATTCTTTCTCCATACACATGATAATGCTTGAATGTATTGAATACCTCTGACTTATCTTTGATCACATAGATAGTGATCCATATGTTAGCATGATCAACATAAATCACATAATACCTTGAAGCATTGATACTGAAATCCTTTCATGGTCCCCACACATCTGTGTGTACCAATTCAAGCTTCTCCGAATACATGAAACCATGCTTGGAATAAGGTTGCTTATGAGCCTTACCTAATTGACATGCCTCACATCTGTATGTGATATGTTGACCTGCAACATTAGGCAATCCAAGCACTAAACCATTATTAACCATATCTTTAATACCTCTTTCATTGAAATGTCCAAGCCTTTTGTGCCAAAGATCTAACTCTGAGATCTTATGTCCTCCATAGTTGAACAAGGCATGACCAATATTACCTTGAATCTTTAATGTGAACAATCTTCCTTCTTTCTTCCCTGAAACAATTTTTTTATATCCATTGCTAGGGTCTTCCACAAAAACTCTTTCATTAGTGAACCTAACTTCATAACCTTTTTCAACAATTTGTCCTACACTTTTCAGATTCTTTGGAATTGTAGGAACATACAAAACCTTACTCAAGAGAGTACTTCCATCCTTGACCTTCACTGATCCAATTGACTTCACATTGTGCTTTGTACTGTCACTTGTTTGAACTACATGATTAGTTACATTATTCTCCAAATCAATCATCAAAGCTATGTTGCCACTCAGGTGATTGCTACACCCTATGTCAATGTAGAAGACTCTTTGGTCTTCACTTTGCCTTTCAAAAGTTGCATTCATTATCAATGTTGAATCCTCCTTCTAATCTAAAGCATAATTGTTGTAGGTATTGTTGTATTGTTGGATTTGAAATCCTCTACCTGCATTTCTTCCAAAACCTCTACTACCTCTACCTCTAAAATTACCTCTTTGATTTTTGCTACCTTTTCCTCTTGAATTAAAGTTTTGATTATATCCACCATGATTCTGAGTATTATGCCAACAATCATGAGCTCAGTGATTTGTCTTACCACAAATCCAATGAGCTTTGAATCCATCTTTATTACTTCTAACTCCTCCTCTACCTTTGCCACCTCCTCTTCCTCTTAGGAAGTTAGCTTGGCTAGTTGTACCTTCATCTTCATTTGCTTGTTGCTTCCCTTTGCTATTCTTCTTCTTATCCTTTGAATACATTGCTTGACTTGCACTTTTATCACCTTCACCTTTGACATCCTGCTCAAAGGTTAGCATGTGTCCTAGCAACTGATTCATATTAGGAGTAAAATGATCTAGTGATAATTCAGTAGACAAAATGAATGGCTTCCATTTTTCATCACCTCTCAAACCTGTGAGGATTCGCCTTACCAATTTATCCTCCTGTCCTTTATCCTTGTTACATAATCTGAAATGGATTGAGAGGCCTTCTTCTTGAATGTACTAAACTTTGCCCATAAAGATGCCTTCCTTGACTTTGTGGTGTTTTGGAAATGCTCCTTGTAACTCAGTGATGAGTAGCACCTCCTTTAATGTCAATCTGGGAAGACGTGAGGATGGTATGATGACCTCGAGCAAGTGAAGGCGCAAATGCGTGAGTGAGAAGCACACTAACATGCACACACATACACACACACGTGCACACAAGGTAAGACAAAGATTGAGAAGCAATGGAGTTCTTTTAGATTACTTCAAAAGTGCTCATACAAGTTTAGATCAATTGCAAGCTATCCTCAAAAATGAGCTCTCTAGCTCTATTTATAGTTTTTAACTAGGTTTTGGCCATGTCCAGACCTAGTGTCCGGCCTAGTTAAAAATTAGGTTCTAGGGCCTATTTGAAGACTCAAACGAAGTCTAAAAATTATGAAAATTGGTAGGTAGCTACTTCGAATGCTCCTCAAGCTCAAGGACTCCTTGGCTTGCACAAAATGGAGCTACAAAAATATGAAATGGTATCTACAATGGCTTTTAGTGATGAAAATCACTATTGTTGTAGGGATTTCTTCTAACTATTTGACATACATATCTTCGAGCTCCCTACTTGCTCCTTCTCCTTGTGTGTCCACCTCTTTGATATGCTTTAGTGTCCTAAAAAAATATTGGCCTACTTGCCAGATCGTCGTTGACTACTCTGTCTGCTTGTGCTTTCTCTTCTCTCTCACTCCCTTCGTAAGCTTCCTTGCCTTGTGAGTCCTTCAGTTCCAACACCCCCCCCCTCTCTCGCGTCTGTCGTCCTTGACAGACCCTTGTTGGGTGGGTCGTTGGATGTAGTATTCTACAACGTCTTGTGCTAAGTGATGTTCTGTAATTCTCAACCCTTTGGCCAAGTCCGTGAGTAGAGCATCCCAATCTACCGGCCCGGGAACCTCTGGATGTGGTATACATAACTTTTCTGAATGGAGAGCTTGTTCCACTGCAAACAGCTGCAATAAATGTGATGGTCTGGGAATGAATATCTCTGAATGATATTCCCAGAATCCCGTGACACACATTTCTTCAAACGTCTGTTTGAAGCAGGCTGGTAGATACTTTATACGCGCATGCCATGCATATACAACATTAATAGATGGTGTGGCGCTCATGTCGTAGACAAGGTCCTGATTACCTTCATTAAATCCAAGAGCTGACAGATGAGGTTCCTTGACATTCTTGAAGGTCCTGAAGGTGACCAACATGAGTTCAAAAATTTTAAGGCACATTTGGGCCATGACATCTGGTACATTTTTGAACCGGACCCCCCAATGGCGAGTCGTCGAAATCATATATCCTATGGTAGGTTGGCCTTTAGGTGGTGCTAAGTAGACATAATTGAGCCATTTCTCACATCCTTTGGTTGTCAGCACAGTTTTTGTGTATTCCGGCCACGACCTTCTTTGAAATACAGGGCAGTAGCATGGGTTGTATTTGATATACAAAGGCATGTTATTCCATGTCCTTACCATCTCAGGGTAGGTTTCCAGCAGACAAATCCTCCACGTAGGTTGGTGTATATTTCCCTGCTTTGCACTTGCTGGGATGTCGTCCGGTGCAAACTGTGTAGCCGAGGTTGGTTCTTTTGAGGTGTGGTGCTTGATTTCAGCATTGTAATCCGCCATTAAGACACAGAAAGGAACATACAAATCGTCGGATGTGCCGATCCACCTATGATGGGAGAGGTTTCTAAAGTAATCCGATTTTATGACTACCTCTTCCAAACGTGACATAGAAGCTATCTGAACTGCCACTCTGTCATCATGGGTTGTGGCCACTTTCTCTAGCCTCTGCATCCATTCGGGAGCCTCGATCTCGATGGTGTCCATGCCCTCTTCTGTTTGCTTGCCTCCTGGTGTAGGCATGGGAACGTATGGGTCTTCGAAGGTTTCCTCTACTTCAATTGGCACTAAGTCTTCAGGTTCGGGTTCTACAAGGGGAGAGGGTTGACGTTCGTATTGCATGACTTTACTTCGTAATTCTTCTAGTTCTGCTCTGAGTTTTTCGATTTCTTTAGACGTGTCAACTGCAGTTGTGACTTTGCTTGGTGACTCCTGCTGGGTTGCCAGCTGCTTCAATAGGTCATCTCTTTCTCTTTCAAATGCTGCATGGGCTTCCAGGAGGTCGGCATGGGTTTCCAACACAATTTTCATATTCGCTGAGGGTATGGCCTTGAATTTATCTAGATCGATTTCCTGTGGGGAACCCTCCATGGCTGCTTCCAAGTATTCTTCGTTTTGTTTCTGTAGTCGTTTATTCTCCTCGAGTGCAGTAGACATGTGTTTGCGTAAGAGGGCCAGGTTGCGTCGAAGCTTGAGATTCTCTGTTATCTGGGAGTGTAGCAGATCATCCATTTGTTGTTTTTCTTCTGCATCTGATTGGGGTGGATTGGCTACTAACTTCTCATGTTGTTCCTGTAAAGTGACATACTGTTGTTGTAGTAGCCGCTTTTCCCTTTCTAGATCAATGAATCGTACTTGAAGTTCTTCATGGCTTCAGAAGAGTCTCCTATGTTGGTTATCCAGATGCTGGTAGTGCTGTTGTAGTTGCGACATACACTGATACATATTATTAAATACATTATTAATAGGGGTGGATGCAGGAAGGGTGTTGAATGCAGAAGGGAAGGGAAAGGGGAAGGGGAATGTGGATGCGGTGCTGGAAAATGGTGAAGTGGGTGGTGGGGGAATGGGAGATGGTGGGTGTATGGGGGGAGGGAGAGGTGCGGAGGTGGGTGATATGTCCATAAAATCAAAAGTGGATGCAGTAGTGGGAGTGATTGTGAACATTGGAATTGTGGGTGCGGTGATAGTGGTGAAAGTATACAGTGGTGTGTGCAATTGCGAATACGAACTGCCAGGAAGTGTGATCGGGGGAATGAGGTTTTCCGTGGCTACGGTTAGAATTACTGTGTCAGTGGTCGTATAGACAAGAGAGGTGGAGATAGAGTGTGTGGGTTGTGTGGGTTGAGTGACGGTCTGTGCTTCGATATGGGTAGTGGACTCGGAGGCGGTGACAGTAGTGGTTACACTGGTAGTGGGGGGTGAATGTGGTGGAGTTGGAGGTAGGGGTGGCAAAAGGGGTGACGGGGGTGCACTTGATGTATGGGTTTCTTCAGTATCATGAACGGTGTGTGCAGTGCCCGTGGTTGTGGATGTTCCTTGTGGTTCTGATACTAATACATTCATCTGTTTTCCTGATCGTGGGGGGCGCCTACCATATCTTTGCTCCGTTCTGCGTGATTGTGAAAGGGCGGTATGCACCGTCTCAGGTACTCCTAAAGCATCAGATATCATATCAAGTGTGGCGCAGTATTGCTCATCTACTCCTTCCTCCTCAAGGATTTGGTTCATGAGAGCTTTTCCTGCTGCGAGGGATAGTCTATGTTGCTCTTGAACCCTGTTGATGGTATCATAGAGCTTTTTCAATTCCTTCGTATAAGCCGAGGCACCCTCAAGTACTTGTAGAGCTTCCTGATCATATTCCTGCTCTTCTTCCTCGGATTGTCCACCATGTTCCTCCTCTTGTTGTTCTTCTTCTTCACCCTCCACATTGACGACATCTGGTTGTCTGGGATGGGGTTGGTCTGTAGCAGTTTGTTGTCCACTAGCTTGCTCTGCCTCGACTTCCGCGTTAACAGCTTCGATTATTCTGGCAACCTCCTCATCAGTTAGGTCTTCTAATGTGAATCCGTGAGGAAACTCTAGGTCGGTTGGTACAGGTGGGAACACTAGATTCGGTCCATCAATGTTGTGTCTTGGTAATCTGATAGTGAAGGGTTGTACCTGCCTAGGAAGTCGTGGAGTTGTCTCAGGTGTCAGCGTCGCACCGCGGGCTTGTGCATAGGGCATCTGAACGGTGCCTCTCATTTTCTTGGAGGGTGGCCCTGCGGTTGATAATCTGCGTTGAAACACCTGTACCCTGGTCCAAATGAGTGCCCTTTGCACAAGCACATCATACGCCAAACATCTATACACAATCCGGGTGAGAGCACAGCATCCATACAGTACAGACTTTTGTTTTTTATACCACCTTTGATGAGCCAAGTGGATTTGGTCGATAATCCAGTGGGGCATATTGATTGCCAAATCAAAGGCGTCAGCCAAGTATAGACTAAACCATATCTTCTTAGGTGGCATTGTGAACCTCTCTTGAGCGGGAAATGCAAAATGCTGCATGACCATTCGCAAGTGAATGGCAATTGTAGGTGTCATTACCACCATGTCCTTTAATTTCATCAGATTCCTGTTCTTCATATTATCAGGGACCATAGTCTCTTTCTCCGTAGGAATGTGCATACCTTTCATGTCTAGAGCTTCCCTTACCAAATTGAGAGTCAACCTGAAGCGCTTCAGCTCATTGCCCCTTGTGAGAGATGGGAGGACAAAGGTGTTGTATCCCTTTTTATCTTTGCTCGGAGTGAGGGTGCTAATCAAATATGAGCATCTTAGAAAGTCGGGCTTTGGCAATTGGAATTTGAAGTAATCGTAGAGTCCTGCCTTCTTCCATATAGGTTTCAGTCCTTCATTATTTTGCAGTTTCTCAAATTCCCTGGTGAAGAAGTGATATCTGCCCCAGCACCCATTGAATTCTATCTCAGCCTCCCACATGTAAGTGCCTTCACCCAGAGATCCTGCCACATCACTGAACCAATGTGAGTTTTTGCTGACCGGCATTGTGTGCCCTTGTGGAGGATTCTGAATCGGTATGGCGTGTAATGCCCTCAATGCCACTGGGCGTTCCTTCAATTCCTCCTCAATGGGAAGACTTTCAATGTCCACGACTTGGGGGCTGGTGCCTGCTTGGGAGCTAGTTCTTGCCGTATCTGCCATGTTACTTCTTGCCTCCTAACTCTGTGAGAATATAGAAACAGGTGTTAACATTGTAAAGGACAAGATAGAACCGTTTTTGTCCCCATTACAACATTAACATGAGGTTCGGGAGAGATTAGTAGGTTATTAAGTGCTCGGTGTTTGTGTGTGTAGTTAGGAAGTGGGTAGACCTAGGAGCTACGTGGAATGATGTAGTGTGAGAGTGACATAGTTAGTAGGTGGGCATGGATTTACAACTGGGGTCCGGGGGTTTATTACAAGTTTTAGGTTGCCAAATGCGGTGGATGGGTTTTGATCTTGAATTTGTGGAGACTCTGGAGAGTTTGATAGGAGTATCTACTTGAAAATGAGGCTTTTTAGGGACCCATTTACAAGTGATTCTACTTGTGCTCATGGAAGAATATGTGTTCGTGCGTGATGTATAAGAATGGGCATCGGATGTTCGAGTGGGTGAAACATGTTGTACCGGGTGTGGCCTCGGTGTAGCTACTTGAGCCCGCAAGCAAGCCTTAGGCACCCAGATTTGTCGTGATTGTGGGCTGGCCTTCATCGACTTCTTGGGTACCCAAATAGACTTTACTTTCGTAGAAGAATTTATGAAAGGCTTCTTATTAGTGTCGTGTTGTCGATTACTAATAAGAGGTTTTGGCCGTGGGGTTGGCATGGTTGCAATAGGGTGTTCGCCTTTCCGCACCCACACTTGTTTCAACGGCTGCGACATTCTGCTTCGCACGTTTTTTTGGCCTCCAGTATAGGTAGTACTCTGCTCCTTCTGTATTTGATCTGCCTTTGGTTGCTGCATCCCTCTGGCCTTTGGAAAAGAAGGGAGTGCCGTGTTATCCTTGACTCTGTTGTTGAGACAATCCTCTTTCTGCATCATACAGTTTTGGACAAGAATAGCATTGTCAACTTCATGTGCGCCCCTGGAAGGACCAGGAGTTCGTGCATTACCTAGTTCCTTGAGTGCCTCATTTTCCAATTCAACTGTAATTCGACTATGATTTACCCATACCTGAAAAAAGTCCACTTCTTAGGTTTAGGTTGACTGCATGATCATAGATCCAGTCCTGACCCAAGACAAGAGGCTCAGTGAGGTCCTCATCTTGACACACTAGTACTTTGACTGTCATTGCTTCTTCTTGAATGTAGAGGGGATGTTCCACCTCGCCCATGCAAGGGGTTTCCACACCTCCCAATCCTATGAGATATGCTTCTATAGGATTGACGGTTAATTTCAACTTTTGACAGTACGAAAATTTAACAGAACTAGTGGCTGCACCTGAGTCAATCAAGGCTCTTACAGTCCTTGCACCCTTTCCTTGTCCTATCTCTAAGGTAATAAAAGGACGTCGGTCAATTATCCTATGAGAGCTGATACCTGAAACTTCACACATAGCCACATGATATCCTTAATCTGCATATGCATGTGTCCTAGGTTGCTCTCTACGCTATCTTCTAACTTCATTCTCCGGATACGTTCCAATGCTTCTGCTTGAGCTTCTTCTCGAATTCGTCTTTCTTCTTCTTTGCGTTTCTTAGCAGTGTTGAGTCGACTTAGCATCTCTTCCGTCAAAGGTTCCTGATATAACTTGACTCTGCATCCGCTTATGTAGCTTGGGAGAATATCTCCTTCTAATGTGGCTAGTTGCACTGCTCCACTTGTTGAGATTCTATTAATGATCATGGGTCCGTAGCCTCTTTTCTCTAGTTTTCTCGCATGTTGTTTCAAAGTGTAGACTAGTACTAGGTCGCCTGCCTTCAAACCTTTATCCTTAACGTGGGCATCAAAGTATGCCTTCTGTCGTTTCTTAGCTGCATGTATCCCTGCAGCCGCCCTCAATCTTGTTTCTCCTAGTCGTTCAAGGTCAAAAAGTCTAGAGGAGAGTTCATTACCTGTCCATTCATGTTCTTGTGCTACTTTCAATGTAGGTATCAAGAAGTCCAACGGTAGCACTGCATTTTGGCCAAATACCATCTGAAAGGGGGTGGCTTGGAGTACCGTTTTGTAGGCGACTCGATATGCCCAAACAGCATGGTGTAGCTATTTGTCCCAATCAGAGCGTTTATTGTTCACTAATTTTGTCAGTACATTGCATAAGATCTTATTTGTGCTCTCAGCCTAGCCATTAGCTTGGGGGTGATAGGGGGTAGACTTCTTATGTACTACCAAGAATTCTTGGAGAAGATTTTCAATAACTTCATTCAAGAAGTGAGTGCCTCTGTCACTGACTAGCTCTATAGGTAACCCGTATCTGGTGAACACATTCTCAAATAAGAACTTAGCTGTTGTTTGAGCATCGTTCTTCGTTGTGGCTTTTACCTCTACCCACTTGGTTAGATAGTCCGTGGCAACAATGATATACTCTGCATGGGAACCCTTAGCTAGGGGATTAATAGGACCTACAAAGTCTATTCCCCACTTATGTTGGAGCAAGTCTATGACAAGCCTAAGTATTGGCTTGAGTCCCACAAAGTCTTAGAAGAAGCTTTAAAAAGAAGACTATGTAAAGTTCACTTGTGAACTACCTCTTGTAACTTTTGAAGAGTTTACTTAATGTAAAAGTGAAAGAATCTTAAGTGGTTGAGTCCACTTGATCAAGAATGGAAAGAGGAGCCACGAATTTGTGATTTGTGGTAGGTAGAGAATCAAATCAATCATTGATTGATTGGAGAGTGATTGAGGGAAGTTAGCCTCCCAAACTCAACTATAAATAGATGGCAGTTTTAGTCGTGGTTAGAGAGACCTTTGTGAAGACCTCCAAGAGCTGAGCTTTATGCCATATCAAGGTGTGATTACAAGGCACACATATGTATCAGTAAGTCCATTGTATTTTACAAGCAATATACTTTCATTTTCATTATCATTTGGGTTCATATTTCCATGTTCTTGTGAAGTGTACTACTCACTGCCATATCTCTCAGTTTTCTCAGTCAGCTTGCAGAGATGTTTTCTCTGAGCTTGGTGCATCATTTTCAGTAATTTAACTTCGTAAAGTTAGCTCTATAAGTCTAATATATGATCACAAATTTTCATGTCATTTGGATGTTGCCATCTTCAGTTATGTTCATTTGAAGTCAACAGAGTCTGTTCATCTTCACTTCTCTGTCAGGTACCCGACTTTTTCACTCATCTTGTCAGAGCCATTTCTCAGTGGTTACTTATCCAAATTCCGTGATTTAAAGCTTGTTGGATTCATCTTATTGTCTAGTATAACCATACAAATTTTCTTAATCATTAGATTCCTACATTTTGAGTTATGTTGATGTTTTTGCTCACTGGTCGCAAACTGTAGCAGCCCGTGAAAATCGGGATGATGTCATCACTTGTTAAAACTCATTCTCCGTGTGTGGTTTATTATTCTTGATGAGAGATTACTCTTGAAAGTTAGATCTTTAAGTTACCTAGACTTCCCCAAGAGGAATTAAGCTAATTGCTGCTGTGCTCAGAGAATTATGTAAAACACTGGACAGGTGTATGAACCAAGAATAGCAAGTTTTCACCTCTGAGCTAACTCCAACTTATCTGTTTTGATCTATCTTTTTGAGAGTGATCTTCCAAGGTACATAGGGTGTCTAATACATCCATTGGCAAGCTAAAAGGGCCCACCATATACTCCTGGAGTTCATTTTGCTGGTGTAGATCAAGGATTTTGCAACACCTCTTCATCTTCAAGCACATACCTATCCATCTCTTCACAGTGGTATCAGAGCAAGGTTGGACAACATGGCAGATGGATTTCCTTCATCAATTGACAAATTGGACAGAGGTAACTACTCAGCTTGGTCATTAAGGATGGAAGCTTATCTCCAAGGTAGAAGTTTATATGGTTATGTGGCTAGAGATGAAGTTATGCCAAGTTTCAGGAACAAAAGTCAACGAACACAAGAAGAGCAAGAAAGATTGAGCACATGGTGCTCCAAGGATGCACTTGCAAGGTCTTATCTCCTCAACTCTATCTCAGATTTTTTGTTGCCTCACATTAGAAGTTGTAAGACATCTCAGGAAGTGTGGGATGCACTTGAAGCTTTCTTTTCTTCAAGTACTAAAGCTAGGAAGCATCAACTATGGCTGGATTTCACAACTCTCAAGAAGGCTCCCAAACAAAATGTGACTGTTCACAAAGCTCAAGGACATAGCAGATCAGTTGGGAAGTATTGGAGATGTAATAGATGAAGAGCAAATTGTAAGGCAGGTCATCAATGGCTTGAAGGCAGATGACAGGTGGGAAGCATTCACCACAGCTATGGATTTGTACATGGACATGCATGTACCTGATTTCAATACACTCATTGGACAACTACTTACTCAAGAGGCAAAGCTTATCAAAAATGGAGAAAGCTCTAAAGGTAATCAATCTTCAGCTTTATACACTGATAAAAGCAAGTCCAAAGATAACAAAGGAAAGGCAAAGAAAGTGGATGATGAAGCAGGTACATATCAAGCTAACTATGCAGGTAGAGGAAGACATGGCAGAGGTAGAGGAAGAGGAGGTAGACAAGGCAGGGGGAGATCCCAAGTCTCCAACTCATGTTCTATTTGTGGACTAACTAATCATAAAACTGAAAATTGCTTTAGGAATTCCAGGAATCAAAGAGGAAGAGGATACAATAGAGGAAGTTATGGCTATTCAAGAGGAAGGTTCAACAACTATCATGGCAACTACAACAACTACAATCATTCAAACTATCAAGGAGGCTACAAAGGAAGGAGAGACTACAATAACTACACAGAAGACTCAAACAAAGAGGATTCATTATTGATCATGAACATGGCTATGCCACAAGGTAAATCTGATGAGCATGTTTTCTACATAGACTCAGGTTGTTCAAATCATGTGGCAGGAAATGTGGCACTCCTATCAGATTTAGAAGATCCAAGGAATAAGCATGAGGTACAAACAGGAGATGATACAAAACATCCTGTGGAGAAAATAGGCAATGTCAAAGCACCTGATGGAAACATCAACCTACTCAGTAAGGTACTCTATGTCCCTACCATTACAAAGAATTTGATAAGTGTTGGGCAGATAGTAGAGAAAAGGTTGCAAGTCAGGTTCACAAAAGCAGGAGCATTTGTTGAAGATCCAAGTCAAGGATTCAGAAGAATTGCAAAAGGTGAAAAGACAGGTAGATTGTTCACATTTGAATTAGAGGACACTAGAAACATTGCTCTCTTTAATTATGGTAGTCAGACACTCACAGAATTGGAAGTATGGCACAAAAGGTTAGCACATATTGGTGAAAGGTCATTAAAGCAAATCTGCAGGGACCAAAGTGTACTTGGACTTCCTAATTTGTCAAAACAACATATGATTTATAAGTGTAGTGCATGTCAATTTGGAAAGTCTCACAGGTTACCATTCATGAAGAAAGGTTATATGCATGGAGATCTCTTGGAGTTGGTTCATACAGATGTATGGGGACCTAGCAAGGAAGCTTCAATATCTGGATCAAGGTATTATGTTTCCTTTATTGATGATTGCAGCAGACGGACTATCCTATTCTTTATGAAACACAAAGATGAAGTTTTTTCATGTTTCAAAAGATATTTGGCTCTTGTGGAGAACCAAACAGGTAAATCACTAAAAACACTAAGGTCAGATGGAGGGGGAGAATACTTCTCCCATGAGTTTGATTCTTTTCTTCAAGAAAGAGGAATCAAAAGAGAGGTAACTACAAGGTACACTCCTAAGCAAAATGGAGTGGCAGAAAGGAGGAATAGGACAATTATTGAAGCTGCAAGGTCTATGTTAAATGAAAAGCATTTACCTAATTACTTATGGGCTGAGGCTGTATCTACAGCCACTTACTTGATTAACAGGTTGCCTTCAAAATCCCTTGATGGGATGACTCCATATGAGGCTTGGAATGGAAGAAGACCAAGCTTAGATCATTGTAAAATTTTTGGATGTATTGCTTTTGCTCATGTTCCTTCACAGGTTAGAGGCAAGATGGATCCAAAAGCAGAAAGGTGTGTATTTATTGGATATGACAACAATCAAGAGGGCTATAGGTTATACAACCCTACCAACAAAGGATTCTTGGTAAGCAGAGATGTAGTTTTTGATGAGAACAATTCATGGTATGAAGATTCATGCAGGAAGATCAATTTACCATATGATCTTGAAGAAGATTTTCCAAAGCTTGGTAGAGAACAATCAAAGATTGAAGAACAAGACACCTCGGAGGATGATGAAGAATCTCACATGGAAAAGGTCAAAGCATGGAAGTCTAAAGGTAAAGCAAAATTGTAGGAACTTGGACATGAGGTAGAATCATCACATCATGGCCTAAGAAGATCTATGAGGGAAAAGAAAAAACCAGAAAGGTATGGGTTTGACACCTCATTAGTAACTAAACATTCTATCTACATAGCACAAGACATAAACCAACAGGAGCCATCATCATTTGAAGAGGCCAAAGCAAAAACAGAATGGAAGCATGCAATGAAGGAAGAGATCGAAGCACTTGAGGAAAACAACACTTGGGATTTGGTGCCCAAGACTTCATCCATGAAGGTAATAGGCTCAAGATGGGTCTATAAACTCAAGAAGAATTCTGATGGTTCCATTAACAGGTATAAGGCAAGGCTTGTAGCAAAAGGCTTTGCACAAACTCAGGGAATTGATTATGAGGAGACCTTCTCTCCTGTGGCAAAGATGCCTACTATTAGGGTTTTGCTTAGTATTGCCTCTTCCAAGAATTGGAAGATACTTCAACTAGATGTAAAGAATGCATTTTTGAATGGTTGGATAACAGAAGAGGTATATATGGCACAACCACCTGGTTTTGAGAATCAAGTTTATCCTGATTATGTGTGTAAACTTAACAAAGCATTGTGGTCTCAAGCAAGCTCCAAGAGCTTGGAATTTCAGGCTTGTTTCATTCTTGCAGGACAAAGGCTTTCAACCAAGCAAGGCAGATCCTTCACTCTTTATTAAAAAGAGTAATTCTGAGGTCATCTACTTATGTGTATATGTAGATGATATTATATTGACAGGAAATGATGCAGATGGTATGAAGAAGATCAAAGATCAGATGAGAGAAGAGTTCAAGATAAGTGATTTGGGTTCACTTACCTACTTCCTAGGTTTGGAAGTTGTCTACAAAGATCATGGTTTGTTTCTCACTCAAAGAAAGTACATTAAGGACATGTTGGCAAAATTCAAGATGCAAGATTGTAAGATTGCAGGTACTCCAATGGAGGTCAATCACAAATTGAGCTCACATGAAGGTGAACTCATAGAGGACATCACATCATATCAAAGTCTAGTGGGTATTCTCAATTATGCCACATTGACAAGAGTAGATATATGTTACAATGTGAGTGTGCTAAGTCAATTTATGCACACACCAAGGAAACCACATATGGATGCTGCCAAAAGGATTCTCAAGTATCTCAAAGGAACCATAAATGAAGGACTTTATTATCCTTATGTATCTGATTTAGGTTTGAAGCTATTTTCTGATGCAGATTGGGCTGGCTCCAAGGAAGATAGAAGGAGCACATCAGGTTATCTTACCTTTGCAGGTTCAAAGCTTATTTCATGGTCATCCAAGAAGCAACCCATAGTTGCTCTCTCTTCTACTGAAGCTGAATACAGAGGTCTTGCCATAGCTACTCAAGAAGCTATGTGGATGAAGACATTGTTCAAAGATCTTGGATTGGAGTTTGGAACTCCAACTACTTTTGGTGACAATATGAGTTCTATTCATTTGGCTGCTAATCCTATTTTCCATGCAAGGACTAAACATATTGAAGTTCATTATCACTATGTACGAGAAAAGGTTCTAAGCAAAGAGATTCAAATATCATATGTGTCCACTCATCAACAATGTGCAGAGATTCTAACCAAAGCATTGGATGGTACAAAGCTTTGCAAATTCAAGGCTATGATAGGTTTGCACGTAATCTTGGAAGATTGAAGACCTCAAGCATACTTGGCTTGAGGGGGAGCTCTTGGAGCAAGTCTATGACAAGCCTAAGTATTGGCTTGAGTCCCACAAAGTCTTAGAAGAAGCTTTAAAAAGAAGACTATGTAAAGTTCACTTGTGAACTACCTCTTGTAACTTTTGAAGAGTTTACTTAATGTAAAAGTGAAAGAATCTTAAGTGGTTGAGTCCACTTGATCAAGAATGGAAAGAGGAGCCACGAATTCGTGATTTGTGGTAGGTAGAGAATCAAATCAATCATTGATTGATTGGAGAGTGATTGAGGGAAGTTAGCCTCCCAAACTCAACTATAAATAGATAGCAGTTTTAGTCGTGGTTAGAGAGACCTATGTGAAGACCTCCAAGAGCTGAGCTTTATGCCATATCAAGGTGTGATTACAAGGCACACATACGTATCAGTAAGTCCATTGTATTTTACAAGCAATATACTTTCATTTTCATTATCATTTGGGTTCATATTTCCATGTTCTTGTGAAGTGTACTACTCACTGCCATATCTCTCAGTTTTCTCAGTCATCTTGCAGAGATGTTTTCTCTGAGCTTGGTGCATCATTTTTAGTAATTTAACTTGGTAAAGTTAGCTCTATAAGTCTACTATATGATCACAAATTTTCATGTCATTTGGATGTTGACATCTTCAGTTATGTTCATTTGAAGTCAACAGGGTCTGTTCATCTTCACTTCTATGTCAGGTACCCGACTTTTTCACTCATCTTGTCAGAGCCATTTCTCAGTGGTTACTTATCCAAATTCAGTGATTTAAAGCGTGTTGGGTTCAGCTTATTGTCTAGTATAACCATACAAATTTTCATAATCATTGGATTCCTAAATTTTGAGTTATGTTGATGTTTTTTCTCAGTGGTCTCAAACTATAGCAGCCCGTGAAAATTGGGATGATATCATCACTTGTTAAAACTCATTCTCAGTGTGTGGTTTTATTATTTTTGATGAGATTACTCTTGAAAGTTAGCTCTTTAAGTTACCTAGACTTCCCCAAGAGGAATTAAGCTAATTGCTGCTGTGCTCAGAGAATTATGTAAAACACTGGACAGGTGCATGAACCAAGAATAGCAAGTTTTCACCTCTGAGCTAACTCCAACTTATCTGTTTTGATCTATCTTTTTGAGAGTGATCTTCCAAGGTACATAGGGTGTCTAATACATCCATTGGCAAGCTAAAAGGGCCCACCATATACTCCTGGAGTTCATTTGGTTGGTGTAGATCAAGGATTTTGCAACACCTCTTCATCTTCAAGCACATACCTATCCATCTCTTCACAACTTAGAGAATGCACGTCCACCTATCATAGGTTTCAGTGGCATCTCATCTTTGCATATAGGACACTGAGTTCTCTGGCAAACATCACACCGTTTCACATAGGTATGTGCATCCATGTGAAGGGTAGGCCACCACAAGCCTGCAAATAGGATCACTTTAATCACTCGGTCTGGTCCAAAATGTCATCCTGCTACACCTTGATGAGCAGTTTCCAAGATCTTGAGATATTCACTCTCATGGGCGCATAGTCTGAGGTAACCATCTTTACCACGTTTGTATAGATTATCACCAATGAGTGAGTAATCCAGGGCTTCTTGTTCTAAACTCCTTTTCCTAGCCAGAGTCATGTCTGGAGGGAATGTTTTCGTCCTCAGGAAGGATACTAGTGGTTCACTCCAATCTAGCACTATGGACACTTGATAAAGAGTGGCATGTTCCATAGGTGGTTTAGTGCAGCAGATTGGGCATTCCTTGCATAACTTTTGGACATTAGCTTCCATAGTCGGCCAATGCACTCCGAGTCTCCTTAGTGTCTGTAGGGTTTGTGGCTTTGAGTAGTGTTGCTCTAATGCACCTACATGTGCTAATTGCAACCATTTAGTGAACTCATCCTCTTCCACACAACAAGCCAAGATCCCTTGATCTGTGTGCTTGTACATACTACCTGCCATGATGTGATACTTTTGGGCTTTTACTACCTCTCTATCTTGTGTGTTTATTACTGGGTGGTTAGGCATGTATGTCAATACTGGAACTAATGGCTTAGCCCACTGCGGCACCACTTCCAAATTAAACAAGTAAGCATCAGGAAGGTCATCTGACACTCCTTGTGGGGCTTCTCCAGATGTGAGCCTAGAGAGATGGTCTGCTCTCAAGTGAGTCTTCCCTTTCCTTACCACAACCTCAAAATCATATTCCATTAGCAAGAGAAACCATCTTACTAATCTTCCTGTATTGCATGGCTTGTTCACGAGATATAGTAGTGCCTGATGGTCAGTAAAAAATTTAAACTTATTTGGAAGCAAGTAATGTCTAAACTTTTTAACTGCATATACCATGCGTAGTCCTTCTCTCTCGTAGTGGTATAATTTCGTTCAGCTGCATTCAATTGTCTACTAGCATAGGCAATTGGAAGATCCATATTACCTTCACCGGTAGGCTGTGCGAGTACACACCCAATAGCATTATTAGATGCATCAACATGAACATGGAAAGGCTTATTCCAATCTGGTGTGGTCAAGATTGGTGCTGAACATAATCGCCATTTGAGCTCATTGAAGGAATGCTCACATTCATCAGTCCACTCAAAGTTAGTCAAAAGTCCATACAGAGGCTTTGCTATGATGGCATACATGTGTATAAACCATTGGTAATAACGACAATGCCCCATGCAAGCTTGTACTTCCTTGACATTCTTTGGCCTAGGTAACTCGGCTATGGCTCTCACTTTCTCTTCATCAGTGGATATGCCATTCTTTGACACTATGTGTCCTAGAATCTTGCCTTGCGTGACCATAAAAACACACTTTTCTAGGTTCAGGCAGACTTGATATTCTCTACATTTGTCAAAGATTTGTCTGAGTTCAGGAATATGGGTTTGTCTAATGTTGGAATGAGCGCAAAGATCATCAACATAGACTTCTAAGTTCTTCCTCAAGATCTCTTTAAATACATGGCACATCAGCCTCTGGAAGGTAGTTGGTGCATTGGTAAGCCCAAATGGCATTACTCTAAAGGCAAAAATGCCCCATTCAGTGGCAAAAGTCGTCTTATGCTGATCTTCTGGAGATACTCTGTGATAGGAAGCGGATAGTTATCTCGAATTGTGGCTGCATTGACCTTCTTTAAGTTAATGCATACACGTAGATTTCCATTTTTCTTGGGCACCACTATGATGGGGGATACCCACTCAGTGTGCTCAATTTCATAGATGAATCCAGCTTCAACCAGTCTATCTATCTCCTCTTTGATCTTAGCAGCATAATTATCATTATATGTGTATGGCTTTTGCTTAGAAGGTTTGGCATCTGAGGTCATGGGGATAGTGTGTGAGCATATGTCAGGGTCCACTCCTTTCAAATCCTTGTAGCTCCAAGCGAATACATCTCTGTATTCTCTTAGCAAGGCTATTAACGCATGCTCTTCTTCCTGTGTTAGGTCATGGCCTATGTACGTGCATCTCTCCTCTCCTTCTTCTAGGGCTACTACTATTTTCTTAGTGGTTTCTTTGTTATCATAGGCTTCTCCTGATTGTGCCTCTCGCTTAGGCATTCTTACCATGACTCTCCTGTCGTCTATCTCATACTTTTTAAAGTTTTCAGGGACCTCAAACAAAGATTCTTCCTCTTCTGGTGTGACTTCTCTCTTCTTTCTTTTCGGGGTCACATGTGTGGCTAGCCTTACATCATTTGTAAGCTCTCCATACCTCTGGGGTTGAAATTCTACTTTATAGAAGTATTCTTCATCTGATGCAAAAGGTGGGTCCATGATGATTGACTCTAGATCGGAGTCACTTGCATCCTCAAATGCATCAGGGCTAGGTTCACACTCTTCTAACACTGCCTCTCCCATGATCGGCTTTATGGAGAAGACTGAAATGTCATAGCCATCTTCATCACAATGAGGTGTCCATTGTTCTTCATTGATGGCTACATCCATTGTTGCTAGGATTTCTGCCCAGCCGTGGGGTTCAAATTCTTCGTCAAGAAAGACTACAGGTGCATAGGCTGGGTCTTGAATTGATCTATGTGTTTCTTTTGCACCTACCTCTGGCTTTTTCTCTCTTCTCTTCTTCTACTGCTACTTTGCATATCCATAAGTGGGTGTCTTCATGCATCCATGAGGATCCTGATCCTATGGAATGCACCGATTCCGTATCATCTTTGGCTCTATGGAGGGGATTCCATTGGATAGGAGGGACATCTCTATGAGAGTAATCTTTAAGATTCACTTTGGTCATAACACCTAAGTGTTGCAGGTACAAGGAATTGGTTCCCCAATCCTGTACCACTTGCAACTGTCGCATAAAGGGTCGTCCCAAGATCATTTCATAGGCATGATTTTTGCTAAAATCACATATAGCAAATGTGTGCTCGAACTCAACACCACATGTGGTGAGAGTTATTCCTTCTAACAGCCCTAAAGGTCTCTCTATGTGACCATCGGCCATTTGCAATTTCATCCTCGTGGGCCTGAATGCTGGCTTGCCCCAACGCTTCCATAGGGAAGTGGTAGCAATTGCAACTCCTGCGCCTGAGTCTAGAATGGCCTTGGTGGTGTATCCTTGATGGGTGATAGGAAGATATGTGTTTCCCTCTTCGCCCTCAGTCATGTCTCCTATCTTGTCCAAGGGTATTTCTGGCACTGTTCTCTGCGATCCTACCTGGGAACGAGGTTTTTCTATTTCTGGTACTTGTTTGGCTACATGTTTCCATAGCTCTGGCCTTACTTTGAGTAGCTCTTCTAAGGTGAGGTTGCACTGTACTTTAGTGTTTTTCACTACCTCTGTGTTCCTAGGTATGACTGAGTCCTCATTTCGTACCATGACTGTGGGTGCTCTCATACAAGTAGACTTATCTTCCCATGGGCCTGTGAAGTGGGGTAATTCTTGCAGAGAGTTAGACTCAAAGTCTAATCTTTCCTGAGATTGGGTGCTCTCCTGCTCCTCATAAATGGATGGGATGTCTTGTGGGAATTGGTCGTGTGCATCATCCACAAGTTCAATGGGAGGAGGGACTTCACTCTCTTTAGCCCATTTGTCTTCTTGAATCTCTCGTAGGAATTCTGTTGTGAACCGATTCATAGAAGATGATGTGTCTGGCTCCGTAGAGTTAGGCACATAGGCTCCCTGGGCAGGAAGACTTACTCTTTCACTTGCCTTGTCCTTGTGTTGAGAGGCAGGTTCCTTTTCTAATTGTGCAATTAGCCTCTCTATTCTTTCTAACAGTCCTTCAAAGTGCAGCTGCGTCTTGGGTGAGCTAGATATGTTAAAAAGGCGGCTGGCTTCAAACATGGTTTGAGCCAACTCCACCATCTTAGCACAAATTTTAGTTCGTTCAAGCTCTAATTCTGCTCTAGGGTAGCACTTTCCATGATCAGTTACGTTTGGCCCATCTTGGATTCCGGCCTGATATGCTTTAAGCATCATGTTTAGGTCCTCGGGAGTGGGATCTGCTAGGACTGATCCTACTCTAGGGGGTGGTGGAATTAGGTGAGGCGGGTTGGAAGGTGGCGGTTCGGATGGAGTTGGGAATGATGGAGGAGGGGTAGTGCGAGAGGGAGTTGGAGATGTGAGTTTGGTTATCCTGGCTCTCGTTTCTCTTAGGCTTTCCTCAAGTTCACTCATTTTCTTTGCCCATTGTCTTTTCATTCTTTCACGACTATCTCTCCAAGCTCTAGTCCTCTTCTTTGTCATGCTCTCCGTTTCACTAACATCTGGGCTCTTTTCCTGGCCTACGCTTTGGTTCTGTTGCAAGGCTTGGGCTCTAGTGATCACTTGCACTGGCGTAGTGGACGTCACACTTCCTGTGGAGTCTACAACTAACCCTACGACATTGATAGGAGTGATTTTCAGCATATTATTAGGATTCTTTGGGCAGTCTCATAAAAGATGCTCCTTTCCACACTCCTGGCAATAGCCCTGGATCGTCACTGACTAGGGTTGTGTAGGTGGAGGTAAGGGACAATCACGAATGAGATGATCTCCCTGACATCTGTAGCATGGTCCTCTAGGGAATGGGGGTCTCACTTGCCTAGGTTGAGGTCTAGAGTTGGGGTTTGCGTACATGACATTAGCATACTCTGGCTCCCAATTAGGTTCACTCGGTTCCTCACTGTAATAGGACTCACCATGTTCTGGAGACTGCATGTAGTAAGCATGGGGACTATCAACAGGTGTAGAATCAAAGCTATGGTCACTGGGATCACTGTCTAAAATTAATGGTGTTACTAGGACTATAGCTCTATTCAGGTTTTCTTCTGCAACAGCATACTTTACCGGAATCACATTAGTAGGAGCAGGTGGTTGTTGCGCTAGCACTGGCTGGGGTCTCAGTTGGGCCTGATATTGCGGTTGGTAATTTTGCTGGGGCCTAGTATACTGTTGTGGTGGGTATTGACTCTGGTATCTGCCTTGTTGAGGGTATGGCTGAGGGTAGGTTTGCCTAACAGCTTGCTTATTGTATGAGCACTCTTGTGCTGTGTCAATGCACATGCGTATACACTCTTCTATGGTCCTAGGGTCCTTCAAGTGATATATGATCTCAATTTGGTACTTAGCAATCCATCCAAGAACAAAGCCACTTGCTTAGCTGGCGTGGGTAACTCAGGGACAAGGCATCTCTCTAGGTATTGCCTAAATCTTCTTCCAGCAAGTCTCACGATTTCTTGAGGGGTTTGCTTGAAGCTGTGAATCAGCGAGGAAGTGTTATGTCTTATGCCACTTTTAGAGAATTCGATAATGAATGCCTCTAGAAGTTGGTCTATGCTCCTGAACTGCCTCTCGTTTAGTGGCTGAAACCATGTCAGGGTAGTGTTCCTAAGGGTTAGACCAAAGGCATTGTATTGCGTAAGAAAATCTTCAACGTGTTCAGCTCTCAAGACTTGCCTAAACTCAGCCACATGATCGTATGGATCTCCAGTGCCATCGAAGTAGTTCTTCATGGACTTAACTAGCTGAGTCGGTCTCAAAGTCCTTGTGTGCTCTCTAGGTCGTGGTAGAGGGAACTCATCCACATTTCTTTGATTCCTGGGAGCTCTAAGTACCTCAGGTTCTACTCTATTTGTTTCCGTCCTCGTTCTTTCTCTGCCCCTTGGGTTGGCAAAGCTTACTTCTGGCCTATCTCTACTTCTGTCTCTTTGAGTTCCATGAGCTTGGGATGTTCCAGCTCCAGGGTGACCATAGGACACGTTCGATCTTGGTTGGGGGAAAACGAATTCACCCTTCCAAGTATAAGCATGCCTGTCATGTTCTATAACCACAAAGATCCTCTCTGAAGCGTGATCTAAGTAGGTCCCTCTGCCTAGGCTATCAGGATCTTTGAACTCATAGATCAGGATTGACCCTACATCATTTGGCCTATTTGATTTATACCTCCAAAAGGCTTCATCGGTTTCTTGATTTAGGAGCAGATCTATACTCTTATTGTCCTAGGGAACCCACTCAAGATTGAGGATTCTAGTAAGAACAGATTTCCCTCGAGGGGTCCTAGGCTCTCCTCCTACGTTCCCTTGTTCTAGGTCATCTATGTCCGTCTCAGGGATCACATTCCCGAATTCATCTGTCCTGTCTGGGTGACTAGTGACCACATATATGGTTCCTTCTTTGTCAAAGTATGCTCCGTTTTCAAACTTGACAGCTGGGTGTTCTAGTCCAATGGATTGGTCCGGGTTTTTAATCTGGACCACGGATCTTCCTAGGCCGTCCTCATAGATGCTAGCACCTAATCGGTTGGTCCTAAGGTATTCCAGCTGCGTCTTGTAGGGGCCTCCCACCCTATACAGATATGGCACACCTGTACTTCCTGTAGGTCTGTCCATACCTTGAGACATCTCTGATTCACTAGTCTTAGAGCTAGGGTAATGCGAGTGGTGACTCAACTGCTGAGCCCAAGACCGAGCAGTATGATTAACACTAGCTTCCGAAGACCTAAGAATTTTTCTATCCCTTACTAGATGCCGTCCTGATCTAAGGTTCATATGCCTATTTAAGCAGCCCAATTTTTGCCCAAAGTACAACCTCGTTGCCGATCAATTGGTGTCAGTCACTTGATTCTTTTTTAGTGTGTTATCGTGTTTATGATCTTGTCTGATATCGCGTCGTCAGGAATATTTGAGTTAATTTTCCGCTTTTAAGTTGATCGTCCCACGCTAAGTTCTTTTCCTTTAAAGTTCTCGATCGCACACAGGTTATCTCTTGAACTTGATTTCTTAGATAGTCTTTGACTTGTCACGTGCCTATCGTTGTCCTGACTTACTCCTAGCACTACTCGAACTTAGCCTAAGCTAGGAATTGACAAAGGGAGTTGAGAATCTTCCAACCTTGAGTTCCTCCCTTGGTTGCCCTTGTGTGCTCAGGAAGTGTGTTCCCAAGCTTGCACATACTCTTGCTCCGATCGCCCTTTGATGCTCTCACTGAACCTGTAAGAGTCCCAAAATTAGCTCAAGACTTAAATTCAAATGATAGACAGATCACTTTCATTCATGTTATTTGGATATCAATTATGTCCCCTGTCTTCATTGCAAACAATTCTAGAAATCCCTTGGTTTTGCTCCCTCTAGGTATGGTATTTGATACACAGGATTTTTCTCAAGACACTCCTGTAAGGACCTCACAAATTCACTAATTGTTCGATAGGTATGCCAAAAATTCCCCAAAAACTTGGTATTAAAAAACCCTAATTTTTTTGGTCGAAAAGCCTGTCAATCGCGATCGACAGGTCTGTCAATGGCGATTGACAGAGGTGTCCGTCGGGCCTGTCGGTCGCGATCGACACGTCAATCGTGATCGACAGTGTCAATCGCGATCGAGAGAGTCGATCGTGGGTCCTCTCAATCGCGATCGATGGTGTCAATCGCGATCGACACGTGTTCCGGGATTTCCGCCATAAATTCAGTCGATCGGGGCTGTGTCCGTCGCGATGGACACGTGGCAATGCGTAAAATTCAGTCAATCGCCAAAATTCAGTCGGTCGCGATCGACGGTGTCAATCGTGAGTGACAGAGGTATCGGTCGTGGCTGTCGATTGCGATCGATGGTGTCAATCGCGATTGACAGGGTCAGTCGATCGCGATCGACAGGTCTATCGATCGCGATTGACAGATGTTGTCGATCGTGGCTGTCAGTCGCGATCGACTGTATCAATCGCGATTGACAGAGGAACTCATAATTTTTTAACTGTGTTTAGTGATTTAGCATGTGCTCATCATGTAGATTATGGTGGTGCACTTTGTTTTACCAAATGGGCGTTTTTTCTGTCGATCGCGATCAACAGACTTCGGGGACACAGAGACAGTTCCGTTATGTTTTGTACCTGTGCGGAGTGCTAGAGATGATGATGCAGCAAGTACCTGCAAGAAAGCTCAAAAAACACGCAAAAACAACGCACACAATATCGCTCTCTCTCACAAGTGGAATGAGGGAAATGAGGTGGAGAAGGTGATATGATCAAAAACTGAAAATTTCCGCGATGATGGAGATGGAGATCGGATATGGTGAGTATGATGATGGTGATGATGGTGGTGAGGTAAGAAAAGAGAAAAATAAGAAAAATAAAGAAATTACCTACAATGCCAATGTCTCAAATCTACGTCTTACCATCACACGCTCGTCCTCAAAGCTCGATCCCCGGCAACGGCGCCAAAATTTGGTGTAGCTCAGTGATGAGAAGCACCTCCTTTAATGTCAATCCGGGAAGACGTGAGGATGGTATGATGACCTCGAGCAAGTGAAGGCGCAAATGCGTGAGTGAGAAGCACACTAACATGCACACACATACACACACACATGCACACAAGGTAAGACAAAGATTGAGAAGCAATGGAGTTCTTTTAGATTACTTCAAAAGTGCTCATACAAGTTTAGATCAATTGCAAGCTATCCTCAAAAATGAGCTCTCTAGCTCTATTTATAGTTTTTGACTAGGTTTTGGCCGTGTTCAGACCTAGTGTCCGGCCTAGTTAAAAATTAGGTTCTAGGGCCTATTTGAAGACTCAAACGAAGTCTTAAAATTATGAAAATTGGTAGGTAGCTACTTCGAATGCTCCTCAAGCTCAAGGACTCCTTGGCTTGCACAAAATGGAGCTACAAAAATATGAAATGGTATCTACAATGGCTATTAGTGATGAAAATCACTATTGTTGTAGGGATTTCTTCTAACTATTTGACATACATATCTTCGAGCTCCCTACTTGATCCTTCTCCTTGTATGTCAACCTCTTTGATATGCTTTAGTGTCCTAAAAAAATATTGGCCTACTTGCCAGATCGTCGTTGACTACTCTGTCTGCTTGTGCTTTCTCTTCTCTCTGACTCCCTTCGTAAGCTTCCTTGCCTTGTGAGTCCTTCAGTTCCAACACTCCTCCAAAGCATTCCATATATCACTTGAACTTTCAAGACCTCTAATGTGAGGTAGCAAGTAGTCATCAACTCCCATATAGATAATGCTCCTAGCTTGAGCATCTCTCTTCATCCAAGTCTTTAAATCTGATAATTCTTCCCTAGTTGGAACACTAGGATCTCTGAATTGAGGCTTTTCTTCTTCACCTGTGATATAATCTATCACGTCTTTGCTCATAAGATGAGCTTCCATCCTCATTGACCATGCTCGATAGTTCTCTCTATCCAATTTCTCTATCTGAAGAGAATCTCCCATCCTTTCTTCACCCGTGTATTAAATCCTTCAAGATTTATGAGGAATAAGGTTAGCTTTGCTTCGAATGATACTCCTTTTGTCTTCTTTGATATCTTTTGACCTTCTTCTCAAGCTTTTCTTTCAAGCTTTCACCTTCAAATGTTGAATTCTTTATGACTGCAACAGTCGGGGTCCACCTTTCTTCAGTTTTGATGCTTCTTGCTCTGATACCACTGATGGAGAGTGTTGATCTCCAAAAGAACAAGTTATTCTTGAAGTTAGAGCACCTCTATATCAAGAATAACTTAAAACCTTCACCAATTTGGAGGATCAATACTCAATTACCAAAATCTTGAACAAACTGTGAAGAAGATGACTACACAGAAAGTTTGTTGCACATAGCTCACTCATTGGCTTACTAAATGTGTAAGGTTTTTTATAAAAACTTTGTGCAAAGTGTTTCCAATAGTTTTCACAGCTACTCCAAGTTAAATGATTCCCCAAAAGACTCAGTAGATCTTGAGAAATGATCTTAACAAGTCACCTATGTCTAAAACTGTAATTCTTTACAATCGACTTTGACAACTATAACTTCTAAAGCTTGGTTCTCCCAAATTAGAACCCGTTTATGCAAATGCTTTTAGCCATAGATGGCTTACCTTCCAACTTAGAGTTTGACTTCTCATTTGTGCAAAACTTTACATTGTGCACTGAGAACTGATAATTTCTTTGACCATCGAGATTGCACCTGTTTCAGAAGACACTCAACACTTCCTCACATATGAATGTTCCTACTCATAATTCTCACAACCTGTTTACAATTAGGCTTTCAAAATTTAACCATAGACTCATTAACTATAGTACTAGACACCTACAAAAGGATTCTTGAAATCATCAAGCACAGAAGGAGAACACATAGAAAAATCGGGTGCAACTTTTCTTCATCACTGAAAAGTTTTACATCTGGATGAGAGGGCTATCTTACTCACTTCACAAGTGTCTAATGACTTCTAATTATCATCAATATTGTACTCTCACACTCTCTCATAATTTCCCCGACATTTTTCCTTGTATATATAGACAAAAAAATGTACAAGCTCATAACCATACAAAAGTATAAGTGAGCTATCTCTAAGTTAATGTACATATGTATACATATCTTCATTCTTTGAACATATACTTTCTTCATGCTTCATGACTTGATCTTTTCGTCAATCCTTGACTTCAAAACTTCATCAAAACTTCAATTTTTGATTGCCTTGCACCAACATCCACCATCACCCCCTCACATAGAGGTGGTAAATGTTATTCCTACTGTCAATACCTGAGAGCAAACCTTCATCTTCTGTAGCCCCACTTCTAGTTCAACCTTGTTTTCTTCTTTTGATAACCCCTTGTACCATACTACAATAGAATCCCTCATTCATCCCACCTCCACAACCTCTATCATAGGACACCCAAACTTTGGATCCACTTTTCTAGGCTTCCCTATCACCAAACCTCATTCCATGGTAGTCCCATCTCCAAGCCCTCACTTTCCAATCTCCATCCTAGTTATTCACCAACCTCTTCACTCTTATTGGTCTAACCTCCCCCAACCCTTCTCTTGACCCTTTCCACCATTTTCACTCTCAACACCCACTTCACAATTATTCACCATGACCACACACATCCCACCTACCATTCCAATGTACATGGTAGACATCACACTCACCTCCACGTCCGACAACATGTTAATTTCAACACCTACAACACCTCCCTCTCCCCCACAATTCCACCATCTCCCATCCCCCTTCCACCAACTTCACCTGCAACCCACCTCTTTGTTAGACATAGCATACACACTCCCCATTGCCCATCCCCTTTGCTTTGAATCGACCAATGTACAAACTACATCTTCATCTATAGATATTGCATTTAATACTATGATTTAGTGTATGATGCAACTTTGGACAAGGTACCATCAACTAGAGGCACATAACAAGATATTACAAGATCCCTCTGCAAAATTACAACAATACATAACAACTCTTGAGGAAGACAATGAAAGGGAAAGTGTACAAATGTAGTTTCATACGTTACAGGAAGCCCATAGCACATTGGAGGTGAATTTTTAGGACTTAGACCCAGACGCCATGCAATTAGTTGAAGGTCATCTAGGAATGCAGACGGAACACAACTCTGAACCCCATTGCAACATGGCACTACTAAGAAGGAATATCATAGTGGCTCAAGAGGAAAATAGACGTGTAAAGCTCCAAAATCAAGAAAATTTAGAAGCAACCATAGAGAGCACACCAGGACCGTCCATAAGTCCATCAAAGTTTCAAGCTGTGCCCCCTGAGAACATCAAAATTATCCTTGAAGACTATGCCAATCTGCTAGAGGCCCATGATAAATTATCAGAGGAACTGAATCATCTATAGCGCCAAAGAAAGTTCAACACTAAAAATACCTCAAGTATCACCACACCAACCTCTCCCACACCATCCCTACCTGAAACCCCAACAAAAGAAGAAACAATCTCCATTCTAGTGGAAAAAACATTTGAAGATGACTACAAACCACAACCCATTTGTGGTGGATGGCTAATCACAGAAGGCCAAGATACCTTTGAAGCTTCCCCCCCCCCATGGTTAAAGCAATTGGAAAATATTGGGCATACCCATGAGGATTGCACAATGGCGTAGAATCAAGCCATGAAGGTCATCAAAGAAATGGTGCTGCAATCCAACTACTTCTAACACTTGGCACCTAGCCGACTCATCACGACTTCTGAACTCCGGTACAAGTCATATTCCATAATTATGGCTGATTATAATGCATAAATTAAGAGGTTCATGGGGAAGACACCCACATTTGCAACACAATTCTAGCCAGAGGACTTACCACCGATAGTGCATTTTTCAACCGACCTTGAGGAAAACCCTTTTGGAGACCTATCTAGAAATGTTGCACACTTGGAACAATGCACCTTTACATCTTCTTTATAATCCATGCTACAGACAAGTTCTAAGGCATCGATCATGGAAAGCCTTTGCCATAAAAGTGTAGAACAATGCACAATGCAGGGAATGGCTCAACTATCCATACATCATGCCATCGCAGGGACACCCTCCATTGCTTATATCATGGCCACTATATGCCACTGGATCCCTTGGTTGAAGTCAATGCCAGATGTAGCGGTGTAGATGATGTTGAAGATTCTGGATATGATTCAAATTTTTTTCAAAACTTTTCGCAATACATAGACACTACAAGTAGATGTCCCGGGCTTTACGAACAAAAATTATGATTTGGTGTATGACATGAGCACTAGCTGAAGTATTAGAGTGGCCTATGCTTGGCACATGTGCATTAAATACCTCCCAACCTGTTACAAATAAACGTTTGAAGATATGTTCACTATAGGTTTTTGGGAGTATCACTCTAAGGTATTCACACCTAAACTGAATCACCTACTTTAGTTATTTTCATGTGAGGAGGTGTCACTCTAGCACAATGGTGAGTACCAACGTGAGGAGATCCACCTCATAATTGTCAATCCGTGGAGACGTGAGGACTAGTATGAAGACTATGAGCAAGTGAAGGCACAAGTGTGTGAGTGAGAAGCACACAAGCATGCACACACATACACACACACGCACACACAAGACAAGAACAAGGAGAGGAACAATGGAGTTCTTTGCATTAGTCAAAAAGTCTCTTACATAAGCTCAATTCACAAACAATCTAACCCCCAAAAATGAGCTCTCTAGCTCTTTTTACATTTTCTCACTAGCTTTGGCCTTGTCCAGACCCAATGTCTGGCCTAGTTAAAAATTAGGTTCTAAACCCTATTTGAGGGCTCAAACGAAGTCTAAAAATTATGAAAATTGATATGTAGCTAATTCTAATACTCCTCAAGCTCGAGGACTCCTTGGCTTGAACAAAATGGAGTCTATTCTACCAAAAACGGAATTTACAATGTTTGTGTAGTGATTAAAATCGCTTGAGTTGTGAATGGTCCTTGGAAAAAATGATTAGGCCTTGTTGCCGTATTGTGCATGACTGCTCTATTGTACCTGTATGCCAACAACTCCCCCCTTCCTAGCGTCTGTCGCCCCTGACAGACCTCTGCTCTATAGGGTGGTCGATATAGTATTGGATGACATTCATTGCAAGTTCGTGTTCTCCTATCCTTAAGACTCTTGCTAGATCAGCTTCCAATGCATCCCAATTTATTGCTCCGAGGACCTCTGGTTGCGGTGTGGTGTAGTACTCAGAGTTCATGGCTTGTTCGCAAGCAAAGAGATGGAGTAGGTGTGTTGGCTTTGGTGCGAAGACCTCCGAGTGATACTCCTAGAAACCTGATCTGAACATTTCTTCGAATGTCTGTTTGTAACATGCAGGGAGGTATTTGATGCATGCATGCCAGGCGTAAGCCACACGAATACTGGGGGTGGTGCTCATGTCATACACCAAATCATAATTTCCGTTGGTAAATCCCGGTAGACGTACCTGTGGTGCGGCTGCATTTCTAAAGGTTTTCATGACTACCTGCATCATATCTAAAATCTTAAGCATCATTTGAGCTGCCACATCTGGCATGGGCTTTAATCGTGGCATCCAATGTCGAATTGTTCCCATCATGTACGCTACTGACGGTGGTCCCTGTGGTGGCGCAATGTATGGGTAATTGAGCCATTCCTTGCATTGAGCGTTATTCTGGACCTTTATGTTGAATGCTTTCCATGAGCGGCGTCGTGGAACAGGGCCATAGCATGGATTATAGAGAAGATGTAATGGCGCATTGTTCCAGGTGCGGAGCATTTCAGGATAGGTTTCAAGAAGTTTCTGCCGCCATGTTGGTTGACGGATCTTGCCTTTTTGCACCTCGGGAGGAAGGTCTTCGGGTTGAAATTGGGTTGCGAAGGAAGGTATCTTCCCTGTGACTCTCTGTATTTCTGCATTATAATCAGCCAGAATAATATAGTAAGGCCTGTATTGGAGTTCAGATGAGAGGATAAGACGTCTCGATGACAGGTTCTTGAAGTAATCAGATTGCAGCACAGTTTCCTCTATGACCCTCATGGCCTGCTTTTGCACCACTGTGCGCTCTTCATGAGAACTCCCGATTTCGTCCACTTGTCGTAGCCATGGGGGCCGTGGTGCTTCGAATGTGTCCTGAGCTTCTTCCGTTTGTTGACCTCTTGGGAAAGGTTGTGGGTCGTATTCTTCTTCAAATGTTTGTTCCATAGGAATTTGTACTATGTCTTCGTCGGTGGGAGCTTCTGGAGGGGAAGGTGGCCTTTCATATTGTAGTAGGCGTGCTTTCAACTCTGTGACCTATGTCTGGAGATCTTGGAGGGCCTCTGAGTCTGTGAGAAGTGAAGCCGCTGATGAGGTGGTTTGAGGGGCAGTCGTTGTGTCTTTTTGTTGTTTTTGCTTCAGTTGACTCAGTTCCTCTGATAGCTGGTCATGTGCTTCAAGCAGCAAAGCATAGTCTTCCAATATGATCTTGATATTGTCGGGGGTCACTGCTTAGAACTTTGATGGGATGATGGGTGCCCCTGGTGTGCTTTCGATGGCTGCTTCTAAGTTCTCTTGGTTCTATTGTTGTAGGCGTCGATTCTCCTCGTGAGCAGCTGCCAGGTGTCTTCGAAGAAGTGCCATATTTTGTTGAAGTCTTGAATTGCGTTCTAGTTGTGTTTTTAGATGGCCTTCTACCACTTGTATTGCTTCTTGATCTGTATTCTGCAACTGTACTTCCAATACACTATGAGCCTCTTGTAGAGTTTGGAAGTGTGTATGGAGGCGAGCATTCTCCTCTTCCACTGCAGCAAGACGATTCTGTAGCACCTCCGAGTGCTCTTGCAGTCGTGCGTTATGTTGCTGGAGCTGATTGTATTCTGTCCTTAACTGTGATATACATGTGAGCATGGTATCCAATGCATTTCCTATGGATGATGGTGTGGTTTGTACAGTGGAGGATGCACGGGAAGGGGATTGGGGAAGGGGAAGAGTGAATGATGTGTCTAGTGGAGATGTGTGTGTCGGTGAAATTGGTGGGGGGGGGAATGGGAGAAGGTGGAAGTGTGGGGGGTGGGGGAGGTGCCGTGGGTGGTGAAATGTCCATACTTTCAGGAGTGGGTGCAAGTGTGGGGTCTACCATATACATTGGAATGGTAGGTGGTGTGTGTGTGAAAGTAGTGAATAGATGAGAAGTGGGGTGGGGAGCTGAAAATAAAGGGAATGGTTGAGACCTGGGTTGAAAAGTTCTTGCAAGGAAGTTATGGAGGGATTGGAGAAGTGGAGAGATGGTGGTTGGGGGTTGAGGTCGTAGAGGCGGGGAGGTCATGAAAGGTTGCGTGGTAGCAGGGAATCCCATGAATATGGACCTACCGTCAGGATGACCTATGGCTGAGGGTATGGGAGATGGTTGTCCTAGGACAGGCTCCATGAGCGATTCGGTGGATTGTGTAGTGATGGTGGCTGCTTCATAGAGTGGGTTTTCAGAGGAGGAGACTAGGGTTGAACTAGAGATAGGAGTACGGAAGAGGAAGGTTTGTTCGGTGGGTTGAGTGGTCGAGGTGATCTCTACCGCTTCTGCTCTAGGAGGCGATGGTGGGGGTGTGGGTGGTAGTGGCTCGGTTGATTCCTCATGGGTGACTGGGTGCTCCTGACTAGCGGTTTTTGCTGCTTGGGAGGTTGTCCCAATGGGTTCGGATGTAATAATCGGCCCTTCTGCCGTTGTAATAGGGATCTGGATGTTTTTACCTGACCGTGGTCGTGTGTGGAATCTTCGTGGATCATATTGAACTGGCAATCTCCTAATGGCGGTCCGAATTGCTTCTACTACCCCATATGTTTCGGCTATTAATAAGAGACCTTCACTATATTCTGAGTCAACTCCTGCTTCTTCCAACAGCTGAGTCATGAGTACTCTACTGCTCTGTTCGGTGAGCAGTTGTTGCGATCGCACTCGTTCCATGATTTGATACAGCCTTCGGAGTTCTGCTGTATAAGATGGGGCTTCAGTGGTCTCCTCTTCGTATGCTCCTTCTTCTTCTAGGTGTCCTTGTTGTTGACCTTGCTGAGCGTCACTCTAATGTACATGGCGACCGTCTGTATATTTTCTTCTTCTTTGTGAAGATGTGCCTTGTTCTTCTGCATCTGAATAATCTCTACATCAGAGAGTTGTGTACTTTGTAAGAATGCTTCGAAGTCCTGGGGATCCATTCCTTCAGCATCTCCAGTTGTAGCAAATTCAAATTCAGATGGAGCAGGAGGAGCGGAAGGGGCAGCTTGTGTCGTAGTGTCAGATCCAAACCTGGGTATTCTAATGGTAAAGGGAGGTACAGTGGCTTCCCCCCGTGGCGATACTTCAGGAGTAGTCAGAACTTCCCTTGTCTGGACACAAGGGATCGCACCCCTCATGCGCTTGGATTGATGTGTGGACGTCTTGAGCTTCTTAAACATTTGTAATTGTGCCCAAGTTAAGGCACGTTCAATGGGAACATCGTATGCTAGGCACCGGTAAATAATGTGTGTGATTGCACAGCAACCGTTCACCACTAATTTCCTAGAAGACCTTTTATTTGCTTCATACAATTGATCTATGATCCATACAGGCAGCTTAATTGGTAACGCACCTGTCTCTGCTAAGTAGAGAGCGAACCAGATTCTTTTGTGTGGTTGTGTGAAGCGGTCTTGGCCGGGGAAAGCAAAATGTTGCATGCACATACGGAGAGGGATGGACACGTTTGGTGTGAGTGCTGCCATGTCTTTAAGCTTCAGTAGTTTCCTGTCCTTCATGTTAGTAGGAACGAGAGCATCCTTCTCAGATGGTACATGTGTGCTGTGCATATTCAAAGCAGAGCTCACCAACTCCAAGGTAAGTTCAAACCTCTTTAACTCGTTGTTGCCCAGCAAGGAAGGAAGAACAAATGATCCTGGTTTATCCTTTTCTTCATTAGCTTGTAATGTGGAGACCAAATAATAGCATCGGAGGAGATCCGGTTTCGGTAGTGGTGCTTCAAAGTATTCTGCTAGCCCTGCACGTTGCCATATGGTCTGGAGATCCTCTGTGTTCTGTAGAGTCTCAAACTCCTTGGAGAAAAATTGGAATCGAACCCATGATCTGTCATACTCGCACTTAGACTCCCATATATACTTGGCCTCGCCTAATGGACCTGGCATGCCATTGAACCAATGAGAATTGGCATGGACTCTTTCTGTGATCCCTGTGGGTGGATCCGGTACCGGGATCTGCTGAAGGTGTTGCAACTCCACAGGTTGTTTAGTTGGTGGCACAACAACAGGTAGACTATCCACATCAATTCCTGCAGTAAGTATTCCTACTTGTGAGCTCGGACCTGTCGCTTCTGCCATGTTACTTCCTGCTCCTGATTCTGTGAGAATATAGAAACATGTGTTAACATTGTAAAGGACAAGATAGAACCGTTTTTGTCCCCATTACAACATTATCATGAGGTTCGGGAGAGATTAGTAGGTTAATAAGTGCTCGGTGCTTATGGGTGTAGTTAGGAATTGGGTGGACCTAAGAACTAAGTGGAATGATGTAGTGTGAGAGTGACGTAGTTAGTAGGTGGGCATGGATTTACAACTGGGATCTGGGGGTTTATTACAAGTTTTAGGTTGCCAAATGCAGTGGATGGGCTTTGATCTTGATTTTGTGGAGACTCTGAAGAGTTTGATAGGGGTATCTGCTTGAAGATGAGGCTTTTTAGGGACCCATTTACAAGTGATTCTACTTGTGCTCATGGAAGAATATGTGTCCATGCGTGATGTGTAAGACTGGGCCTTAGATGTTCGAGTGAGTGAAACATGTTGTACCGGTTGTGGCCTTGGTGTAGCTATTTGAGCCCGCAAGCAAGCCTTAGGCACCCATATTTGTCGTGATTTTGGGCTGGCCTTCATTGACTTGGGTACCCAAATAGACTTCACTTTCGTAGAAGAATTAATGAAGGACTTCTTATTAGTGTCGTGTTGTTGACTACTAATAAGAGGTTTTGGACGTGGGGTCGGCCTGGTCTGAACAGGGTATTCGCCTTTTCGCCTCCATACTTGATTCCATGGCTGAAATAATCTGCTTTGCTCCTTTTTTTGGCATCCCGTATAGGTAGTGTTCTGCTTCTTCTGTATTTGATCTGCCGTTGGTTGTTGCAACCTTCTGGTCTTTGGAAAAGAAGGGAGTTCCGTCCTCTCCCTGGCTCCGTTGTTGAGACAAGCCTCTTTCTGCATCATACAGTTTTGGACAAAAATAGCATTGTCAACTTCATGTGCGCCCCTCGAAGGACCAGGGGTTTGTGCCTTGCCTAGTTCCTTGAGTGCTTCATTTTCCAATTCAACTGTAATTCGGCTATGATCTACCCATACCTGAAGAAGTCCACTTCTTAGGTTGAGGTTGACTGCATGATCATAGATCCAGTCCTGACCCAAGACAAGAGGCTCAGTGAGGTCCTCATCTTGACACACTAGTACTTTGACTGTCATCACTTCGTCTTGAATGGAGATGGGAAGATCCACCTCACCCATGCAAGGGATTTCCACACCTCCCAATCCTATGAGATATGCTTCTATAAGATTGACAGTTAATTTCAATTCTTGACAGTAAGACAACTTGACAGCACTAGTGGATGCACCTGAGTCAATCAAAGCTCTTACAGTCTTCGCACCCTTTCCTTGTCCTACTCCTAGGGTTACAAAAGGCCGTCGGTCGATTATTCTATGGGAATGCCCACCTGAAGCCTCGCACATGACCATGAGATAGCCTAGAGTTTCTTGAGTGTCAGGTAGAGGCGGTTCTCTGCCTTGTCTCCTCAATTTCATTCGTCGGATGCGTTCTAAAGCTTCTGCCTGTGCTTCTTCTCTAATTCGTTTCTCTTCATCTTTACGTTTCTTGGCAGTGTTGAGCCGATTTAGCATCTCTTCAGTCAGGGGTTCTTGATATAACTTGACTCTGCATCCACTTATGTAACTTGGTAGAATATCACCCTCTAGAGTGGCTAGTTGAACTGCTCCACTTGTGGAGATCCTATTGATAATCATTGGCCCATAACCTCTCTTTTCTAACTTTCGTGCATGTTGCTTCAAGGTGTAGACTAGGACTAGGTCTCCTGCTTTCAAGCCCTTATCCTTCACGTGTGCATCGAAGTATGCCTTTTGCCTCTTCTTGGCTGCATAAATTCCTGCTGCAGCTCTCAATCGTGTTTCACCTACTCGTTCAAGATCAAAGATTCTAGAGGATAACTCATGGCCTGTCCAATCATGCTCTTGTGCTACTTTCAAGGTTGGTATCAAAAAATCCAATGGTAGCACTGCATTCTGGCCGAAAACCATCTGAAAGGGCGTGGCTTGGAGTACCGTTTTATAGGCAACTCTGTATGCCCAAACAGCATGGTGTAGTTGTTTGTCCCAGTCAGAGCGTTTATTGTTTACTAATTTCGTCAATACATTGCATAAGATCTTATTTGTGCTCTCAGCCTGGCCATTAGCTTGGGGGTGATAGGGGGCAGACTTCTTATGTACTACCAAGAATTCTTGTAGCAGATTTTCAATAACTTCATTCAAGAAGTGAGTCCCTCTATCACTGACTAGCTCTATAGGTAATCCATACCTGGTGAACACATTCTCAAACAAGAACTTAGCTGTTGTTTGTGCATCGTTCCTTGTTGTGGCTTTTACCTCTACCCATTTTGTTAGATAGTCTATGGCCACAATGATATACTTAGCATGTGAACCCTTAGCTGGGGGATTAATAGGACCAACAAAGTCTATTCCCCACTTAGAAAATGCACATCCACCCATCATAGGTTTCAGTGGCATCTCATCCTTGCGTATAGGATACTGAGTTCTCTGACAAACCTCACACCGTTTCACATAGGTATGTGCATCCATGTGAAGGGTCGGCCACCAGAAGCCCGCAAATAGTATTGCCTTGATCACCCGATCTGGTCCAAAGTGTCCTCCTGCTACACCTTGGTGAGCAGCTTCCAAGATCTTGAGATATTCACTCTCATGGACACATAGTCTCAAGTAACCATCTTTACCACGCTTGTATAGATTATCACCAATGATTGAGTAATCTATGGCTTCTTGTTCTAGACTTCTTTGTATCGTCAGGGTCATGTCTGGAGGGAATGTTTTCGTCCTCAAGAAGGCTACTAATGGTTCACTCCAACCTGGCACTATGGACACTTGATAAAGAGTGGCATATTCCACAGGTGGTTTAGTGCAGTAGATTGGGCATGCCTTGCACAACTTTTGGACATCAGCTTCCATAGTCGGCCAATGCACTCTGAGTCTCCTTAGTGTCTGTAGGGTGCGTTGCTTTGAGTAGTGTTGCTCTAATGCACCTACGTGTGCTAATTGCAACCATTTAGCGTACTCATCCTCTTCCACACAACAAGCCAAGATCCCTTGATCTGTGTGCTTGTACATACTTCCTGCCATGATGTGATACTTTTGTGCTTTTACTACCTCTCTATCCTGTGTGTTTATTACTGGGTGGTTAGGCCCGTATGTCAATACTGGCACTAATGGTTTAGCCCACTGCAGCACCACTTCCAAATTAAACAGGTAAGCATCAGGAAGGTCATCTGATACTCCTTGTGGGGCTTCTCTCGAGGTGAGCCTAGAGAGATGGTCTGCTCTCAAATGAGTCTTGCCTTTCCTCACCACTACCTCAAAGTCATATTCCATTAGTAAGAGGAACCATCTTACTAATCTACCGGTATTGCATTGTTTGTTCACCAAGTACAACAGGGCCTGATGATCAGTAAAAAATTTAAACTTATTTGCAAGCAAGTAATGTCTAAACTTTTTAACTGCATATACCATGCCTAATCCTTCTCTCTCAGTCGTGGTATAATTCCGTTCAGTTGCATTCATTTGTCTACTAGCATAGGCAATTGGAAGATCCATATTACCTTCACCAGTAGGTTGTGCAAGCACACAACCAATGGCATAATTGGATGCATCCACATGCACATGGAAGGGCTTATTCCAATCTGGTGTAGTCAAGATTGGTGCCGAGCATAATCGCCGTTTGAGCTCATTGAAAGAGTTCTCACATTCCTCAGTCCACTCAAAGTTTGTCAGAAGTCCGTACAGAGGCTTTGCAATGATGGCATACATGTGAATGAAACGTCGGTAATAACCACAATGCCCCATGAAAGCTTGCACTTCCTTGACATTCCTTGGCCTAGGTAGTTCTGCAATAGCCCTCACCTTCTCTTCGTCAGTGGAGATGCCGTTCTTTGACACTATGTGTCCTAAAATCTTGCCTTGCCTGACCATGAAAACGCACTTTTCTGGGTTCAGGCAGACTTGATATTCTCTACATTTGTCAAAGATTTTCCTGAGTTCGGGTATATGTGTTTGTCTAATGTTGGAATGAGCACAGAGATCATCAACATAGACTTCCAAATTCTTTCTCAGGAACTCTTTAAACACATGGTACATCAGTCTCTAGAAGGTTGTGGGAGCATTGGTAAGCCGAATGGCATTACCCTAAAAGCGAATATGCCCCATTCTTTGGCAAAAGCCGTCTTATGCTGATCTTCTGGTGCAATGGCCACTTGCTTGTAGCCAGAGAACCCATCTGGGAAGTTGTACACTTCCTTGCCGGCTACCCTTTCTAATAAATGCTCGGTGATAGGAAGCGGATAACTATCCCTGATAGTGGCTGCGTTAACCTTCTTCAAGTTAATGCATACACGTAATTTACCATTCTTCTTGGGCACCACTACAATGGGGGACACCCATTCAGTGTGCTCAATTTCATAGATAAATCCAGCTTCAACCAAGCGGTCTATCTCTTCTTTGATCTTGGCAGCATAGTTGTCATTGTATGTGTATGGATTTTGTTTAGAAGGTCGGGCCTCTGTGGTCATGGAAATCGTATGAGCGCATATGTCAGGGTCTACACCTTTCAAATCTTTGTAGCTCTAAGCGAATACATCTCTATACTCTCTTAGCAAAGCTATCAGCTCATACTCCTCTTCCTCAATGAGGTCATGTCCTATGTAAGTGCACCTCTCTTCTCCTTCTTCTATGGCTACGACTACCTTCTTGGTGGTTTCTTTGTTATCATAGGCCTCCCCTGCTTGTGCATCACGTTTTGCCATTCTTACCATGACTCTCCTATCTTCTATTGCATACTTTTTAAAATTTTCCGGGACCTCAAACAAAGATTCTTCCTCTTCTGATGTGACTTCTTTCTTCTTCCTTTTATTTCCTTCTTCCTTAGGGGTTACATGTGTGGCTAGCCTTACATCATTTGTAAGCTCTCCATACCTCTAGGGTAGAAATTCTACTTCATTGAAGTATTCTTCATCTGATGCAAAAGGTGGGTCCATAATGATTGACTCTAGATCGGAGTCACTTACATCCTCAAATGCATCAGGGCTAGGCTCACACTCTTCTAACACTGCCTCTCCCATGATTGGCTCTATGGAGAAGACAGAAATGTCATAGCCATCCTCATCACAGTGGGGTGTCCATTGCTCTTCATTGATGGCTACATCCATAGTTGCTAGAATTTCTGCCCAGCCGTGAGGTTCAAATTCTTCGTCTGGAAATACTACAGGTGCGTAGGCTGGGTCTTGAACTGATCTATGTGTTTCCTTCGCACCTACCTCTCTCGCTTTTTCTCTTTTCTCCTCTTCCACTGCCACTTTACACATCCATAAGTGAGTGTCTTCATGCATCCATGAGGATCCTGATCCTATGGAATGCACCGATTCCGTATCATCTTTGGCTCTATGGATGGGGTTCCATTGAATAGGAGGGACATCTCTATGAGAGTAATCCTTGAGATTGACTTTGGTTGTAACACCTAAGTGTTGCAAATACAAGGAATTGGTTCCCCAATCCTGTACCACTTGCAACTGCTGCATAAATGGTCTCCCCAAAATCATCTCATAGGCTTGATTTTTGCTAAAGTCACAGATAGCAAATGTGTGCTCAAACTCTACACCACAAGTAGTGAGAGTTATCCCCTCTAGTAGTCCTAAGGGTCTTTCTATGTGACCGTCAGCCATCTGCAATTTCATTATCGTTGGCTTGAGTGCTGGCTTGCCCCAATGCTTCCATAGGGAAGTGGTAGCAATTGCAACTCCTGCACCTGAGTCCAAAATTGCCTTGGTTGTGTATCCCTGATGGGTAACTGGGAGGTAGGTATTTCCTTCTTCTCCTTCACTCATGTCTCCTATCTTATCCAATGGTATTTCAGGCACTGTTCTATGAGATCCTACCTAGGAACGCGACTTCGCTATGTCTGGCACTTGTTTGGCTACGTGTTTCCACACTTCTGGCTTAACTTTGAGTAGCTCTTCTAAAGTGAGATTGCACTGCACTTTAGTGTTCTTTACTACTTATGTATTCCTAGGTATGATTGAATCTTCGTTTCTTATCATGACTGTGGGTGCTCTCAGGCAAGTAGACTTGGTTTCCCATGGGCCTGTGAAATGTGGTAACTCTTGCAAAGAATTAGACTCAAAGTCTAACCTCTCATGAGAGTGGGCACTTTCTTGTTCTTCATAAATAGAAGGGATGTCCTGTGGGAACTGATCATGTGCGTCATCCACAAGTTCTATGGGAGGAGGGACTTCACTCTCCTTTGCCCACTTCTCTTCTTGAATCTCTCTCAGGAACTCTGGTGAATACCTATTCATAGAAGAAGAGGTGTCTGGTTCAGTGGAGTTAGGCACATAAGCTCCCTGGGAAGGAATGCTTATTCTATCACTTGCCCTCTCCTTAGCCTGGGAGGTGGCTCCTTTTCCAGACTTTGCAAGTAACCTCTCCAATCTATCCAATAGACCATCAAAGTGCAATGGTGTTCTGATGGGGTTAGAGCCATTGAACAAGCGACTGGCTTCAAACATGGCTTGCACCAATTCGACCATTTTAGCACAAAGCTTTGTTCGCTCTATCTCTAGATCGGCTCTAGGATAACTGTTGCAGAGCACAGAAGAGCACTAGGCAGAGAAAATGAAGGGCCCCAAAATTTTTCCGATTTGGACACATAACTTTTGTATTATAACCACTCTTGTATATATTTTCCATTGTAAATGCACTAGAGGAGTCCTCTAGATGCATCCCCACAGAAGATTAGAAGCTTACCCATGTAAATTAGTAGAGAAATTAGTCTTTTAGTGAATAAAGTGCCGGTCTCTTGTGCGAAAGGACCAAACTTAGGGCACTAGTATATAAGTCATTTTGTGACTCTTTGTAAGAACTTTTTGCCATTGTGAAGAAGGAGCTCTACAAATTTTCGAGTTTGCCTCTTTCATGCTGATTTTGATCTTCATTTCGCTCTTGTATGTGTGTGTTATGCTTGAAATGCATGTGTAGGACTGTTGTCTACCCCTTTCCCTTGATTTTGAGCTGCTGTAGTGCGTGTGCAAGCTAGGAGTTGTGGCGCGGGTGTTGGTGTCTCCCGTCATTCACCGTTTTTGCCATAACTTGAAGCAGAGTGGTCAGAATCGAGTGAAACCACTTCCAGTAGATGCGTCTCGATGAGAGCTTCAAAAGGAGTACCCTATTGCCTATATTGGGAGTTCAGAGCTGGGAGAAATCCTTGAATTTCTGAAAACTATTGTAAGAGGCTTGCGGCAAACACTTTCTGCATTTCAGTGAGTGTGAGAGGTAGTAGTCTTTTCTCATGCATGCTAGCTAAATCACTTCATTTTCCATCACGTGTGCACACGTCTTCATACACTTGGTACGTCGTTCCATCGGATTGACAATTAGATGTGTGTTAAAGTACCCTCTATACGCACTTGTGTGGCAATTGAGGTACAGTCTCATTGACACAAGTCCTTGAGTCTTCTCGGCTCAAGTACACACGTTTTTGGCGCCGTTGCTGGGGAACACTCAACCAAGGTGCCTTCGTGATGGTTATAGATCGAGTGTGATAGAATCGTACTTGTAGAGGCAAAATTGTCTGGTGGCAAGTAGTCAATCACTTCTGCACTTGTTACTTCACATCTCCGAGGTGTGTGTGATAAGTTTTAGGGTTAGGTTTAGGAGGAGGGAGAAAAGGAGGAACTAGGGTTAGGTTAGAGGAAGAGGACTAGTGAGGATAGGAGAAGTACGAGTAGGCAAAAATCATCAAAAAAAAAAATCCCAAAAAATCACCAAAAATTAGCAAAATTCAAATTCTGTCCAAAAAAAAAGTATAAAAACCAAAAAAATTGACTCATTTGATACTTGCTGGAGTTCTGGTATCGTGGACGACAGCGATCGGTATCGTGCTTGCAGTATCGTGCAGAGCGGGCCTTTAGAGCTTGTGTGAGAGTTCAAGGAGCAAGCAAGAGTAGATAGAGGTGAGATTTTACCAAGAATATTTACATAAAACTCACTAAACATGCACAAACACGTGATTAAACAGGTGCGCAGTATCGCGGGGGGGGGGGTTAAACTGAATTCATTACAGAATTTTTGAGTGATACAGAGGCCTAGGAGGGAGGAGGAGAATAAGGGAAGCAAGGGGGTACAAAAAATTTGGAATTTTCTTACACTTTGGCTTGAGTATCGCGATCGATTGAGGTTTGGTATCGCGATACCAAAACTCCCTTGTATCGCGATACTCGCCGAAGTATCATATCGCTTGATACCTACTTGGTATCGCGATACCGCACTGGTATCGTGGCCCCGAGTTGGTATCGCGATCGCGCACTGTTTTAAGTATCGTATCGCTGGGTATCGATCCTGGTATCGCGATACCATTTCGGTATCGTGTCGCCAAGATTGGTATCACGATCGCGCTTACCACGGTGATATCGTATCGCCTCCTACCAAGGATTGTATTGCGATACCATCTGGAGATTGTATCGCCTTGAGTCTCTAGTATCGTATCGTCGATCTTTGTCAGTATCGTATCGCCGTATTTCCTAGTGAAGTATCGCGATACTATACCTGGTATCGTATCGTCGAACTTTTGAGATCGTATCGTATCCCTCTTGGGTATCGTATCGTGTCTCGTGAAATCTGATATCGCGACACCACTTTGATATCGTATCGTCCACTCCCTCGGACAGTATCGCGATACTGTCATAAGTATCGTATCGTCTGGTCTCATAGGTATCGTATCGTACACGTGGTATCGTATCGTCTTCTCCTCGAGGGCGGTATCGCGATACCACACTGATATCGTATCGGCATAAATTCCAGTATCGTATCGCCTGAATCTTTTGAGATCGTATCGTGATATTCCTAGTATCGTATTGCCGAGGTTTTTGGTATCGTATCGTGCATAGCAGAGGTATCGTATTGTCTGCTCTCTTGGGTGGTATCGCGACACCAGGTTGGTATCGTATCATCTTGGTGTTTGGTATCGTATCGCGGGGAGTATCCAGTATCGTATCGTTTGGACCTCTGGTATCGTATCGCGGTCAAAGCAGTATCGCCGAGAGCACTATTGTTGCTCTAGCACAATGGTGAGAACCATGTTAAGAAGCTCCACCTCCTTAATGTCAATCCGCGGAAGAGATAGGAGTGATATGAAGATCGTGAATGTGAGATGAAGTGAGAGTGAAGGTGAGAAGCATAGAAATGCACATACACATGCACACACACTACGAAGAGACAAGCAAGACACAATGGAAGGTGAGAAATCAACTCTATTACTCAAGAACACTATTACAAGCTCAAAATAGCTCTAAGCTCACACTAGCCAACCTCCAAAATGAGCTCTCTAGCTCTTTTTATAGTTTCTAGACTAGTTTTGACCGATTTCACATCTAGTGACCGGCATAGTTAAAAATTAGGTCCTAGATGCTATTTGGAAGGGTAAACGGTATCTAAAAATAACGAAAATTGGTACGCGCATTCTACCTAAGCTCCTCAAGCTCGAGGACTCCTCGGCTTGCACAAAATGGAGCTATGGATTACAAAATGGGGTTTTCTATGTTACATATGTTACAATAGTGATAAAAATCACTGTTGGAGGTTTTTGGAAAGTATTTGAAAACATAATTCTTTGAAAAACGATTCGACTGGCTCCCTGCTCTGTCGTTACATGCTTCCGTGTCGTCTGTGCCTCTGGCTGCTTCCAACAACTATCGTCAGGAAGTGGTATCGTCCAGATTGACCCTTTCTTTTTGTCAGGCACTTTGAGTCATTAGGAGAGCTACCCAAGGAGAATCTTTGAGGCATAGAGAGAGACTTGGGGGGGTGAATGAACTTGAGGTCAGGAAGAGTGCTAAGTAGTCGAAGAAGTGTCATATCTTCGGTAGGAAGCGCTGCCCAGGCTAGTCACCACTCCATCTACTCAGAAACCTCTAGTGATTCGGAAGGGGAACTACACATGGCTTCGGAAGACATGCAAGGTCCAACGCCAAATAGGAATTTCATGTCTACTGTTGAAGGGGACTACCGTACCTCCTTACAATATGTGTCCACCAATGCCCAGGAGATTCCAATCTACCTGGATGGTTTAAACAGATCTGTGGCTAGGATGGTAACATCCCAGGATGCCACAACTGTGCCCCGACCTGCTGTCAAGTACGAAGGAGGAGCATATGTAGACAAAATTGGTCATATCTATATTGTGACTGAATTTCCTGAGAGGATCAACGAAAGGGGAGAGTTTGTGGACCCAAACAACTCCGAAAGAACGCACCCTGAAGAGTCTGTGTCTACACCGAGGGGCAGGTCTCAAGTGTCACGGGTCTTGAGAGGAGATTTGATACCTCAAGATGATTACCTGTTGGAAGTCTATATGATCCATGGATCAGACCTGTTGCTTCAAACCGACTTACCTGCTCCAGGGAGAGAAGAAAGCCCCATGACATTTTATGAGTTGAAAGACCCAGATGATGAAACTAGACTTACTTACTTGGATAAGGATCAAAGGAGATATTGGCCTGTAAGTGCCTTAGACAGGGCTCGACTGAAATACATGGGTACGCCTGTATTTCCTCAGAGAGATCAGGCAACTACTTCACAAAATCCTTTTGGAAATCAACATGAAACGGAGCAGACCACATCAGGACAGACCAGTCAACGAAGCATGCCCAACCATACTCATGTACAATTTGCAACTCCAGGAGTGCACACACGCAATCAGGCCCACGCAGGGATAGGGAACCAGTACCGACCACCAGCAAGACCACAACCACCGGTAGGAAGACAGCCTGGAGTACCGCCATTACGACCAGCTATCCCAGTCTTCCCTGTGATGCCCAGACCACCTGAACCAATGAGAAGGCTGAGACCTATCCAAGTAGCTAAATGTGTAAGAAACCATTATGATGGGTTGGGAGAGCCCTATGATCATATCGCAGAATTTAAACAAGTTCTAAGAGCGGAGCAAGTAGAGGACTTCTTTGTGCAGTATGAGTCTTTTGGGCTCACCCTCACAGGGACTGCTCTAGCTTGGTTCCAACCTTTAGATTCCAATCAATTTGAAAACATGGAACAATTCTTTCAAGAATTCATTGGAGAATTCACAAAGAGAGGGATTAAACACAATTCTGCATCTTTAATCCATAGCTTTAAACAAAGCCCTAATGAAACCGTGAAGACTGCTGCCCGAAGATTCAATCAGTATGTGGATAGATGCCCAGTAGCTGAGAGACCCACTCAACAAAAGATGATTTCACTATTTCTAGATGGACTTACTAACGGAACCCTAAGAACACTAGTGTATGTGAAGAGACTACAAACACTGAGTGAGTGTCTTCAAGAGTGCATTGATTTGGAAGACAACCTTGCCGAGGATCTCAAAGGTACAACCGACCTCACTAAAACAGAAGATTTAAGGAGCACTGTCACATCCACCTCCAGTAACATGGAAGAATTAGCAGAATTATTAGCAAAGAAACTAGGAGTCCAGGGACAGAGAGCTTACCAAAACCCAGCGCAAAGAGTGCCTGTGCTACGGAGATGTAATTTATGTGGAGGAGAGCACCCCACACACTTGTGCGTCCGAGGAGGGGCCGGTGCACAACCTACGTATCCATACTACAGACAACAACAACAAGGGACTACTTCATACTGCCACATCGAGCAAAAATACACCAATCACACAACTGGAAACTGTCCCTTCAATAGGCAAGCACGGCCTATCCAACCACCTCAATACCGACCATATGGATATCCACCAAGAGAGCCTGGTAGGGAGATGCCTAGATACAATTCTTATCCAACACTAGTAGGAGCACCAAGACAATATGAGCAAGCACCGTACCCACCACCACAACCAGTACTGGGACCCCAGCTATCATGTTGCTCTAGCACAATGGTGAGAACCATGTTAAAAAGCTCCACCTCCTTAATGTCAATCCGCGGAAGAGATAGGAGTGATATGAAGATTGTGAATGTGAAATGAAGTGAGAGTGAAGGTGAGAAGCATAGAAATGCACACACACATGCACACACACTACGAAGAGACAAGCAAGACACAATGGAAGGTGAGAAATCAACTCTATTACTCAAGAACACTATTACAAGCTCAAAATAGCTCTAAGCTCACACTAGCCAACCTCCAAAATGAGCTCTCTAGCGCTTTTTATAGTTTCTAGACTAGTTTTGACCGGTTTCACATCTAGTGACCGGCATAGTTAAAAATTAGGTCCTAGATGCTATTTGGAAGGGTAAACGGTATCTAAAAATAACGAAAATTGGTACGCGCATTCTATCTAAGCTCCTCAAGCTCGAGGACTCCTCGGCTTGCACAAAATGGAGCTATGGATTACAAAATGGGGTTTTCTATGTTACATATGTTACAATAGTGATAAAAATCACTGTTGGAGGTTTTTGGAAAGTATTTGAAAACATAATTCTTTGAAAAACGATTCGACTGGCTCCCTGCTCTGTCGTTACATGCTTCCGTGTCGTCTGTGCCTCTGGCTGCTTCCAACACCCCCCTCCCTCTCGCTTCTGTCGTCCCTGACAGAACCTTGCTGTGAGGTCTGCCGGATATAGTTCTGTAGGAGGTCTTGAGCGAGGGTGTGCTCGGAGATACGAATGCCTCGGGCCAAATCTGCCTCGAGTTTCTCCCAGTCGATTGGTTGCGGTTCTTCCGGTGGCGAGAGCTGATAGTGTGTGGAATAGACCATTCGTTCACAGGCAAATAATTGTAATAAATGAGTAGGCCTGCTTATGAATACCTTTGAATGGTATTCCCAAAAGCCGGTTGTGAACATCTCTTCGAATGTCTGCTTGTAGCACGCCGGTAGGTACTTTATTCTGCAGTGCCAGGCATAACATACCCGTAGCGATGGCGTTGTACTCATATCATATACCAGATCGAAATTGCCATGCTCAAAGCCCGGGGTGTTGACATGTGGTGCCTTGACGCGTCGGAAGACTTTAAAAATCATTTGCATCATGTCAAAGATTTTGACGGTCATATGCGCCGCTATATCATCCATATGCTTTAATCTAGGGAGCCAGTGGCGAATTGTAGCCATCATGTAGCCAACAGTTGGTAACTCAATGGGTGGCTTAAAATAGGGGTAATTCAACCAGTCTTGGCACTGCTTATTGTTTTGTACTTTGATAGCGAAGGCAGTCCAGGAGCGGCGTCGTGGCACTGGTCCCCAACACGGATTGTATTTTAAATGTAACGGTGCCTTAACCCATGTGCTCATCATTTCAGGGTACTCCTGTAAAAGACGTGTACGCCAATCTGGTTGATAAATAGTGCCTTGTTGCGCATCCAGTGGCAAGTCTTCAGGCTCAAATTGAGTTGCATGTGATGGCTTCTTGCCAGTTCGCTTCTCGATGGCCAGCTAGTATTCGGCCATTAGTATGAAGTAAGGTTTGTATTGAAGCTCATGCCCGGATATGTACCTGCGTGGGGCCAATTGAGCAAAGTAGGGAGATTGCAAAATTCTTTCTTCGATCATGGCCATAGCATGTAGCTGGGCCTTGACTCTAGCTGAGTGCGTTGTTCCAATTTCCTCAATAGTCTTCATCCACGCGGGGGTCGGAAGTTCATACGTCATCTGGCCTTCAGCCGTGACACGTCCGCCTGGGATGGGTTGTGGCTCGTACGCTTCTTCAAATGTTTCCTCCACCGGGATGGTGACCGTTTCTTCTTCAGCTGGAAGCTCAGGTGGGGAATCTGGCCTTGGTGGCGCTTCATATACTGCAATCCTTGATTCAAGGGTCGATACCTGGGCCCGTAATGAGTTGAGTTCCTCTAGGAGGTCAGGAGAGGGGTCCACAGGTTCTGGTACTTCTGCTGCTACTTGTACTTGTTGTGTTGCCGGTTCTCTGAGCTGTAGTAGCTTGTGATCTTCCTTTAACTTCTGATGCTCTTCGTTCATCCGATCATAGTCCTCGAGCAATCTAACATGGTCTTCTAGCAACATCTTCATTGCTTCGGATGGGATTGCCTTGAATCTGCTAGGACTTAAGGGTTGTTCTGGATGGTCCAATGCCGCTTCCAAATTCTCTCTATTCTGCTCTTGGAGTCTCTGGTTCTCCTCTTTTGCTGCGGCTAGGTGTCTTCTTAGTAAGCCCATGTTTCGTGTGAGCGTTGCATTGCGGACTGTCTGGGCTCTTAATAAATTATCCAAGTCAGCAGTGGCTTCCTTGGTCTTTTCTTCGCTTTCTAGCTCCAATTTGTGATATGCCTCGCGTAATTCCTGGTAGCGGGTGTTCAGAGAGGCATTCTCAATAGACAATAAATTAAGCTGCGACTGTAAGTCATTGGTTGTCCTCTGCAGCTGCTGATAATTATCACCAAGAGATGTGAACTCATCTCTTACTTGCGTCATACACATGAACATCTGTCGGAATGCATTATCTACAATGGGTGATAGTATTAACGGGGTGCTAAATGAAGATGTAGTTGGTGTAGATGCAACGGGAACGGGGAATGGGGATGGGAAGGTGGATGATGTAGTGATTGTTGAAAATTGTGATGTGCCTAAAAATGTTTGTGCCGTGAGTGAAGGTAGTGATGGTGCAGTGGGTGGTGAGATGTCCATGTCCGTGGACGTATCTAGTGCGGTGACCGTGAATATTGGTGTGATCGTGGGTGCTCGTGCTGGTGTAAATACAGGATTTACAAAGGTTGAGGGGTAATTTACAGGGGGGCTGGCTGGAGCAGCTTGGTGGAAAGGGGAAAGAGGGGTTACAGTGGGTCGGGGAGGTGAGACGGGGGAGAAGGTTAATGGCGGGGGGAATGGGAAAAGGGGTCTTGGAGGTGTGGGGAAAGATGGAAAAGATTGATGAAGGAATGGGTTGGATAGAAAGGTGGGTGTGGGAGGGGGTAGACTAGGGCTAATGGGCGCGGGAATTGTGGGGTGAGTGGTCGTAAAGACGGTTTCTGCAACACCTCCGGCGAATGAAGATGTTGGTCTGGGGGAAGGAGGGTGAAGAGGGGAGGCTGGATGGACGGGTGGTGAGGTCGGTACTTCCGTGACTACTGAGGTTTGTACAGCTGGAGCGCGGGGTGGGGAATCTACAAAGATGGTTTCAACTGCCACCGAACTTTCGGGGACGAGGCGTGCCTCCCTGGCTTGTTCTGAAGATTGTGCTCCGGTTGGTACACGAATGTATTCGCCGGGCTTTGAAAGTAGTCGTACTCTGCGGGGGTTGAACTGTGGCAGTGGCTTTCGTTGCAAGTACCTGAGTGCCTCGTTGGAGCCTACTGATTGGACTAATTCTTTGAATCCTTTGATATATGCGTCTTCGAATCCGCCTGTGACAAGTTCTTGTTCTATTATTTTTTGGCTCTCTTCCTCTGTCAGCTTTTTGCGTGCTCAAACTTTTTCCATTGTCCTATACAGCTTCTTGATAGCTAGAGTGTAAGCTGCTGCCTCGTAAGTTTCATCTTCATGGGTACTTGTATCGCCATGTGTGTCTGTCTGTTGGCCTTGGACATCTGTCTGTTCATGCTCTTGGGATTCATGTGTTCCCTGGCTAGCTTCGTTGTCTCCTTCGTCGTCATTGGTTGCTGTCCTTTCGTCATCAGAGCTGGACACGACCTGTCCTTGTGGCTGATCCCTGGGTGTGGTAGGGTAGCTAGGCCTTTCAAATTCTTGAGAAAACATTTGTCCTTCTGAAAACTGGAACTCATTGGAGAATGCATCGGGCATCTCAAAATCAAACATTTGGTCCAGTGGCTCTGCTTGTCCTGGTTCTAAATGCGGTATTGGAAAAGAGAAAGCTTCCGCACCGATAGTGGTGGGAAGTTCAGCTGCTGTGGTGATAGGTTCTGTGGTTGTGGCTGCTTGGGGTGCGACAGTACTGGTGGTGCCCTCCGTTACCACTGGTCTAGATAACCTTATGCGAATAGGTTGTACTGTGGGAGTGGCTGTTGTTGGTGACTGCTCTGGAGATGGTTGTGGAGAGGGTGATGCTGGGACTTGTAGGCACGGGATAGTACCTCTCATCTGCTTTCCGGCTCTGCCTTTGCTAGACTTTCTAGCCTTCCTAGTGGTGCCTTTGAATGCTTTCAGTTCCTCACTGGTCATGGCACGCTCTACGGGTAAATCATATGCCAAGCACATATATATGATCCTGGTGAGGGCGCAGCACCCATTGATTACCTTCTTTCGCTCCCACCGATGTTGTGCCAAATAGAGCTGATCAATGATCCAGCTAGCTAGATCAACTGTTTGCGGTCCAGTACATGCTAAGTATAATCCAAACCAGATTCTCTTGTGGGGCATGGTAAAACGGTCCTGAGCTGGGAAAGCAAAGTGCTGCATGCATATCCGTAATGGCTTAGAGAGCTCAGGTGTTATAGCAGAAATATCCTCCCACTTAGTTACGTCACCACGCTTCATCTGCTCTGGGACTAGCCGTTCTTTCTCCGTTGGAGTGTGTGTTCCATGAATCTTGATGGCCGCTCTGATTAAATCCTTCGAAAGATAAAATCTTTTGTAAGGTGGATCATCCACTAAAGAAGGCAAAATAAAGGTTCCTGGGATGTCCTTATTCTCTGAGGCCAGCAAAGTGGTGATTAAATTATAACACCTATAAAAGTCAGGTTTGGGCAGAGGATCACTGAAATACTCCGTGAAGCCGGCTCTAGCCCAAACATGATGTTGAAGCTCAAGATCAAGGACAAAGCACGGAAGCACATCAAGAAAGTGAACACACGAGAAGAGTGTTGAAGCTCAAGATCAAGGACAAAGCACGGAAGCACATCAAGAAAGTGAACACACGAGAAGAGGGAGCAAGTAGGGAGCTCCAAGAAGCACCTGTCAAATTTTCAGAAGAAATCCCTACAAAAATAGTGATTTTTATCACTAAAAATCATTGTAAATACCATTTTCTATTTTTTCAACTCCATTTTGTTCAAGCCAAGGAGTCCTTGAGCTTGAGGAGTATTAGATGTATCATATTACCAATTTTCATAATTTTTAGATTCCGTTTGAGCCCCCAAATAAGGCCGAGAACCTAATTTTTAACGAGGCCGGACACTAGGTCTGGACAGGGCCAAAACTACTCAAAAAACTATAAAAAGGGCTGGACAGCTCATTTGAGGGGTTAGCTTGTTGTAGATTTCAGCTTTGTAAGAGATTTCTTTGGTAATCGATTATCTTCCATCGTTCCACTCTTTGCTCTTGCCTTGTGCGCGTGTGTGTGTATGTGTGTGCATGCTTGTGTGCTTTCACTCACGCACTAGTGCACTTCACTTGCTTTTGGTCTTCATACCGGTCCTCACGTCTCCACGGATTGACAATTATGAGGTGAAGCTCCTCACGTTGGTACTCACCATTGTGCTAGAGTGACACCAAATTTGGCGCCGTTGCCGGGGAGAGAGCTTGGAGGACGAGCGTGTGACGGTAAGACGTAGAGTAGCGACGTTGGAAGGTAAAAAAATCATCATTTTCAGTTCAGTTTTTGAATTTTTCTTCTTCTTCATCTTCACCATCATCACCATCTCCATCCACCTTCATCTTCTCAGTTTTTTCCATTTTTTAGAGTACATTCACCTTGTTTTTACTTGTGGTTGTGAGCAAGAAGCTTAGGGGGGGGTGCAGAACTGAATCGCTGAAGAAAAACTCGTGAAACACTCTCCAAACACCAAGAATCTGAGCGGCCATTTTCGGAAGTGCTAAAACCTGCGTCAAGTATCGTTTTTGAGAAACAAAGCTTTTGGGAGCTACGCGGAGCAAAATAGGGTGCTAGGAGAGTTGGAAGAGAGTATCAAAGGTAAGCAAACCCACTTCATACTCATGAACTCTCAGGAAATCCAAGTTTTTTCAGAAAAAAAGTCGACCTGCGTCAAGTATCGTTTGGGATTTACAGAGGTTAAATGTTGAGTTTTGGGTGATACAAAGAGTGAGGAGAGGGGAGAAGGACTAGGAAAACAAGGGCATCAAAACAAAACTTAAAAAATCTTGCAAAAATCTTGGCAAGGGTCAAGTATCGTTTTTGCTCCCGCGGTCGAGTATCGCGATACTTGTCAAGTATCGTGGACTCCTGTGGTCGAGTATCGCGATATTTCCCTAATATAGGTATCGTTTCGATCAGAGATCGTTTGAGCCCAAAGATCGGTATCGTTTTGGCTCAAGTATCGTCGATCGTCTCAGTGAGAGATCGTTTACCAGAGATCGCGATACTTGGGTGAGATCGGTATCGTTTTGCTTAGCGATCGTTTTGGTCAAAGATCGTAGATCGTTTCACTCAGAGATCGCGTATCGTTTTGAACCAAATATCGTCGATCGTGTATCGTTTTGACCAAAGATCGTTGAGTCCAGAGATCGTTTTGCCAAAGATCGTTTGGGGAAGTATCGTGTATCGTTTTCATCCAGATATCGTGTATCGTGTCGGTCAAGTATCGTTTTGGTCCAAGTATCGTGTATCGTGTTCCAGAGATCGCGATACTTGCCAGCGATCGAGTATCGTTTTGAGCTAAGTATCGAGTATCGTTTTGTCAAATATCGTTTTGTCCAGCGATCGTTTGCTCAGAGATCGTTTTGTCCAGCGATCGTTTTGTGAGAGATCGTGTATCGTTTGGCTTGGAGGTCGTGTATCGTTTGGGGGAAGTATCAAGTATCGTTTTCCTTGAAATATCGTAGGTCGTCTGTTCAAAGATCAAGTATCGTGTATCGAGTTCCTCAAGTATCAAGTATCGTGTCCTACAAATATCGTGTATCGCCTGATTTGAAGCATTTCCTGAGAGGCCCTGTTTCCCTGTTTTAACCCCCAAAACCCTGAACTGGCATAACTTTCTCATACGAAATCCGTTCGGAGTGATCTTGGGTTTGTTGGAAAGCTCGTGAGGAGTACAACAAAAACATCGGCTGGTTATGTTAATATTAATACCAGGATTATTAGATAGGGTATTTTTAAGTTGACCCTCAGGTTGGACTAGGAAGCAAGGGGTTCCACAAGATTTTGAGCAATTCAAAGGACAATTGTGGACTTGTAAACAAGGCTTATGAACCTAAGCTCAAGATGATACCTAGGAAGAGATAGATAAAGTACCATATCACTTGAAACTAAGATCAACCACACAATCAAGTCAGGGACTCCCAACTCAGGGGTTAACTCTACGTGCTGAGTTCATAGACAAGTGAGTCAAAAATGTCACTTAACTGGGAGAGGCTCTTGGTTTCTGAAGACATGCATAGTTCTGTACCTAGGGAAGGTTTTATGTCTAGAGTGGAAGGCGAATATCGAATGTCTCTTCAGTATATATCCACTAACTTGCAAGGAATACCCATCTACCTTGATGGTCTACAGAGGACAGTGGCAAGAATGATAAACACCACAGAATTAGAAATAGTTCCAAGACCAGCTGTCAAGTATGAAGACGGAGTCTACATGGACAAGATGGGCCAGATATATGTAGTAACTGAAAGTCCTAATCAGATTAATGAAAGAGGAGAGTTAGCTCGAGATCAGGAAACTACCTCGCAAAACCCATTTGAAACCCAACAAAGAACAAAAAATGTGACGATAGGACGAATGAGCCAAGGTAGCATACTCGATAGACTACATGAACAATTCGACATGCCAAGAATCAACCCCCACGGCCACTCTAGTCAGAGGATGGGAAATACGAATAGACCTACCTTTAGGACAGAACCGCCCCAAGGTGTCCCCATCATAACTCGATCCCCAAAACCCGACAGAAGACCGAGACCAATCCAATTGGCCAAATGTATGAGGAATCGTTACGATGGCACAGGAGAACCCTATGACCACATTGCAGAATTCAAGCAGGTGTTGCGAGCAGAGCAAGTGGATGACTTTTTCATGCAATATGAATCCTTTGGGCTAACACTTACGGGAATAGCCTTAACTTGGTTTCAATCTCTGGATCCAAATTGCTTTGAACATATTGAACAATTCTTCCAAGAACTTATTTGGGAATTCACGAAGCGCGGGATCAAGCACAATTCGTCGTCCTTACTACATAGTTTCAAACAAGCTCCCAATGAGACGGTAAAAAATGCAGCACGAAGGTTTAAACAATACGTAACCCGATGCCCTGTGACAGAGAGACCTTCTCAGCAAAAAATGATATCCCTATTTTTAGAGGGTCTAACAAATGGAACATTGAGAATGTTAGTATACGTAAAACGGTTGCAAACTCTGAGTGAGTGTCTTCAAGAATGCATAGATTTGGAAGACAACTTAGCTGAGGATCTCAAAATCACACAGGATCCTATCAAATCAGAGGAGACAGGGAGCAAGGAAACTTCTAGTTTGAGTTATGTGGAGGAAGTGACAGAGTTGGTGGCCAAGAAATTAGGAGTACAAGGACAAAGGAACTACCAGAACTTCCCTTTGAGAATGCCAATGTTAGGAAGTTGCACACTTTGCGGTGGGGATCATCCTTCTCATGTCTGCAACCAAGAAGCATTAGGATTATCACAACCTTACCCGTACCATAGACGATCAACTCAAGTGCCTAACATGTACTCTTATCGTGAGCCAAAGTACCCCAACTACAACAATGGAAACTATCTAATGAATAGACAGCCGCGACCATTTGTACCACCCCACTATAGACCATACGGGTACCCTCCTACAGAACAAGGAAGAGAAGTTCCTAGGTATAGCCCATGTCCAGAACCACGAGAAGCAACTAGACCATATGAACATGAAGGTAATAGCCAACCTCAATCTATGCCAAGACAAAAACCACCCCACACACTAGCTCCGACACAAGGGCAGAACATCACGATACAAGTTGTCTGTCTAGAGTGTGGCAAAGAACAGCTTTTGAGAGATTGTCCTGGACATCCTGCTAGTGTACCAAAGGTTACACCCATTAATGTTGTCGGCCTAGCAAGGGATTCAAGTTCCAGTAGCGATAAGATGGCTCCTATGCACGCAGTTACTAGGGCCCAAGCCTTACAGCAAAATAAACCAGCTGAGCAATCAGAGCCAAGTGAATCGGGAGAGCCTAGTAAGAGAAGGACAAGAACATGGAAGGATACTAGAGAGAAGGCCAATCGTAAGTGGACCAAAAAGTTATCCGATCTGGAAGAAAGCCTGAAAGATGCAAAAACAAAAATAGAAGATATCGCCTCTCAAAGCCCCTCACAAGTCCAAACTCCATCCACATCATCTCATCCCCACTCACCAACCACGGTAAATGAACCACCACAACCGGGGTCTGTTCTTGCAGATCCAACTCCAGAACACTTGGACATGATGTTCAAAGCATACCAGGCTCGACTTCAAGAAGGGCCAACACCTGCAAACCTAGATAAGAGCTACCCTAGAGCAGATTTAGAGATTGAACGGACAAAAATGTGCATTAAAATGGTGGAACTAGCTCAAGCTATGTTTGAGGCCAATCAATCATTCAATCAGACGAATGCTATTACACCGGGTTTGCACTTCCAGGGCTTACTAGATAGATTAGAGCAGTTGGTAAACAAGCCACAAGTTTCGTTACCTCCACAGGCTCAACTAACTATTGAAAGAGAAAGCTCATCACCAAAGAAAGTCTATGTTCCTGACTCCATAGATGAGAGAGAGCCTCTTTCAATTCAACAACACTCTCAAACGTTCTTGCGGGAAATACAAGAAGAGAAATGGGCCAAGGAGAAGGATAATTCTCCTCCTATCCTTGAGATTGATGACCTTCATGATCAGTTTCCACAAGACATTCCATCTATTTATGGAGAAGAAACAGAGCAACAAGAAGATGAACGGTTAGATTTTGAATCTAATTGTTTACAAGAATTGCCACAGTTCACAGACCCAGGGGAAACTGAATCGGTCCAGATTAGAGCTCCCACAATAGTGGTAAGAAATGAAGACTCGGTGATTCCAAGAAACACTGACGTCGTGAAGAACACTAAAGTTCAGTGTCATCTCACGGTAGAGGAGCTGCTCAAAGCAAAACCTGAGCTATGGAATCGTGTGAAGGATCAAGTTCCCGAACTTGATTCCAAAATGCCAAAAGCAGGCTCTAAAGAGAAAGTTCCAGAGATACCTCTTGATAAAATAGGGGACATGTGTGAGGGTGACGAAGGTAATACTTATCTTCCAATCACCTACCAAGGTTACACAACCAAAGCAATCATAGATTCAGGTGCTGGTGCTGCTATTGCAACCACCTCCTTGTGGAAGCGATGGGGCAAGCCCACATTAAAACCAACTAGAATGAAGCTTCAGATGGCTGACGGCCATGTGGAAAGACCTCTAGGATTGCTCGAAGGGATAACTCTAACCACCTGTGGTGTAGAGTTTGAACACACATTTGCTATATGTAACTTTGAGAAAAATAACATCTACGAGATGATCTTAGGAAGGCCCTTCCTACGACAACTGCAAGTGGTACAAGATTGGGGAACCAACTCCTTATACTTGCAACGCTTAGGGGTCACAACCAAGGTAAATTTGAAGGATTACACCTTCAGAGATGTTCCACCCCTACAGTGGAATCCTATCCATAAGGAGCAAGAAGATTCAGTCTCTGTGCATTCTAAAAGTTCATCTGATACATCTTGGATGCATGAGGATACTCATTTGTGGATGTGCAAGGTCGCAAAGGAAGAGGAAAAACGCTTAAAGGCTAGAGAAAAAGGAACTTCTCAAGGAGATAGACCAGTTAGAGACCCAGCCTATACGCCGATGATATTTCCAGACGAGGAATTTGAGCCTCATGGTTGGGCAGAAATCCTAGCCACCATGGACATTGCTGTCAATGAAGAACAATGGACACCTCATTGTGACGAGGAGGGATATGATATTTCAGTGTTCATGTGTCAGCCCTTGCTAGAAGAATGTGACCCTAGTGAATTCATAAAAGAAGAAGAGAACGATAATGATCTAGAGTCCATTGTGATGGATAGCTGCTTTATTTCAGAGGAGCACTATCTAGAAGACATAGGAGTATTCACACAAAAAGAAGAAGAACCTCTCACAAGCATCAAAACGGTAAATTCAAAGGATGGGAGTGAAGGTAATCAAACGAAAAAGAAAAGGAAAGTAGTGAAACAAGAAGAGGAGGAGAAATTGTTTGAAGTACCAGAAAATTTCAAGAAATACGAAGTTGAGGACAGAAAAATTTTGGTACGAATGCCTAAGAGAGAGGCCACAACAGGAGAGGCTTATGATAACAAAGAAAAGACCAAAAAAGTCGTGGTCACCATGGAGGAGAATGAAGAGAGATGTACATACATAGGAGATGACCTAAGTAAAGAAGAGGAAGCAGAGTTGGTAGCCTTGTTAAGGGAATATAGGGATGTGCTTGCGTGGCACTATAAAGACTTGAAGGGAGTAGATCCAAAAATTTGTTCTCATACGATTCCCACGATCGCAGATGCCAAGCCCACCAAACATAAGCCCTACACATATAATGACACTTATGCAGCCAAAATAAAAGAAGAAATTGATAGATTGATTGAAGCTGGATTCATCTATGAGATTGAGCATACTGAATGGATGTCCCCCATTGTAGTGGTGCCCAAAAAGAATGGAAAATTGCGAGTGTGTATTAACCTTAAAAAAGTTAATGCTGCTACAATCAGAGATAGTTATCCACTTCCAATCACTGAACATTTATTGGAGCGTGTTGCAGGCAAGGAAGTTTATAGCTTCCTTGATGGATTTTCAGGTTACAACCAAGTAGCCATTGCCCCAGAAGATCAACACAAAACGGCTTTTGCCACGGAATGGGGGATCTTTGCATTTCGGGTGATGCCATTTGGGCTCACCAATGCACCTGCAACCTTTCAACGGCTCATGTGTCATGTCTTCAAAGAGTTCTTGCGAAAGAGCTTAGAAGTATATGTGGATGATTTATGTGCTCATTCCCAAGAAAGGAGATGTCACATTCCTGAGCTCAGACAAATCTTCAACAAGTGTAGACAATACCGAGTGTGTCTGAACCCAGAAAAGTGTGTGTTCATGGTCCGTCAGGGTAAAATCTTAGGTCACATTGTCTCTAAAAACGGAATATCAACAGATGAGGACAAGGTAAAAGCCATAGCGGAGTTGCCGAGGCCAAGGAATGTTAAAGAGGTACAAGCCTTTATGGGCCATTGTGGATATTACCGTAGGTTCATTCACATGTATGCAATCATAGCTAAACCTCTTTATGCCTTGTTGACAAATTTTGAGTGGAACGATGAATGTGAGAAGTCCTTCAATGAGTTGAAGAGACGCTTGTGCACAGCACCGATACTGACCACTCCTGATTGGAATAAGCCATTCCATGTACACATGGATGCATCCAATTATGCAATAGGATGTGTGCTGTCACAACCAACTGGTGAAGGGAATTTAGATTTGCCTATAGCATATGCTAGCAGGCAATTGAATGCCGCTGAACGAAACTACACCACAACCGAAAGAGAAGGCTTAGGCATGGTATATGCTGTAAAGAAATTTAGACACTATTTATTGGCCAACAAGTTTAAGTTCTTCACCGATCATCAAGCCTTATTATACTTGGTCAATAAACCTTGCAATACTGGACGCTTAGTAAGATGGTTCCTCTTGCTAATGGAATATGACTTTGAAGTGGTTGTTAGGCAAGGTAAGACCCACCTCAGAGCGGATCACCTTTCTCGCATCACTTCAGGAGAGCCACCGCAAGGAGTGTCGGATGAATTGCCCGATGCTTATCTGTTCAATCTAGAAGTTGTTCCTAAATGGGCAAATAAGTTGGTACCAGTCCTAACCTTTGGACCCGCTAATAAAAAGGTGAAAACGGACACGAATGAAATTGTGCGGTCACAAAAATATCAAATATTGGCAGGAAGCATGTATAAACAAGATACAGAAGGTGTTCTAGCTTGTTGCGTCGAGGACGATGAACATAGTAGTTGGTTGCAACAAGCCCATGAAGGATTTCTAGGGAATCACTATTCTAAACAACGAACGCTGCAAAATGTAAAACGTTTAGGAGTGTATTGGCCTAGTATAGACAAAGAAATTCATGAGTGGATTAAGAATTGTACTGTGTGCAAAGAGCAACCCCCTGTGGAGCATGCCACCCTTTATCATGAGTCATTAATTCCAGACTGGAGTGCTCCATTGGTAGAATTCATGAGATCGGGAACCTTACCAAAGGAAGCTAGTCTAGCAAGAAAACGAAGCATGGAGCAAGAGGTTAAAGACTATGCCTTAGTAGGAGATAACCTATACCGAAGAGGCAAAGATGGCTACTTAAGATTGTGCGTTCATGAATCAGACTACTTGAAAGTCTTGGAAACTGCACATAGCAGCGTCGCAGGTGGACACTTTGGGCCTGATAGAGTAATAAAGACTATTCTATTCTCAGGACTTTGGTGGCCCACTCTTCATATGGATGCACATACCTATGTGAAGAAATGTGACACATGTCAACGTGCCCAGTACCCGATTCGAAAGGATGAGATGCCTTTGAGGCCAATGATGGGGGGACGTGCATTCTCGAAGTGGGGCATAGACTTTGTAGGTCCTATCAACCCTCCAGCTAGAAACTCCCATGCAGAATACATTATTGTAGCCACGGATTACCTCACAAAGTGGGTAGAAGTCAAAGCCACAACAAAGAACGATGCTCAAACTACAGCGAAGTTTTTATTCGAGAATGTGTTCACAAGATACGGATTACCTATAGAATTAGTAAGTGATAGAGGCACACACTTCTTGAATGAAGTCATTGAAAATCTTCTCCAAGAATTCTTGGTGATACACAAGAAGTCTGCCCCCTATCATCCACAAGCTAACGGACAAGCTGAGAGCACGAATAAGATCCTATGTAACGTATTGACAAAACTCGTAAATAACAAACGCTCTGATTGGGACAAACAACTTCATCATGCCATTTGGGCCTACCGAGTTGCTTATAAAACGGTACTCAATGCCACCCCATTTCAGATGGTCTTCGGACAAAATGCGGTGCTACCATTGGATTTCCTAATCCCAACTTTAAAAGTGGCACAAGAGCATGATTGGAACGGACACGAGTTATCCTCGAGGATCTTTGATTTAGAACGCTTAGGTGAGACAAGGCTACGAGCAGCGGCAGGCATCTATGCTGCAAAGAAAAGGCAAAAGGCATACTTTGATGCACATATCAAGGATAAAGGCTTGAAAGCGGGAGACCTAGTGTTGGTTTATACACTAAAGCAACATGCCCGTAAATTGGAAAAAAGAGGATATGGACCCATGATCATTAATAGAATTTCCACTAGCGGTGCAGTTCAATTGGCTACACTAGAAGGCGATGTCTTACCCAACTATATCAGTGGTTGTCGAGTCAAGCTATATCAAGAACCTCTTACAGAGGAAATGCTAATGAGACTCAATACTGCTAAGAAGCGAAAAGAAGAGGAGTTAAGGGTTAGAGAAGAAGCACAAGCAGAGGCGAGAGAGCGCATCAGAAGAAATAAGTTACGACGCTTAGGCCTAGAGGTCAACACCAAAGCTCCAAAATATCACATGGACATGTGCCAAAAATCGGACCTAACTGCTTCCCAAATAATGGATCGACGTCCATTTGTGACCATAGCGGTAGGACAAGGGAAGAATGCACAGACCGTGAGAGCATTAATTGACTCAGGTGCAGCAACTAGTGCAGTTAGACTTTCATACTGCCAAGACCTGCAATTGGACATCAAGCCCATCGAAGCCTATCTCATAGGATTGGGAGGTGTGGAAACCCCTTGTATAGGCGAGGTGGAACTTCCCATCTACCTTCAAGATGTTCCTCTAAAAGTCAAAATGCTAGTGTGTCATGATGCGGACCTTACAGAGCCACTTGTCCTAGGTCAAGATTGGATCTATGACCATGCAGTCAACTTGAACCTAAGAAGTCAACTTCTTCAAGTTTGGGTTCATGAACAATGCATTACATTAGAATTAGACAATTGCATGCTCACAAATCCAGAGGTCACACATTCTTTTAGTTCTCCTGAAACTGACCTTTGTGAAGAAAATGTTGTGTGCGTCAATAACCCTACGAAGCAAAAGGAATCAATCATGGAAGCACACGCTCAGAGGCCAGCAAATTTCTCTTCTTCCTCACATACTAATCCAAGGGTAAATCGACCAAAGAGGCAAACAAACATGATATCCACTATATCAAGTAGCCAGACGGAATTCAAGAAGAAAGAAACTCAAGGCAGGAAGCACATTTGGGTACAAAAAGGAGAACAACCGCCAGCCTTGCCCCAACTCTTCCCAAGCATGAAAGTCAACCAGGCTAAAAGAAGTACCAAGAAACGAGGAACAACTCAATCCGACGGACTTCGACAAATTTGGGTACCAAAGCAATCAAGGAAGGCCGACCATAATAATGTACAAATTTGGGTGACAAAGAAGTTAGTTGCAGCTCAACACGAGCGATTACAAATATGGGTACCCAAGACACTCTTACATGCACAAACACCACAAATCTCCCCCACAAGCAAAGATTCCACAAAAATGCCAAGGAAAAGCAAGGGTTACCACCACACACAAGGGACCAAAACAGATCAACCCACCTCTTCAGCAATCATAAAAAGGCAACCAAAAAAGGTATGGGTTTGGAAGCCAAAAGTAGTAGCAGCTTCCATAAAATCAAAGAGCCAACCACGCTGGATACCAACTTTTAGACACCATTCCACGATGAAGGGGCCAAAAGTGATCTCCACAAAGCCACATACCATTCTCAAATGGATTCCTATAAGGAGGAGTACATCATTGCAAGATTCAATCGACACCTCCAAACAAAGATTGCAGCAAATCTAGACATAACATCAAAAAGCCTCGACCAACAACAACCATGTGCCTATGGCATAACCTTGCCTTTTGCACCATTCCGGTCATGCATTTCCAAAGTATGCATTAATCTAGGGCCACATTACACGGCCATGCATAGGCACAATTGAGAATCCCAGGCACATGTGACACACATGACACATGTAAAATATTTTTGACACTAACACATTTATTTTTGTCTTATGCCATTGTTCCAAAAAAAAAAAAAAAAAAAAAAAAAAAAAAAAAAGAGAAGAGAAAGGGGAAAAGCAAGAAAGACAAAGAGAGGAGAAGGCGACATGACCGTACGCTTGAAGAAGCTCATCCAGTAGCAAGGCCATTCCTCAACAAAACGGCAAGCCAATGGTCAACCATGATGTCGGAGTACAACACGGAGAGATGAAGATTGACAGACCTTTCAACATGGTAAGATATACATGCTTCAACAACACTATAACCATGATAGATTAGGAAACCTCTTCGTCGGCATACCCTTGAGCACTTCGCTCAAAACCCAATTTCTTGCACCATATTTCTTCCCATGCATTTTCCAAGTACGCATGCGTAGGGCTACATTACAAAGCCGTGCACAGAGCACATTCTTCTTCCAACCCATGCACTAATGCACTTACCCATATGTCATGATGGGTCACAAGTACCTGGTATGGAGACTAGGGAAGCCATCTTTGGAAGTGCCCGAGGATATCACAGCGACAACGACTAGAGCCAGGCAGCAATCCACCACAAGAGTTGCTCATACTCAACATTGACAACCTCTTTTGAGTAGCTCACAATTTTTGAAAGCTCACAAAGACACCACCGAGCTGGAATACACGGAGGAAGTCCATACAAAGGTTGCCATGACAAACTGATGAACCTGACAACTACCCAAAATACAATGGGAAGATGCACTGCTCCTACTGATACATGGAGGACACTACCTCTCAACGTACTACATGGAACAACCATCACAACAAGGGTCTGTCAGGGACGACAGACTCAAGAGGGGGGGGAGTGTTGAAGCTCAAGATCAAGGACAAAGCACGGAAGCACATCAAGAAAGTGAACACACGAGAAGAGTGTTGAAGCTCAAGATCAAGGACAAAGCACGGAAGCACATCAAGAAAGTGAACACACGAGAAGAGGGAGCAAGTAGGGAGCTCCAAGAAGCACCTGTCAAATTTTCAGAAGAAATCCCTACAAAAATAGTGATTTTTATCACTAAAAATCATTGTAAATACCATTTTCTATTTTTTCAACTCCATTTTGTTCAAGCCAAGGAGTCCTTGAGCTTGAGGAGTATTAGATGTATCATATTACCAATTTTCATAATTTTTAGATTCCGTTTGAGCCCCCAAATAAGCCCGAGAACCTAATTTTTAACGAGGCCGGACACTAGGTCTGGACAGGGCCAAAACTACTCAAAAAACTATAAAAAGGGCTGGACAGCTCATTTGAGGGGTTAGCTTGTTGTAGATTTCAGCTTTGTAAGAGATTTCTTTGGTAATCGATTATCTTCCATCGTTCCACTCTTTGCTCTTGCCTTGTGCGCGTGTGTGTGTATGTGTGTGCATGCTTGTGTGCTTTCACTCACGCACTAGTGCACTTCACTTGCTTTTGGTCTTCATACCGGTCCTCACGTCTCCACGGATTGACAATTATGAGGTGAAGCTCCTCACGTTGGTACTCACCATTGTGCTAGAGTGACACATGAGTTAAGTCTTGGGTGTTCTGTAGGCCTTCGAATTCTCTTGAGAAGAATTGATACTTGCCCCATGTGCGGTCATCAAATGTCATATTTGCTTCAAAAATGAAGTCAGCATCAGCTAATGGTCCTGCTAGGCCTTGGAACCAATGAGAGTTACGGTGTATCTTCTCTGTGTATCCCATAGGTGGGTTATCGATTGGCATGGGTCCCGGAAATCCTTGGAACTCTGGCGGTGGAGCGGTCGGGTGGGATTCTGCGCGTAAAACATTGAGGGGCACCGCAGCCACGCTGGGGCCTGCTTCCGATGGTCCTGCTTCGGTTTGCATGATGACTGATGAGCTAATGGAATAGATCTGCTACAAAAGATTAACACATTAGTATGGAAATTAATTATGATCCCATTAAGGTGAGACCGCAATGCCTTTCCATAACCGATGTGTAACCCGTGTAGCCAAGTGTCGTGAAGTGATTAATGCAATGATTATTTGCAAAACTAATGCAGGTCTCTAGACACCTACATGGTCAGATTATGCATACATTTCTTGATGAGCCGTTATTATGCATGATGTGGGGTTTGGCTGTATGAATTTATACAAGGTTTGGTTGAGGGTGAATTAGTACAAGGGTGGAGTTTAAACGGGGTGGGAAAATTGTTAGATAATGGGTTACAAGAAGACGTCTGGATACGTTTCGGTATCCATTTCCTAAGAGTCTTTGAGTGGGTGGTATGTTTCTGCTGAGGTACAAAAAGTGGTATCGGGTTTGGTGGTATTGAAGGATGAAAAGGTTTCTGAGGGGTATATATTACATGGCTTGAGGGTTGGGATATAATACATTGTTTGGGTACCCAAATCTGCATGGGTGTGGGTCTATGGATAAGATATTTCTTGGCGATCCAAATCTGTCGAGTACTGGTACGTGTAGAAGAAGATCGAGGGGACTTTGGATGCGAACTCTGCTTCTGTTGCAACTTTATCCTGTTCTCGTCTGCAGTGTTGCCAATAGCCTGTGGTTGCTGTCCTTTTCGCACCCATATTTGTTTCGTGCCACTTGTTCTGTGATGTTGATACTGCTGCTTTCCTTGCCTTATCTGGTGGTGTCGTCAGTCTGGGTTCCTCTGTTGTGGTTGACTCCTTCGTGGTTGGGTTTGAGAGGTCCCTTGGACGCTCTGCTTTGGAAAAGAAGGGAGATCCAACACTTGCGTGACCTACCTATTAGGAAGTGATTCGTTCTTTATCTTTAATCTAGGCCAGTCCGCAGCAAGTTTGGAAGGATGAGCACCGCAGGGTGTTGTGCTCATTCGGCCGCTGATGCAACCCACCTGACCGCTGATTGTGTTCATCTGCCCTAGCGGTTGGGTAGCTGCCCCTTCTAGTTTGCAGGAAGCCTCAGGGAAGATCTCCTGTCGTTCTTTTGATTGACAATTGTCCCTACCCAAGCCCGAGTGGGTTGGTGTAGACGTAACGTGACTGGTCTGACCCAAGATCTTTCGGTCTTCCGTCGCATGCGTTTCATAGGGTCTAGGGTTACAAACCTCAATCGGAATGCCGTTAGGGAAGTCAAGCGGTATCACTCGCTTCTGTTCTAAGGTTCCAATCTGTAAGGAGCCTTGTCTAAGATTTAGGTCCACTGAGTGATCGTATAGCCAATCTTGGCCAAGGATTAGGGGTTCTATCAGGTCGTCATCATGGCACACTAGTAGCTTCGCTGTCATGGTCACATCCTTAATGAGGATAGGAAGGTCCACCTCACCCATGCAAGGGGTTTCCATGCCTCCTAGGCCTATGAGGTATGCCTCAATTGGCCGCATTTCTATTCCTCAATCCTTATAGTGGGACCATCTAATCGCACTAGTCGCAGCACCTGAGTCAATTAAAGCACTGAGCTCTTGGCAAGGGTTGCCGTGCTCTAACCTGACTGTAATGAATGGTCTCCTGTCCACTATACTAGGATGAGTGGTTGACTTTACTTGACACATGCCATGGGATATCTTGGTGTAGTTTCCAGATGGTTATAATGTTCTTTCCCTAGTCCTTGTCTTCTTAACTTCATGCGTTTAATGCGTTCTATTGCTTCTGCCTGAGCTTCCGCTCGTATTCTATTTTCTTCCTCCTTACGCTTCTTTGCCAACGTGAGTCGTTTAAGCATATCCTCAGTAAGAGGTTCCTGATATAGCCTGACTCTACAGCCACTAATATAATTAGGCATTACGTCTCCTTCTAAGGTGGCTAACTGTACTGCTCCACTTGTTGAGAGTCTGTTAATGATCATAGGTCCATAACCTCGCTTTTCTAACTTACGTGCGTGTTGCTTTAGCGTATATACTAGAACTAAATCTCCTTCTTTTAAGCCTTTATCTTTCACATGTGCATCAAAATATGCTTTCTGTCGCTTCTTCGCTGCGTATATGCCTGCTGCTGCCTTTAACCTGGTTTCACCTAATCGTTCCAAGTCCATTATTCTCACTGATAATTCATGGCCGGTCCACTGATGTTCTTGTGCAACCTTAAGGGTCAGTATCAAGAAGTCCAAAGGGAGCACAGCATTCTGACCAAAAACCATCTGAAAGGGAGTTGTATTGAGTACGGTCTTGTAGGCCACTCGATATGCCCAAACAGCGTGGTGTAACTGTTTGTCCCAATCTGAACGTTTGTTGTTCACGAGTTTCGTCAGTACGTTACAAAGGATCTTATTAGTGCTTTCAGCCTGACCATTGGCCTGAGGATGATATGGTGCGGATTTCTTGTGAATCACCATAAAATCCTGTAACAAATATTCAATGACTTGGTTTAGAAAGTGAGTGCCTCGACCGCTCACTAACTCTATAGGCAATCCATATCTTGTAAAGACATTTTCAAATAAGAATTTTGCAGTTGTGTGTGCATCATTCTTTTTCGTGGCTTTTGCCTCTACCCATTTCGTAAGATAATCTGTGGCAACAATAATGTATTCAGCATGTGTACCTTTTGCAGGGGGGTTAATGGGTCCTACAAAGTCTATACCCCACTTAGAAAATGCACGTCCGCCCATCATTGGTTTCAATGACATTTCATCTCTGCGAGTAGGAAACTGAGTTCTTTGGCACACATCACATCTCTTTACATAGGTATTAGCATCCATGTGAAGAGTGGGCCACCATAATCCTGCAAAGAGGATGGCTTTGATTATCCTATCGGGTCCAAAATGACCTCCTGCAACACCTTGGTGTGCAGTCTCTAGTATGCTCAGATAATCGCTCTCATGAACACATTGTCTTAGATATCCATCTCGTCCTCTTTTGTATAGGTTATCGCCAATAAGTGAATAGTCTTGAGCTTCCTGCTCTAGATTGCGTTGTCGAGCTAAGGTCATCCCTTGAGGGAATGTGTGCGTCCTCAAGTATGTCACTAGTTGTTCACTCCAGTCTGGTGTGAGAGACACATGATATAGTGTAGCATGCTCTATTGGTGGTCTTTCACAACAAACATGGCAATCCTTACACAACTTGTAGACATCTGCTTCCATCGAAGGCCAATATACTCCTAATCTATGCAGAGTCTGTAATGTTCGATGTTTTGAATGATGTTGCTTTAATGCACCTATGTGTGCTAATTGCAACCAATTCGCATGTTCTGATTCATCTACACAACAAGCAAGAATCTTTTGATTATCCTGTTTATATATGCTTCCTGCCATTATTTGGTATCTCTGAGACTTGGTGATCTCTCCTTCTTTGATCTTTATCCTAGGATTCTTGGGTCCATATGTGAGAATAGGGACTATAGGTTTAGCCCATTCTGGTGCTATCTCAAGATTAAACAAGTATGCATCTGGTAGATCATCCGCTATTCCTTGAGGAGCTTCTCCTAAGGTTAATCTCGAAAGGTGGTCAGCTCTAAGATGTGTCTTTCCTTTCCTGACTACTACTTCAAAATCATACTCCATGAGTAATAGAAACCAACGTATCAGTCGTCCGGTGTTACATGGCTTGTTGACTAAGTACAATAGTGCTTGATGATCTGTAAAGAACTTGAACTTATTGGCCAACAAATAGTGCCTAAACTTCTTTACTGCGTAGATCATCCCTAATCCTTCTCGTTCCGTCGTGGTGTAATTTCTTTCTGCTGCGTTCAATTGTCTGCTCGCGTAAGCTATGGGGAGATCTATGTTACCTTCATTCGTGGGTTGTGCTAACACACATCCTATGGCGTAATTGGATGCATCCACATGTACATGGAATGGCTTACTCCAATCTGGGGTTGTCAATATAGGTGATGAGCACAAGCGTCGTTTGAGTTCATTGAATGAATTCTCACATTCATCTGTCCATTCAAAATTGGTTAAAAGAGAGTACAAAGGCTTGGCTATGATTGCATACATGTGTATGAATCTCCTATAATAACCGCAATGGCCCATAAATGCCTGTACCTCTTTCACATTAGTTGGTCTAGGTAATTCTGCAATTACCTTCACCTTTTCTTCATCCGTAGAGATTCCATTTTTTGACACAATGTGTCCTAGAATTTTGCCTTGTCTGACCATGAAAACGCACTTTTCTGGGTTCAAACAAACCTGATATTCTCGACATTTGTCAAATATTTGCCTTAACTCTGGGATATGTGTCTGTCTTACATTTGAATGTGCACATAAGTCATCGACATAAACTTCCAAGCTCTTGCGTAAGAATTCCTTAAAAACATGACACATGAGTCGCTGGAAAGTGGCGGGTGCATTTGTTAAGCCAAATGGCATCACACGAAATGCAAATATGCCCCATTCAGTGGCAAAAGCCATCTTGTGTTGATCTTCTGGAGCAATGGCTACTTGATTATAGCCTGAAAATCCATCAAGAAAGCTGTAAACTTCCTTGCCCGCAACTCTTTCCAATAGATGTTCCGTGATAGGAAGAGGATAACTGTCTCTAATCGTGGCGGCATTAACTTTTTTAAGGTTAATACACACACGCAATTTTCCATTCTTCTTGGGCACTACCACAATGGGGGATACCCATTCGGTATGCTCAATTTCGTAAATGAATCCTGCTTCTATCAAGTGATCTATCTCCTCTTTAATCTTCGCAGCGTAGTTATCATTGTACGTGTACGGTTTCTGTTTTGTCGGTTTTGCATCTGGAGTCATAGGGATTCTATGAGAACATATATCTGGATCTACTCCTTTCAAATCTTTGTGACTCCAGGCAAAAACATCTCTATATTCGTGCAATAGGGCAACTAGCTCTTCTTCTTCTTCAGTTGTCAAATCATGCCCTATGTATGTACATTTTTCTTCTTCTCCTTCGATAGCAACTATTATTTTCTTGGTTTTCTCTCGGTTATCATATACTTGTCCATCATTCGCCTTTCTATTAGGCATTCGTACCATGATTCTTCTATCTTCGATTTCATATTTCTTCAAGTTCTCGGGTACTTCAAACAAAGATTCTTCTTCTTCTAACATGGTTGCTTTCTTCTTTCTTTTCTTACCTTCACTCTTAGTAGTCACTTGAGTGGCTAACCTCACCTCATTCGTAATTTCCTCGTGTCTCTGAGTGTGAGTCTCTACCTCGAAAAAATATTCTTCTTCTGATGCAAATGGAGAGTCCATGATAATTGATTCTAAATGAAAATCACTTGCATCCTCAAATGCATCAGTGTTAGGTTCACACTCTTCTAAAATTGCATCGCACATGATTGGCTCTATCGTGAAGACTGAAATGTCATAGCCATCCTTGTCACAGTGGGGTGTCCATTGTTCTTCATTGATGGCTACATCCATGGTTGCTAGGATTTCTGCCCAACCATGGGGTTCAAACTCTTCGTCTGGGAATACTACAGGTGCATAAGCTGGATCTTGAAGGGTTCGTGGATGTTGTTCTGCACCTACGGTCCTGGCTTCTAACCTTTCTTCCTCTTGTTTTGCTACTTTACACATCCATAAATGAGTATCCTCATGCAACCAAGAAGGATCTGATTCTAATGAGTGCACGGATTCCGTCTCTACTGGTGTCTTATGGATGGTATTCCATTGTATTGGGGGTACATCTCGATGTGAATAGTCTTTAAGATTGACTTTGGTAGTCACTCCTAAATGTTGCAAGTACAAAGAATTGGTTCCCCAATCTTGTACAATTTGCAACTGACGCATGAATGGTCGTCCCAATATCATCTCATAAGCATGATTTTTTGCAAAGTCACAAATGGCAAAGGTATGCTCAAATTCCACACCACAAGTGGTGAGAGATATGCCTTCTAGTAAGCCTAATGGTTTTTCTATGTGTCCATCAGCCATTTGTAGCTTCATCCTGGTGGGTCTCAATGCTGGCTTACCCCAACGTTTCCATAAAGCGGTGGTAGCAATGGCTACTCCGGCTCCTGAATCTAAGATGGCTTTCGTGGTGTAGCCCTGATGGGTTATCGGAAGATAAGTGTTACCTTCCTCTCCTTCGCTTACATCTCCAATCTTTTCTACGGGTATCTCGGGTACCTTATTTTGTGATCCTATTTGTGAGGGAGTAGTAGCAAGCTCAGGGAATTGATTTGCTACATGTTTCCACAATTCTGGTTTTACCTTCAGCAGCTCCTCTAGAGTGAGATTACATTGTACTTTGGTATTCTTGATCACTTCCGTGTTTCTAGGGATTACTGATTATTCATTCCTCACTATTATCGTGGGTGCTCTCATACTAATAGACTTTGCTTCCCAAGGTCCTGTGAACTGAGGTAATTCTTGTAAAGAATTAGATTCAAATCTTGTGTGTTCACTCGGTTGTTCTTCCTCTACCTCATCGTATATAGAGGGAATGTCTTGGGGAAATTGTTCCTGCAAGTCGTCTATTTCTTGAATAGGAGGATGGGTTCCTTGTTCCTTTCTCCACTTCTCTTCTTGTATTTCTCTCAAAAATTCATGTGAATATTTATGTATGGAAGACAAATTGTCTTGACTTTCTGTGTTGGGTACTTGAGACAGGGATGGTGCATTCCTTTCCTGTGTCTCTGGGACAATAGGGTTCCTGTGCTGATCCTTTTTCTCTTTGCTTTCAATCAAATATTCCAGCCTCTCCATTAGTCCTTGAAAATGTACTTCCGGTTTTGCCATGTTATTCCAATTAAGATATCTAGAGGCTTCGAACAAAGCTTGTGCTAATTCTACCATCTTCATGCAAAGTTTAGTTCTCTCAATTTCTAGATCAGCTCGAGGGTAGTTTTTGCTCATTTCAGCTACCTGAGGTCCCTCTTTTAATCTAGCTTGATATGCACGAAACATCATGTCTAGATTTTCTGGTATGGGTTCCGCTAAAACTGATCCTGATTTTTGAGCTGGATTCTCTTGATTCAATTCCTGTGAAGTCAATTCTTGGATTTTGGCTCTAGATTCCTTCAAACTTCCTTCCAATTCCGTTATCTTTTTACTCCACTTTCTCTTTATTCTTTCTCTAGAATCTTTCCAAGATTTTGTCTTTTTACTGCTAGATTCTGCAACTTCACGTTATTTACAATACCTATCACGTTGATCGGTGTCACATTCGAAGCGTTAACTGGATTCTTGGGGCAATCTTTGATTATGTGCTCTTTGCCACAATCGGCACAAAAGCCTTGTATGTTATAGTACTCTGACTGTCTTGATATCGGAGGATGTGGACAATCCTTTATGAAGTGATCTCCTTGGCACCTAAAGCATGGTCCTCTAGGGCCCTGTGGTCTTTGTTGTCTCAATTGGGGCCGTGGATTTGGGTTTGTGTACATCACATTAGCATAGTCGGGCTCCCAACTAGGTTCCACTAGTGGACTATCGTAATGATATGTCTCTACGTGTTCTGGTGACTCTGTGTAATAAGCGGGTGGACTATCTACATGTGTAGAGTCAAAACTATTTGAGTGTGGGTCACTCTCTGTGATCAAAGGTGAAGAAGGCACTAAGGCCCTACTTAGATTCTCTTCTGCAGCAGCGTATTTCACTGAGATGACATTCGCTGGTGGGGGTGGCTGCTGAGCTAAGACAGGTTGAGGTCTCTGTTGAGCCTGGTATGGGTAGTTCTGAGGAGGCCTTTAGTAATAGGGCTGAGCATTGTATTGGCCTTGATACCTACCTGGCTGCTGGTATGCTTGCGGGTAGTTCTGTCTCACGGTTTGTTTGTTGTATGGGCAATCCTGAGCCGTATGATTCGTGTATCTTCTCTCAATTGTACAATATTGGCCACTAGGGTTGGATTGAGGTTGTGTTGTATTGGGACACACATTTGCCATATGGTCACCACCACAGGTGTAACAACGCTTGTTTATTAGCACCCTAGGTTTACTAGAAACTCCTAATTTCTGGGCCACTTTTTTTGCTAGGTCTTCTATTGAGCTAGACAACTTTATGGATGCTAGAGATGAACAATCTGAATCCTTATAGACCTTTGAGAGTTCCAACTCGTCTCCTAAGTTGTCCTCAATGTCTATACATATTCTCACACATTGCTCTAGCGTTCTGGGTTCTTTTAGGTACACGTAGGAGCGCAGTTTAGAGCTCAACAAGCCATCTAGAAACAATGACACTTGCTTAGCTTGTGAGGGTAGCTCTTGCATTGGACATCGTTCAACATATTGTCTAAACCTACGTCCTGCCAGTCTTACTGTTTCTTGAGGGGTCTGTTTGAAGCTATGAATCAACGAAGACGTGTCATGTCTAATCCCACTTTTAGAGAACTCAGTGATGAATGACTCTAAAAAGTGATGGATGTCTCTAAATTGCCTTTGTTGCAATGGTTGGAACCAAGTTAAAGCTGTATTCTTTAACGTTAGTCCAAATGCGTTGTATTGCGTGAACATGTCTTCAAATTGTTCTGCTCTTAGCACTTGCTTGAATTCTACGACATGGTCATAGGGATCTCCTGTCCCATCAAAGTAATTCTTCATTGATTTTACTAACTGTGTGGGTCTCAATGTTCTTGCGTGTTCGCGTGGTCTAGGTAGAGGAAAATCATCTCTACCACTTGGTATTCCATGATCTCTTTGTCTATCTGCTCTATTAGTGTTCGTGGTTGTTCTATCTCTCCCTATGGGGTGATTAAAGCTTACTTCCGGTCTCTCTTTATTTCCCTCTCTTTGATTTCCATGGGCTGAGGATGTTCCTGCCCCTTGTTGACTTGTATTCATGTTTGTTCTAGATGGAGGGAATACCAATTCACCTCTCCATGTGTACATGTTTTTAGCGTGGTCAGGTACCACAAAGACTCTTTCTGAAGTCTCATCCAGGTATACGACCTTTCCAGGTGTATCCGGGTCCTTGAACTCGTATATAGTGATGATACCTACCTCACTAAGTATTTCGGTCTTGTATCTCCAAAAAGCTTCATCAGTTTCTTTATTTACACACAACTCTATGCTTCTGTTGTCCTGAGGGATCCAATCCGGGATTAGTACTCGTGTCAGTACAGATTTCCCTCTAGGTGTTCTAGGCTCTTCTAATGGTTCTTTTCCTTGAGATTTTGCTTCCGTTTCTGGTTGAATCACGCCAAACTCGTTGGTATTGTTTGGCTGCGTACTTAATATGTACGTTGTTCCTTCTTTGTCTATGTACGCGTCTCTCTCGAATTTCACCACTGGATGTTCCAATCCAATGGGTTGATCGGGGTTGTGCATTTGCACCACTTGCCTTCGCAAACCATCCTCATAGATGCGAGCACCTAATCGGTTGGTTCGGAGAAACTCTAGTTGCGTTCTATAGGGTCCTTTTGGCTTTTCTAAATAGGCTACATTCGACCCTCCTTCTGGTCTTTCTGTGCTAAATGCCATTTTTGAATCACTAGTATCTGAGCTCTCGTAGGGATAATTACTATTCAATTGCTGAGCCCACGATCGTGCAGTAGTTCTTACACTTGCCTCTGATGATCTAAGGCTTCGTCGGTCTGACTTGCCTATATGTTTGCCCGATCTAAGGTTCATTAATTTTCTTCCTTGCACACTCAGTACACGCTCAGATCGTCAATGATTCTTTGTGATTACTTTCTTGATTCTTTTTAGATTTTTAGATTCTTGTCTTAATGTATGCGTCAGGAATTCGACTTTCCGTTATAATTTTGAGTTCTCGTTCCGTCAGACTTAGGTTCTTTCCTTTAGGTTTTCGTGTCACACACCTTTACTTTAGTCTTGAACTTGATAAATTTAACTCTCTTGAACTTGAGGCGTTCCTATCGTCGTTAATCCACAACACTACCATTTAGCCTAAGCTAAGAATTGACTGAGGGGGTTGAGTAATCTTCCAACCTCGAGTCAGCTTTTCTAGTTGCTCTGATGCCCAAGAAGCCGTGCTTCCCAAGCTTTATGCCCTTCACTGCCTTGCCTTGGTTGTCTTTGATTGCCCTTGCTAGACCTGGAAAAATTCAATATTAGACCAATTCACAGTTGGATGATCAAGCACTTGAGTATATACACCTTTTAAGTCCCTTCCCTTTTGCCCAAATTTTCAATGCTTGCCCCCTGGCTTTCTAGTCCCAAACTAGGTCAACCTCAAAATAGCTTATCTAAAAATAGATGTATCCTTTAAGAAAAAAACAGTTGAGGTCACGTAGTACTCGTCAAGAGCTTTCTAATGAGCTATTAAGCTCAAAAAACGGACTTCGGATGAAAAAGTTATGACCGTTCAGGCCCTGGGGGGTAAAAACTGACAAACCGATGTTTCTCCAAATATGAGCTAAGGGGTCTCCTATGAGTCTAATCACCCAAAAATTTCCCAAAAATAGCCCCAAAATTGGCCAAAAAATGAAACCCTAAAATTTGCGATGGGGGTGCACAATCGCGATGGTCTGAGATGATCGCGATGGTCTGGGGCCGTCGCGATGGCGTGAGTGTGCACCGTCGCGATGGCGTGAAAGTGCACAATCGCGATGGCATGAAGGTGCACCGTCGCGATGGCGTGAAATTGCACAATCGCGATGGTCTGGATTTGCACAATCGCGATGGTCTGAAAGTGCACCGTCGCGATGGCGTCAGTCAACGGTCAACGTGCACAATCGCGATGGTCCAAAGTGAACCGTCGCGATGGTCTGAACGCGATGGCGTGAGCCAACCGCGATGGTCTGGGCGCGATGGCGTGAGCCAATCGCGATGGTCTGAATTTTTTGAAGTGTCGCGATGGTCTGAGGATGTCGTCTCGATGGTCTGAAGTGCACCATCGCGATGGTGTAGATTGCCACGTGGCACCGTCGGCGCGATGGCGTGAGCCAATCGCGATGGCGTGACACAATCGCGATGGCATGACACAATCGCGATGGTCTGAGACCGTCGCGATGGTCCGGCCAAGCCGTCGCGATGGCGTGAGCCAATCGCGATGGTGTGACACAATCGCGATGGTCAGAGACCGTCGCGATGGTCCACCAAACAATGATTTTTTGAGATGCAGCTATGGATTCCTACACACGCAGGGGTCGCCTACACGGTGGTGAACTCGCCTTCTTCAAATTCCGAACTTTGCAGACCATCACGATGGTCTGACACAGTCGGCAATTTCTGACAGAAACTGAAAAATTTACCTTTTTGCAGCCTTCCTGATGCACTGGAGCTCTGTACCTGCAAGAAAACTCAAGAAAACAGAAGTACACACAAGCACAAAAGCTCTCTCTCACTCTCTCGCATGCACAAATGAGGGGAAATGAGGAGAATGGGTGGATATGGTGAATTTTCTGATTTTTTTGCAGATGAAGATGATGATGCGGTGATGAAGATGGAGTGTGGGGAAGGTGAAAAACACTAAAAACTAAGTAAAAACAACAACAAAAACTGAAATTTTTACCTTCCAACGCCACTTCTTGCTATACTCTTACCATCACACATTCGTCCTAGACTCGATCCCCGGCAACGGCGCCAAATTTGGTGTTGCTCTAGCACAATGGTGAGAACCACGTTAAGAAGCTCCACCTCCTTAATGTCAATCCGCGGAAGAGATAGGAGTGATATGAAGATCGTGAATGTGAGATGAAGTGAGAGTGAAGGTGAGAAGCATAGAAATGCACATACACATGCACACACACTACGAAGAGACAAGCAAGACACAATGGAAGGTGAGAAATCAACTCTATTACTCAAGAACACTATTACAAGCTCAAAATAGCTCTAAGCTCACACTAGCCAACCTCCAAAATGAGCTCTCTAGCTCTTTTTATAGTTTCTAGACTAGTTTTGACCGGTTTCACATCTAGTGACCGGCATAGTTAAAAATTAGGTCCTAGATGCTATTTGGAAGGGTAAACGGTATCTAAAAATAACGAAAATTGGTACGCGCATTCTACCTAAGCTCCTCAAGCTCGAGGACTCCTCGGCTTGCACAAAATGGAGCTATGGATTACAAAATGGGGTTTTCTATGTTACATATGTTACAATAGTGATAAAAATCACTGTTGGAGGTTTTTGGAAAGTATTTGAAAACATAATTCTTTGAAAAACGATTCGACTGGCTCCCTGCTCTGTCGTTACATGCTTCCGTGTCGTCTGTGCCTCTGGCTGCTTCCAACATATCACAACCTCAACAAGTAGTACCAGTGAAGTATGCTCAACCAGAAGAAAACTTAGAGAGAGCCATAGTACCAGCATCAATAATGACCAATGTGGAATCAACCAACCCAGGGTATGAACCTCCATCAGGGGAGTACTATCCATATGAAGCCAACATGATGGAATATGAACCAACATATGACGCGGCTTATTATGGTTATGAGGGCTATGATCAGACGTATGGAGCAGAAACAGCCACCTTAATGTATACGGCTCCTAAAGCACAACAACCCATGAGACCTCCCGTTAGACCACCGATGCAGAGAGGACCATGCTATAGATGTGGAGGGGATCACTTCATTAGGGAATGCCCTCGACCTTATAATCCACCACCACCCAGAGTTTGGGAAGGGTATTGCAGTGATTGTGGAAAGGAACATCTTTTTAGAGATTGCCCTAAGAACCCAGCCAAATCCCAAGACACTGCACCAATCAATGTGATTGAGGTCATAGAAGGATCAGGAAGTGATAAGGAGTACACTGTGCCACTAAAGGCCATTACAAGAGCCCAAATGAAACAACAAAAAGAACAGTACCCGGAAGAGAAACAAAAAAGCAACAAAAAAAATAAGCCCTCCAATTCAGATAGTGGAAGATTCTGAGGATCCATGTGAAAATCCCCGGAACACGAAAGTTCAAAAATGGAAGGAAAGACGAGAGAAACTCAAGGACAAATGGGCAAAAAATAAGACTATAAACAGTAAAAAGCAAACCAAAAACCCGAATAAGGACAAGGAACAGGGGAATCCTAAGGAGACCCCTGAGCTACCCCGACCTAGCTCAGATAGGGAGAAGCCCGGATCAATTCTAGCAGACCCAAAGCCAGACGATTTAGACATGTGGTTGAAAGCCTATCGAGCTAGAATCAAGATGGGCCCAAACGTTGAACAACATGAAAAAATCTACCCTAAAGGGGAATTAGAAAAAGAAAGACTGACCATATGCAGGAAACTCATAGAAGTAGCACAAGCAGCCCTAGAAAAGCCTATCCCAATTCTACCAGAGACCAGGATTGCACATAGTCTGTATGAAGAATGCTTAAAGTCCAATAGCAAGGAACCTAGGAAAGAAGATGACCAAAGCGGTTAGATAACAACCCAAGATGAATCGATGTCAATAATCCCAGATTTAGAGGCAGATTGGCCAAAAGACTTATGGAACAGAATACGAGAGGAGCAATGGAAGAAGAATGGAGATAATACACCTCCTTTTGAGGAAATAGATGTGGAAGATTGTCAACTTCACCCCAACTTGGAGGAAGTATACGAAGAAGTATCAAGACTTGACAGAGGAAGAGAGGAAACCATAAGCATTTCAACATTGCCTAATTACATGGGAGAATACGAAAGGGAGTCAGTAATAATACGAGCACCCACAGTGCATGGAAAGGGAAAGGAAAAGGTAGAAGAGAGTTCACACAATCTCACAGAATTAAAGAAAACAAAAGTACGATGCAAATTGACGGTGGAAGAATTGCTTCGACTTAAACCACAATTATGGAAGCAAATGGCAAACCAATTAGAATCACAGCCAGAGATTGGAGGACCGAAAGAAAAGGAGAAGGAAAATAAAGTTTAGTGAAGGGGATGAAGGTAATACTTGTCTACCAGTCACACACAATGGGTACATGACCAAGGCTATTCTAGATACGGGAGCCGGGGTAGGAATTGCCACCAAGGAAATCTGGGAAAAATGGGGAAAACCTGCCTTACGACCCACACGCATGAAACTCCAATTAGCAGACGGTCATGTAGAAAAACCCTTAGGAATACTGGAAGGAATCAAACTAATCACCTGTGGAGTAGAATTTGAACATACATTGGCTATTTGTAAGTTCGAGAAAGCAAACAACTATGAGATGATATTAGGACGACCTTTCATGAGACAAATGCGAGTAGTACAAGATTGGGGAAGAGATGCACTATACCTGCAACATCAAGGAAACACCACCAAGATAAATTTGCATACATTTGCCTATCGAGATGTCCCTCCATTACAATGGAATCCAGTCCACAAAGAAGAAGATGACCTGTCCATTCATAGTGCTAGATCGAGTGATCAATCTTGGATGCATGAGGACGCCCAGTTATGGATGTGTAAAGAAGCCAAGAAAGAGGAGAGTAAAAGACAACCATGGCCTATAGGACATACAGTCTAATTACCGATCGATAGAAGACCCTAATTACATGCCTCAAATTTTTTCTGATGAGATTTTCGAACCACATGGATGGATGGAAATCTTGGCAACTCTAGATGTATGCGTAAACGAGGAAGTTTTGACGGTGAATGAATGCATAGATGAGGAAGGCTATGATGTAAACTTCTATATGGTTGTTCTTCAAGAAGTAGAAGAAGGGGAAATCCTGGAAAAAGAATGGAAAGAGGAATATCAAAGCATAGAGATGGAACCAGAATTTGATTCCAAAGAAAGCTGCTTAAATACTATTCAGAACCAGAAGGAACAGAAACCAACAAAGATCTTAGCAATTGAAACTGCTACGGCAATACACAGACAGGAGGAGAACAGGAGTAAGGTAGGGCCGAACCCAGATCTGTTTGAAGTTCCTGAACACTTTAAAAAATACGAAGTGGAGGAAAGAAAAGTGGCTATTCAAATGCCTAGACGAGAGGCACGAGACGGAGAAGCATATGACAACAAGGAACAAACGAAAAAAATTGTTGTGATAGTTGAGGAAGGAGAAGAAAGATGCACATATATTGGTAAAGATGTGTCTGAAGAAGAGGAAGAGGAACTCATATACCTTATCCGGGAGTACCGAGATGTATTCACATGGACCTATAAGGATCTCAAAGGGGTAGAACCCACTATTTTTTCCCATCGAATACCAATGACAGCAGATGCAAAACCCTCCAAACAACGTCCTTATACATACAATGAAGTCTACACAGCAAAGATTAAGGAAGAAATAGACAAACTACTAGCGGCAGGATTCATATATGAGATAGAACATACCGAGTGGGTATCGCCACTAGTAGTGCCTAAGAAAAATGGAAAATTGAGAGTGTGCATAAATTTGAAGAAGGTGAATGCAGCCACTATACGTGACAGCTACCCACTACCTATCACGGACCATTTATTAGAGAGAGTAGCAGGTAAGGAGGTCTATAGTTTCCTAGATGGATTCTCCGGATACAATCAGGTAGCTATTGCGACTGAGGATCAACATAAGACAGCATTCGCCACTGAATGGGGAGTGTATGCATTCAGAGTGATGCCCTTTGGACTCACTAATGCTCTAGCTACCTTCCAGAGATTGATGTGTCATGTTTTCAAGGAATTTCTGAAAAAAAGCATGGAAGTATATGTAGATGACCTGTGCACGTACTCCAATCAAAGACCCGATCACATTCCCGAGTTGAGGAAGATATTCAACAAATGTAGACAGTACAGAGTCTGCTTAAACCCAGAGAAATGTGTCTTCATGGTAAGGCAAGGGAAAATTCTAGGACACATAGTTTCGAGAAATGGAATATCTACGGATGAGGACAAGATTAAAGTCATCTTAGACTTACCAAGACCCAAGAATGCAAAGGAAGTGCAAGCCTTTATGGGACATTGTGGATACTACCGTAGGTTCATTCACATGTATGCCATAATAGCAAAACCCTTGAATGGTCTCTTGACTCAATTTACTTGGACAGAAGAGTGCGAAAAGGCATTCACCGAGTTGAAAAAGAGACTTAGTACAACCCCAATTCTGAAATCACCCAACTGGAGCAAGCCTTTTCACATTCATGTTGACGCTTCTAACTATGCCATTGGATGTATCCTAGCCCAGCCGACTGATGAAGGCAAGCTCGATCATCCAATTGCTTATGCGAGTAGACAACTGAATCAAGCAGAAAGAAATTATACCACTACGGAACGAGAAGGCTTAGGAATGGTATACGCAGTGAAGAAATTCAGACATTATCTTTTAGCCAACAAGTTCAAATTCTTCATAGACCATCAAGCTTTGTTGTACTTAGTCAATAAGCCTTGTAACACGGGAAGGTTGGTATGATGGTTTCTACTACTAATGGAGTTTGATTTTGAAGTAATAGTGAAAAAGGGGAACACACATGTGAGAGCAGACCACCTTTCTAGGCTAACACACGGAGAGCCACCAAGTGGAGTGCTCGACGATCTACCAGATGCTTATTTGTTCAATCTAGAAGTTTGCCCAAAGTGGGCAGAAAAATTGATCCCTATACTCACCCATGGCCCTCAACACTCAATCAATAGGAATAGCAAGAAAGAAATTCTTCAATCGAGGAACTTACACATTGTGTCAGGTAGTGTATACTACAAGGAACCCAACGGAGTGTTACTCAGATGTGTTGATGAGGATGAACAAACGCAACTAATTGAGCAAGCACATGTGAACAAATGGAGAACACACCAAGGGACTCATGGAACAATCCGAGAACTGAAAAGATTAGGAGTGTATTGGCCTGACATGCCCAAGAATGTTCACGACCACGTAAGTAATTGTGCAGAATGCCGAGAGACGGTTCCCGAAGATCATATGTCTCTACCTTTTTCGACCATAGCACCCAATTGGAGTACAACATTAGTGAAATTCTTAAAAACTCAAGAACATGAGTTAGGAACTAGTTTAGCAAGAAAGCGATCCTTAGAGGAAATGAGCAAGGACTACATTCTCATGGGAAGACAATTGTTTAGGCGAGGTAAAGACAACCAACTCAGATTATGTGTGCATGAAGGAGAATATTTACCCATATTAGAGATGGCACATGCAGGTGCTGCAGGAGGTCATTTTTCGGCTGAAAGAACTGTTAAAATGATTCTCTTTGCGGGCTTGTGGTGGCCAACTCTACATATGGATGCTGAAACGTATGTACGAAGTTGTGAAACTTGTCAGAGAACTAAATACCCAATTCGGAGAGATGACATGCCATTAAGACCCATGATATGCGCGAGAGCCTTCACAAAATGGGGTATTGACTTCATAGGACCTATCAATCCACCTGCCAAAGGATCACATGCGGAGTACATCATAGTAGCCACTGACTACTTGACTAAATGGGTAGAAGCAAAAGCCACTAGAAAGAATGATGCTCAAACTACCGCAAAATTTCTCTTTGAGCATATCTTCACCCACTTTGGCTTGCCCATTGAGATTGTTAGCAAAAGGGGAACACACTTCCTCAATGAGGTAATCGAGTCATTAATGAACGAGTTTTTAGTGATTCATAAAAAATCAGCACCATACCATCCCCAAGCCAATGGACAAGCTGAAAGCTCTAACAAAGTGCTATGCACGGTGTTGACTAAGCTTGTCAATAATGGAAGGTCTGATTGGGACAAACAATTGCATCATGCAATTTGGGCATTCCGAGTTGCATATAAAATGGCCATTGGAACTACACCTTTCAATTTAGTGTATGGGCAAAATGCAATTTCGCCAATTGACTTTTTAGTGCCAACATTGAAAGTGGCCCAGCAATATGAATGGAACGGACATGAATTATCCCAACAACTAGATCAAATCGAGAAGTTACATGAGACCAGATTGCAAGCAGTAGCAGGCATTTATGCTGCTAAATAGAGACAAAAGGCATATTATGATGCACATATAAAAGACAAGGGACTTAAAGAAGGAGAATTAGTCCTAGTGTACACCTTGAAACAACATGCCAAGAAGTTACAAAAACGCGGATACGGACCTTTGATCATAAATCGAATCTCTACTGGTGGTGCAGTCAATCTCGCCACGCTAGACGGAGACATTCTTCCCAAGTACATCAGTGGATGTAGAGTGAGACGATTCATGGAGCCCTTGACTGATCAAATGCTAGCACGATTGGTAGGTGCCCAAAATAGGAAAAAGGAGGAAGAGCGAATTAGAGAGGAAGCTCGACAAGAAGCACTAGAGCGCATTAGGAAACAGAAAGAATGGATGAGGCAAAGAGATGAACGCTATCTCCAAGAGCCCATCCCTATGGCAAATTACCAAGTCGATAATCATGATACAACGGGTATGTGTAAAACGCAACCTTACCTAAACCTAGGGATTGGCAAGACAGAGTACAAATTGATAGATGCATTGATAAACTCAGGAGCAGGACTTAGCTGCATGCGAAAGAGAATAGCAAAAGATCTGCAATTAGATTTGAATCCCACAAAAGCCCGATTAATAGGAATTGGAGGTCACACCCTAGAATGTATTGGAACCACGAATGTATCCCTTCACCTAGGAAATTCCTCCATGGAACAGAGAATCTTAGTGTGCAACGATGAGGACTTAATAGAAGACTTAGTTCTAGGACAAGACTGGATCATTGAGCATGAAGTGTGTATCCATCTAGCTAAAGGCTATATTTCGGCCAAGATAGGGCACAAGGAGATTTTCAGCCTATTAGAAGTAAAGCCTCTAATCCAACCACGCATAATAACAAGCACGGAGAGCAGTACGGAATTGACACACGAGAATAATTCGGCTACTCAAAAAACAGAAACCAATCTGGAAGAAGCAGACACGTCAAGCTCAACAATGCCTGAAGAAGAGCCGAAATCAGCACAGTCCGTCCACGAGACGCCGACCATTAAGGAAACTCCCTCTATTGACGCTCCTCCACGAGCCACAACACCATCCTATTGGAAAACAACAACCAGCAACTATTCATATCAAAGACAACTCAAGTACAAGTGTGTACGTAAGGATCGGATGTCGCGCAAGGAGAAGCCAAAACCCACTCTTAAGAAGAAAGCAGACATCACCATACCAGTACAAGCACAGTCCAAGCCTAAGGGACTAATGCAGGTATGGATCGCCAAGCCTTTGATCGAAGCTCAGAAGGGACGACAACAAATATGGATCCCCAAAAAAATCACTCAAGCAGCCAAGCTAGCAAGAAACAATCATGAGAAGGTGATGCAGCAAGAGAGACGAATAAGAAAGCCAAAATGAACCCACCCTCGAAGACAAACAGCAAAAGTATATACGATTCGAACGCATGAAGAAACTAAAACGACACCAACCGACGCAGAAATCAAAGGAACAAAAAGTACTATTCAAGCGCCCACGAAATGGATGTGGAGACCAAAGCAACAGAAAGGAATGGACGACGGAATAAATTAGGATTCCCATTGCACTCATGAAGTTTCTAATGCACCTCAAGTATGCATGCTAGGGCCACAATACGAGGCCATGCATTCGGCACATGACATACCTTATGAACCTAGTGGCGCACCTTCTCCAAGAGAGATTAGACCTTAGCTTCACTTTGATAGGAATGGACTTACTATGTACATAAATAAAAGCTTCGGCTACACTAACGATTGTCTTCTTTCAGGAGAATAAATCTAAAAAGAGGTAGTAAGAGGTCTCACCTCTGGAATAATGGGGAAATGAGAGAAAAACGATAAGGCTCATAACAATGCTCTGTATTGTTGCATAATATCCCAGAAACTAATGCACTTCTCCTTACAAGTGCAGATGGCTTCTGATGATTCTGAAGCAACCGTACAAGAGGAAGTGATGGATTTTCCTCCCCAGAGTATCACAAAGGCCAAGGGACACTGGTTCCGCGAAGATCAGCCTGCGGGGGACTATTTGTTCCTTGCCACAATTAAAATCATGGACACAGATCACCAGTTTCCAATCATGTCCCAGGACTTTCGAGTGCAACATAAGCTCCCTTCTGTTGAAGACACCATGAAGAAAGCAGGCATACATAAATATTTTGAACTGCCAATCTATAAGCCTGATTTTCAACGATGCACTCAAGTCATGAATACTTTACAGCCAGCCCTACATGATTCCTTGGTACCAGAAGCTAGAGTAATGGATAAGACAGGCGAATGGGTGATCATTCAATTCACACATGAGTTAATCAAGGAAGCCTTTGGATGGGAAAAGGATGGGATCACGGTAGTGAAAGAAGAAAGTAAAGGTGCAAAGGCCCGAACCTTCACCGACATCAACCGAATAGACATAGAGGATGAGGTCAGATTGATCCACCAACACTTCTGTTTCCCGAATATGCACAGATACACGGCTCCACAAAAGATCATTGTGCAATTATTGTCTCATGCCATCAAGCAAATTGGGAATCAAATCAATTTGACTCCATATGTTCAAGAGAGATTGTTTGAAGCACATAAGCAATGGAAGAATAAAAAGTTTCTCAATGGCAGTGTGGCACTAACCATCCTGATCTACCACGCTTTAGGAATGAGGGAACATTTACAAGAGATGCCATCATCAACCGTCCTGGCTCAGTATGCCAAGGTGGCCACAGTTCCTAAGAAGAAGAAAGGAGCAAAGATTATGGAAGTTGCAGAAACCAGCTCTCAGCCTAAAATGAGAGGCACCAAAAGACTCCGGGAAGCCAAGCTACATGAAGAGGACACACCAACTACCAAAAGGATCCATGTACTCCCAAAAACTACTATTGAAGGAAGAAAAGAAATAACGGCAAAAGACTTGACAGATGCTCTGGAAGAGACCCATCGATATACAGAAGGACAAGTCAACTTACCGGTCCAAGGTCATCACTATCAACAGTCACAACAAGCAACAGACCCGAGAAGCAAGCTCACAAAAGTCCACAGATATCGGGAGATCGGCTTGGATAACTCTAGGTCTGCATCAGAACAACAAGAAGAACCAGAAAATTCATTACTAAATGTCGATATTCCAAGCGAATCAAAAGATGATGGAGAATGGGCAGAACTCCATGAAGTGGACTATAATGAAGAGCAAGGGGGCCTCATGACGAAGAACCAAGCCACACATGGGGAACAAAGTATATCAAGCAAGAATGCTGAACAAGAAGGTATGCATTGTATGAAACTTAATGAAACCTCCAACATACAAATCAAGGAAGCCACACCTGTCCTAAAAATACACTTGAAGACACCAAAGAAGGAGTTTCAGGCAGAACAAAAAGAAGACGAAGAACCCTTTACTCCAATAAGGGTTGTGGCAGAACCATCCCCCATGGATGTAACGTTTCAGGGAAGTGCCACTAAAACTATTGATGTGGATAAAGATGAAGACGAACCACAAGTACAACTACAGATCCGACAACCACACAATGAAACGATCCACGTCGAAAAGGGAAAAGATGTACAAACCGGAGAAACCCCAAGCATACCAAAGACATGGCTGAATGTGGATATAGCTCAGCTCAAACCTGTAGTGCAAGATATGATTCGAACAGCACTAGACACACAGCAACCTATGGTTGATGCTGATGAAGATTATGACCAAGCCATGCAGGACAAAATTGAACTTCAAAAATGGGGTAAGAATCTCTCTACTGAGTTAGAGACAGTAAAAGAACAGGTAGTAGAAAAAGAAACTGAACTGAAAGAAATCAAAAACAAATACAGCCTGCTAGAGACAGAGAATGAGCAATTAAAAGAACAACTCCAAGAATTCACCAAAAAACTACAAGCAAATGAGGCTGAAAAGGCACGAATGGCATCAAGAAGCAAAATTCTGGAATCTCAGATTAAAGGGTACATGGATGAAGCAGAGGCGTTAAGACAACGGAACAAAGAGCTTATGGCCGCTCTTTTAAGTGATCAGCCAGTCGAAGTGCAAGCCCAACCGGAAAGGGATATCAAGGGATTAGAAGAGAAAGTGATTATGTATGAAGATGAGCTCAAAAAGGAGCAAGACACAATTGCCGAATGGGAAAAAAGATACATGGATGACACGACTGCCTTGAGAGCCAAATGGAAGACAGCTGAGAATGACTATCTGCGACAATGTAAAGAAGATACAGATCAGATGGACATTGTAGTACAAGAACTTCTCAAACACAAAGATATGATTGCCAAGGCCACTGAAGAACTCAAACAGAAGAATGAATGTATCAAGGAACTTCAGGAATGGCTAGGACAAAAAGGAAAAGAGGGGACACCAGTAGTTCCAACTTCCGTAGAGGCTACTGTGGAGACTGAGGTATGTCCTCTATCTTCCCCCTCATATCATTCACCGGTAAAGGAGGAAAAGGAGGTTCACATTGAACCTAACACTCGGGAAATTGCAGAACTGAGCAGACCAGAAAGGGCACTACTGGTGTCCCAACTTACGGCAGAATTTGAAGATCAAATCATCAGGATCATGAAAGAAGCTCAAATAGAAAATAAACAATTAGAACAAATTTTGAAGCCCTTTAATGTACCATACGGACTACTTAAAGAACAAACTCGATATTATATAAAGTCTACAACGAATAAAGATCCGGACCACAACCTTCAATTCAGGCATGACACTTTCAATTACACTCAAGAGGAGTTCGAGAAGGCGGATCCAATATGGCGACGAAAGATTTTGGAGAAGCATCCAACGTTGCGGGTACAGTGGGAAGCATCACCATATGCACTTCAAGTCAATCCATCTTTTTGTCCTGTACCCCGTAGACGATCTTGGACGCAATTTTGGGAAGGACGGTGCCAAGGCAATATCAATAATCAGTGGCTCAACTACCCTTTACTACCTAGTCCACCACATAATTATCTACCAACCGAAGAATACATGGTAAAGACAATGGAATTTTGGATTTCCAGATACGCTTCAGTTCCGGACTTAGCAGTCAAAATGACTAAAAAAATATTCATCATGCTATTGACAGTAATAAAGGTTTTCCAACATGCCAAATACACATTTTTGAATTTCATTGGCATTACGCAAGGATCTGAGGCTCTTATTTTTTATTTATCGACTATTCCAAGTCGCCTAACACTTATGGCATACTACTCTCGCCTCATGTTTTTGCCATCGACATATATGTAGACTTTTGAAGAAGCATTCTTTACAGGCTTCTTTGAAATTGATTCAGAGATTTTTGTTAAAATGACTTCCAATTTGAATGCAAGACTGGTGGCCTATGAAACAAGTTTCTTTGCTGATCATAGACAGGCGCCAGAGGACGTAGTAAAGTCTCAGCAATGGAAGGAGTTCATGCTATGTCATGCTAATCTGCTAAATCAAAGAGAGCAACACGCCATCCAAACCTACACACGTCACCACAAAAAGCCTGTCGGGGACAACAGAGTTCAGGAGGAGGAACGTGTGGAAGGGGAATCAAGCAAAAAGAGAAGAAGAAGGAAATCAAAGTCTAGAACGGCGCAATAGACACAATGATGACAAGAGCAAGTCCCGACAAGAAGCCCCGCAGGGGCGCATTACCCATCTCTGCACAGAGCCCCGTAGGGGCACACACACCAAGGAAAAGCAAACAGGCTCAAAGCAATACAACAAGGTCAGATGTGTGCAACCAGGACAAATCAGAGGACCAAAAGTTAGAAAGGGATAGAGGCTGAAAAGTTGAAGAGGGTGACTAAGAACATCACATTCCTAGTCACTGGTGGCGTGCGTGGCAACCCAAATCAACATGCAAGACAAATGCAGCAGGCTCTAGTGTAGTAGAGCTTGAATCAAGAACAGGCCATCAAAGCTGCATATCTGTTTAACTACAGACAAAACTGACCAAGAGATGCGTGCGGAGAAACGAAGCAAACAGCCGACGAAAAGCTAAAGCCTGTCAAGGGACGACAGAGACGAAGAGGGGGAGAGTGTTGCAGAGCACAGAAGAGCACTAGGCAGAGAAAATGAAGGGCCCCAAAATTTTTCCGATTTGGACACATAACTTTTGTATTATAACCACTCTTTTATATATTTTCCGTTGTAAATGCACTAGAGGAGTCCTCTAGATGCATCCCCACAGAAGATTAGAAGCTTACCCATGTAAATTAGTAGAGAAATTAGTCTTTTAGTGAATAAAGTGCCGGTCTCTTGTGCGAAAGGACCAAACTTAGGGCACTAGTATATAAGTCACTTTGTGACTCTTTGTAAGAACTTTTTGCCATTGTGAAGAAGGAGCTCTACAGATTTTCGAGTTTGCCTCTTTCATGCTGATTTTGATCTTCATTTCGCTCTTGTATGTGTGTCTTATGCTTGAAATGCATGTGTAGGACTGTTGTCTATCCCTTTCCCTTGATTTTGAGCTGCTGTAGTGCGTGTGCAAGCTAGGAGGAGTTGTGGCGCGGGTGTTGGTGTCTCCCGTCATTCACTTTTTTTGCCATAACTTGAAGCAAAGTGGTCAGAATCGAGTGAAACCACTTTCAGTAGATGCGTCTCGGTGAGAGCTTCGAAACGAGTACCCTATTGCCTATATTCGGAGTTCAGAGCTAGGAGAAATCCTTGAATTTCTGAAAACTGTTGTAAGAGGCTTGCGGCAAACACTTTCTGCATTTCAGTGAGTGTGAGAGGTAGTAGTCTTTTCTCATGCATGCTAGCTAAATCACTTCATTTTCCATCACGTGTGCACACGTCTTCATACACTTGGTACGTCGTTCCATCGGATTGACAATTAGATGTGTGTTAAAGTACCCTCTATACGCACTTGTGTGGCAATTGAGGTACAGTCTCATTGACACAAGTCCTTGAGTCTTCTCGGCTCAAGTACACAATAACATTTCTCATGATCTGTTACATTGGGCCCTTCTTGGATTCTGGCCTGATATGCTTTAAGCATCATGTGTAGATCTTCATGAGTGGGATCGGCTAAGACTGATCCTACTCGGGGTGGTGGTTGGGTTACGTGTGGTGGATTGGTGGGTGGAGGAATGGAGGGTGAAGGGGATGGTAGTGGCGGGGATGCGTGAGAGTGCGTTTGAGATGTGATTTCTATGATTTTGGCTTTGGTTTCTCGTAGGCTTTCCTCAAGTTCGCTCATCTTTCTTGCCCATTGCCTTTTCATACGTTTACGGCTATCTCTCCAAGCTCTCATCCTCTTCTTATTCTAACTCTCAGTCTCAGTAACCTCCGCATTCTTTTCCTGGCCTAAGTCTTGGTTTTGCTTAAGTGCCTGGGCCCTCGTGATGACTTGTACTGGGGCTGTGGAAGTCACGCTTCCTGTGGAGTCTACCACTAAGCCAATAACGTTGATAGGCGCAATTTTTGGCATATTGGCTTGGGACACTCTCGTAACAAATGCTCCTTTCCACAATCGGGACAAAAGCCTTGCATTGTCACAGATTGGGTTTGTGTCGGTGCAGGTAGAGGGCAATCACGAATGAGGTGATCTCCCTGACAACGATAGCATGGCCCTCTAGGAAATGGAGGTCTCATCGGCCTAGGTTGGGATCTCGAGTTGGGGTTGGTATACATGATGTTTGCGTATTCTCGATCCCCACTAGATTCATTCGGTTCTTCATAATAATATGACTCACTATGCTCCGGTGATTGCATGTAGTAGGCCTGGGGGCTCTCAACATGGGTGGAGTCAAAACTATGATCACTTGGATCACTTTCTGAAAGTGAGGATGTCACTGGCACTAAAGCTCTATTTAGATTTTCTTCAGCCGCTGCATACTTTACTGGAATCACATTGGTGGGGGCAGGAGGTTGTTGCGCTAAGACTGGTTGCGGTCTTTGTTGCCCTTGATAGGGTGGTTGATAGATTTGCTGGGGCCTAGCATACTGTTGTTGTGCGTACTGATTAGGGTACTTTCCTTGATGTGGATATGGTTGAGAATAATTTTGTCTAACAGCTTGTTTGTTATATGGACAGTCTTGTGCTGTGTGATTGGTGTACCTCCTTTCTATGGTGCAGTACTGGTTGTTAGGGTTCACTTGGGATTGAGCCATGATGGGGCACACATTAGCCATATGGTCTCCTCCACAAGTATAGCATCTTTTTCCGGGGGCAAATCTAGGAATCTGCTTGCTAGAGACACCTAATTTTAGAGCTACCTTTTCTGCTAGATCCTCAATTGAGGTGGATTGTGAGGAAATGAGGCTACTAGAACTATCTGAGTCTTTGTAGATTTTTGAGAGCTCTAATTCCTCCCCTAGATTATCCTCAATGTCTATGCACATGCGTACACATTCCTCTATGGATCTAGGGTCCTTCAAGTACACATATGATCTCAGTTTGGTGCTTAACAATCCATCCAAAAATAAGGCCACTTGCTTGGCTGGGGTGGGTAACTCTGGGGCCAGGCATCTCTCTAGATATTTCCTAAATCTTCTGCCTGCGAGCCTCACTGTCTCTTGAGATGTTTGTTTGAAGCTGTATATCAGGGAGGATGTGTTATGTCTTATGCCACTTTTAGAGAATTCGATAATGAATGCCTCTAGAAGTTGATCTATGCTCCTAAACTGCCTCTCGTTTAGTGGCTGAAACCATGTCGAGGCGGTGTTCCTAAGGGTTAGACCAAAGGCATTGTACTGCGTGAACAGATCTTCAACTTGTTCAGCTCTCAAGACCTGCCTAAACTTAGCTACATGATCGTAGGGGTCTCAAGTGCCATCAAAGTAGTTTTTCATGGACTTAACTAGCTGGGTCGGTCTCAAGGTCCTCGTGTGCTCTCTCGGTCTTGGCACAGGGAAATCATTGGCATTTCTTTGGTTCCCGGGGGCCTTATGTCCCTCAGGTTCCACTCTATTTGTTTCCGTTCTCATTCTTTCTCTTCCCCAAGAGTTGGCAAATCTTACCTCGGGTCTCTCTCTACTCCTTTCTCTGTGAGTCCCATGAGCTTGAGATGTTCCAGCTCCTTGGTGACCATAAGACACATTGGATCGAGGTTGGGGAAAAACAAATTCTCCCTTCCAAGTGTATGCGTGTCTTCCATGCTCAGAGACCACAAAGATTCTCTCAGAAGCACCATCTTAGTAGGTCACCTTGCCTGGGCTATCAGGATCTTTGAATTCATAGATGGCAAGAGCTCCCACTTCATTGGACTTTTCAAGCTTGTACCTCCAAAAAGCCTCATCCGTTTCTTGGTTCCAGAGCAATTCTATGCTCCTATTATCCTGGGGAACTAACTCTGGAGTGATTATTCTTGTTAGGACCAATTTGCCTCGAGGGGTTTTCGGCTCCTTTCCTAAGTTCCCTTGCTCTATGTCACCTAATTCAGGTTCAGAGATTATGTTACCAAACTCATCTGTCCTTTCAGGTTGGCTGGTGACCACATACATTGTTCCCTCTTTATCTATGTATGAACCATTTTCAAACTTGACTACCGGGTGTTCTAGTCCAATGGGCTGATTCGGATTTTTTATTAGGACAACAGATCTTCACAGACCATCCTCATAGATGTGTGCACCTAGGCGGTTGGTCTGGATGTATTCCAATTGAGTCTTGTAGGGACCTTCAGGTCTTTCTAGGTATGCCATTCCTGAGCTACCTCCAGGTCTTTCCATGCTATACGACATGTCAGAGTCACTAGTTTCTGAGTCTAGAGCGTAGGGGTAATCACTCAATTGTTGAGCCCAAGATCTGGCTGTATGGTTGACGCTAGCCTCGGATGATCTAACGCTTTGACGATCTCTCCCTAGGTGTCTTCCCGATCTCAGGTTCATATGCCCTTTGTACGTTGCTGATTCTTTGGTACCAATCACTTGTTCCTTTTGAGTTCCTTTGGATGTGTTTTCTTGTTTTCAATTAAGCGTCGTCAGGAGCACTTTAGTGTGTCGTACTTGATGTTCTGCGTCCGCTTAGTTTAAGTTCTTTTTCTTTAAGTTATCCCTTGACAACAATTTAGCCTATCCTGGAACTTGAGAAATTAAAGACTCTTCAAACTTGAGTGTTCCTATCGTACCCCTAGTCAATCAGGACAACTACTCGTACTTAGCCTATGCTAAGAATTGACTGAGGGAGTTAAGTGATGTTCCAACCTCAAGTTGCTCCTCCTCGTGCTACTTGTCTACCCAGGAAGCACATTCCCAAGCTTGTTCGCCCTAGCACTTACTTTGCTTTCACCAAAAGCTCTCGACAATCCTGTAAGAACCTCAAGTTTAGCTTCAATTTGATCCTTCAATTGACAGACAATTTATTTCAGACACTTTTTAATGACCCTTGTTCCCCCTTTTGTATTGCTAAAAAATTTCTTCTAGAGCCCCCTTGGTGTACCTACCCCTCAGTGTGTCAACTTCAAAAAAATGGATTTCGTATGAAAAAGTTATGATCATTCAGGGTTTAGGGGGTTAAACAGACAAACAGATCTTTTCGGGAGTTTCAATGCATTTTTCTAAGGCCTTTGTAAGTGTATGAGTATTTGAGTATGCAAATATGCCCAAAACTTATCCTAAATTTCCAAAAAAAATACCCCTTATTTTTTTGCCGAAAATGTCTGTCTGTCGCGATAGACGGTGTCTGTCGCGATAGATGGGTCTGTCGTGATAGACGGTGTCTGTCGTGATAGACGATGTCTGTCGTGATAGACGGTGTCTGTCGCGATAGAGGGGTCTGTCGCGATAGACGGTGTCTATCATGATAGATGGGTCTATCGCGATAGACGGTGTCTGTCGCGATAGACGGTGTCTGTCGTGATAGACAGGGTCTGTCGCGATAGATGGGTCTGTCGCGATAGACGGTGTCTGTCGCGATAGACGGTGTCTGTCGCGATAGATGGGTCTATCGCGATAGACGGTGTCTGTCGCGATAGATGGGTCTGTCGCGATAGACGGTGTTTGTCGCGATAGACTGAGTCTATCGTGGTCTTGGTCTGTCATGATAGACGGTGTCTGTTGCGATAGACGGTGTCTGTCGCGATAGACTGAGTCTGTCGTGGAATTTGTTCTGTCGCGATAGACAGGTGTCTGTCGCGATAGAGGGGGTCTATCGTGGGTCTCTGTCTGTCGCGATAGACGGTGTCTATCGCGATAGACGGTGTCTGTCGCGATAGACGGGGTCTCTCACGATAGACTGAAAAAACACAAATTTTTGAGAAACTTCTAGTGATTTGGAGTGTTCTAATCGTGTAGGTTACCGTGCCAAACACGCATTCACAAAATATCAAGTTTTTCTGTCTGTCGCGATAGACAGAAGTCATCGCCCCGGGACCTATGCAGAGTCTGTCGTACCTGCACAAGCTGCTGGAGATGGTGGTACAGCTAGTTCCTACAACACAAGCTCAAAAAACACACAAAAGCAGATTGCATGCAAGCTCTCTCTCGCTCTCTCTCACAATGGAATGAGGGAAATGAGGTGGGGAGTGGAATATGACCAAAAAACTGAAATTTTTGTGGAGATGGAGATGGAGGTGGGAGATGGTGGGGATGATGATGGTGATGATGGTGATGCAAAAATAAGAAAAAAAATGAAGAAAAATAAGGAAAAGAAAGGATATTACCTATAACTCCAATGTCTCAACTCGACGTCTTACCATCACACGCTCGTCCTCGAAGCTCTCTCCCCGGCAACGGCGCCAAATTTGGTGTCACTCTAGCACAATGGTGAGTACCAACGTGAGGAGATTCACCTCATAATTGTCAATCCGTGGAGACGTGAGGACTAGTATGAAGACTATGAGCAAGTGAAGGCACAAGTGTGTGAGTGAGAAGCACACAAGCATGCACACACATACACACACACGCGCACACAAGGCAAGAACAAGGAGAGGAACAATGGAGTTCTTTGCATTAGTCAAAAAGTCTCTTACATAAGCTCAATTCACAAACAATCTAACCCCCAAAAATGAGCTCTCTAGCTCTTTTTATAGTTTTCTCACTAGCTTTGGCCTTGTCCAGACCTAGTGTCCGGCCTAGTTAAAAATTAGGTTCTAAACCCTATTTGAGGGCTCAAACGAAGTCTAAAAATTATGAAAATTGATATGTAGCTAATTCTAATACTCCTCAAGCTCAAGGACTCCTCGGCTTGAAAAAAATGGAGTCTATTCTACCAAAAACGGAATTTACAATGTTTGTGTAGTGATTAAAATCACTTGAGTTGTGAATGTTCCTTGGAAAAAATGATTAGGCCTTGTTGCCGTATTGTGCATGACTGCTCTATTGTACCTGTATGCCAACAGGAGGCCATGTATTTAGAGTATTACACAATGCAACAACCAAATACCAAAAGGATTAAAGCTCCGAGAACATGAGTTGGCCACTGATGTCATCCAACAGTACATCGACCACCCTACATAACAAAGGTCTGTCAGGGGTGACATACACTAGAGAGGGGGAGTGTTACAAGGGTAAAAAAAAAAGAAAGCCAAAGGAAGGAGCAAGGAGATGGAAACAATATGTAGATCCGGCAAAGAATAGGCCTTATCATTTTTTCATAAATTATTTTCACCCAAAGTGATTTTCATTACTACACTAGTATTGTAAATATCATTTTTGATGGTTCCAACTCCATTTCGTACAAGTCAAGGAGTCCTCAAGCTGGAGGAGTAGTAGATGTACCTACGTATTTCCTTAAAAAGATCTTCATCCGGATTATTGTCAAGTGAGACAGTCCAAGCAACAACATCAACTTTGGCTTTCGTAAACTCTGTATTAAGCTTGTGGGTGCCTAGTCTTCCTCCTCTCACAACTGAAGATGTTGAAGCTTTGCACTTTTTTGAGACAAGGTAGCTTCTTTATCAACCAACTGATTTTGCAATTCATCCTTACTCTATAGAAGATATGTAATCTGCTTCTCCTTATCTGTCAACATCTGAGCATCATCAACATTGATCTGAGTGGCCTACTCTAATTGTACCTCCAACTCTTTCAATCCTTCAGCTTTGGCCATTGTTGCTTGAATACTTTCACTCATCTACACAATAGAAACATTAGTGAAATTTTTCTCTGTTAGCAAACTTGCAGCATGATTTTGGAGGTCATCCTTGTCAGCTCTGACTTGTTGAAGCTCATCCTTGATAGCCTCAAATTTCTTGGTTATCTCTTGATGATCTTCAGTAATTTCTTCAATATGAATCTTTAAATCGTTAATCTTATTCTTAAAAACTGAAGTCTGGAATTTCTCATTAGAGATATTAGCACGACCTACTAAAGTATCTTCTAACTCAACATTTTGTTGTTTCAAGAGCAACAAGTCAGCATGCATTTGAGTCAATTGAGTCTCAAAGGAAGTGTGAATCTTCTAGTCTTTCTCCATCTGAATAGAACATAATGTTAAACGTCGAGCAATGCTTGCAATTGTACTGGCTTGAACTTGATAATCTTTGAGGAACTAGGGATATATAATTTGTGAACAATTGATAATGGGTAATTGCACCTGAATAGCTTGATTCCTCAAAGGATCGAGACTTTTTTGGCTGAACATAGGAAACTGAAATGAGCAAGATGACCCTGACTATGAGAACTCATCATTTCAGTTCATGGAGAAGTAGAGGGTTGAGAATCTTGATCTTATTGAATGGGTTGATGTGGGTTAAGAGGTTGACCAACTGTTCATTGTTGCGGGGATGTCTGATTATGGAATTCTGATTGCCCTTGACCTTCCTTGCTTGTTTTTTGTTGCTTGTAGTACCCAACCGGTCCTTGGTTGTGTGTTTGTTGTTGGTGTTGTTGCCCCACTAGACCTTGGCTTTTTGTTTGTTGCTCCTATTGTTGCCATTGGGTAGCCTCATCAGATGTTGCTTGTTTCCTACATGCCACTTCTACAACTGCAACAATCATATCTTGTTGTTGTAGTAGGAGCTTTTCCTCTGTTTGTGCTTGCATTCTGTGTTGTCGCTCTTCTTTTGTATTCTTTTGAGCAGGCTCTACCAAACATCTGCTCATAATTTAACCTTAAATGAACTTCTCAACGTTTAGTAAAATAGAGTTTGATCTATTTGAAGTGATCTATTTGGTGTTCTAAAATTGAGAAATCATCCAAAAATAGTTGCATGAAACTGGTCAAGAAAACTGCAAAAATCTTCTGCATAGAGTGGTGTAATGTGCTAGGGGAATTCCTTACTCCAAACCACATTATAGTACATGCAAAAACACCCCAATTTGTGATAAACACAGTTTTGGGAATACCAGGTTTTGGCATTCTAAACTGGTTATAACCACTAAAACCATCTAGAAAAGAATACATTTCCATACCAACAACTTCATCCAACATAGTATCTAAAAATGGTAGCGAAAAAGGATCGGGAATTGTAGCAACATTTAACTTTTTGTAGTCTACAAAAATTTGCAATTTCTTGTTCTTCTTAGGCATAATTACAATGGGAGACACCCACTCCACATATTCAATTGGAATAATGAACCCTTCCTTCAATAATTTGTCCAATTCTTCCTTCATCTGCTTTGCAAAATTGGGATTCATTTGATAATGTTGTTGGATCACCAGGGAAGCATTTGGTTTAAGTGCAATCTTGTGTTGATAGAATGTAAGGTCTAATCCCTTCATATCTGAGTAATTCTAGGCAAACACATCCTTGAACTTAGATAAAAGTTGAATTAATGCTTGTTGAAATTCACCCACTAGATCAACACCTATTTTGACATTCTGCAGTGAACATTTGGTTCCTAGATTTACCTACTCCACTTGATCTTCCTGAATATGCACATTAATTTGAGTGAGAACGTCATCTTTCACCAACCAGGCTATTTCATCATCTATTGGAAGGGACATCTTCTCGGTTTGTAGATTCACAACTACCAAATCTTGCTCAAGTTTAGCTAATGCCTCTGGATTGTCAATTAATCCTACCAACCATAAATGACGATTAGCCTTCAAAAACTTCAGTTGTTCATCTTCTTCTAATCCTACGATCATGTGTGGTAGTTTTGCAGTACACAGTATTTGCACCTTCCAATGCTATTTCTTGTCCTCGAAAGGAGTGGAATATTTCTTATGTCCTTCAAAAAGTAATTGCTTGAGATCCCAGTCTTGCTGAAATTTAGCCTACTAAAGCCAAGGGTGTCCCAACAAAATATTATAATAATTAGTTTTCCCAATTAGTTCAATTACCATGAAAGTCACTTTAAAAAGAATACTCTTAATTTTTATTGTTATATATTTAAGTAGTCCAATCCATTGAACTCTTGACTAGTCCACCATATGAATATAGATCGGGGCTAGCTCCATTTATGTTTAACCTAATCGTCGACAAATAGGCATATTGGCAATATTAACATCAGACCCACCATCAATCAAGACTTTAGAAATCTCAGTGTTTAAACCATACCAAAATAAGTAGGACTGCAAAGTCTACTAGTTCCTCTTGTCTTATTTCCATCGTATTTACCTAGGTTTGCTCTTATGCACTTCTACCAAATTGCTTTTCTGCACACTTTTCACTAAAGTGTCCCAAAAGGAGGGATGAGACTCAATAAATCTCCTAGTGGTAGCTGGATCATAGACTTATAAAATGTCTACTAGGGGTCCATGCGACTATTACTTGCTTCAAAATTTTTCATATCTGACTCGTTAGTGACTATTTCAAGAGGGGTTTTTGGACTGGACTGTAAGTTCATAACGTGTGCAGAACGGTATCTTGCCTGTTGAGTGTATTTTGAACCTACCTACTTGAAATCGGATTGGAGAATGCCACCGAAGCTTCCTTAGCCCATCTTATATCTAGACAGTTTGCATGAATGTGACCGAATTCAAAACAAAATTGACACAAAGGATCTTTACCTTCCTTTGGATATTTTGCATCCTCTCTTTGATAACGATTGAAGGATGGACGACCTCGACCATAACCCGAATAGTTTGACCTATTGTGCCCTCGATTGCCTAAAAAACTCAATTATGGTACAATTCAAGAATTTTCAAAATCATTTACCTATACGTTATGTACAATGGGGGTGGAGTACCATTTCCCATTGGAGTATATTGTTCTAGTATGGACAAAGAAATACATGAGCGAATTAAGAATTGTCCAGTGTGCTAGAAGAGAACCATAGTGGAGTATGCTACCCTTTATCACGTGTCATTAATTCCAGAATGGAGTGCTCCATCAGTAGAATTTATGAGATCAAGAACACTACCTAGCAAGGCTATTCTAACAAGGAAACAAAGCATGGAACAAGAGGCTTAGGACTATGCATTAGAAGGAGACAACCTATACCAAAGAGGCATAGATGGTTACTTAAGACTTTGCAATGGTATTTACAATGGTTTTTAGTGATAAAAATCACTTTTTTTATAGGGATTTCTTCTGAAACTTTGACATGTGCTTCTTGGAGCTCCCTACATGCTCCCTCTTCTTGTGTGTCCTCTTCATTGATGTGCTTCCATGCTTGTGTGTGACCTTGACTGTCAACACTCCCCCCCTCTAGAGTCTGTCGTCCCTGACAGACCCTTGTTGTAGTGGTTGTTCCGTGTAGTGCTTGGAGAGATAGTTTCCATCATGTATCCACAAGAGCGGTCCATCTTCCGATTGTAGCTAGGGCAGTTATCCGGTTCCTCATTTTGTCACTGCTACCTTTGTATGTACATCTTCCTTGTATTCCCGCTTGATGGTGCCGTTGTGAGCTTTCAAAAATTGTGAGCTACTCGAAAGAGGTTGTCAATGTTGGGTATGAGCAAATCTCGTGGTGGATTGCTTCCTTGCTCTTGTTGTTGTCCCCTTGATGTCCTCTGGTTCTTCCAAAGATGGCTTTCCTCGTTTTCATGTCACCCATAATGGATGATGGGTCAGTGCATTAGTGCATGGGTTGCACAAGATATGTGCCTTGTGCATGGCCTTGTAATATAGCCCTATGCATGCATACTTGGGAAATGCATTGGAAAAGTTATGGTGCAAGAAGTTGGGTCTTGAGCTAGGTGCTCAAGGGTATGCTGACGAAGAGGTTTCCTAATCGACCATGGTTATGTTGTTGTTGAAGCATACAATTCTTACCATGGTGAAAGTTCCATCGATCGTCATTCTTCATGTTGTATGCCTGTCATGATGATTGACCACTGGCTTGTCTCTCGTATTGATGGATGTCCATGTTGAATGGTTCTCATCAGAGATTGTTCAAGCGTGCACTCCTGTCCTGTCGCTCTCTTTGTTTCTTTTTCTTTTCTTTTCTTTTTTTTTCTTTCTTTTTTTTTGGAACAATGGAATAAAACAAGAAGAAAGGTGTTAGCATCAATAAAATATTTTACATATGTCAGATGTGTATCATGTGCCTGGGATTCTCAATTGTGTCTATGCACGACCGTGTAAGGAGGCCCCATATTAATGCATACTTTGGAAATGCATGACCTGAATGGTGCAAAAGACAAGGTTATGCCAAAGGCGCATGGTTGTTGCACGTAGAGGCTTTCAATGTGGTTGGTGGATGTTGAGGCAGTCTTTGTTCGAGGTCGCTAGTGGATCTTGAAATGATGTAATCCTTCTTATAGGGATCCATTTCAGGATAGTATTTGACCCTATAGACATAAGCTATGTCCTTTGTATCTTTGGGTGGTTTCTGAATCTCGCTATCCAGCGTTGCTGGCTCTTTGGCTCTCTGGAAGTTAGTGGTACTTTGGGCTTCCACACCCATACCCTTTTTGGTTTCCTTTTTATGTTTGTCAAAGAGGTGGGTTGATTTGCTTTGGTTCTTTGTGCTTGGTGTTGACCCTTGCTTCTCCTTGGCATCTTTGTGGAAACTTTGCTTCTGAGGGAGATTTGTGGTGTTTGTGCATGTAAGAGTGTCTTGGGTACCCACCTTTGTAATCGCCCTTGTTGAGCTGCAACTAACTTCTTTGGCACCCAAATTTGTACGTTATTATGGTTGGCCTCCCTCGATTGCTTTGGTACCCAAATTTGTCGAAGACTGTAGGATTGAGCTGGTCCTCATTTCTTGGTGCTTCTTTTAGCATGGTTGACTTGCCTGACTAGGAAGGGTTGTGGCAAGGCTAGTGGTTGTTCTCCTTTTTGTACCCAAATCTGCTTCAGGCCTTGAGCTTCTTTCTTCTTGAATTTCGTCTGTCTACTTGATATAGCAGTTTTCATTTTTGCTTGCCTCTTTGGTCGAGTTACACTTGCATTAGTATGTGAAGAAGAAGAGGGGTTTTCTAGCCTTTGAGCTTTTGCTTCCATGATTGAGTCCTTGTGCTTTGTAGGGTTTTTGACACACACAACATTTTCTTTACGAAGATTAGTTTGAGAAGAACTAAGAGAATGTGTCCTACTTGGCTTTGTGCACATGCAATTTTCTAATTCTAATGTGATACATTGTTCAAGTGCCCCAACTTGAAGGATTTGACGTCGTAGGTTCAAGTTGACTGCATGGTCGTAAATTCAATCTTGACCCAGGACAAGTGGCTCTATAATGTCCTCATCGTGACATACTAGCATTTTGACTCTCATTGGAACATCTTGAAGGTAGATGGGAAGTTCCACCTCGCCAAAACAAGGGGTTTCAACTCCTCCCGAACCTATGAGATAGGCTTCTATGGGCTTTAGGTTCAATTGCAAGTCTTGGCAGTATGAAAGTCTAACTACACTAATTGCTGCACTTGAGTCAATCAATGCTCTCACAATCCTTGCATTCTTCCCTTGTCCTACTGCGATGTTCACAAAGAGACATTGATCAATTATTCGATAAGCAATTGCACTTGATGTTTGACACATAGCCATGTGGTATTTTGGGGCCCTACTATCGATATCTAGGCCTAGGCATCTTAACTTATTTCTCCTAATGCGTTCTCTAGCCTCTACCTGTGCTTCTTCTCTAACCCTTAATTCTTCTTCTTTGCGCTTCTTAGCAGTATTGAGTCTCTTTATCATATCCTCTATAAGAGGTTCTTGAAATAGCTTGACTCGACAACCACTGATATAGTTGGGCGAGATATCACCTTCTAGTGTGGCCAATTGAACTGCTGCTAGTGGAAATTCTATTGATGATCATGGGTCCATACCCTCTTTTTTCCAATTTATGGGTGTTGACAGTATACGGGAAGAAGCAAGTACGGACACACATGCAGATCTAGCACTGAGGCAACCCTTCATTTTTTTCAAAACCCTCACATCATTTTAAAATGATTCTCATCACTACAAACCCTTGTAAATATCATTTCACCTTTTTGTAGCTCCATTTTGTACAAGCCGAGGAGTCCTCAAGCTTGGGGAGCCTTAGAAGTAGTTGCCTGCCAATTTTCATAATTTTTAGATCTCGTTTGGGCCCTCAAATAAGCCCTGGAACCTAATTTTTAACTAGGCCGGACACTAGGTCTGGACAGGGCCAAAGCTAGTCAAAAACTATAAATAGAGCTAGAGAGCTCATTTTTGGCTAGCTTCTTGTAGTTTGAGCTTGTATGAGAACTTGGTTGCAATAGAAGTGATTCCATTGTCTTACTCTCTTTGTTCTTGCCGTGTGTGCGCGTGTGCGTGTATGTGTGTGCATGGTTGTGTGCTTCTCACTCACGCACTTGTGCTTCCACTTGCTCTTGGTCTTCATACCATCCTCACGTCTTCCCGGATTGACATTAAAGGAGGTGCTACTCATCACTGAGCTACACCAAATTTTGGCGCCGTTGCCGGGGATCGAGCTTTGAGGACGAGCGTGTGATGGTAAGACGTAGAGAGGACGCGTTGGAATGGTAAGTAGTAGGTAAATTTCTGATTTTTCTCCATCTCCATCTTCATCTTCACCTCCTTCTCCATCTTCATCTTCACCTCCTTCTCCATCTCCACCTCCACCTCCTTCTCCACTACATATTCCCTCTTCCTTATCATTCCCTCATTTGTTGTGTGCGAGTTTGAGAGAGAGCGAGTGTGTGTGCTTGTTTTGTGTGTTTTTTGCATGTTTCTTGCAGGTGGCAGTTCCATCATCATCTCCAGCAAGCTCAGCAGGTACAGAATCTGTCTGCACAGTCCCCGAGGCGTTGAGCTCGAGCTATCACGACACTCCGAAAATTTCACCCAATCACGATTCTGAGTGCACCACGACACTGCGCAGGCCTAGAGCTCCCAGGATCACTAGACAGAACAGAAAAATTCACCATATCCCGAGCTATCGCGACACCTCACGAGCTATCGCGACACCTCACGAGCTATCGCGACACTTCGACCTATCGCGACACCTCACGAGCTATCGCGACACTTCGACCTATCGCGACACCTCACGACCTATCGCGACACTTCGACCTATCGCGACACCTCACGAGCTATCGCGACACCTCACGAGCTATCGCGACACCTCACGACCTATCGCGACACCTCACGAGCTATCGCGACACTTCACCACCTATCGCGACACTTCGACCTATCGTGACACCTCACGAGCTATCGCGATACTTCGACCTATCGCGACACCTCACGACCTATCGCGACACCTCACGACCTATCGCGACACCTCACGAGCTATTGCGACACTTCGACCTATCGCGACACCTCGACCCGACCTATCGCGATACACGGCCTTTAACGCATGAAAATTTAGGGTTATTTTTTGAGTGATTGGAAGGGTAGTTGAGCTTAATTTTAGGCACCTTGGTATAACTTTAGAACCTTGGAAGTGGGCAAAAGGCCTAGAAACCAGAGAGGGATCTCCTGAACCCTGAGAGCCTGTTTTGACCCTTTAGTGCCTGAATGGTCATAACTTGACCCTACGAACTCCGATTGATGAGATTTTGGTCTCGCGGAGTTTTAGAACATGCATTTTTAAGTTGACCTTTAGGTGGAACTAAGTGGTCCTCAGATTCAGGGGGTGCAGTGAGTTACTCCAGGGGGACTGAAAATATTGATGTGTGTCTTCCAATTACTTGTGGTAATAGAGCTATACTAACTGGTGAGCTTTTGCAGGAACTTTTTGTGCACTCAAGGCAATCCAAAGCAAGCTAGCAAGGGTGAGTACCAAGCTTGGGAGAAGGCTTCCTGGGCTTGTGTAGCAGTCTGGTCAACCAGCTAATTGAGGTTGGAAGATCTCTCAACCCTCCTTTGTCAATTCCTAGCCTAGGCTAAGTACGACTTAGGTGTGGTAATTAATTAGGGCAACGTTAGGCACGAATCAAGTCCAAGAGTATTAATCAACCAAGTGCAAGAAGTAAATAGGTCTTAAGTGCGAAAACCCTAAGGGACAAAAGGTAAACTGGAGTCGATCACTTATCAAGTGCGGAAATTCACTTAAGTACTCCTGACGACGCAATTTCAGACAAGACCATAAACATAATATTCAACTCAAAAGAACAAAGTGATTGGTGCAAAATTAACCTGCAACGAGAGTGTGCTTGGGTCCCAGGGGGTAGATAAATCAGGCATATGAACCTTAGATCAGGCAGACACTTAGGCCAAGACAGACAAAGCCTCAGATCTTCTGAAGCTAGTGTCAATCACACTGCCAGGTCTTGGGCCCAACAGTTGAGTGATTACCCATACACTCCTAGATCAGAAACAAGTGATTCTGAGATGTCCTATCACATGGAGAGACCAGTAGGTAGTTCAGGGTTGGCTTATCTAGAAAAGCCAGAGGGACCTTACAAGACTCAATTGGAATATATCAGGACGAATCGTCTAGGTGCTCGCATCTACGAAGACGGACTGAGAAGATCGGTGGTCCAGATTAAGAACCCCGATCAACCCCATGGATTAGAACACCCGGTAGTCAAGTTTGAGAATGGAGCATACCTAGATAAAGAGGGGACTATATATGTAGTCACCACTCTTCCTGATAGAACTGATGAGTTTGGAAATGTGATTGCGGAAACCGACATGGGTGATATAGAGCAAGGGAACTTAGAGAGAGAGCCAAGAACTCCCCGTGGTAAATCTGTCTTGACCAGAATCATGACTCCAGAGTGGATTCCACAGGATAATAAAAGCATAGATCTGCTTTTAAACCGAGAAACCGATGAGGCTTTTTGGAGATATAAATCTTCTCAACCTCAGGAAGTGAGTGCCCTCACAATCTATGAGTTTAAAGACCCTGATAGCCCAGGCCAAGTAACCTACCTAGACAATGCATCAGAGAGAATCTTCGTGGTCACTGAGCATGGCAGACATGCCTACACATGGAAGGGAGAATTTGTTTTTCCCCAACCAAGGTCTAATGTGTCCTTTGGTCACCAAGGAGCTGGGACCTCCCAAGCTCATGGAGCTCAAAGAGATAGAAGTAGAGACAAACCTGAGGTAAGTTTTGCCAACTCCCTGGGAAGAGAAAGAACGGGATCAGAAAGGAATAGAGTGGAACCTGAGAGACATAGAACCCCATGGAATCAAAGGAATACTGACGATTTTCCTTTGCCGAGGCCGGGAGAACACACTAGGACCCTGCGACCAACTCAACTGGTGAAGTCCATGAAGAATTATTTCGATGGCACGGGAGACCCTTATGACCATGTGACATAATTTCGGCAGGTATTGAAAGCTGAACAGGTAGAGGACCTATTCACACAATATAATGCTTTTGGTCTAACCCTTAGGAACACTGCCCTTACGTGGTTTCAACCACTAAATGAGAGGCATTTTAGAAACATAGACCAACTCTTAGAGGCATTTATTGTTGAGTTTTCTAAGAGTGGAATCAGGCATAACACCTCCTCACTAATTCATAGCTTCAAACAAACACCTCAAGAGACGGTCAGACTAGCTGGAAGAAGATTTAGACAGTACCTGGAGAGATGACCGATGCCGGAGTTACCCACACCAGCCAAACAAGTGGCCTTGTTCCTAGATGGATTGTTGAGCAATAAGCTCAGGTCATATGTGTACTTGAAGGACCCTAGAACGATAGAAGAGTGCGTGCGCATGTGCATAGACATTGAGGACAATCTAGGTGAGGAATTAGAACTATCAAAAATCTATAAGGATTCTGATAGCTCTAGTAACCTGACATCTGGTCAATCCACATCCATCGAGGAACTTGCAGAGAAGGTAGCCCAAAAACTAGGTGTCTCTAACAAGCAAATTCCGAGATTTGCCCCAGTTAAGCGGTGTTACAATTGTGGCGGTGAACATATGGCAAGTGTATGTCCCATTATGGCCCAACCCCAGGCGAATCCTAGTAGCCAGTACTGCACCATAGAGCGCAGGTACACCAACCACACTGCACAAGACTGCCCATATAACAAACAAACTGTTAGGCAAAATTATCCTCAGCCATATCCACAACATGGTAGATACCAGAATCAGTACCCACCACAACAATACAACAGACCACAGCAAACTTATCAGCCACCTTACCAAGGGCAGCAGAGACCTCAACCAGTCCTAGTACAGCAACACCCTGCTCCCACCAATGTGATCCCAGTGAAATATGCATCTACTGAAGAAAATCCGAATAGAGCCATAGTCCCAGTCACCCCATTGCTATCAGACACTGATCCAAGTGACCATAGTTTTGACTCCACACATATGGATAGCCCACAGGCTTACTACATGCAGTCACCCGAGCATAACGAGTCATACTATTATGAGGACCCAAGTGAAAATAGTGGGGAACCTGAGTATGCTAATATCATGTACACAAACCCCAACTCTAGACCTCAACCTAAGCAGGTACGACCCCCATTTCCTAGAGGACCATGCTTCAGATGTCAGGGAGATCACCTTATACGTGATTGTCCACTGCCTGTCCCTACACAACCTCAACCAGTAACTATTCAGGGTTTCTGTCAAGACTGCGGGAAAGAACATCTCCTACGAGATTGCCCAAAGAACCCTAATAACATGCCTAAAATCACTCCTATCAATGTTGTTGGGTTAGTTGTAGACTCCACAGGGAGTGTGACTTCCACTGCACCTGTGCAGGTGATCACAAGAGCCGAGGCACTTCAACAACACCAAGGTGTTGGTCCGGAAAAGAGCCCCGAGGTGAGTGAAACAGAGAGCATAACCAAAAAGAGGACTAGAGCCTGGAAGGATAGTCGTGAAAGAATGAAGAGGCAATGGGCAAAAAAGATAAACGAACTTGAAGAAAGCCTGAGAGAAACCAAGGCAAAAATCACAGAGATCACATCTCAACCGCACTCCCACACACTTCCACCGCTACCATCCCCATCACCCTCCATTCCTCCACCCTCTAATACAGCCCACGTAACCCACCCACCACCCCGAGTAGGATCAGTATTAGCGGATCCCACTCCTGAAGGCTTGGACATGATGTTCAAGGCCTACCAGGCTCGACTTCACAAAGGGCCAACAGCTGCAAACCTAGACAAGAGTTACCCTAGAGCTGATTTAGAGATTGAACGGATGAAAATGTGCATGAAAATGGTAGAACAAGCTCAAGCTATACTTGAGACTAGTCAAAAGTTCAATCAGACAAACTCTGTCAAGCCGGATTTGCATTTCCAAGGCTTACTAGAAAAATTAGAGCAGTTGGTAAACAAATCACAAGTTTCTTTACCTCCACAGGCTCAACCAGTTGTTGAAAGAGGAAGCTCACCACCAATGGGAGCTTATGTTCCTAATTCCACGGATGCTGGAATACCTCCTTCAATTCAACAGTACTCTCAAGAGTTCTTGCGGGAAATACAAGAAGAGAAATGGGCCAAGGAGAAGGGTGATTCCCCTCCTATTCCTGAGATTGATGATCTTCATGATCAATTTCCCCAAGACATTCCGTCTATCTATGGAGATCAAACAGAGCAACAAGAGGATGAGAGATTAGATTTTCAATCTAATTCTTTACAAGAGTTGCCTCATTTCACAGGCCGATGGGAATCTGAGTCTCTCCAGATCAGAGCTCCCACAATATTGGTAAGAAATGAAGACTCAGTGATTCCAAGGAACACTGATGTTGTGAAGAACACTAAGGTTCAATGTCATCTCACTGTGGAAGAGCTGCTCAAAGCCAAACCGGAGCTCTGGAATCATATGAAGGATCAGGTTCCAGAACTTGATTCCAATATGCCAAAAGTAGGCCCTAAGCAGAAAGTACCAGAGATACCTCTCGACAAGATAGGAGACATGAGCGAAGGTGAAGAAGGTAACACTTATCTTCCGATCACCTATCAAGGTTACACAACCAAAGCAATTGTGGATTCGGGTGCTGGTGTTGCTATTGCGACCACCTCCTTGTGGAAGCGATGGGGCAAACCCACCTTAAGACCAACAAGAATGAAACTTCAAATGGCAGATGGTCATTTTGAAAGACCTCTCGGATTGCTTGAAGGGATAACTCTAACCACTTGTGGTGTAGAGTTTGAACATACATTTGCTATATGTGACTTTGAGAAAAATAATGTCTACGAGATGATCCTAGGAAGACCCTTCCTACGACAATTGCAAATAGTACAGGATTGGGGAACCAACTCCTTGTACTTACAGCACTTAGGGGTCACCACCAAGGTCAATTTGAAGGATTACACCTTCAGAGATGTACCACCCCTACAGTGGAATCCTATCCACAAAGCGAAAGAAGATTCTATCTCCGTGCATTCTGGAAGTTCACCTGAACCATCCTGGCTGCATGAAGATACTCACTTGTGGATGTGCAAGGTCGCGGAGGAAGAGGAAAAGCGCCTAAAAGCGAGAGAAGAAGGAACTCCCCCAGGAGATAGACCAATAAAAGACCCAGCCTATACACCGATGATATTTCCAGATGAGGAATTTGAGCCTCATGGTTGGGCAGAAATCTTAGCTACCATGGACATTGCAGTCAATGAAGAACAATGGACACCTCATTGTGATGAGGAGGGTTATGATATTTCAGTGTTCATGTGTCAGCCCTTGTTGGAAGAGTGTGATCCTAGTGAGTTCATAGAAGAAGAAGAGAATGACGATGATCTAGAATCCATTGTGATGGATACTTACTTTGACTCAGAGGAACACTACTTAGAAGACATAGGAGTGTTAACCCAAAAAGAAGAAGAACCCCTTGCGAGTATTAAAACGATAAATTCAAAGAAAGGAAGTGAAGGAGGTCAAAAGAAAAAGAAAAGGAAAGCAGTGAAACAAGAAGAGGAAGAATCATTGTTTGAAGTACCAGAAAATTTCAAGAAATATGAAGTGGAAGACCGAAAAATTTTGGTACGAATGCCTAAGAGAGAGGCCATTATAGGAGAAGCATATGACAATAAAGAAAAGACCAAAAAAATTGTAGTGACCATTGAAGGCAACGAAGAGCGATGTACGTACATAGGAGACGACCTAAGTGCAAAAGAAGAATTAGAGCTGGTAGCTCTATTAAGGGAATATAGGGATGTGTTCGCATGGCACTATAGAGACTTGAAAGGAGTAGATCCAGAGATTTACTCTCATACGATTCCGATGACCGCTGATGCCAAGCCCACCAAACAAAAGCCCTACACATATAATGACAATTATGCAGCCAAAATAAAGGAGGAAATTGACAGGCTGATTGAAGCTGGATTCATCTATGAGATTGAGCACACTGAATGGGTGTCCCCCATTGTAGTGGTGCCCAAGAAGAATGGGAAATTGCGAGTGTGCATTAACCTTAAAAAAGTTAATGCCGCTACGATCAGAGATAGTTATTCACTTCCAATCACCGAACATCTATTGGAGCGTGTTGCAGGCAAGGAAGTTTACAGCTTCCTTGATGGATTTTCAGGTTACAACCAAGTAGCCATTGCCCCCGAAGATCAACACAAAACGGCCTTTGCCACAGAATGGGGAATCTTTGCATTTCATGTGATGCCATTTGGGCTCACCAATGCACCTGCAACATTCCAAAGACTCATGTGTCATGTCTTCAAAGAGTTCTTGCGAAAGAGCTTAGAAGTATATGTGGATGATTTATGCGCTCATTCCCAAGAAAGAAGTTACCACATCCCTGAGCTCAGACAAATCTTCAACAAGTGTAGAGATTATCGAGTGTGTCTGAACCCAGAGAAGTGTGTGTTCATGGTACGACAAGGTAAGATCTTAGGTCACATTGTTTCTAAGAATGGAATTTCAACAGATGAAGACAAAGTAAGAGCAATAGCAGAGTTGCCAAGACCAAGGAATGTTAAAGAGGTACAAGCCTTTATGGGCCATTGTGGATATTACCGTAGGTTTATCCACATGTATGCCATCATCGCTAAACCTCTTTATGGGTTGTTAACAAATTTTGAGTGGAACGAGGAATGCGAGAATTCTTTCAACGAGCTGAAAAGACGTTTGTGCACAGCACCAATATTGACTACTCCGGATTGGAGCAAACCCTTCCATGTCCATGTAGATGCCTCCAATCATGCAATAGGATGTGTGCTAGCACAACCCACAGGTGAAGGAAACCTAGATTTGCCGATAGCATATGCTAGTAGGCAATTAAATGCAGCTGAACGAAATTATACCACAACGGAGAGGGAAGGCCTAGGTATGGTATATGCTGTGAAGAAGTTTAGACACTATCTATTGGCCAATAAGTTCAAGTTTTTCACTGATCATCAAGCTTTACTATATTTGGTCAATAAACCTTGCAATACAGGCCGCTTAGTAAGATGGTTCCTCTTACTAATGGAATACGACTTTGAAGTTGTTGTCAGGAAAGGTAGAACCCATCTTAGGGCAGACCATCTTTCTCGCATCACTTCAGGAGAGCCACCGCAAGGAGTGTCGGATGAATTGCCCGATGCTTATCTGTTCAATTTAGAAGTTGTTCCTAAATGGGCAAATAAGTTGGTACCAGTCCTAACCTTTGGGCCTGCAAATAAGAATGTGAAAACAAGCAAAGAGGAAATTGTAAAATCACTAAAGTATCAAATATTGGCCGGAAGTATGTACAAGCAAGATACCGAGGGCGTATTAGCTTGTTGTGTCGAGGACGATGAACATACTAGTTGGTTGCAACAAGCCCATGAGGGATTGCTAGGAAATCACTACTCTAAACAACGAACATTGCAGAATCTAAGACGCTTAGGAGTGTATTGGCCTAGCATGGACAAAGAAATACAAGAGTGGATCCAGAGTTGTCCAGGGTGCCAGGAGAGACCCCCAGTGGAGCATGCCACTCTTTATCATGTGTCATTAATCCCAGATTGGAGTGCTCCGTTGGTCGAGTTCATGAGATCGGGAACATTACCCAATCAGGCTAGTCTTGCAAGAAAACAGAGCATGGAGCAAGAGGCTCAAGACTATGCCTTAGTAGGAGACAACCTATATCGAAGAGGCAAGGATGGTTACCTAAGACTGTGCATTCATGAATCAGACTATTTGAAAGTCTTAGAAGCGGCACACAGCGGTACTGCAGGTGGACACTTTGGGCCTGACAGAGTAATTAAGACCATTCTATTTTCAGGACTTTGGTGGCCCACTCTTCATATGGATGCACATACTTATGTGAAGAGTTGTGACACATGCCAACGTTCCCAATATCCGATAAGAAAAGATGAAATGCCTTTAAGGCCAATGATGGGAGGACGTGCATTTTCAAAGTGGGGTATAGACTTTGTAGGTCCCATCAACCCCCCAGCTAGAAACTCCCATGCAGAATACATTATTGTAGCCACAGATTACCTCACAAAGTGGGTGGAAGTAAAAGCCACGACAAAGAATGATGCTCAAACGACGGCTAAGTTCTTATTCGAAAATGTGTTCACTAGATATGGGTTACCAATAGAGTTGGTTAGTGATAGAGGTACGCACTTCTTGAATGAGGTCATTGAAAATCTCCTTCAAGAATTCATGGTGATACATAAGAAGTCTGCCCCTTATCACCCACAAGCTAACGGACAAGCCGAGAGCACGAATAAGATCCTATGTAACGTATTGACGAAACTTGTAAACAATAAACGCTCTGATTGGGACAAACAACTTCATCATGCTGTTTGGGCATACCGAGTTGCCTACAAAACAGTACTCAATGCCACCCCATTTCAGATGGTCTTCGGACAGAATGCGGTGCTACCATTAGATTTCCTAATTCCAGCTTTAAGGGTAGCACAAGAGCATGAGTGGAATGGACATGAGTTGTCCTCTAGGATCTTTGATCTAGAACGTTTAGGTGAGACGAGGCTACGAGCAGCAGCAGGCATCTATGCTGCAAAGAAACGGCAAAAGGCATACTTTGATGCCCATGTGAAGGATAAGGGCTTGAAAGCAGGAGATCTAGTTTCAGTCTACACATTGAAACAACACGCAAGAAAGCTAGAAAAGAGAGGCTACGGACCTATGATCATCAATAGGATCTCCACGAGTGGAGCAGTACAACTAGCCACTCTAGAGGGGGATGTTCTCCCAAACTATATTAGCGGGTGTAGAGTCAAGCTGTATCAGGAACCCCTCACGGAGGAAATGCTAAGTCGACTCAATACTGCTAAGCAACGTAAAGAGGAGGAAAAACAAATTCGAGAAGAAGCACAGGCAGAGGCCTTAGAGCGTATCAGGCGAATGAAGCTGAGGAGACGGAGACAAGGGAGGAATCAGCCTATGACTGACAATCCAGAGTCTCCAGGCTATCACATGGCCATGTGTGAGACTTCAGGCGAACGTACCCATAAGATAATGGACCGACGACCTTTTGTGACCCTAGAAATAGGACAAAGAGACAGCACAACAAGCGTGAGGGCTTTAATTGATTCAGGAGCAGCCACAAGTGCAGTTCGGCTTTCTTATTGCCAGCAGCTGCAATTGGAGGTAAAACCCCTAGAAGCATATCTGATAGGATTAGGAGGTGTTGAAACCCCTTGTATGGGAGAGGTGGATCTTCCCCTCTACATACAAGAGGTCCTCATGCCAGCAAAAGTGCTAGTGTGTGAAGACGAGGATCTGACCGAACCTCTTGTCTTAGGCCAAGACTGGATCTATGATCACGCAGTCAACCTCAACCTAAGAAGTGGACTTCTTCAGGCTTGGGTAGGCCAAAGCCGTCTCACGATTGAATTAGAAAATCAAGCACTCAAACCAATAGAACAGGCACCAACTCCTGGTCCCTCCAGGAATCCACATGAAGATAACAATGTTGTGCTTGTCCAAACTTCTATGGTGCAGAGGAATGTCAATCTTACTGAAGGTTCAGGAGCCAATAAGGAGTTCCTAACTGATCCAAAGAAGATTCTAAACGAGCAGACCGAACATCACTCTACACGAAGGAGGCTGCTGATCAAGAGGCAGGAGCGCTAACCCGTGCAACACAGAGCACCTCGTGGCGCGAAGCAGATCTGGATACGCAAGGATGGGAAACCCACAACTCTAATAGCAGACTCTCAAGAAGACAAGAAACGAGCCTCACCGTCAAAGAACGAAGTGAAGAAGCCCCCTAGGATAACCCCTAGGCATACCATTTCTATTTGGGTCCCTAAGCGGTCAATGAAGGCTACCCCTAATGCTAGACAGATATGGGTGCCCAAGGCCTGCTTACAAGCCCAAATTACTTCACCTTCAGGCACTAGGATGAAGCAACTTTCACAAGCACTCAGGACCAACAACTCAGAAAATGAAAAGATACCTACACCTCTCACTGTCCCCACTCCCATCAACCCTAGGAATGTCTGGAAATGGGTACCCAAAAGGTCCCAAATACATCACACTCTCATCCAGAAATCTTCACCTGTCTTTAGCTCTAAGAGCTACGACTCCTCTATCAAAGTGTGGAGAATTAAACTGTGTACTAAACCCCCTGACCCAATTCTGTAAATCCATCTACTCTAACACAGGAGCATTCTGAGCCCATTGCATAACCAAAGTATGCATCTAGGATGACTCTGACCTCTAATCACCACTCACACCTATCACAAACACTTCACCACTAACCACTGACCTCCGGGATTGTCATGTTAGTATTGTGAAGGGAACACCATTACAGCTTGTTTCCTATGCAACACTAATGTGCCTTTCGTCTTCCAGCAGATAAGCAACCTACTCTCATGGCAACAGCGGCAGGCACAAGCTCTCAGGCAGGATCTGGTGCTCCAATCAATTGGGATGCCATGCCGGTGGAGGCCCCACCAACAGCTCGACCTGAGGAGTTCGTGAATGTGCGGAGGATTCCTATTCCAGATCCACCAAATGGCCTAACCGAAAGAGTAAAGGGGCATTCTCACTGGTTCAACGAGATGCCAGGAGATTTGGGGGACGCGGATCATATCTGGGAGTCCAAGATGGAATGTGGAGGAGTGTGGTGGACCTTCCAATTCTTCTCACGAGAATTCGAAGCATTGCAAAATGCAGCTCCACTTCAAGGTATCTGGCAAAAAGCAGGATTACAAACTTATTTCAGTGCAGCTCTGCCTAAACCAGATTTCCTTAGCTGCTACTACCTAATTGCCACGCTGAAGCCGACAAGGGATAAGGATCATTCAGGCACATTCTGGGTGCCCTCCTTGTCAAATCTGGAGGAAATGAGGAAGTTCGAATTGAATGTGACTTTAATCAGGGAAGCACTTCAGATGTATGGCACGCATGTACCTTCTGACCGCGACCCCTTGATACCGGAGTCGATGAAAAGCAATAGAATCAAGAAACTAAAAGAAATGTGCGCCCTCACCCCCAACATCGCCATACCTTTGCGGATGTGCCTCCAACACTTCGCATTTCCCGCTCAGGACCGTTTCACTCAACCTCACAAGAAAATATGGTATGGGCTATATCTAGCAGAGACTGGAAGCTTGCCCATTAAGATGCCGGTATGGATCTTAGACCAAGTGTATGAGGCAGGCAAGCGGGTTGTGAGGAAGCCCACTTTACATGGTTGTTGTGCGCTGACAAGAATTATCTATAGATGTCTTGCATATGATGTGCCAGTTGCCCGAGCCCTAAAGTATGCACAACTGGAGTTGTTCAAAGGGCGGAAGTCAGGGAGCCAGCTTGCAAAATGAATGCGTGGATCGCTCTCCCAGGTAACGATCCCTCAAGAAGCCACAACTGAAGCTTCTCCCCGACCAGAAACTCAGGTCACACCTTTCACGATCCATCTTCAAGGAGTTCAAGCTAGGGAGGTGGTACAACCCGTTCCATCCGCCCCTCCACTACCTACCGATGCAGAGTTTGCATCTATGGCCACCTTCACAGAAGATCCAAACTTCGATTTTGAAAGATTCCTACAGACGGTTCCCCTATCCGACAGTGAAGATTCCCCTGACAATGTTGATCCGGGTGCATCAGTCCAAAGAGAACAGCCACGGGGCGAGACCAGCAGAGTACATGGGGAAGAAGTGGCACAACATCCTCAGGACCCAAATACACAAGTTCAGGAAGGTGCACAAAGAAATGAACCAGAAGACAGTGGAGAAGAGGCCCCTGCCTACACGGCACAACTCAGACGGCTGTACAAGACCATCAAGCAGGTAGAGAGAAGACATAAGATGACAGAAGAGGCGAATAGAGCTCTAGTGAACCAGATGCTTCAAACCGAAAATGTCGACTCACATTTTGTGGAATCATTGAATCTATTGGCAGAGACATGTGGGATCGGGGAAGCATTGAGGACAATGGTCTATCAGGAAAACCCTATCTATGATCAACGAAGGATTGATACACGGCCACGACACGGGAAAATGATTCAAATGGAAGCCTCTACCGCCTTGCCTACTATAATTTCAGAGGATGTTCACATGACGAGCCCAAGTCCCACTGACGAACAAGAGGTAATTACACACGTACCATCTCCACCGCCACCTTCCATACACCCTTCAGAACCCTTCTCCACAATCCCTTCGGGACAACCGATATCCACCCATCATAGAACCATTGTACACACCTCCGTTTTTACATCCTTCCCTTTACCCACATCCAGCACTTCCACCCAAATTTTTGAACCTCACACCGGTCATCCGGCCACCGATCAAACCATAATAGGTCACCCTTCCTATCTCCCCGCCCTTGGACAACCACTTGCCAATAGCCAGACCTCATCCCATCCTTTTCCATTCACCCACACCCAAACCCTATCCACCACTCCCCTAGCAACTGCCTCACACTCAACCCAAGTCACACAACCCTCATTCTGGACAAACCTTGTAAATATACTCCAACAGGTGGATAATTATAATAAAAAGTCCCTTTCCCAACCCCACTCCCCCACATTCACTGCCACCACTATCACACCACCCACCATTCCTGTATTCACAGTGCACGAATCACACACTCTCACGTCCGATCCCATGGACATCTCACCATCCACAGGATCACCCACCACCATTGTTAGTCCAACATCACCACGTATCATTTCACTCACGTCGCCATTTCCAAGCACTGTAGGCACAACATCCACTTCTCCCTTTCCCATCTCCCGACCCCTTGCATCTTTCACCTTTACCCCTGCACCCACTTCATTTAGTCATGCACTCAACACCATGCTCGAAGCTGCTGCCCAACTTAAACAGGAATACAGGTTACTAGAAGAAAACAATAAAGAACTCTGTACTTTGTCAGCCCATCTCCAGGCACGTGTCACTGCCCTGGAGTTATCTAATACGGAATTACAGCAGGAGGTGACTACCCTCCAACAATATTAGATGGAGCTCGAGTCCACACATACAGAGAAGAGTAGGGTAACTGAAGAACAACTTAGAGATCAGCTAGCCCGTAACGCTAGACTACAACGAAACATGGCTCTACTCCGACGCCATTTAGCGGCTGCTCAAGAAGAAAACAAAAGACTACAGCAACAAAATCAAGACAACCTCGAAGCAGCTATGGAAAATACTCCAGGGGCACCCATTGACCCGGCTAAATTCCAAGCCATCCCCTCAGAGAATATACAACACATATTAGAAACATATGCCACTCTCCTAGAAGCTCATGATCAGCTTGCTGACCAAGTCAAAGACCTACAGAAAGCCCACGTGCCTGCACCACACCAACAAGAACCTAAAGAGATGGCCAACGCTGCAACCTCACCAGAGCTAGAATTATCAGTAGCCAGTGAAGTACTAGAGCTACGTCAGCAGGTGGCCGAGTTAAAAATTAAGTTGCTACAATATGAACGACCCCCCTCCCCACCTGATCAGCCAAGTGAAGAGGAGACTATTGTTATTCCGGTGGAAGAAACATTCGAAGATAATTATGAGCCACAACCTCTTCCAGGTGGCAGGATCACTGAAGAGGGACAGGATACATATGAGAACCCCCGTCCGCATGGATGAAGCAGGTAGAGGAGATGGGTCACACTCACGAAGAGCGTGTTGCAACTCAGATGCTAGCCATGAAAGCCATAGAGGAGACCATACTCAAGTCTGAATATTTCTCGAACTTGGCTCCTAGGCGGCTGATAACTAGCTCCGAGTTACAATACAAACCTTATTTTGTATTGTTGGCCGACTACAACGCAGAGATCAGAAGAGTCACCAACAAGTGCCCTACCTTCGCCACCCAGTTCGAACCAGAAGATATACTAGAGGCAGCCAGGAAAGGGGCGATTTTTCAACCTACTTGGAGGCAAAGATTACTGGAAACATACCCGGAAATGCTGAGAACATGGGATCACGCTCCCATGCATTTGAAGTATAACCCCTGTTATGGGCCAGTACAAAGAAGAAGATCATGGAAGGCCTTCGCCATCAAGGTTCAGAACAACGCAAATTGTAAAGAATGGCTCAATTACCCCGCAATCGCACCCCCAACCGGCACACCTACAGTATCATACATGATAGCCACCATTAGACATTGGATGCCACGCCTCCACCCCATGCCAGATGTGGCTACCCAGATGATGCTCAAGATATTCGATATGATGCAGGTGGTGCTCAAAACTTTCCGCAATGTATGCCATATTTAGCCTCCGATTCCCGGCTTCATCAATGGTAATTATGACCTCCTGTATGATATGAGCACAACCCCCAGCATACGAGTTGCTTATGCATGGCACGCACGCATCAGATATCTCCCTGCCTGCTATAAGCAAACTTTCGACGATATGTTTACCACGGGGTTCTGGGAGTCACACTCAGAAGTGTTCGCACCACGCCCAACCCACCTGCTACATCTATTCGCGTGTGAACAAACCATGCACTCAGAACTCTACACAACGCCACAACCGGACATACCGGGTGCAGTCAATTGGGAGACCCTCCAGAGAGACTTGGTTCGGGGACTACGCATCAAGGAACAAGAAGTGGCAACCGACCTCCTGCAAGAGTACATTGATCAAACGGTGGAGCAGAGGTCTGTCAGAGGCGACAGACCCTGGGGGGGGAGAGTGTTGACAGTATACAGGAAGAAGCAAGTACGGACACACATGCAGATCTAGCACTGAGGCAACCCTTCATTTTTTTCAAAACCCTCACATCATTTTAAAATGATTCTCATCACTACAAACCCTTGTAAATATCATTTCACCTTTTTGTAGCTCCATTTTGTACAAGCCGAGGAGTCCTCGAGCTTGGGGAGCCTTAGAAGTAGTTGCCTGCCAATTTTCATAATTTTTAGATCTCGTTTGGGCCCTCAAATAAGCCCTTGAACCTAATTTTTAACTAGGCCGGACACTAGGTCTGGACAGGGCCAAAGCTAGTCAAAAACTATAAATAGAGCTAGAGAGCTCATTTTTGGCTAGCTTCTTGTAGTTTGAGCTTGTATGAGAACTTGGTTGCAATAGAAGTGATTCCATTGTCTTACTCTCTTTGTTCTTGCCGTGTGTGCGTGTGTGCGTGTATGTGTGTGCATGCTTGTGTGCTTCTCACTCACGCACTTGTGCTTCCACTTGCTCTTGGTCTTCATACCATCCTCACGTCTTCCCGGATTGACATTAAAGGAGGTGCTACTCATCACTGAGCTACAATGGGCATGTTGTTTTAGTGTGTAAACCAACACTAGGTCTCCCTCTTTCAAGCCTTTATCTTTGATATGTGCATCAAAGTATGCCTTTTGTCTTTTCTTTGCAGCATAGATGTGTGCTGTCGCTCATAGCCTTGTCTCACCTAAGTGTTTGAGATCAAAGATCCTAGAGGATAACTCGTGTCCATTCCACCCATGCTCTTGTGCTACTTTTAAAGTTGGGATTAGGAAATCCAATGGTAGCACAACATTTTGTCCGAAGACCATCTGAAATGGGCTGGCATTGAGTACTGTTTTATAGGCAACTCGGTACGCCCAAACAACATGATGGAGTTGTTTGTTCCAATCAGAGCATTTGTTATTTATGAGTTTTGTCAATACATTACATAGGATCTTGTTTGTGCTCTCAACTTGTGCGTTAGCCTGGGGATGATAGGGGGTAGACTTCTTATGTATCACTAAGAATTCCTGCAGAAGATGTTCAATGACTTCATTCAAGAAGTGTGTTCCTCTATCACTTACTAACTCTATTGGTAATCCATATCTAGTGAACACATTCTCAAATAAAAACTTAGTTGTAGTTTAAGCATCGTTCTTTGTTGTGGCTTTGACTTCTACCCACTTTGTGAGATAATATGTGGCTACAATAATGTACTCAACATGGGAGTTTCTAGCTGGGGGGTTAATAGGACCTACAAAGTCTATGCCCCACTTTGAGAATGCACGTCCTCCCATCATTGGCCTCAAAGGCATCTCATCTTTTCTAATTGGGTACTGGACACGTTGGCATGTGTCACATTTATTCACATAGGTATGTGCATCCATATGAAGAGTGGGCCAACAAAGTCCTGAGAATAAAATAGTCTTAATTACTCGGTCAGGACCAAAATGTCCGCCTGCAACACTGCTATGGGCAGTTTCTAAGACTTTCAAATAATCTGATTCGTGAACGCACTGTCTTAAGTATCCATCCTTTCCTCTTTGGTATAGCTTATTGCCTACTAAGGCATAGTCTTTAGCCTCATGCTCCATGCTTCATCTTCTTGCGAGACTAGCCTTTCTAGGTAATGTTCCTGATCTCATAAATTCTACCAAAGGAGCACTCCAATCTTGAATTAATGATACATGATAAAGAGTAGCATGCTCCATAGGGGGTTTCTTTTGGCACACTGGGCAATTCTTGATCCACTCATGAATTTCTTTGTCTATACTCGGCCAATACACTCCTAAATGTTTTAGATTTTGCAATGTTCATTGTTTAGAATAGTGATTCCCTAGAAATCCTTCATGGGCTAGTTGCAACCAACTACTATGTTCATCATCCTCGACAACAAGCTAATACACCCTCAATATCTTGTTTATACATGCTTCCTGCCAATATTTGATAGCTTTGTGACCGTACAATTTCATCCTTGTTCGTCTTCACCTTCTTATTTGCAGGTCCAAAGGTTAGGACTAGTACCAACTTAATGGCCCAACTGATCCGCTCTAAGGTGGGTCTTACCTTGCCTAACAACCACTTCAAAGTCATATTCCATTAGTAAGAGGAACCATCTTACTAAGCGTCCTGTATTGCAAGGTTTATTGACCAAGCATAATAAAGCTTGATGATCAGTGAAAAATTTGAACTTGTTGGCCAATAGATAGTGTCTAAACTTCTTTACAGCATATACCATGCCTAAACCTTCTCTTTCTATTGTGGTGTAGTTTCGTTCAGCAGCGTTCAATTGCCTACGAGCATAGGCTATAGGCAAATCTAAATTTCCTTCCCTTGTGGGTTGTGACAACACACATCCTATTGCGTAGTTGGATGCATCCACATGTACATGGAATGGCTTATTCCAATCAGGAGTGGTCAGTATTGGTGCTGTGCACAAACGTCTCTTCAACTCATTGAAGGACTTCTCGCATTTGTTGTTCCACTCAAATTTTGTCAACAAGGCATAAAGAGGCTTAGCTATAATTGCATACATGTGAATAAACCTACGGTAATATTCAGAATGGCCCATAAAGGCTTGTACCTCTTTAACATTCCTTGGCCTCGCTAGCTCCGTGATGGCTTTTACTTTGTCCTCATCTGTTGATATTCCGTTCTTAAAAACAATATGACCTAAGATTTTACCTTGACATACCATGAACACACACTTTTTTGGGTTCACACACACTCGGTATTGTCTACACTTGTTGAAGATTTGTTTGAGCTTAGGAATGTGACATCTCCTTTCTTGGGAATGAGCACATAAATCATCCATATATACTGGTTGCAGGTGCATTAGTCAGCCCAAATGGCATCACACAAAATGCAAAGACTCCCCACTCTGTGGCAAAGGCCGTTTTGTGTTGATCTTCTGTGGCAATGGCTACTTGGTTGTAACCTGAAAATCCATCAAGGAAGCTATAAACTTCCTTGCCCACAACATGCTCCAATAAATGATCAGTGATTGGAAGTGGATAGCTATCTCTAATCATAGCGGCATTAACTTTTTTAAGGTTAATACACACACATAACTTTCCATTCTTCTTGGGCACCACTACAACGGGGGACACCCATTCAGTATGCCCAATTTCATAGATGAATCCGACTTCAATCAATCTGTCGATTTCTTCTTTGATTTTGGCTGCATAGGTGTCAGTATATGTGTAGGGCTTCTGTTTGGTGGGCTTGGAATGTGCTACCATGGGGATCGTATGAGAACAAACCTTCGGATCTACTCCCTTCAAGTCTCTATAGTGCCATGCAAACACATCCCTATATTCCCTTAACAAGGCTACCAACTCTGCTTCCTCTTCTTTACTTAGGTCATCTCCTATGTATGTACATCTCTCTTCGTTCTCTTCAATGGTGAATATGATTTTTTTGGTCTTTTCTTTGTTATCATACGCTTCTCTTGTGGTGGCCTCTCTCTTAGGCATTCGTACCAAAATTTCTCGGTCCTCAACTTCGTATTTCTTGAAATTCTCTGGTACTTCGAACAATGATTCCTTCTCTTCTTGTTTCACTCCTTGTCTTTTCTTTTTCTTTTGACCTCCTTCACTTCCATCCTTTGAATTGACAGTTTTAATGCTTGTGAGAGGTTCTTCTTCCTTTTGGGTAAATACTCCTATGTCTTTTAGATAGTGCTCCTCTAAAATAAAGCAACTATCCATCACAATGGACTCTAGATCGTCATCGTTCTCTTCTTTTTCTATGAAGTCACTAGGGTCACATTCTTCTAGCAAGGGCTGACACATGAACACTGAAATATCATAACCCTCCTCATAACAATGAGGTGTCCATTGTTCTTCATTGATAGCAATGTCCATGGTAGCTAAGATTTCTGTCCAACCATGAGGCTCAAATTCCTCATCTGGAAAGATCATCGGTGTATAGGCTGGGTCTCTAATTGGTCTATCTCCTTGAGAAGTGCCTATTTCTCTTGCTTTTAGGTGTTTCTCCTCTTCCTTTGCGACCTTGCACATCCACAAATGAGTATCTTCATGCATCCAGGATGTCTCAAATGAACTTTTAGAATGCACAGAGATCGAATCTTCTTCCTCCTTATGGATAGGATTCCATTGTAGGGGTGTGTTGAAGCTGAAGGTCAAGGACAAAGCACAGGAGCACATCAAAGAGGTGGACACACAAGAAGAAGGAGCAAGTAGGGAGCTCCAAGAAGTGTATGTCAAATTTTCAGAAGAAATCCCTATAAAAATAGTGATTTTCATCACTAAAAACCATTATAAATACCATTTTCTATTTTTGTAACTCCATTTTGTTCAAGTGAAGGAGTCCTCGAGCTTGAGGAGTATTAGGAGTATCATCCTACCAATTTTCATAATTTTTAGACTCCATTTGAGCCCTCAAATAAGCCCTGGAACCTAATTTTTAACTAGGCCAGACACTAGGTCTGGACAGGGCCAAAACTAGTTAGAAAACTATAAAAAGAGCTAGAGAGCTCATTTTTGAGGTTAGCTTGTTAGAGAATAGAGCTTTGGTAAGAGAACTCTTTTGCAATCAAAGCTTTCCATTGTTCCTCTCTTTGATCTTACCTTGTGCGCGTGTGTGTGTATGTGTGTGCATGTTCGTGTGCTTTCACTCATGCACTTGTGCCTTCACTTGCTCGTGGTCTTCATACCGGTCCTCACGTCTCCGCAGATTGACATGTAAAGGAGGTGGTGCTTACGCTTGAGCTACACCAAATTTTGGCGCCGTTGCCAGGGAGAGAGTTTCGAGGACGAGCGTTGTGATGGTAAGATCGTAATTTTGCAACGTTGGAAGGTAAAAAAAATCTGTCATTTTTGTTCATTTTCTGATTTTTCCTCTTCATCTTCATCATCATCACCATCTTCATCTTCTTCCATCTTCTTCTTCATAGAAATTTCTTGTTTTTTAGTGCATTTTCACCATTTTCATACCATTTTTTATGCGTTATTGTGTGAGAAGGAGTTAGGAGATGCAAGGGAGAGCAAGCGCCTATGCTTTTTCATGATTTTCTGCACATACGGAGCTCGCCATTGCTCGACGCTCAAAAATTCGAATTTCTCGCCAAAAAACACGATTCTGTGATGAAAATCGCGATTCTGTGAAAAATTCAATTTTTTTTTTTGAAAATCACGATTTTCTATTTCCCGCCCAAAAGCTTTCTGAAAGAAACACGATTTTGTGGTCATTCTCAGAATCGCGATTCTCTGATTGTGCTCAAAATTGCGATTCTCTAAGTTTTTCAAAAACACGATTCTCTAGATGTACTCAAAATCGTGATTTTCACAAATCACGATTTTCAGCCAAAAACATGATTGTGATCAAACATGATTCTCTGTTGGCAATCGCGATTTTCAAAAAACATGATTTTCATACAAAGTCGCGATTTTCATGTCAAAAACACGACTCTGAGAAAACACGATTTTCAGTGGGCTCAAAATCGCAATTCTCAAAAACACGATTCTCTGTTGGCAATCACGATTCTCAAAAACACGATTCTCTGCTGTCAATCACGATTCTCAAAAACACCATTCTCATGCAAGGACAAAATTGCGATTTTCAAAACACGATTCTCTTGAATTCACAGCATCGTGATTCTCTTGATTTCACAGCATCGCGATTCTCTTGAGATTCACAGCATCGCGATTCTCTTGAGATTCACAACATTGCGATTCTCTTGAGATTCACAGCATCGCGATTCTCTTGAGATTCAGAGCATCACGATTCTCTTGAGATTCATAGCATCGCGATTCTCTTGAGATTCACAGCATCGCGATTCTCTTGAGATTCACAGCATCGCGATTCTCTTGAGATTCACAGCATCGCGATTCTCTTGAGATTCACAGCATCGCGATTCTCTTGAGATTCACAGCATCGTGATTCTCTTGAGATTCACAGCATCCTGATTCTCTTGAGATTCACAATGTCGCGATTCTCTTGAGATTCACAACCTCACGATTCTCTTGAGATTCAGAGCATCGCGATTCTCTTGAGATTCACAGCATCGTGATTCTCTTGAGATTCACAACATCGCGATTCTCTTGATTTCACAAAATCGTGATTTTCACACAAAATCGTGATTTTCACATAAAATCGTGATTTTTCCATAAGTGCCTGTTTCCATGTTTTGACCCCTAGGAGCCTGATTTGACATAACCTAAGTGCAAGAGAAGAAATGGAGCTCGTAGCTCTATTAAGGGAATATAGGGATGTGCTTGCGTGGTGCTATAGACACTTGAAAGGGGTAGATCCAAGAATTTGCTCTCATACTATCCCCATGAGTACTGATGCCAAGCCCACCAAACAGAAGCCCTACACATATAATGATACATATGTAGCCAAAATAAAAGAAGAAATTGATAGGCTGATTGAGGCTGGATTTATCTATGAGATTGAGCATACTGAATGGGTGTCCACCATTGTAATGGTGCCCAAGAAGAACGGGAAGTTGCGAGTGTGTATTAACCTTAAAAAAGTTAATGCCGCTACGATCAGAGATAGTTATCCACTTCCAATCATGGAACACCTATTGGAGCGTGTTGCAGGCAAGGAAGTTTATAGCTTCCTTGATGGATTTTTAGGTTACAATCAAGTAGCCATTGCCCCAAAATATCAACACAAAATAGCTTTCGCCACAGAGTGGGGAATCTTTGCATTTCGTGTGATGCCATTTGGGCTCGCCATTTGGGCTCACCAATGCACCTGCAACATTCCAAAGGCTCATGTGTCATGTCTTCAAAGAGTTCTTGCGAAAGAGCTTAGAAGTGTATGTGGATGATTTATGTGCTCATTCCCAAGAAAGAAGATTTCACATCCTTGAGTTAGACAAATCTTTAACAAGTGTAGAGAATATCAAGTGTGTCTGAACCCAAAAAAGTGTGTGTTCATGGTGCATCAAGGTAAAATCTTAGGTCATATTTTTTCTAAGAATGGAATCTCAATAGATGAAGATAAGGTACGAGCCATAGCGGAGCTGCCAAGGCCAAGGAATGTTAAAGAGGTACAAGCCTTTATGGGCCATTGTGGATATTACCGTAGGTTTATCCACATGTATGCAATCATAGCTAGACCCCTTTATGACTTGTTGTCTAATTTTGAGTGGAACTACGAATGCGAGAATTCTTTGAATGAACTGAAGAAACGTTTGTGCACAGTACCAATACTGACCACTCCTGATTGGAATAAGACATTCCATTTCCATGTGGATGCATCCAATCACGCCTTAGGATGTGTGCTAGCACAACCCACACGTGAAGGAAATTTGGATTTACCCATAGCATACATTAGCAGACAGCTAACTGCAGTTGAACGAAACTATACCACCACCGAGTGAGGGGGCTTAGGCATGGTTTATGCTATGAAGAAGATTAGACACTATTTATTGGCCAAAAAGCTCAAGTTTTTCACTGATCATCAAGCTTTGTTATATTTGGTCAATAAACCTTGCAATACACGACGCTTAGTAAGATGGTTCCTCTTACTAATGGAATATGACTTTGAAGTTGTTGTCAAGAAAGGTAGAACCCATCTTCGAGGAGATCACCTTTCTCGCATTACTGCAGGAGAGTAACCACAAGGAGTGTCTGATGAACTACCTGATGCTTATCTGTTCAATTTGGAAGTTGTTCCTAAATGGGCAAATAAGTTGGTACCAGTCCTCACCTTTGGACCCGCAAATAAGAATGTGAAAACCTCACAAGAAGAAATTGTAAAATCACCAAAATATCACATATTGGCAAGAAGCATGTACAAACAAGATACGGAGGGTGTACTCGCTTGTTGTGTCAAGGATGAGGAACATACTAGCTGGTTGCAACAAGTCCATGAAGGATTTCTAGGAAATCACTATTCTAAAAAAGGAACGTTGCAGAATCTAAAACGTTTAGGAGTGTATTGGCCTAGCATGGACAAAGAAATACATGAGTGGATTAAGAATTGTCCAATGTGCAGACAGAGACCACTAGTGGAGCATGCCACCCTTTATCAAGTGTCATTAATTCCTGATTGGAGTGCTCCATTGGTAGAGCTTATGAGATCGAGAACCTTACCCAAAGAGGCTAGTCTAGCAAGAAGACGAAGCATGGAGCAAGAGGCTCAAGACTATGCTTTAGTTGGAGACAACTTATATCGAAGAGGCAAGGATGGTTATCTAAGATTGTGCATTCACGAATCAGACTATTTGAAAATCTTAGAAACTGGACACAACGGTGTTGCAGGTGAACACTTCAATCCTGATCGAGTAATCAAGACCATTCTATTCTCAAGACTTTGGTGGCCCACTCTTCATATGGATGCTCACACCTATGTGAAGAAATGTGACACATGCCAACGTTGTTGGTGCATTTTACCCAAGCCTACATGCTTGATATATTTGATATTATCCTCATTTGTAAGTCACATGAGTAGTCATGTGAACACCTCTTGTAAAAGAGTACATTTTATCTCTTGTAAATGGAAAAAGAAAAAAGGAAAAGGATGGCTTACCTCATCCATGATGTAAAAGCAAATTCGTGGCTCCAACTACCAAAATCACGAATTTTTGAGCTGAGGGAATCTCTCCTAACTTTGGGGATCACTTTTAGGTGGAGCCATTCGAATTCGAATTCAAAACTCCCTCCAAGAATAGCTATAAAAGGAGCAAGAAGGAAGAGGCGATTAGCAAGCCTTGTACGTGACCACTTCATGTCATTTTGTAGAAATTGAAGAGCTTACTCCATAGCTCTATCATTCTACTCCCATTGTGCAAAGATTCATTGCCAATGTGGTTGTAATCATATGTGAATCTATACATTTATCATCATCTACTTCTCTGTTTTGTTCTCTGCTATACTCACTCAGAGCAGTAACTTCAGAAGGTCATATCTCGAGTTCTACTGAACCTTTTTCAATGATTTAACTTGCGTTAGATAGCTTGTACTGCTTACTTTGTGCATATAAATTTTCAAGGTCATTGTATTAATACGTTTGGATATATCTGCATTTTACTGCTTACTAGTCTATGTCTGCAGAGCCCCGAGAATTGTGGGAATGTTCCAGAAATTGATAAAACTTGTTCTCAGTGCTCAGTCCATCATTTGAAGTGTTTTAACTTGGATTGGGAATCTTGCTAAGTCTATTTGCTATGCCCAAAAGGAATTTTTCTAATTCCTACCAGGTTGAGAGCACTGTTCATTTTTTCCAGCAGGTGTATGTCCAAAAATAGCAAGTTTTGGGAGCTAGTCATTTCGCAACTAGTCTGTCTTGACTTAAACTTTTGGGATACATGTTCCAAAGTACTTGGCTGATATTTTGGTGGATTTAGGAAGCTCAAAGAGGCTACTAATCAACTCTGAAGTCTCAGTTGGATGGTGTGAAGCTGGTTGTAGCAGCACCTACTCATCTTTGGATTGCATCCACCATCTCTCTTCACAGTGGTATCAGAGCATAATCAAGCAACATGGGAGATGGATTTCCATCAACAATTGACAAATTGGATCGAAACAACTATCCAGCATGGTCTCTAAGGATGGAGGCTTACCTTCAAGGGAGGAATCTATATGGATTCATATCCGGAGATGAAGCAATGCCAACCATGAGGAACAAAGGGCAACCATCACATGAAGAAGTGGAAGGACTTTCGAATTGGTGTTCGAAGGATGCACTTGCAAGGTCCTATATTCTAAACTCAATCTCTGATTTTCTTTTACCTCATGTCAAGGGATGCAATACATCAAGAGAGACCTGGAATGTGTTGGTGTGTAAAACACCACAAGAACTAAACTAATGTGGTATTAGAAGACCTCCATAACCACCATTAGCTTAGCAACACTCACATTATGAGTCTTCATCTCTGAACTTAGTGAAAATCAAAACTTCACTTCACAGAAATCTGCGCCTTTTCTTCAATCCTTCAATCTGACCTGTATTAGTTCAATCTTTGCCAAATCTTTTGATTACTTGCTAAGAGAAGTTCTTGCTAGTGTTAAGCAACACATAACAAACAAAACTTTCAAGCAATAACTTCACAATCCTCTGATTTTGTATCAACCTTTACACTATGTCTGAAAACTGAAAATGTACTTCATCGATTTGACATACCTTCACTCTTAAACTGATTTCTCTGAGTACACGTCCCGTTTCTCAAAGATCTTTTGACCAAATGTAGTTGAGGATTATAGCTTTCCAACGAGCTATCACTTACCAAAAACTTTACACCATGCTTCGAGATCTGACCTTAAGAAGATCAGTCAAATGTGCGCCAGAAAAGTCGTAACTGTCAACTAACTTTCATAGTCATATGAAATGACTTGAGACTCAATGTACAATAGGAATTAGACACAATGCTTCTACACAAACATGTGTTGATTATCAGAGAAGGTGTGTACAAAATGGCTTGGCCTAATTTTGCTCACAGCCATGGAAAACTCTCTCAGACTCAGAAGTTTTCTCTCACCATCTCTCTCAGAAATTACACGACTTTTCTCTACTCACTCAAACTACAAAATTGAGTTCTCTCTTACATGTTTCTGACTCAAATTAACTTATATACCTATGGTTTACATTCATCTAGACTTGAACTCGTAAGTTCTAAAGATCAATTACAAATCTAGACTCTAATTTTGCACTAATTTACAATAGTGAAATTGTCCCTTCACTTAGGCTTGATTTTCTGTAGGTCTTTCCTTCACTTCTTCTTTCCTCCATCATATGTCTCCATATGTCTTCATATATGCATGCCTAATTAGTGAGTGAAGCCCCAACAGCTCCCCCTCAATCACTAATTAGCATAATTTGACTTCTTCACATAGTCTCCTTCTCTTTTATTCCTGCCATCTCCTTGAACTTACTTGTCTTTACTCCATCCAAGCTTTTTGTCATAATATCTGCAATCTGATCTTTTGTGGAAGTATACACCACTTCAATCTCTTTCTCCATTACCTTTTCTCTAAGAAAATGGTACTGTATCTCTATGTGCTTTGTCCTTGCATGAAACACAGGATTTGCTGCAAGATATAATGAACTCATGTTATCTCCATGAATGATGGGTATACCTTGATCAATTCCCAAGCTTTTGAATAATGTCTGCATCCATATGACTTCCTTTGCTGCTTCTACAAGTCCTTTGTATTCAGCTTCAGTTGATGATAAGGCCACTGTGTGTTGTTTCTTTGAACACCAACTCACAAGCTTATCTCCAATGTATATCATGTAGCCATGAGTAGACCTTCTGTCATCTTGACTTCCTGCCCAATCTGAATCACTATAGGCTCTCAATCTTATATCTGATGTAAAAGGATAATACAATCCTTCTTTCAAAGTTCCTTTGATATATCTAAGAACTCTTTGACCTGCAATCCAATGTGGATCCTTTGGACAATGCATGAATTGGGAAAGGACACCAACTGCATAACTAAGATCAGGCCTTGTTAGAGTTGCATAAATCAAACTTCCAACTAGAGATTGATACTTCCTCATGTCTTTGAACTCTGCACCATCATATCTACTGAGTTTGTGATTGACTTCTAATGGTGTAGATGCCTCTCTGCAATTCTCCATGTTAAATTTCTTTAGAAGATTCAAGAGATACCTTTCTTGTGATACATAAATGCCATGCTCTGCATAAGTGATTTCCATTCCAAGAAAATATGACAATTTTCCTAGATCACTTATCTTGAATTCTCTTTCAAGTAACTTCTTCACCTCCTTGATTCCTTCATTTGAGGTACCTGTAATTATAATGTCATCTACATATATACAAATGTAGATCATACCTTCATCTGTTCTTTTGATAAGTAAGCTTGCATCTGCCTTTGAACTTTGATACCCAAGATCATTAAGATACTTTACAAGTCTTTAATTCCAAGCTCTTGGAGCTTGCTTCAAACCATAAAGGGCTCTTCTCAACCTGCAAACATAATTTGGAAACTTATGATCTGCAAACCCTTGAGGTTGCTCCATGTAAACCTCATCTGATATATATCCATTCAAAAATGCATTCTTAATGTCCAATTGACTCAATGTCCATCCTTTTGATGCTGCAATGGCAATGATTGTTCTTATGGTTGACATCTTTGGTACAGGACTGAATGTCTCATCATAATCTATGCCAAATGTTTGAGCATAGCCTTTAACCACCAATCTAGCTTTGTATCTGGCTATAGTTCCATCTGCATGCTTCTTAACTTTGTAAACCCATTTGTTTCCAATCACTTTCTTACCATTAGGTTTTGGGACAAGTTCCCAAGTTTTGTTCTCTTCAAGAGCATCAAACTCTTCCTTCATTGCTACTTCCCATTGTCTCTTACCCTTTGCTTCATCATAGCTTTGAGGTTCTTCATCTTCCTTAACCATATAAGCATAATTTTTCTGAGTCAAGTAAGAAGTGTCATATGAATACCTTGTAGGTTGATTCCTTATTCTGGTTGACCTTCTTGGTTCACACTCTTCATGTCTATCTGGATGTACTTCTTCATCAAATATTGGTCCATCTTCATTCCTTCTATATGATCCAACTCTTGATGTGCTTGCTTGCATATGTTCTTCATCTCCATCTATCTGCATATGTGATTTACCTCTTGCACTCCTTTTTATCTCTTCTTCAAATGTTTCAATATCACATTCTTTATCTGCATACCAACTCTTCTGTTCATCAAAAGTCACATCTCTGGAAACAATAAAATGTTTAGTTAAAGGACTCCATAGTCTATAACCCATTTGCTTTTCATCATACCCAATAAACACATATCTTTCTGCCTTTGGTTCAAGCTTATGTCTGAGTTGTGATGGTACATAAGCATAGGCAATTGACCCAAACACTTTACAATGGTCAAGTGTTGGTTTCTTACCCCACCAAGCTTCATAAGGGGTCATACCATTCAAAGCTCCACATGGTAACCTATTCACAAGGTATGTGGCTGTATTTACAGCCTCAGCCCAAAGATAATTAGGGCAATTCTTTTCCTTTAACATTGCTCTTGCAAATTCAACCAATGTTCTATTCCTCCTTTCTGCCACCCCATTATGTTGAGGTGTATACCTGCAAGTTATCTCTCTCTTGATACCTGCATTCCAAAGATAGTCATTAAATTCTTGGGAGAAGTATTCTCCCCCTCCATCAGACCTTAGCCTCTTGAGTTTGTGACCTGTAACTCTTTCTGCATAAGCATGAAAATGTTTGAAGGCTCCAAAGACTTCTGATCTTTCCTTTAGAACATAAAGGGTTATCCACCTTGTAGCATCATCAATAAACAAAACATAATACCTAGATCCATTTATTGAACCTTCTTTTGTTGGCCCCCATACATCTGTATGTATGAGTTCAAGCAAACCATCATGCTTGAATCCTTTCTTCTGAAATGGTTGTCTATGAGCTTTTCCCATCTGACAAGCTTCACACTTGTATATCATATGTTGATTCTTTACATTTGGTAGTCCCAATACAGATTGATTCTCCACCATAATTTTGATTCCTCTTTCATTGAAATGTCCCAATCTTTTATGCCAAAGATCTAACTCTGTAATTACTTCATCACCATGTGTAATTAGGGCTTGACCAACATTTCCTTGCACTTTGAGAGTAAAAAGTCTACCTTCCTTCTTACCACAAACAATGGGTTTGTATGCATCCTCTGGATCTTCTACAAATACCCCTTCATTTGTAAATCTGACTTGAAAACCTTTTTCCACTATTTGTCCAACACTAATCAGATTCTTTGGTATTGTTGGAACATACAAAACATTTGTTAATAAATCAGCTCCACTCCTGCACTTCACCTTTCCAATTGAATGCACATTGTGTTTTGTATTGTCACCTGTTTGTACTGTATGACTTGAATTTCCTTCTTCCAATTCTGACAATAATTCTATATTACCTGATAAATGATTTGAACAACCAGAGTCAATATAGAATACCTTGAGATCCTCCTTCTCTGATGAACTAATTGAATTCATCATCAATGTTGTATGGTTGTCATTCTGTGTATCATTTGCATAATTGTAATATGTAGTGTTGTATGATTGGTTCTGATTCCAATTTCTTCCACCACCTCTACCAAAACTTCCTCTTGAATTATGTCTTCCTCTTTGAAATTGATTCTGAAACCTTCCACCTCTACCTCTGCCATTGTTGTTCTGATTTTGATTTGTTCCTTGTTGATTGTGCCAACAATCATATGCTAGATGATTGCTCAATCCACAAATCCAACATGTCTTCTTGTTATTGTTCTGATTACCTCTACCTCTTCCATTACCTCGACCTTTACCTCTGCCAAAACCTCTTCCTCTTGCATAATTTGCTTGAGTTGTTGACTCTTCTTCATCCTTTGCTTTGCCTTTATCTCCTTTCTTTTTGTTCTTCACATACATTGCAGAACTTTGACCTTTGTCTCCATCTGACTTTAAGTATTGCTCAAATGTGAGCATCAATCCAAGTAATTGATTTAATTCTGGCACATAATGATTTAATGAAAGTTCTGTTGAAAGTACAAAAGGCTTCCACCTTTCATCACCTCTTAATCCTGCAAGTAATTGAGCTATCAACCTATGATCTTCAATGTCCTCATCAATAGATCCAAGGCTATCTGCCAAGTCTTTCATCTTAGTGACATAATCACTAATATTCTGATTTTGCTTCTTCTTGAATGTGGTGAACTCTGACCATAAGCTAGCTTTCCTAGCTTTAGTGGTGTTTTGGAAGTGGTCTTCCAAAGCATTCCAAATATCTTCAGCTGTTTCTAAACCTCTGATATGTGGCAACAAGTGATCTGTAATAGTGTTGTATATATAAGCTCTTGCACTTGCATCTCTCTTCTGCCATAGCTTCAAAGCTTCTAGCTCTTCCTTCCTTGGATGACTTTCATCTTCAAATTTAGGCTTCTCCTCTTCACCTGTCACATATACCATTAAGTCCTTACTCATAAGTAAGGCCTCCATCCTCATTACCCAAGCAGGATAGTTATCTCTGTCCAATTTGTCAATGGACACATGATCTGCCATGGTATCCTTGCTTCTGCTTCAACCTGTAAGTGTAAGGTTAAAGATTGATACCTTTTGTAGACCTTTACCCTTGGGAGCAACTTCGAAATACTCTTCTGATGACTTTTGGTTGTTGAACACCTCAGCTTCCTCCTTCTTTGATAAAGAACTCTTCAAATCTTCTTGTATCTGCACTCCTTTTATTCTCGAGGACCTTATCTGCTCTGATACCACTTGTTGGTGTGTAAAACACCACAAGAACTAAACTAATGTGGTATTAGAAGACCTCCATAACCACCATTAGCTTAGCAACACTCACATTATGAGTCTTCATCTCTGAACTTAGTGAAAATCAAAACTTCACTTCACAGAAATCTGCGCCTTTTCTTCAATCCTTCAATCTGACCTGTATTAGTTCAATCTTTGCCAAATCTTTTGATTACTTGCTAAGAGAAGTTCTTGCTAGTGTTAAGCAACACATAACAAACAAAACTTTCAAGCAATAACTTCACAATCCTCTGATTTTGTATCAACCTTTACACTATGTCTGAAAACTGAAAATGTACTTCATCGATTTGACATACCTTCACTCTTAAACTGATTTCTCTGAGTACACGTCCCGTTTCTCAAAGATCTTTTGACCAAATGTAGTTGAGGATTATAGCTTTCCAACGAGCTATCACTTACCAAAAACTTTACACCATGCTTCGAGATCTGACCTTAAGAAGATCAGTCAAATGTGCGCCAGAAAAGTCGTAACTGTCAACTAACTTTCATAGTCATATGAAATGACTTGAGACTCAATGTACAATAGGAATTAGACACAATGCTTCTACACAAACATGTGTTGATTATCAGAGAAGGTGTGTACAAAATGGCTTGGCCTAATTTTGCTCACAGCCATGGAAAACTCTCTCAGACTCAGAAGTTTTCTCTCACCATCTCTCTCAGAAATTACATGACTTTTCTCTACTCACTCAAACTACAAAATTGAGTTCTCTCTTACATGTTTCTGACTCAAATTAACTTATATACCTATGGTTTACATTCATCTAGACTTGAACTCGTAAGTTCTAAAGATCAATTACAAATCTAGACTCTAATTTTGCACTAATTTACAATAGTGAAATTGTCCCTTCACTTAGGCTTGATTTTCTGTAGGTCTTTCCTTCACTTCTTCTTTCCTCCATCATATGTCTCCATATGTCTTCATATATGCATGCCTAATTAGTGAGTGAAGCCCCAACAGAATGCACTTGCTTCTTTCTTCTCTTCCAACACTCGAGCAAGGAAGAACCAATTGTGGATGGAGTTCACAACAATGAAGAAAAGCCCGAAGCAAAATGTGACTTGATTATGTCACAAAGATGAAGGAGATTTCCGACCAACTTGGAAGCATTGGAGAGGTAATTGAAGAGGAGCAAATCATAAGACAAATCATGAATGGAATCAAAGGAGACGACAAGTGGGAGTCATTCACAACAGCCATGGATTTATACATGGATATGCATGTACCTGACCTCAACACACTCATGGGCCAACTCTTCACTCATGAAGCAAAGATTAGCAAAGGTGGTGAGTCCTCAAGAGGTAATCAAACTTCTACCTTATATTCTGATAAAGCTAAGGTCAAGGACAAGTCAAAGAATAGGAAGAATGAAGATGAAGGAAGCTCTTTCCAAGCAAACTTTGCAGGTAGAGGAAGAGCTAGAGGAAGAGGCAGAGGTGGAAAGCAAGGCAGGGGGAGATTCCAATCATCTCAACCTTGCAACATATGTGGCTTATCTAACCATACTACTGAAGAATGTTTCAGGAACCCGAGGAACTCAAGAGGAAGAGGATTCAATAGAGGTGGCTATGGATCAAATAGAGGTAGATACAATGGAGGCTACAACAACAACAACAACTACAACAACAATTACAACAACAACAACAACTATCAAAGTGGCCATAGAGGAAGAAGAGATTACAATAACTATGCAGAGGACCAAAGTCAAGAAGATTCATTATTGATTATGAATCTATCAGTGAAGAAGGGTAAGGATGATGATCACATATTTTACATTGATTCAGGATGCTCGAACCATGTAGTAGGAAATGTGGCTTTACTTTCTGATTTGGAAGATCCTCATAACAAGCATGAAGTGCAGACAGGAGATGACACAAAGCACTCAGTGGAGAAGATAGGTAATGTGAAGACATCAGATGGGAATATGAACCTCTTAAGCAAAGTCTTGTATGTCCCTACAATTACCAAAAATTTAATAAGTGTTGGACAGATTGTTGAAAAAGGATTGCAGGTTAGATTCAATCGATTTGGAGCATATGTTGAAGACCCAAGGCAAGGCTTTTGAAGGATTGCCAAAGGAGAAAAGACAGGAAGGCTTTTCACTTTTGAAGTGGAAGATACAAAGAACATAGCTTTGTTTAGCTATGGATCTCAAACTCTAACAGAGTTGGAGATATGGCACAAAAGGCTTGCTCACATTGGTGAGAGGACACTCAAACAGATTTGCAGGGACCAAAGTGTACTTGGTTTGCCTAATATCACAAGGCAACACATGATTTATAAGTGTGAAGCTTGTCAACTCGGCAAGGCTCATAGACAACCTTTCAATAAGAAAGGATATATGTATCAAAATCCTTTGGATCTAGTGCACACGGATGTGTGGGGTCCAAGTAAGGAGCCATCTATATCAGGCTCAAGATATTATGTGTCTTTCATAGATGATTGTAGTAGGTGGACCATTTTGTTTTTCATGAAGCACAAGGATGAAGTGTTTAATTGCTTTAAGAAGTATATTGCTCTTGTTGAAAACCAAACAGGTAGGACTTTGAAACGACTCAGATCAGATGGTGTAGGAGAATACTTCTCTTCTGAATTTGATGCCTTCTTGCATGAAAGAGGCATTAAAAGGGAAGTCACTACAAGGTATACACCCGAACTCAATGGTGTAGCAGAGAGGAGGAACAGAGCTATTGTCGAAGCTGCAAGGTCCATGCTCAACAAAAAGGGATCGCCGAATTACCTATGGGCAGAGGTTGTGTCGACAGCCACATATCTCATAAATAGACTTCCATCTAAGTCACTAGATGGAACCACTCCATATGAAGTGTGGAATGGAAGAAGACCTAGTCTAGAGCATTGCAAAATCTTTGGATGCTTAGCCTATGCTCACATTCCTTCTCAAGTAAGAGGGAAATTGGATCCCAAGGCAGAGAAGTGCGTATTCATTGGTTATGATCAAAACCAAAAAGGATATAGATTGTACAATCCAACCAATAAAGGATTTTCTGTGAGTAGAGATGTAATTTTTGATGAAAACAAATCATGGTTTGATGTTGACAGGAAAGTGAAGCTGCCGTATGACTTGGATGAAGACTTTCCATCACTTCAACCAAAGGAGCCAAAGCAGATTGAAGAAAGTGATTCGGAGATTGACCTAGAAGACTTGGAAAGACTAAAGCTATGGAAGAACAAAGGTAAAGCAAAGATGCAGGATGCTACATATGGACCGGAGAGCTCACATCAACCACTTAGAAGGTCTTCAAGGGAGAAGAAGAAACCAGAAAGGTTTGGTTATGATACTTCTTTGGTCACCAAGCACTCAATCTACATTGCAAAGGATTCAACCAATGAAGAACCTACCACATTTGAAGAAGCACAAAGCAAGAAAGCTTGGAGAGATGCAATGGATGAAGAAATGGAAGCCTTGAAGGAGAATGACACTTGGGAGCTTGTACCTAACAAGCCATCTATGAAGATAATCGGATCTCGATGGATATACAAAATCAAGAGGAATTCAGATGGAAGTATAAATAGACACAAAGCAAGGTTAGTTGCTAAAGGGTTTGCTCAAACCCATGGTATTGATTATGAGGAGACTTTCTCTCCTGTTGCAAAAATGCCTACAATTAGGGTTCTCATTAGTCTTGCTGCATCTAGAAATTGGAATCTTTATCAACTTGATGTAAAGAATGCTTTCTTGAATGGATGGATTTCTGAGGAAGTGTATATGGCACAACCTTCTGGATATGAGGATGTACATCATCCTAACTATGTATGCAAACTAAAGAAAGCTTTGTATGGATTGAAACAAGCTCCAAGAGCTTGGAATTTCAGATTGGTGACTTATTTGCAGGACCAAGGATTCAAAGCTAGCAAGGCGGATACCTCTTTGTTCATAAAGAGGAATGGATCTGAAGTGATCTATTTATGTGTGTATGTTGATGATATTATTATCACAGGCAATGATCTTGAAGGAATCAAACAGGTAAAGAGTCAAATGAAGGAGGAGTTCAAAATAAGTGACCTCGGACCACTCACTTATTTTCTTGGATTGGAGTTGATCTACACAGATTCAGGTATATACATCACACAAGGAAGTATGTCCATGACATGCTCGTCAAGTTCAAGATGGAAAATACCAAGTGTGCAGGTACACCTATGGAGCAAAATCATAAGCTTAGTGCTTATGAAGGAGAGCCAATTGAAGACATCACAAGCTATCAAAGCTTGGTTGGAAGTTTGAACTATGCAACACTCACAAGAGTGGACATATGCTATAGTGTTAGAATATTGAGTCAGTTTATGCATAAGCCGAGAAGACCACATATGGAAGCGGCCAAGCGAGTCCTCAAGTACCTAAAGGGGACCATGAATGAAGGTTTGTTCTATTCATATACTTCAGATATTGAGCTAAAGGTCTACTCAGATGCAGATTGGGCCGGATCTAGAGATGATAGAAGAAGCACATCAGGGTATATATCATTTGCAGGTTCAAAAATCATTTCTTGGTCATCGAAGAAGCAACCAACCCTGGCATTATCTTCTACCGAAGCCGAATATAGAGGTTTGGCTAATGCAACTCAAGAAATCATGTGGTTAAAGTCTTTGTACACAGATCTTGGACTTCATTCTTCAACACCTCATATTTTTGGTGACAACACAAGCTCACTACATCTAGCAGCTAATCCGGTATACCATGCTAGAACCAAGCATATTGAAGTCCACTACCATTACGTAAGGGAGAAGCTAATGAGCAAGAATATTCAACTATCCTATGTCTCTATAGATATGCAATGTGCCGACATGTTGACTAAAGCTCTTGATGGTATGAAGTTAAGTAGATTCAAGTTGATGATTTGCAAGAAATCAAGGACAATTGAAGACTTATTTGGAGGCCAAGCATGTTAGGCTTGAGGGGGAGCTGTTGGTGCATTTTACCCAAGCCTACATGCTTGATATATTTGATATTATCCTCATTTGTAAGTCACATGAGTAGTCATGTGAACACCTCTTGTAAAAGAGTACATTTTATCTCTTGTAAATGGAAAAAGAAAAAAGGAAAAGGATGGCTTACCTCATCCATGATGTAAAAGCAAATTCGTGGCTCCAACTACCAAAATCACGAATTTTTGAGCTGAGGGAATCTCTCCTAACTTTGGGGATCACTTTTAGGTGGAGCCATTCAAATTCGAATTCAAAACTCCCTCCAAGAATAGCTATAAAAGGAGCAAGAAGGAAGAGGCGATTAGCAAGCCTTGTACGTGACCACTTCATGTCATTTTGTAGAGATTGAAGATCTTAATCCATAGCTCTATCATTCTACTCCCATTGTGCAAAGATTCATTGCCAATGTGGTTGTAATCATATGTGAATCTATACATTTATCATCATCTACTTCTCTGTTTTGTTCTCTGCTATACTCACTCAGAGCAGTAACTTCAGAAGGTCATATCTCGAGTTCTACTGAACCTTTTTCAGTGATTTAACTTGCGTTAGATAGCTTGTAGTGTCTACTTTGTTCATATAAATGTTCAAGGTCATTGGATTAATAATTTTGGAGATATCTGCATTTTACTGCTTACTGGTCTATCTCTACAGAGCCCCGAGAATTGTGGGAATGTTCCAGAAATTGATGAAACTTGTTCTCAGTGCTCAGTCCATCATTTGAAGTGTTTTAACTTGGATTGGGAAGCTTGCTAAGTCTATTTGCTATGCCCAAAAGGAATTTTTCTAATTCCTACCAGGTTGAGAGCACTGTTCATTTTTTCCAGCAGGTGTATGTCCAAAATTAGCAAGTTTTGAGAGCTAGTCATTTCGCAACTAGTCTATCTTGACTTAAACTTTTGGGATACATGTTCCAAAGTACTTGGCTGATATTTTGGTGGATTTAGGAAGCTCAAAGGGTCTACTAATCAACTCTGAAGTCTCAGTTGGCTGGTGTGAAGCTGGTTGTAGCAGCACCTACTCATCTTTGGATTGCATCCACCATCTCTCTTCACAAACGTGCACAATATCCAGTTAGAAAAGACGAGATGCCTTTGAGGCCAATGATGGGAGGGCGTGCATTTTCGAAGTGGGGCATAGACTTCATAGGTCCTATTAACCCCCTAGCTAGAAACTCCCATGCAGAGTATATTATTGTAGCCACAGATTACGTTACAAAGTAGGTAGAAGTGAAAGCCACAACAAAGAATAATGCTCAGACTACGACCAAGTTCTTATTCGAGAATGTGTTTACGAGATATGGGCTACGAATAGAGTTAGTGAGCGATAGAGGCACACACTTCCTAAATGAGGTCACTGAAAATCTTCTCGAAGAATTCTTGGTGATACATAAGAAGTCTGCCCCTTATCACCCACAAGCTAACGGACAAGCCGAGAGCACCAATAAGATCCTCTATAATGTATTGACAAAACTGGTAAATAATAAACGCTCTAATTGGGACAAACAACTTCATCATGCTGTTTGGGCTTATCGAGTTGCCTACAAAACGGTACTCAATGCCACCCCATTTCAGATGGTCTTCAGACAGAATGCGGTTCTACCATTGGACTTCCTCATCCCAGCCTTCAAAGTAGCACAAGAGCATGAGTGGAATGGACATGAATTGTCCTCTAGGATCTTTGATCTAGAACGCTTAGGTGGGACAAGGCTACGTGCAACGGCAGGCATCTATGCTGCAAAGAAAAGACAAAAGGCATACTTTGATGCACACATCAAAGATAAAGGATTGAAAGAAGGAGACCTAGTGGTGGTTTATATGCTAAAGCAACATGCCCGTAAGTTGGAAAAAAGAGGATATGCACCCATGATCATTAATAGAATTTCCACTAGCGGTGCAGTTCAGTTGGCCACTTTAGGAGGAGATATCTTCACAAACTATATTAGTGGATGTAGAGTCAAGTTATACCAAGAACCTCTTACAGAGGATATGCTTACGAGACTCAACACTGCTAAGAACCGAAAAGAAGAGGAGTTAAGGGTGAGGGAAGAAGCACAGGTAGAGGCCAGAGAGCGTATTAGGCAAAATAAGTTAAGGCAACTAGGCCTAGATGTCAACTCAAAAGCCCCAAAATATCACATGGATATGTGCCAAAAATCGGGCATAACTACTTCTCAAGTCATTGACCGACGTCCCTTTGTGACCATAGAGATAGGACAAGGGAAGGGTGCCAGGACTGTGAAAGCATTGATTGACTCAGGTGCAGCAAGTAGTGCAGTTAGACTGTCCTACTGCCAAGACTTGCGGTTGAACATCAACCCCATAGAAGCTTATCTCATAGGATTGGGAGGTGTGGAAACCCCTTGTTTGGGAAAGGTGGAACTTCACCTTCAAGATGTTCCAATGAAAGTCAAAGTGCTAGTGTGTCAAGATGAGAACCTTACAGAACCACTTGTCTTGGGTCAAGATTGGATCTATGACCATGCAGTTAACTTAAACCTAAGAAGTCAAATTCTTCAAGTTTGGGTACAGGAACAATGCATTACATTAAAATTAGAGAACTGCGTGCTCAGAAACCTAGATGTCCCACATTCTCTTAGTTCTTCTAAGACTAATCATCTGGAAGAAGATGTTACATGTGTCAAAAGCTCTATGATCTAGAAGGACTCAATCATGGAAGGAGAGTCGCAAAGGCAAGCAAACCCTCCTTCTTTTTTGAAGAGTAAAGCATCCATAGTAGTTCAACCTCAGAAGCAATCACAACAATTCAAGACAACTGCTATAGCAAATAGAAAGACACCCTTCAACAAAAAAGGAGTTTCGAGCATGAAGCAGATCTGGGTACGCAAAGGAGAGCAACCACCAGCCTTGCCCCCACAAATCCCATCTAGGCAAGCCAACCAGGCCAGAAGACGAAGGAAGAAGCTTGGACAAGCTCAACCACAAGGTATTCGACAAGTTTGGGTGCCTAAGAAATTAGCTGCAGCTCAACAAGGGCGATTAGAGATGTGGGTACCTAAGAAGCTCTTACATCCACAACAACCTATGTTCTCCCACATGCAAAAGGTCTCAACAAAGAAGCCACAAAGAGAAAAGGGTAAGAACCGCATATAGAGATTGAAAGAAGATCAAATCCCCTCTTCAACAATAGTAGGAAAACGTGTAAAAAGGGTATGGGTTTGGAAGCCAAAAGTACAAGTAGCCTCCACCGAACCAAAGCGCCAACCACACTGGATACCACAGTTCAGAAAGCATCCAAAGAGGAAGAGGCCTGAAGTGATCTCCACAGTGCCAAATGTTGTTCTAAAATGGACTCCAATAAGGAGGATTACATCAGTTCAAGACCCATTGGATACCTCCACCAAAGCCGGCATCAACATCCGCAAATAACATCGAAAGCCTCAACGAGCGACAACCATGTGCTCCTTTCACAACCTTGTCTTTTGCACCCTTCAGGTCATGCATTTCCAAAGTATGCATTAATATAGGGCCACATTACATGGCCGTGCATAGACACAATTGAGAGTCCCATGCACGAGAGCACATTGACACATGTAAACCATTTTTTGATACTAAACTTTTTCTTCTTGTTTTGTGACATTGTTCCAAAAAAAAAAAGGGAAAAAAAAAAGAGAAAGAACTTGTTCTCAGGTTTCGCTCATGGAACATGAATGAGTCATGCTTAGTTGAAGATTGAACCATCAATTACTGGGCATTTATCAATTTGGATAGAAGTGCGTCTCGGCTAGCAGATGATATAATTACTGTCTTATCTAGTAGATGTCAAGAACTTGGCATGAACATGGCATCCACAACTATGGTTTCCCTTTACCATGGTAGGAGTGAAGAGCTTGAAGGTCTGCAACTTGAGAGATGCTTAACTACCATATGTACAAGAGCATCCAAGGAGATATCTATAAGGGATACTTTTGGTACCATTCAAATCCTTGTATGTATACTGGATGAGAAGATTCGTGCTTATGAGAGCAGAGAGGACCAGGCACTCAAAGAATTTCATCAGTGGATCCTCAACACGGACATTCATCAACAATGTTTATCACAAATGCACGGAGCACAACAGGACGAGATAAACATCGATCGATGCTTCACCATGGTAAGTATCTTTTACCTTGACAACACCATAACCATGATAGATTAGAAAACCTCTTCGTTGGCATACCCTTGAGCACTTAGCTCAAGACCCCAATTTTTGCACCATACTTCTTCCAATGCATTTTCCAAGTAAGCATGTATAGGGCGACATTACAAGGCCATGCACAAGGCACATATTTTCCTCAACCCATGCACGAACACACTTAGCCATCATCCATTATGGGTTATGAGCACTTGGCATGACTACTATGAACATCATCTTTGGACGATTTGAGGTCATCAATGGAGACTCACACTGACACAATCATGCTAAATTCCAAGGCAGAAGCACCTACCAAGGGACTACAACTTGCAAAGGCTCAGTGACAAATGAAGAACCAGAAAACCAACCTTGCCACATTTGGAAGAGAGACGGCTCTGGTTCTTCCGAATAGAAACTCCCTCTCAAAGCAACCTGGAACAACCATTTCAACAAGGGTCTGTCAGGGATGACAGACTCGAGAGGGGGGGGAATGTTGAAGCTGAAGGTCAAGGACAAAGCACAAGAGCACATCAAAGAGGTGGACACACAAGAAGAAGGAGCAAGTAGGGAGCTCCAAGAAGTGTATGTCAAATTTTCTGAAGAAATCCCTGTAAAAATAGTGATTTTCATCACTAAAAACCATTGTAAATACCATTTTCTATTTCTGTAACTCCATTTTGTTCAAGCCCAGGAGTCCTCGAGCTTGAGGAGTATTAGGAGTATCATCTTACCAATTTTCATAATTTTTAGACTTCATTTGAGCCCTCAAATAAGCCTTGGAACCTAATCTTTAACTAGGCCAGACACTAGGTCTGGACAGGGCCAAGACTAGTCAAAAAACTATAAAAAGAGCTAGAGAGCTCATTTTTGAGGTTAGCTTGTTAGAGAATAGAGCTTTGGTAAGAGAACTCTTTTGCAATCAAAGATTTCCATTGTTCCTCTCTTTGATCTTACCTTATGCATGTGTGTGTGTATGTGTGTGCATGTTTGTGTGCTTTCACTCAGGCACTTGTGCCTTCACTTGCTGGTGGTCTTCATACCGGATTGACAAGTAAAGGAGGTGGTGCTTACGCTTGAGCTACAGGGTGGTACATCTCTGAAGGTGTAATCCATCAAATTGACCTTGGTTGTGACCCCTAAGCATTGCAAGTATAAGGAGTTGGTTCCCCAATCCTCTACAACTTGTAGTTGTCGTAGGAAGGGGCTTCCTAGGATCATTTCGTAGGTAGTAGTTTTACCAAAGTCACATATAGCAAAGGTGTGCTCAAACTCTACACCACACGTGGTTAGAGTTATCCCTTCTAGCAATCTTAGAGGTCTTTCAACATGGCCATCAGCCATCTGAAGCTTCATTCTAGTTGGTCTTAATGCAGGTTTACCCCATTGCTTCCACAGGGAAGTGGTCGCAATAGCAACACCAGCACCAGAATCTATGATCGCTTTGGTTGTGTAACCTTGGTAGGTGATTGGAAGATAAGTATTACCTTCCTCACCTTTACTCATGTCCCCTATTTTGTCTAGAGGTATCTCTGGAACTTTCTGGTTAGAGTCTGCTTTTGGCGTATTGGAAGCAAGTTCTAGAACCTGATCCTTCACATGATTCCATAGCTCAGGTTTTGCTTTGAGCAGCTCTTCCACTGTGAGATGACACTGAACCTTAGTGTTCTTCATGACATCAGTGTTTTTTTGGAATCAATGAGTCTTTGTTTCTGATCAATATTGTGGGAGCTCTGATCTGGAGAGATTCAGATTCCCATGGGCCTGTGAATCGTGGCAACTCTTGTAAAGAATTGGATTCAAATCCTGAACTTTCTTTTTCTTGTTGCTCTACTTGATCTCCATAAATAGATGGAATGTCTTGTGGGTTGATCATGAAGGTCATCAATCTCAAGAATAGGAGGGGAAACATCCTTCTCCTTGGCCCATTTCTCTTCTTGTATTTCCCGCAAGAACTTTTGAGAGTGTTGTTGAATTGAAAGAGGTTCTCCCTCATCTATGGAGTCAGGAACATGGACTTTCTTTGGTGATGAGCTTTCTCTTTCAATAGTTGGTTGAGCCTGTGGAGGTAAATAAACTTGAGGTTTATTTACCAATTGCTCTAATTTGTCTATTAAGCCTTGGAAGTGCAAACCCGGTGTAATAGTGTTTGTCTGATTGAATGATTGATTGGCCTCGAGCATAGCTTGAGCTAGTTCCACCATTTTTATGCACATTTTTGTTCGTTCAATCTCTAAATCTGCTCTAGGGTAGCTCTTGTCTAGGTTTGCAGGTGTTGGCCCTTCTTGAAGTCGAGCCTGGTATGCCTTGAACATCATGTCCAAGTCTTCTGGGGTTGGATCTGCAAGAATAGATGCTGCTTGTGGTGGTCTATTTACAGTGGTTGGTGGGTGGGGATGAGGTGGTGTGGATGGAGTTTTGACATGCGAGGGTTTTTGAGAGGCAATATCTTCTATTTTTGTTTTTGCATCTTTCAGGCTTTCTTCTAGTTCGATTAACTTTTTGGTCCACTTAAGATTGGCCTTCTCTCTAGTATCCTTACATGTTCTTGTTCTTCTCTTACTAGGCTCTCCTGACTCACTTGGCTCTGATTGCTCAGCTAGTTTAGCTTTTTGTGAGGCTTGTGCCCTAGTAACTACATGTATGATAGGAGCCACATTATTGCCACTCGAACTTGAATCCCCCAATAAGCCTACTACATTAACAGGTGTAACCTTTGGTGCACTCGAGGGATGTCTGGGACAATCTCTCAAGAGTTTTTCCTTGCCACACTCAAGACAAAGGACTTGTATTGTGATGTTATGCCCTTGCGTCGGAGACAGTGGTTGGGGTGGTTGTTGTCCTGGTATAGGTTGAGGGTGGCTACATCCTCCATGTTCATATGGTCTAGTTGATCCTTGTGGTCTTGGGCATGGGTTATACCTAGGAACTTCTCTGTCTTGTTCTCCAGGAGGGTACCCGTATGGTCTAAATTGGGGTGGTACAAGTGGTCGTGGTTGTCTATTCACTGGATAGTATTCGATGTTGTGGTTGGGGTACTTCTTCTCACTATAAGAGTACATGTTAGGCTCCTGAGTTGGCTGTCTATCGTAAGGGTAAGGTTGCGATAACCCTAGTCCTTCTCTGGAGTAGACATGAGATGGATGATCTCCACCACAAAGTGTGCAACTTCCAAACATTGGCACTCTCAAGGAGGAGTTTTGGTAGTTCCTTTGTCCTTGTACTCCTAATTTCTTGGCCACTAACGCTGCCACTTACTCCACATAACTGGAATTAGAAGCCTCATTGCTCCTTGTGTCCTCCGTTTTGGTAAGATCTTGTGTGATTTTGAGATCCTCAGCTAAGTTTTCTTCCAAATCTATACATTCTTGAAGACACTCACTCAGAGTTTGCAACCATTTTATGTATACTAAAATTCTCAATGTTCCATTGGTTAGATCTTCTAAAAATAGGGATATCATTTTTTGCTGACAAGGTCTCTCTGTCACAGGGCATCGGTCTACATATTGACTGAATCTCGGTGCTGCATTTTTTACTATCTCGTTAGGAGCTTGTTTGAAACTATGTAGTAAGGATGACGAATTGTGCTTGATCCCTCGCTTAGTGAATTCCCAAATAAATTCTTGGAAGAACTGTTCCATATTGCCAAATGAATTTGGATCCAAGGATTGAAACCAAGCTAAGGCTATTCCCATGAGGGTTAGCCCAAAGGATTCATATTGCATAAAAAATCCATCCATTTGCTCCGGTCGCAAAACCTGCTTGAATTCTGCAATGTGTTCATACGGCTCTCCTATGCCATCGTAATCATTTCGCATACATTTGGCCTGTTGGATTCGCCTCAGTCTTCTGTCGGGCTCTGGGGATCGAATTATGATGGGAATACCTTGGGGTGGTTCTGTCGTAAAGGAAGGTCTATTCATATTTCCCATTCCCTGGCTAGTGTGGCTGTGGGGGTTAATTCTTGGCATGGTGAATTGCTCATGTGGTCTATTGGGTATACTACCTTGGCTCGTTTATCCTAACGTCACATTTTCTGTTCTTTGCTGCGTCTCGGATGGGTTTTGCGAGGTAGTTGCCTAATCTCGTACTAACTCTCCTCTTTCATTAATCTGATCTGGGTTTTCAGTTACTACATAGATCTGGCCCATCTTGTCCATGTAGACTCCATCTTCGTACTTGACAGTTGGTCTTGGAACTATTTCTAATTCAGTAGTGTTTATCATTCTTGTTACTGACCTGTATAGACCATCGAGGTAGATGGGTATTCCTTGTAGGTTAGTGGATATGTATTGAAGAGACATCCTATATTCCCCTTCCACTGTAGACATAAGACCTTCCCTAGGTATGGATCTATGCATGTCTTCAAAAGCCAAGAGTCTCTCCCAGTTAAATGACATTTCTGACTCCCTCGTCTGTGAACTCAGCACGTAGTGCTGACCACTGAGTTATGAGTCCCTGACTTGGTTGTGTGGTTGAAACTAGCCTTAGATGATTTGGTACTTTATCTATCTCTTCCTAAGTATCAACTTGAGCTTAGGTTCATAAGCCTTGTCTAAAAGTCCAAAATTGTCCTTTGAATTACTCAAAATCTTGTGGAACCCTTTGCTTCCTAGTCCAACCTGAGGTTCAACTTCAAAATCCGCATCTTAATTTTACCATAACCAATGGAAGTTTTGGTAGTACTCCCCATGAGCTTTCCAACAAACCAAAGATCACTCCGAACGGATTTCGTATGAGAAAGTTATGCTAGTTCAGGGTTCTAGGGTTAAAACAGGGAAACAGGATCTCTTTGGGAGTACCTCAGGACATGCGATACGATACCAAATTTTCCC